>CM070596.1:2621169-3821169 GCA_036346395.1 Hsuehochloa calcarea | reverse complement strand
ATAGGTGTCGAATCGAATACGAATCCGATAATATTCGAATTCAGCTCAATAACAACACTAGATATTATGTATCTTTTGCATTTGATCTCCAAATTAGGCATATTATATATGCATTTTGATCATCTCGACGAGGCCATTGTCACGGTGGCCTCTTTCCAATAAAGTTTTTTGCATACTCTTTTTAGCCAAATTCAACATGTTTATAATTGATTTATTTACAATATCTCTAGAATTGATTAAGGTTAGTGGTAAAATGGAACCAATGATTACATGATAAACCATAGGAAAAAGGGCATAAGTTTTACCATAAAACTAGTGCCAACTCGTTAAACTTCGTTATATCGTAGGATATTAAGATATAACCGAATTAAGTAGATATTTGATTCTTATTCGTTATAATATTCAATTCATATGCGAATATGTTCAAATTTCTATTTGTATCCGTTTAAAGAATACGAATATGAAAGTACCACAATTATTCAATCCGTATTCGATCGTCGACACCCATACGCTGATGACGTTACCAGTAGGTCATGCTGAATCGTGCGTGCGAGTAGCAGTTGACTCAACGACGCGCGAGCTCAGCATACGAGGGCCACTCACCAACAGCCCAGCGCACGGAGGCAGGATTGTGGGCCTCACCTGACAGTGACCATGTGCTTCTCCTTCCTCTTATTACGAGTCTGTTTAGCTGGCTCCCATGTCGCCGGATCGGATCCTTTGTATTACAGTGTGAACCGTGTTTTCTGAACAGTACTCTGCGTGTCACTGCAGTGAATCCCTACTACTTAAAATTAAAGTTGATATTTACATAAACATGTCCACACTGTTTATGAGTCGATTAAATAATTTATGCTGCATACTAGAAACAAAAGGGAAATTGAGCTCAAATGCCAAAAGAAAATTAGCAGGAAACAAAATACCAAGCTAGAGTCACTGCATACGCAGTAGGCATATTATGGAGCAGTAGATCCACAAGCCACAAGCAAGAAAAATATCGAAGGCAACTAACAAAATTCAGAACTTCCTACTGCATAGATGACATGATGTTGTACATTTCGCCAACTACATTCTCATGGGTGTTTCTTCTTTGTTTTTCGGTGACATATAGCTGATGCACATCATGTGCCTAACTTATCCCTCAATGGGTTTTCTTCTGACAGCACATGGTTGAGGGGGCTTTGACTAAATTAAGTGGGATTGACTGATGAGATTTAAATAAGCATGTGGTAGATAAAAACATTTGAAGTGAAACTGAGTGTATTGTCCAATGCAACAGTATTACATTACAAATTCCAAATGTAAAGAATCAAACCTTGGATGTGCTGTCAGGTAAACTATTGAAAAAAAAGGTGATTGGGTTCCCATGCCAACGGATTCTGCAAAAGAAAGAAGACCAAGTAGTATATGAATTGTACGAAAGATAACACAATAATAATGATTGTGAACAACAAACAATTATCAAGTTATAGAAGGTGATTTCGTGATGCATACAAATGAGAACAAGTGCGACCATCCACATTCATACCCCATGCACGGTAATAATTCAGGTTTTTCTGGTCATCGTGTGCACCACTAACAAAATATTACTTAATGACTCAAATAGTCATGATGAACAAGACTGTGTTCTATTATTTGCACTAAAGAAAGTTGGAAGTTAGAATCTGCAACGGCAAGGAAACATGGTTTTTGTTAACTGAGAATCAATCAAAGCACAAGAAATTTTGGTAACACTATATTATACACCTGATATAGATCAAGAGTAGATCTCAAAGTAATACTTGCCGTTTCATCGACCCAAGATACTGATATCATTGGACCAACATATGCATGTCATGTAAACAAATGTTGCTGATCCTGATATGCTGTTTTCAGTTATTTATACTTCGCACAAAAATCTAACTTCAGCTCAGCTATTTTCCAAGAAAGATATTTCGAGACACCACCATGATGAAGTGTAAATGTGTAATGCACTAGAGTCACTACAACTTTAGGCATGCACTACCACTTCGTAGTTCATATAATTTTCCTTCTGTCTTTATACAGCCACTTAATATTGATATCACTCAGTCAATCGCTCTTTCAGCAAACACGAACCACCACCACCAAATACTTTCTTTCACCAATGTCACCAGACTAGACTCCAACAGGCCACTACCTACACTAAGATGATAAGAATACTGGTGTTGTTACTTCATTGCCCCACAGGGTAAAGAAAAGGGTAGGAACAGGTAAAGGCAGAGACCATGTGTTGTAGCCTGCTTCAACTTCGCAAATGATACGGTTATTGCGCCGGAGAACGAGACCTTCGAGATCTACGCGAAGGTGCCGTGGTTGTAGAAGCAGGGTAGCGGAGGAAGACACAGAAGTTCAAAGGATAGGCAAATATATACCAGAAGATGGAAGTTTATTTCTTACTTGTCTTTGGTTACATGAGCTCTGGATGTATTTAAAGACTAACCAACCAAGTTGATACGTATACAACTCGAATAGGAAACAGGCTCGAGAAGTCTTTCAGAAGTTTGCCTTATTACAATTTGATTGCCATATTCACTGCAGTTTCCTTGTTTGTTGGTTCGGCGCTGGTTTCTGGATTCCCTTCCGAAGCTTCAGTTTGGATGCGTGACCGATTCCTGCGCTGATAATGAGTCCCCCAATATGAGTCCACAACATCCCACTCAACAAACAGCTCGTCCTCAAGCTGGAATTCTGAATACATGCGTTGAAATTTCTCCAACATCTCCCAAGTTGCGTCGACTACAACCATATCCTTCCATAGAACTAATAATTCCCACTGATCATACCGTAGACGAGTCTGGATAATCTTTGTGGGCGTTGGAACGACCCGCCCATGCAAGATAGGAGGTAAGATTGGAATGTTCGTGGGAGGATCACCATGAAAATGCTTGAGTAACCCGATATGAAACACATCATGAATTCTAGATCCTTGCGGCAGTTTCAGTCGATATGCCATATCACCAATACGTTCCACAATCAAGAATGGCCCATAGTAGCGTGGAGCTAGCTTCGACATCTTGCCATATCCCAATGATGAGTACCATGCTGTTCTTTCATGGTCTGTTGGGCAAGTCGTAAGCGATCCTGGATCTCAAGAAAAAATTCATCACGATCAATTAAAGTATGATCCACCGCTTCGACCTTTGCTAGTCCCGGTTCATAAGATTTGAGTGGAGACTCCCGCCCATACACTACCCGAAAAGGATTGGTTTTCAGAGTCCGCTAAAAACTGGTGTTGTAGCAATATTTTGCCGATGGCAACAATTTCATCCAATCTTTTGGTCAATCACCAACCAACCATCGAAGATACATGACAATAATTCGATTGATTACTTCGGTCTATCCATCGGTTTGTGGATGAAAAGCCGAACTGAAATTCAATTGAACTGATAAAAAAAGAAACAACTCTTTCTAGAAATGACTAGTAAAAGTAGGGTCTCGATCACTAACAATGGAGGAAGGCAATCCATGAAGACGGACCACTTCCAAAAAATATATATGAGAAACTGAACTGGCCATATAAGGATGCGATAAAGTGATGAAATGAGCATATTTGGAGAACCTATCCACAATAGATAAAATCACAGATTTACCACCAATTTCCGAAAGTCCTTCAATGAAGTCCATCGAAATGTCCAACCAAATTTGACTAGGAATCTCTAAAGTTTGAAGTAGCCTGGCCGATGCAAATGCTCAGTCTTATTGCGTTGACAAATGACACAACTACGAACCCAATCTGCAACCAATTTACGATCACCCGAAACACTGAAATCAACTTTGAGACGATGAAGTGTCTTTTGTGTGCCCTTATGACCCACACCATGAGCAAGCTCCAAAACTTTATGGCCAAAAGCTGACGAAGCCGGAATGAAAATGCGACCAACTTTGGTGATCAATCCATCAACAATGGCCCACGGCAAACCCAGCACATCGGTATTAATCTGTTGATATAGGAGCTTTAGTTGATCATCTGTTTGTAATTCTTGATGAATATAATCAAGTAAGTGAAATTGAGGGCCCGAAATTGCAGATAACGCAATCGTGTTAGTTTCCCGTCGTGATAGAGCATCCGCAACCCGGTTCTGTCGCCCTGGCCAATACTCCACAATAAAATCAAACCCGAAAAGTTTACTGGCCCATTGATGCCGTGAGATCGTAGAAATGTGTTGGTCGAGAAGGAACTTCAAACTGTAATGATCGGTGCGAATGACAAATTGACGTCCCCAAAGATAAGGTCTCCAATATCGCACTTGACTAATCCAATGAGCTCTCGCTCATAATCAACTAACTTTGCATGTCGTTGAGCGACTGGTCTACTAAAGAATGCGATCGGTCGCTCGCCTTGATGTAAAACTGCCCCAAAGCCCGTGCTCGACGCATCACAATCCACCATAAATGGTTGTGAAAAACCGGCAATTGTAAATTTGGCCCATGCACAAGTGCTTGCTTGAGTGTATTGAAAGCGTTGGAAGCTTCTGCCGACCATGAGAATGCTTGTTTATTCAAAAGATGAGTCAAGGGTGTTGCAATAAGACCATAGTCCTGGATGAATTTGCGATAATAACCCGTAAGACCAAGAAATCCCTGTAAAGCCCGCACCGACAGTGGAGTAGGCCACTCCAAAATAGCCTGAACTTTAGTAGCATCCATGGCAACTCCTGATACTGATAGGACATGCCCCAAATATGAAATAGATGCTTGTCCAAAAAAAACATTTGGAATACTTGAGATATAACTTGTGGTCTTGTAACAAACGAAGAACTGTTCGCACATGTTTCAAATGTCGGACCATGTCTGACTATAAATCAGTATGTCGTCAAAGAAGACAAGCACACATTTACTAAGAAAAAAGTCGAAGAACCTCATTCATCAAGGTCTGAAAGGTGTCCGGAGCATTTGTCAACCCGAAGGACATGACTAGGAACTCAAAAAGACCCTCGCGCGTACGAAAAGCCGTCTTAGCTACATTGTCCAAATGCATCCGAACTTGGTGATATCCAGAATGAAGATCTAGTTTAGAGAAAAATTGAGCTCCCTTAAGCTCATTAAGTAATTCAGCAAATGATTGGAATAGGGAACTTATCTTTAACGGTCTTCACATTCAGTGCACGAAAGTCCACACAGAACCTCCAAGAATTATCTTGTTTCTTGACTAAGAACACTGGTGAGGAATAAGTTGAATTGCTACAGCAGATGATTCCTTGTGTGAGCATTGCTTGACATTGTCGCTCAAGTTCTTCCTTCTGCAGCATTTGATAGCGGTAAGGGTGTACTACTACCGGAGATGTACCAGGAAGCAAGTGAATCCGATGATCACAAGAACGAGAAGGCGACAGTCCCTGTGGCTCTACAAAAAGATCTGTGAATTCCGAAACTAAAGTTGTCATCAAATCTTGCCCTTTACAGCACTGTACTTGCATTTGAGACCTTGATCCTAGAACCCCTTGCCATAAAACTTGATGATAATCATACCAAAAGGACATTGTGAGTATATCAAAATCCAAGATGATCGGACCCAAACCTCTCAACCATTGGATGCTAAGTACCATGTCAAACCCATCCAATGGAAGATCATAAAAATCAGCGTGAAATCTCTCATTGATGATCTCAAATCAGTAGCTCCTGGATCACCCCTTTGCTAAAAAACCGCTCCCTATTGGCAACCGTGACTTTCAAGTCACATCGAGGTTGTAACACAATTCCCAACTGATCGACCACTGTATCCTGTAAGAAATTGTGAGTGGATCTGGAATCAGTAAGAGCCAGCAATTCGGTTTCCCCAATGCGAACCTTCACTTGCATAGTTTGGTTAGAGCAAATTCCAATTGAAGCATGCAGGGAAATCTGAGGATTCTCCCCATCGTAGACATCCTCTGAAGCATCCTCTTCATCATCCTGTACTACCTCGAGGCAGTACACACATCGATGGCCCCATATGAATTTCTCGTCACAATTGAAACACAGCCCCTTTTCGCGTCTCTCAGCCTTCTCTGCTGTAGTTAGACGACGAAATTGTCGCCCGCCCACGTTTGGTGCAGCCGTACCTCCTCCAGTAGGCAATGGCAAAGGTGGAGCTCCTCTGCCTGCCGAGTTGGCTTCTTTGAATTGCTGATTCTCGCATTGCCACTGCCGCTAATTTGGGGACGCTGCAATCAGTGCCCGTTGTTCATACGCCCGTGCAAAACTCATAGCCACCTGCAAAACTCATAGCCACCTGCAAATCCAGTATATTTTGTAATTAGACATCAATTCGTAGGAGATTAGTCAATCCCGATGTGAATAACTGAACTTGTTCACTCAATAATGGTCATGCCCGGCAAAGTAAGGCCAAAAAAATTCTTGATAATCAGCCACAGTACTAGTCATCCTCAACCGTGCAATCTCTCCAAGGGGATTCGAACGGATCGGAGGACCAAAACGGAGATGGCAACGATCCTTGAAACGAGTCCACAACAATGTTCCTTGTCCCATTCCAATTCAATATACCAGTGTTGAGCAATCCCAACTATATGGTATGCCACAAGCCAGACTTTGTATCCCTCATCAGTACGTTGTCCCCAAAAGAACTGCTCGCAACGATTGATCCATCCGATAGAATCTTCCTTCCCGTCGTATGTTGGGAAATCAAGTTTGTGATACCGAGGAACACCTACTGTGTCTGCCATGTGAGGAGCTGCCGTGGTGATATGTGCTCTCGGCGGAAAGCTGTCGGGTCATGAAAGGCATGGGCGCCGAACTGAGCGGCATTGATTTCGCAAAAGGTATTGTTCCGGTCACTGAGACGGTCAGAGCCTTTGAGAACGATCCCATCGGGAAAGATGCCTGCAGAACGGTCTCCGTGAGTGGCAAATTCCGTGGTTCCAATTTTGTCTCCGGAGCAACTTGCGGTTGGAAACTTCCCAAGATGTCGCAGTATCCTGGTTGCTCTTCCAATCGATGGATGCGCTTGTCCAGATTGGAGAAACGATCTTCCAAGGCAATCACATGTGTTTCCAGGGAGGAAAAACTATCTCTAATCTGTTTGCTCGGTTCAAGTTTCAATTCGGCGATCGCTGCCATCACCTCAGACGGCTCGCCATTTTTCTCCGCAGCGGAAGACATGGTGGTCGGCTCTGATAGCAAATGTTGTAGCCGGCTTTGACTTCGCAAATGATATGGTTATCGTGCTAGAGAATGAGGCCTTCGAGTTCTACACGAAGGCGCCGCGGTTGCAGAAGCAGGGTAGCTAGGAAACAGACTCAGGAAGTATTTCAGAAGTTTGCTTATTACAATTTGATTGCCGTATTCACTACAGTTTCCTTGTTTGTTGGTTTGGTGTTGTTTTCTGGATTCCCTTCCGAAGCTTCAATTTGGATGCATGACCGATTCCTGCGCTGATAATGAGTCCCCCAATACGAGTCCACAACACCACGAAACAGAGAAAAAGCATGTATCTGCAGTATTGATAAAACATGGCACTTAAGAAATTCCTTGCTGTTGAACTATGCCATGCTTTAACACAAATTCCTGCTATACTGCATTACAAGTTAAAGACTAGCAGTTAGCACATATAACATACTGCACAACCCATACAATCACATATTCACATATAGTGCACAATATGTCACCTGAGAGATCTTATTCTCTTGATCAAAGGTCAAATCACGCTGATCGCCAGGTTCTTCCTGGCATAAAAACAAGGAAAATGGTTATTTAGATGTGCAATGAAGTTATTTGATTTACTTGAATAGTAATAGGAATAGCATTAAATTAAAAGATAATATAAGCGAGAGTACAATTATTCAACCTCTGTCCATGTCAATTTTTGACTTTATCAACAAGAATGTACTATACAAAAAATCCTGCCACAACTTCTTGCGCAAATAACCACGAGAATGTCCTCAGAGTCACTTGATAGGATTGAGAATGAGATAGCCCAAGCATATTAGGGCCAAGCAGTTGATTAGTTCATCTCTAATCTGATAATTCAAGGGACCTTATTGTTGGCTGGGGTTTCCTAGATAATGCATATTCGCCTCATTAGCCCTTGCTCCATAACTAGCTAGAGATTCTATTTGGCCTGACTAGACTAGATTCACATGTATTGTTTCTGCCAAATAAAAAATAGAGAAAATTACGCTGTCAAAACCACCACCAAACCAAAGCATAGTAGCACATAAAAAGGAACAGATATACATGAAAATCCGTCGAAATGAAATCACATACCATTCTAACAATAGTCCATACAATTTCTCATAACAATCAAGAAAAACGTTCAAAGAGGGAATACAAACAAGTAAATTACACAAATCCCACCTAGGGAATTCCGAATTCACCTTTCCCAAAACACGGTTTGTTCTGTTATCACATCAATTCTAGAAAACAATACAGGAAAACAAGAGGGGGATGAAACAAACAAATAGATTGATTACTTAATCCATTATTTTTTAAAAGAATCACTTAATCCATCGTTACACACCTAGCGCTAGGGTTAGCAGCACTGAATATCAAAAAACTAACTCCGATACAGCCAAGTTCCAATCAGAGCTGAAAAAATGATTTATAAAAGGAGCAAAACTACTCGAATTATCCACCCATTCCCTAATGACAGCCTCTTGATCTCACACTCACAAAATCCAGACAAACGAACAAAAGGAAACACTACCAGTTCATGGGAGCGACTAGCGCTCGGACATCTGATGGAGCCAAACCATCGGACGCTCTGACGCAACATTTTGTAGAAATGCCTGCAACATTTTGTAGCTCACAGATGCTACATCTGGTACTGGTGGAGAAGCCATGGCCGCCTGAGTGACCTCCTCTCAGATCCTTAGCTTGGAATGTTATCTGGCAGAAGGAGCCTTCGCGTCCTGCTCGTGGCCTTGCACTGGATGGAGGGAAGAGCGAATAGCAATTGTTGGATTAATGGGGGGTGGCTGATGGGCCGTCCGACGCGAGTCATCCTATCGGACGTAAGGCTAGTAGGGTAACCGGAGATTCATTCATAACTTCTGGTCAAATAGCCAAGCTACATCAGACATCAACCAAATCACTAAAAAAGCAGCCAAATGATTTGTTCAGAGCTTCAGATCAAATGGCCAAGCTTTGTACACCATACACCATCCAAATCATGAAGAAGCAGTGATCACCTAGATGCAGACAGATGGCTTAATTGATAGTGGTACCTAAAGTTAGGGTTAGCAGCGCCAAATCAACGGAATCTAACAATTATCAAGTATCAACAAAGATTCCGATAAAAACCTCTGGAAGTAACATCAAATCCAATTATTCGCTCAGATCAAATGGCGAAACTACATAAGGCAGCACCCAAATCATTACACACGGTGATCATGTAAATGCAAAAGCAAAACGTACACGAATTTCCCCTCGGGAACAAATAGATCACTCAATTCATTGGTAAGTGCCTAGGTTTAGGGTTGGCAGCGCAAAATCTGACAAAACCTAACCCTATGTCCAAAATTCCCAATCACGGCAAAACAAAATAAAAAAGGACCAAAATCTCACGAATACCACATCTGGAACTCCAAATCCACCATTCCCATAACGACGTCAGCTCAGTCTCTCGCAGAATTCTAGATTAACGAACAAAAGGGACAAACCCCCAAACCCTAGATTTCTCCAGATCAGATGCTACGTCGCATCAAACACCGACCGGATCATCAGAACGCAGCAATCAAAGACACAAAAACATGCACGCGGAGACGAACAAACCGACCCCTACACCGATTGGTACATACCTAGGGTTAGGGCTTGTAGTTCGTAGCACCATCGGCGGCGGTCACGATCAAGCGCGCTTCGTCTCCTCCAACCAGACCATATCGCCCGCCCTTCCTCCGTATCCGGGCCGCATCTCCGGCGATCGTCGGAGGCGCCCGCCGCGGCCTGTTCGGAATCTTCGAGAAGCCCAAGCGCGAGCTTTCTGCGGTGAGAAGTGGTGGTGGTCCGATGCGTACGTACTAGGGTGCCTAGACCGTACGATATGAGATGGACAGCTCAGATCGAGCAAGTCGGAACTGTAAGTACTGTGTCTTTGCGTGGGCCTGAATGTATGCTCTTCGGCCCACTGATTTTGGGCCCGACTAGGTCGTTTGTTCAGACCAAACCCACGAAAGCCCATCGATAGGTTATGGCAGAGAAACAGTAGCATTCTATACTGATACTACTGCCTCCATATCAAGATACAAAATAATTCAAGATCTTGGCTAAATTCACAGTTCACTGCCAATGAATCTAGCCTTGTCCACAACACAATGATCAAAACCATGATAATTCTTAGAAAAAGCACAAACAGCTGAACAATAACAAAGATAAACATGTACACACAATGCTGAACCTGCTGTACTACTTTCCGATGCTTTGCAAGCACTTTTTTTTGTGTGTGTGTGGCAACCTTAATGTTTTGCGAAAAACATGTAACAGAAGAATGAAACAGAGCTAATCAAGAGCTCTGGAAGATGATGTTGATACATTCGTTCATGTTCCTGTTAGGGATTACATACATAACAATAACAATTCTCTCCAAAACTATTTTGAGTGTGCTGAGAAGAACCAGACCGCAAACGATGTGTTGTTTTCTGTTGCCAACCACCGATGGATGGTACAGTTCAGGTGATTGATTTCAATCTGCACACAGCTGATGATCTCATCTTTGTAGAAGCTAGGAAAAATCAGAGCCTTTGGGTGCCCACCATTTGTTACTGCGAGAGCTACGCACGCGCTGAAACCATCTGTCCCAGGAATTGTTCTCTGGACCACTGGTACTGTAAAGGCGACAAGATCATGGTTATATGAGTGCTTATGCGGAAGGATCTTGCAGGGCAAGGTACTAAAAGAGAAAACATAGCTAAATATTGACACTTACATAGGAAGAAGTGGATCAGGTTTTCCTTCTGTACTTGTGATCACTCTGGCTTGCTCAATAGACAACATAATCACAAATTGGAAGAACACAAAAGGTGCTAGAGGAAACAGATGCTATACTCGAATTTACTTACTCCTGGCATGCCGCAGATGAAGGTTCCATGGTTTCAAGCTCATTCAGTTCATCCTGCATGAAATACACACACTATACATCACAGATAATAAAAAAACTAAGGTGTACCATGCTAATTATTGAAGTCATAACAGAGCTTTTTCCCTAAAAGAGTAACGACCAGTGTTATGAAAACATTCAAGACCCAATTCCTGAAGGGTGCTAGTACCAGTTACAGCGTGTTTCCAGTGTTTTTTCATGGTTAGGATTTTTAGCCCATCATCTCAAATATACATGGCTGGAACCAACCAGTTTTCCGCACCCCCCCCCCACACAAGACAAAAGAGCGAGCCCTGAATTTCTGAATCCCATTTAAATATTTTCAACTGATATTGTGAGACAATGTGCTCTTGTGAAAGAGCAATGTGAGAAACAGCCAACATCACTGTGATGTGTGATCACACATAATTCTTTGTAATCTGGTGGATATTGGCGCATATTCATTCTGATTACTGAATCCAGGACTTCACTGAGAAATCTGGGCTCCATAGCACCAGTAGGCTCAAAGAGGGTTTTACAGCCGTAGTTATACTACTGGGTTTTCAAGAACTAACATCAACTGTTGATTTGAGCACACATGGCAGAAATTCTTGAATAATCTAGCACTCTAGAAAAAACTGGTCAATTTTTCCACAAGACATGTTATATTAAGGGAAAGTGGGAAACTGATTTCGCTATATGCTGATGTATCTAGTACTATCTGGATATAGCCTGTATTCAACCATCTTTATGGCCTAAGAAACAAAGGAGGTAGAGAATTAAACCCACACTAATATGGAAACTCTTTTGGAATATCCTTTAACATCCTTAAATGCATGATGTCAATAACCTCTATCGATTATTAAAATTCCGTTAGATAACAAAACCCTCACTCCAGTAAAGAGAGGAAAACAATCATGTGATTAATATTATTTCTGAAAAAAAGCCTGTAACAAAAAAGGCAAATAATGTTTGGTTTAGGATGGGCAATGGTGGACATCATGATTCATGGACAGTATGCAGAAATAAAGCAAGTATTATAGGTATACCCTAATACTGGTCTGGAACTTTATTTCTAGTCCAGCACTGATCAGCAAGAGATAAGACGAACCTCCACTCTTCAATCAAGAACACAACCTAAAGATAAAAGAAGGAACATATTTTTTCGCTCTTTGGTGGCACATGCATGACTAATCCTATGGCAATAAAGGTGAACTCAGGTTTCTTGATTCGATATGTAAATCAGGCTCTACAAGATCCAGATCGAGTTTCTTGAACTCCGGTTTCCACTCTACAACCGCGGCAGCTGACTTGTTGTATGATAGCATCAGAGACAGGTTCTTGATTCAGTCAGTATGTGCAAACTCAAAGCTACGGATGGATCAATTGGAGGATATAGATGGACGGGGGAGGGGGGGTGGGCTGAAACTCAAGAGAGCAGAGTTAGTACCTGGAGTGATTGGAGCTCCTGGTCAAGGCGGCCAATGGCGGCGGAGAGGCGGTGCTTCCCCACGTACCCCACGTTTCTCATTACCGCCGCCGCCTCAGAAGACGGCCTCGAGGCCGTCCTCTGCCTCACGTGCTGCCTCTGCTCCACCCGCTGCCGCCGCTCCTCCTCCTCTTCCCCTCGGTGCTGCTGCTCCTCGTCCTGCAGCCGCCGGTCCCCTCCGTTGGCTTGGCCCCTCATCCCGCTTCTTCTTTCTTTCTTCCACCTGCCTCACCTGTCCTTCCTTCCCTCTGTTGTCTTGTTACCCTTCCTATGGATCTACCTCTATCTATAGTAGCAGTAGGAGTATGCTTGTGCGTGTGGAAAGAAGAAAAAGGCAAAAAAGAAGAAGAAGAAGCTACGAAAGCAGAGCAGCGCATCAATCAAACGAGGAGGAGAAGCACCATCGATTTCACATCCACTGTCCATCCTGTCTCTTTCCTTTTTGTTGTGGGCGTTGTTGGGGGCCGGTCAATGCGAGGCAGCTAGGCAAAGAAGCAGCAGCAGCAAAGTGAAAGTGAGGAGAAGAATCGGCGAGGGTAAGAAGAGCAAGTGGATGATTGGCAACAGCAGTGGAATGCTAGTAGTGCAGTAGTATCAGCATCAGGATATCATCATATCAGGTCCATCAGGATACGATGATGATTGCTGTTGTAGTTAGAACACAGGAAATAGCAAGCTCTAACAAGAACGCAGGAAACACAAGAATGAACGAGTTTTTGGCTAATTTGTCTCAATAGCAAAATCCGTTCATCAGTCTGCCAAAACGGCAAAAACAGCATAAAGTCCGTGCTCCCGAGGCACGGACTTCTCCTCTCCGCCTCGCCACGTGTCTCGAGTTCGTACCCCACGTAACCCGAGTTTGTGTCCCCGACGCGCTTACTCGCCGCTCGCCCGCACTGCTCCCGCCTTCATGCCGCGTCCGATCTCCCTTGCTGGTGAGTCCCAAGCTGAGTTATGCACGTCATCTTGTGTCCCCCATGCGTTCTTCACCTTTCTCCCTCTCCATTCAGCCACTACGCCGCCGTGGGCGCCGCTGCCATCTCGGTTCCTCTCCAGCCTCCCCGAGTCACTCGACATGACCCCCTTGTCGGCGCTGAGCCCATGCTTACACCAATTTCCAGCGAACATCGCCGAGCTGCCACTGCCGCTGTGCGCCCATGCACCTAAGCCGCCACCGTGCCACCACCACTGAGGACCCCCCGAGACACCGTCGTTCCATTTTACCCCTCACCGCCGCTCCCGCGCCGCCGGCGTCATGTGCTAGAGCCGCCGCCACCCCTCTGTTCCTCCCTCCCTCCCACTTACTGCGGACCCATCGACTCAGTGTGTCTAGGGCACGATTACGACTCGTTCGTGTGCCTAGAGCACGGATGCGGTTCGTCCATGTACCTGGAACACAGACTCGGAATACATGACACGTGGAGATGTTCTTACTCCTGCGGTATGAACTTGCCTGGATTTGCTATTGAGGCTGTAATCCGTGTCAAATTAGAAAGGAAAAAAAACGAGAGCACAAGAGGTATTTTAACGCAGCGGGCCCAGTGGCTCACGCTCACGCGCGCACACACACACACAGTAACCTGATGCAGGCGCACCCAGACGGTCAGACCAAGCCAGCAGGCAGCAGGTACTCCAAGAAAAAATGACCCGACCAGGCGCATCGACTTACCGATTTACCAACCGGGCCAAGTTGCATGCGTCTTCTCCCTCGTGGAAAAATCGCGTTCCAAACGAGACGAGGGTTTGGACCCAATCTCATGTTAGGACCGACCGATCCTTCAGATAGGTAGGGATTCTAGTATAACTTCTCTGCCAATCCGAAGAGTAAGGCACAATCCTCATCCGTCCAAACAAAACGGATCGATGGGACCCATCAATCAAAAGAAGAATAAAATGCAGAAGCACTTCTAGAACAATTGAACAATTGAGGTGTGGTTCAAGTTGGGATGATCCTTTCATGATACTCATATATTCTGTCTCAAAGAGGGGAGAGGGGAAAAGTACAGCACAAAACCATCTTGTATGGATAAATACAACTATACAACACTCCCATCTCCAGTTGGTTTGCAATGCCTGACTGAATTCTCATTGGATCCATCCAACCCTCTGAAACAAACTACTTCCAACTTCCAGAAATGCTACTACTATACAGGATGAACTTAGTTCTCTTTCCCTATCTTTAAGAAAATTCTACAGGTTATATACATTGTGAGGGAAAAGCAGTAGGGACATGGGATTTTTTTTGTCATCAACAACTTCCTCAAACTAGTGTGTGCTGGATTCTATAAACATGTCACCATGTGCGACTCCACTGTCCACTCCACACGGTTTCTGTAAGAAAAAGGAAAAGCTTCATCAGGCAAAATCAACAGGGAAAAAAAAGAAGCTTATCATACCTGTCTAGGTGGAACCTAGCGGAAGTGAAAGCCGCTTCGATACTTCCACATATCCACTTCTTGTGAAAACAAACCCTAAATGCAGAAGATTTTGATAGAAAATTAGATCAAAGAATAAAGCAATGAACTTTATTGTGCTTCATACATTCAAATCTATACAAAAGTGAGGTCACACCAGAGAAATCAGCTTGGCCACTTTCTGCACATTCAAATGATCCATCTGTAACATCCTGTTTTTGAAATAATTTCAAAAATTAAAAGTTTGCAAAAATTTCAAAAGAAATCTCCGGTTCATCGTTCTTACCTCGGTTTGCGCTATGCTCTTGTCAGTCCGCACACGCCACCGCTGATCCTAGCAAATCGTGGCTCCCCCCTTGCCACCAAGCCCGACGCCACCGCCTTCAATTGAGCGCTGCTCTCCTTCGCTGCCCGACGGTCGACGATCCGTCCCGCTCGCCAAGCACGCGCGCCTGTGCTCGCTCTCTCCCGCCCAGCCCCTCACCGCCACGCTTCGCCAATCGCCGCTGGACCGCCGTGCCGTCACCGAGCACTCCTCCCATGCTCCCGGCTCCCTCCTCCTCCTCCCGGCTATAAGTAGCCGGCCGCCTCCTTCTTCTCCTTCCTCCCCCTCCACCCTTCACCTCCTCCGGCTCGGCCGTGCCGCCCGCTCGGGCCATCGCCGCTCGCCTCCGGCCTTCCTTTGGCTCGGCCTCGCCTCCCTCCGCCGCCTCGCCAGAGCCACCGTCGCCCGTCTCCTTGGCCTCGCTCGCCCGCCACCTCCTCCACCTCCGCCACCGTCGTGCGCCTCCAAACCGCCTTCCCCCTCTCTCTCTCTTTCTCTCTCCCCTCCCCGTTTCTCCCGCCTCGTCTCCTCCGCAAGCGGAGAAGACGAGGCGACGAGAACGCTGCGCCCGACCTTATCCCATGACGTGAATGGCGGTGAGCCCCACCCGCAGCGTCACACGTGGCTGGCAAGTGGGGCACTGGTCTTGTTCATTTTGGAGTTCATTCATTTTGAGTTTGGTATTTTTTTGCTCTCTTTGTTATTGTGTCTTTTTTCGGTACTTTCGTCCGATTAGGGTTCGAAGACGCCAGAGACCTCAACTTCGATCAAGCTCAAGACTACCAAGACCCCGCTGCCTTTAACCAAGGCGAGTCAATACTTTGATCATTCTGAGCCTACATTTTATGCAAACTATGTTTATTTAAAATATCAAAGTTGCATGCTTTAATTTTGTAATCAATGATATGTTAAAGCTTAAGATAGTTAAATACCCATTTGTTGATTAATTACTTATTAAGCCATTCTTTGATAAATTGAATACAATATTCTTTGTCACCCTAGTAATTATATGGTAAATACTAGTATAGGCTGTACTTAAGCGACATGCTAGTCTTGCCTGAGTATCGGGATAATAAATGTCCCAATCATCATCTTTTAAACAATGAAAAATAGTTTTGGGCAGTCATTGGATGTAGATGACTATGTGTTGCGTTAATTGGTTTTCCTCCCAAAAACCCTAAACAACTTGCTAGTACCACATCTGGACTGATGGAAAGAGTGGTGGGTGTGGACGTAGCACGAGAATGGTTGGTATGTGGTATGAACTGTCCAGATGAATTAAGGACTTAATTTTGTCATGACCTCCAGTACAACCGCAAGTCTACAAAGTGCAACTTAGCTTAGTAAAATTATTGAACCCTGAATGTCATCCCACAACTGGTGTTTAGAAGTGTGCAAGCGGCAGGACGTATGCTAGTTTGAATGGGACACCGAAAACGGTGAAGTTATCAGCTGCGCTAGTCGTTGTGGCCGGGGCCAGCTGCGCTAGTCGTTATGGTAAGCATTCCGCACAACTTATGGAATTGGCCATAGAGGTGAGATGACGGAAGGGGCAAGGTAGTTTGAAACGTTACTGTGACGATCGCTCAACTACATGACTAAGGAATCATGTGGGGTAACGAGTATGATTATCTCTTGTGGGTACAATGTACAACCTCTGCAGAGTCTAAACTGTTTAAATAGCCGCGCCTACGGTCAAAGGCGGACATGAGAACTTAACCTGAGTTAATTCTATTTCAAAAACCTTTGTGGGTGGAATGGAAATGTGTTGGGCTCATCTAGCCCTTGTTTTGGATTTTTCCTGGGTAGCCTTACCCAGTGTTGATAATCGGTGGATGTAACCGCTATCAAAATTAAGCATGAGGTGGAGGTAACATCTACTGTTATTTAATATTGTACTTATTCTCTTTAATGAAAATGTTTAAAATGCTAAGTCATAGGGATTTGTACTTATGATAATTGAAAATGTTGCTTTAGCAAATAAAAGAACCTGAGCCATCCTTGTTAAGCCTTGCATGTATACTATTGCATATTGTGTGTTGGCTTGCGAGCACGGTAGTTGTGCTCATTCTCGCTCTTTCCCCCAAACCCTCAGAAGCAGAAGATATTGGAGATTTCGACTACTACGAGGAACCAGATGTCGGAAGACCTAGGAGTTCTTGAAGCATAGTTTAGCCCTTAGTTGTTCTAGTCTCGCCCCAGTCTAGCTGACTCCGTTGGTACCTAGGTGCATCCTATATTATCAGAGTTTTCGGGTAATATCGGATGTACACAGGTTTTCCCAGTCGTTGGCCTGTAGAGATGTGCCCTCACCCTTTTTGCTTTCGTTGTCGCTTCCGCTACTTTTGTG
This sequence comes from Hsuehochloa calcarea, assembly GCA_036346395.1. Lineage (NCBI taxonomy): Eukaryota > Viridiplantae > Streptophyta > Magnoliopsida > Poales > Poaceae > Hsuehochloa > Hsuehochloa calcarea. The sequence continues at coordinate 3,803,562 of CM070596.1, read as the reverse complement.
ATGTAATCATTTGGCCTGTTCGGCCCTTATTGTAAAACTTGACCCGACGCGGTCTATGTAAACTCTGATGTGTTAAATCATTGAATGGTATGGTTTTACGTCATGTATGAAATGATTCAGTGATGTATCTGTGAGTGCTATCTACTGATCCAGAGAATAACACAGTTATTCGCAGAGAATTCGGGATTAGAAAATCTGAGTCCGACACCATCGATGCCTCCGTCAAACCTAGAAGGATAGATATCCTGAAAATATGATCCCTGCCGCACCTCCCATCCTTGCAGAGATTTGGCAGATTTAAATTTAGCAGTCAATACTTTGCTCTTGCTGCTTTTACCAGCCCTTGACTGAGCCAGCTGACTGTAGTAATTCTGCAAAGCAATTCACAACTCAGCCATAACTCATGAACATGCTAAGTCCATAGTCAGCACCATCTAAATGATGCTGTTGCATGTTTCTTCAAAATAGCCATAAGGAGTTTAGGAAGATTACCTGGAAGGCCTTGGTAATATTCCTCACTCCTTGGTTATCAACCCTATTAAGGTCTCCGGTAATAGCTGACCGTGCAGTTGCGCAGTAGATTACCTTGTTGCAACCTGATACAGCAGCTTGAACAGAAGAGGGATCGCCGACATCACCAACCACAACATCCACAGACCTTGGAAGCATGTCGATCACCTCTGGGTCATTTCTTCTAACTAACGCCTGTTGTAAAAACAGCATATTAATTGATCAAAACCTGCAGATTTTACAAAGATCAACAAGAAGAAACAATCAATCACCAAGAGTGAAGGAAAGAAGTGAGATGACCTTGACGTTGTATCCCCGGAGCATGAGCTTGCGGACGACGATGCGACCGATGCGGCTGGTGGCGCTGACAACAAGGACGGTGGTGTCCTGCGCCCCGGGGTCGGTGAAGTCGCACATTGGGCCACCGTGGATGAGGATGGCCTCTTCTTGGCTGCTTGGCGCTCGGTTTACAAAGAAGGGAATGGATTATCTGGATTTTGAAAATATACCCTCGTTGCGATGTAATTATTTATATACTCTCTACTTAGGTATATCCATAATAAAAATATTATGTTTGTAATATTATATTAATATTTATTATTATTTTCATGAAATGTTCGGGTTGCCCTTGCCGAGTCTTCTTCGCCATGGTCTTCCTCGTCGTTGTCTTTGTTGTCGCGGCGTTGGCGTCGTACCAGTGCTACAACTGTGACCGCTTCGTGCGCACGACACTGCAGGAGGACTCCGTCGTTGCCTGCCTGGACTGCGGCGAGGGTTTCCTGGAGGACTCCGCCTACCTCCACCGCCCGCGCTCTCACCACGCCAACGACCTGCGCCTCCGCTGGACCCGCCATTCCACCGTCGCTGGTCCAGGCAGGGACCACTCGCCGTTCAACCCCTTCATCGTGCTCCGCCGCTCCTCGGTCGACGCTGGCGTCGACGAGGATGACTCCCTCACCACGGCCAGCAACTTCGAGCTCTTCTACGATGACGGTGTGGGCTCCGGCCTCCACCCCCTTCCTGAGAGCATGTCCGACTTCCTCATGGGATCCGGCTTTGAGCGCCTCCTTGACCAACTCACCCAGATCGAAGCAGGAACATTGGTAAATAAGACACCATCGGGATAGAATTTACAAACGCTGAAAACCGTTTCTACGTGGCACAAACGGCTGCCGCGGGGCCATAAGGCCTCGTCCACCCATCTGGAGGACGGTGGAGCCTAGACCGTCCATCTAGAGGACGGTGGCGCCTCGGCACGCCACATCGCCTATCGTCCATCCGTCCAGGGACGGCGTTGACAGCGCAGCACCTTGGGATAAACGCGCCGCAAGCCCATGAATTAATTAATCATTCAATTAAAAATTAAAGAGCTCGAGGTATGGAAGCAAAGATAATAGGTAATATTGTGGGGTTCCTTTTTGTAAAAAGGAAGCTCTCCATATATCATGTTTGTTAGGGCATCTCTAATAGTGTTTTTATTGTCGTCTCTTACTTATGTTATGTCAACAAAATCCTACGTAGAGGAGAGGGGGGAGAGCACATGTCGTCTCTTCCTAAAGAGACTGTCGTGCACGCGAAACAAGACATGATATATTAATATACTCAAGTTGACATGTAGACTCGTTTCAAAAGAAAAATATAAAATATAAATGTTGATGAGTGTGCTAGAGACAATCTATTGAAGATGGATTCTCTAAAGATGGTGTATATCGCTAACTATTATATATATCCTTAGACGCATGGTGATCTTTCCTAACAGTTTGTGATTGTTCCCTCCCACACAATCATATAGAGTGAAACACGCCAAATACACCATTATTGGCCAAGTTTAGTTAATCAGGGTTTAGCGGTTAATGGCACGAATACTAAATGCAATTAAGCCTCTTAATTTATTTGTACTCTGAGCCGCCCGTTAATCCCATTTTATTTCTCGATAAATGGGCTCACAACATAACGGCGACGGTACTTCATAATAAGAAACTTTTACTGTTGGGATAAGGATTAGCAGAATTGGCATAGTCTGGCGCAATTTGCAATTTTGGCGTCAAGACCGTCTAGGGAGGGACAGACGCCGAGATGCCACCATGCATTTATTGTGATCATATAATACTGTACTATAGTTTTCTTAATTTATCGATTTAAAATAGATGATATTATTTAATACTGTATTGTACCACAAGCTAGTTAAACTTATCTATAAATCAATCAAGTGAAATGTTTGGTTCATGGACCACTTATTTTGCGCTAATATAACTAGCACTACTCAACTACTAATTAATTACAACTACTTAATTAACTGACACTAACTAATTACGACGACATAGATCGTAACTAATCGTGTGCATTTTGAAAGCTATAGTACGATGTTATATGATCTGTATGCCAAACATTTTCCTCAGTTGGTTTATGGATAAGTTTAGCTAACTTGTGGTACAATACAATATTAAAGAATATCATCCATATTAAACCAATAAATTAACAAAACTATAGTACGGTGTTAAACGAGCTCGATAGATTAGTGGCGGCATCCATTCCCGCTTGGACGGTCTTGGACGCCAAAATTGCAAATTGCGCGAGACTATATCAATTCTGCTAATCCTTATTCCAACGGTGCCAATTCGGCAAAAGTTTCTTATTGTAACATCCCAAATTGGGTTTATGTTTCAAATGTAATAAAAATGAGGATAAATTAAAACTTTTGCTACCTCATGTATTGTTACAGTGTTTGAAACCTCTTTCTTTAATTGGTGGAAATTCAAACTCCAAATTTCCCCAATTAAACTCAAGTCATAAACCTCCTTCATGAAAATCTTGTGCCCAACCTCTGAAAATAATTTTCATTGGACCTAGGAGTGATGTTTAACACCTCAGAATTATTTCATAGCTTTCAGAAATTATTTGATAATTTTTGAGACAAGTCAAACATTAGTCAAACTCCTATAATAGCCTTCTGGAATTTTTTGAGAATAATTCAGTGCATGAAAATCTCTGAAAATTTTATGGAAGGTTCCTCCTGCTGTCAGCAAGCTCCAGTTAAAATTTCATAAATTTTGGAGTTTGTTTGCTATCTCAAATAATTCCTCAAAATCAGATGTTTAAAATTCAAATTCTAAAGGGTTTGCATTTGTTCCTCGGGTTCGAACCGGACTCGGGCTCGAGCCACTTGACTCGGTCGAACCAACTAATCGCGACCGCGCGACGCATGGGCGCGGGAGTTGTGAGCCGTTGGATCAGCATCGCACGGTCCAGGATTAAGTGAGCGTTTGAATCGTTTAAATCGAACCGATCTATTTCACCGTCCGATTAAATCCAACGGCCGTCGTTCGTCGTCTTCCTCCGCTTCATGCGCGAATTCGGCCAAGTCAACAGTGATGGCGTGCACGATGCGCTTCCGGCGAGCCGATCGCGTCTCCTTTTGGCCAACGGCTCTGCGCATTTATTGCTCCGTCCGGCCGCCCCGCGATCGCCGTCTCCCTATGATTACACCTCGTCGCCTCGGCCGACCTCAACACCGCGCAAAGCCATTTTCTTGCCGTTGCTCCCCTCTTGCTTCTCGACCTATAAAACTCCTCCAGTGGCTTCCTTATCCTCCTTTAAACACCCTCGAGCTCCAGCATTGCTCCTAGTACACTGAGTGAGCTCCATTTCAAAATTTGCTCTTGGCCGCCATTGTTGAAGCTTCGGGTCCTTCGGTGAAAGTGGTGCTCCGGGCCTTCTCTTTCAAAACCCTGGCTTCTTCACTTACTTGGCGTCTCATAGAGTATTAACCCTCTGTCGATTTCGCTTTTGGCAGCAGAGAGCAGCTCAATTCCTATTTTCCCCCTTTCAGCCGCAAAGGGTGATCTTCTTCTTTAGCTCTGGTAAGTGCACCATTTTCAAACTCCTTGCTCCCTCCGCTTACTCTCATCTTGGTGCGCATTAGCCCTCAATCAATTTCACATTTGGCCGCAGGGATCTTATCAATTTGATTTTCCCCCAAATTCGGCCGAAAACGTTCAATTTCGTCTCCAGCTCGGGTAAGTCATCCATTGCTCGATTCTTTGCTGCTGTAGATGCGCGTTAGTATTAGGATCATGTTGGTGCTCTTGGTTAGCTTAGCGAGTGCTCTAGATCGCGGCGATTAGCGGAGATCGCCTCAGAATTTTGTCGGACGAAAGCACGAGTCGTCTTTTGTCGATGATTACGGACCGTCGATCTTGATCGACGGCCCATAGCGAGAGAGCGTTGAGCGATTCGGTCCGCGGGCGTTGGATCCTAGATCAACGGCTCACGTGCGTGGGCGCGTTCGGACCAGTCCACGCTCGGATCAACGTGGACCGTTGTATCCTAGATCAACGGTCCAGATCTGGATGAACGTTCGGACCGCCGGTCATCCCTTAGCATCTCGTTCGTTAGTTTTTCATCCAACGGCTGATGATTAGGGTTGGCGCGTTCGTTCTGTTGCCGCGCGTGGGGATCGTTGGATCCAAGATCAACGGTTCCTATGCGTGTGAGCGTTCGGACCACCGGACGTCCTGATCTGCGTTAACCGTTGGATCCAGGATCAGCGGTGCAGATCGGAATGAACGTTCGGACCGCCGAACATCCTTGGCATCTGGTTCGTTCATTTTTCATCCAACGGTCGATGTTTAGGGTTCGCGCGTGAGTTCTGTGCTCTGTGTTTGGGCCGTTTGATTTCGGATCTTCGGCCCAGATTTGTCCACGTCGTTTATCTGAATTATATTTCTCGGGTAGAGTTATTTATCAACTGAAAAATAGTTTTATCTTTGAAAATGCATAAGTAAATTATTTTAACTCCAAAATCGGTCAAACCACTTTTGTTATTTTTCATTTCTAATGAACCTTATTCTAAAATAGGTTTCAACTATGTTTCAGTGCAGCGAAAATTTAGATTTTGAAAGAAAGCATTAAACCGATTATCTGCATACAATCAAAAATGGATTTAACTTAGAAAATTCATAACTAATTGATAAAGCTTCAAATAAGATGAATCCGATGGGGCTGTTCATCTTATAAGATGCTTGATTTATCATAAAAATTTCAGTAGCTGTATCATTCTAGAAATTTTCACTAAAATCATTGCTTAAAGAAGCCAAATTGCATAGGCTTAGGATCAATATGAGACATTTACAATGTTGCCTCAAGAGAGTATCACCGAAATGTACTCTAGACTCAACAACATTGTAAATGAGCTCAAGGGTCTTGGTACTAATTTGCTTGATATTGATGTAGTGCGCAAGATGCTTAGGGCTCTTCCCGACAAGTACGAAATGTTGGTGACATTGTTTCTCAACTCTCCCGAGTTGCCAAGAATGACACCAACCGGGCTTTTGGGAAATCTCATCACAAATGAGCTCTACAAGAAAGACAAAGAAGAGCTCATGGAGTCAACTTCTTCAAGAAAGAAAGTCACCGCTTTTAAGGCAAAAGCGGAATCAAGCGATAAAGAAGATGAGGATGAAGACTCCGAAGAAGAGTTTACCCTCCTTGTGAGGAGGATAAAGAAGTTCATGAGAAGACGACCTCATAGAAGCTTCAATTTCGATAAGATTGCAAAAGGGCAATCATCCAATGAGAAGAAGCGCTATAGCAACATTCGTTGCTATGAGTGTGATGAGAAGGGGCACATTGCCTCTCATTGCCCAACCAAGAAGGATGACAAGGGTAAGTCATCAAAGAAGAAGGAATTCAATGGTAAGAAGAAGCTTTTCAAGAAGCTTCACAAGGATGGCAAGAATGAAGCCTATATCGGAGAATAGGACTCCGACAAGGAGTTTTCGGATTCCGACTCCGACTCCGATATTGAGGGATCCTCCAAGAAGAGAGGACTTGTTGGTATTGCTATCAAGGAGGCTCTATCGCTATTTTCAACTCCCACTTGCCTCATGGCAAAAGGAGAAAAGGTAAAATCTCTTGATAGTGAAGAACCCTCCTATGATGAGCTTATGGATATGCTTGAAGAATTAAATGAATATCTTGGAAAAGAAAAAGCTAAATTTAGAGTCTTAAAGAAAGAGCATATATCTTTAAAGAACTCTTATGATGAATTAAAAGAAGCTCATGATTTGCTTGTCCAAGATAAGTCTTACACTAGCATTGGTATTGCTTGCGATATTCAAGAAAAATGTCTAGTGTAAACATTGCTAGAACTAGCATATCCACTTCTTGCGATGATTTGCTTGCTATACCATGTAGCTCAAGTGTTGATTCTAAAATTGAAAATGCTAAATCTTGTGATAAGCTATTTGTAGAAAATAGTGAGCTAAAGGAGCAAGTCACCAAGCTAAGTAAGAGCTTGGAAAGATGTTTCAAGGGTAAAGCTACTCTTGACAAGCTTTTGAGTGAGCAAAGGTGCTCATTCAATAAGGAAGGACTTGGGTACGTGCCCAAGAAAGGTAAGAAACCGGTAAACAAGCCCGTGAGGTTTGTTAATCAAAATGGCAAGTTTTGCCAAAATACCGGAAATAGGACATGTTCAACAAAAGTGTCCTATTGGTAAGGTTTCATCAATTGGCTTGTTTGATTCTTGTTATATGCTCAAAAAGGCCAAAGATGAGAAAGTGATTGCTAGGTTTGTTGGCACCTCAATTCTAGGTGTTAAGAAGAATGCCATTTGGGTGCCCAAATCTTTGATAACTAACCTCCAAGGACCCAAACAAATATGGGTACCTAAAAGAACTTGATTTCTTTTGTAGGTGAACTACAAGACCGTGGAAGGCATTGGGTGCTTGATAGTGGTTGCACTCAACATATGACCGAGATCGGAAAATGTTCACCTCATTTGAAAATGGGAGCGGTAATGAAAAGATCACTTTTGGTGACAATAGCAAAGGAAAGGTAATTGGCTTAGGTAAAATTGCTATCTCAAATGACCTTTCCATTTCAAATGTATCTTTAGTAGAAACTTTGAATTTCAATTTGCTATCCGTTGCTCAATTATGTGATCTTGATTAACTTGCTCTTTCTCTAAAAAGGAGGTTACTATTTTTAAAGAAAAGAAAATGAAATGATTTTTAAAGGTTTTAGATTCGCAATCTCTATTTGGTTGATTTCTCCTCAAATGAATCTTGTTTGAAAACTTGTTTGATTGCAAAACTTCAATGGGTTGGTTATAGCATAGAAGATGGGGTCATGTGGGAATGATTCAACTTAAAAGCTTTTAAACATGACTTAGTGGTTGGCTTGAAGGATGTGAAGTTTGAGAAAAATAGACTTTGTAGTGCTTGCCAAGCGGAAAGCAAGTGGCTAACTCTCATCCTTCCAAAAGTATCATGTCAACTTCTAGGCCATTAGAGCTCTTACATATGGATTTGTTCGCCAACAACCTATAAGAGCATTGGGGCAATAGCTATTGTTTAGTCGTTGTAGATGATTACTCTAGATATACATGGGTATTCTTCTTATATGACAAAGGTGAAGCCTCCAAGATTTTTAAAAGTTTTACAAAAGGGCTCAAAATGAATTTGATTTCAAAATAAAGAAAATCAGAGTGATAATGGTTCCGAGTTCAAAAACACTAATATTGAAGATTATTGTGATGAACTTGAATAAAGCATGAGTTTTCCACTACCTACACTCGGAGCAAAATGGAGTTGTAGAGAGGAAAAATCGTACATTAATAGAAATGGCTAGGACAATGCTTGATGAGTATAATACTCCGATCGCTTTTGGGCTAAGCCATTAATACCGCTTGTCATGCCATAAATCGCCTTTATTTGCATAGACTTTTGAAAAAGACTTCCTATGAACTCCTTATTGGAAGAAAACCGAACATCTCTTACTTTAGAGTATTTGGTTGCAAATGCTATATCTTAAGAAAGGGTGTTCGACTTTCTAAATTTGCAAGTCGGTGTGATGTCGGTTTTCTACTAGGTTATTCTTCAAATAGCAAAGCATATCGTGTCTTTAACAAAACTAGTGGTATTGTTGAAGAAAGACACGATGTACAATTTGATGAGACTAACGGCTCTCAAGAAGAGCAAGAAGATTTTGATGATGTAGGTAATGGAGCTCTTATGGAAGCAATGAAGAATATGCAAATTGGGGACATTAAGCCTAAAGAAGATCAAAATGAACCATCATCGTCCATGAGAGTTGTGCCACCTACCTCTTCCGTGACAAATGAAATTAATCAAAATCAAGAAGATGTCAAGGAAGGTGATCAATCATTTAATCTACCTCAAAGAATCCACAACGCAATAGCTAAAGACCATCCAATAGACCAAATATTGGGTGAAGTAAGCAAAGGTGTCCAAACTCGCTCTCGTATTGCTTCTTTTTGTGAACATTACTCTTTTGTTTCCTCTTTGGAACCAAAGCGTATAGATGAAGCACTAGAAGATCCGGATTGGGTGAATGCTATGCATAAGGAGCTAAATAACTTCGCCCGAAATGATGTTTGGACAATGGTGGAAAGACCCGAGGAGCATAATGTTATTGGCACAAAATGGGTCTTTCGAAATAAACAAGATGAAAATGGAGTTGTGGTAAGAAACAAGGCAAGGTTAGTTGCTCAAGGATATACTCAAGTTGAGGGTTTAGATTATGATGAAACATTTGCACCCGTAGCAAGACTTGAGTCTATTCGTATTTTACTTGCTTTCGCATCATGCTTTGATATTAAATTATTTCAAATGGATGTTAAAAGTGCTTTCTTAAATGGCAAAATATCTGAACTTGTTTTCGTTGAACAACCTCCGGGTTTTGAAGATCCCAAAAATCCTAATCATGTGTATAAACTTTCAAAGGCGCTATATGGTTTAAAGCAAGCTCCTAGAGCATGGTATGAGCGCCTTCGAGATTTTCTACTCTCTAAGGGATTCAAAATCGGAAAGGTTGATACAACTTTGTTTACTAAAATTATTGATGGTGATTTCTTTGTTTGTCAAATTTATGTTGATGATATAATCTTTGGTTCCACTAATCAAGATTTTTACAAAGAATTTGGTGATATGATGTCTAGGGAGTTTGAGATGTCAATGATAGGAGAACTCAGTTTCTTCCTTGGACTTCAAATCAAACAACTCAATGATGGGGTCTTCATAAGCCAATCCAAGTATGTGAAGGACCTACTCAAAAGATTTGGCATGGATGACGCAAAGCCCATCAAGACTCCCATGGCTACAAATGGACATCTTGATCTAAACGAAGGAGGTAAATCTGTTGATTTAAAGCTTTATAGGTCTATGATTGGTAGTTTGCTTTATCTTACCGCATCTAGGCCCGATATTATGTTTAGCGTTTGCATGTGTGCACGTTTTCAATCGGCTCCAAAAGAATGTCATTTGATGGTCACAAAAGAATATTAAGATATTTAAAGCATTCCTCAAGTATTGGCCTTTGGTATCCAAAAGGTGCTAAATTTGATTTGATTGGATATTCGGATTCGGATTATGCGGGTTGTAAAGTGGATAGAAAAAGCACCTCAGGGAGTTGTCAATTCTTAGGTAGATCCTTAGTGTCATGGTCTTCTAAGAAACAAAACTCCGTTGCCCTTTCCACCGCCGAAGCCGAATATGTTTCTGCAGGAAGTTGTTGTGCACAATTGCTTTGGATGAGGCAAACATTGATGGACTATGGAATAACATTTGATAGAATGCCTCTTTGTGTGATAATGATAGTGCAAAGGAAAATAGCCAACAACCCTGTCCAACATTCAAGAACCAAGCATATAGATATCCGCCATCATTTTCTTAGAGATCATGTGTGCAAGGGAGATATTGAAATTAGCCACATTTGCACTGAAAATCAATTAGCAGATATCTTTACCAAACCTTTAGATGAAGGCCGCTTTTGCCTATTGAGGAATGAGTTAAATGTCATTGACTATTCAAATGTCGCTTGAACTCTTGTCACATGCACTTTGTGTCTTAGTTGCATTTTTGTCTATTTTAAGATGCTTTTACTCAAATTTTCGCTCCAAATGTGATATTTTTAGTAAAAATTACTTTATTATATAGACATTAGTCTTTTCATTGCATAATAATCCTGAATGATACTTGGTTGAGTGCAAAAACTAAGGATTATTTGCAAAATCTTCAAATTCATCTCCTCTTTCCAGAAGTGTCAGGATAATCGGAACTTCCGGCCCTCCAGGCGCGGAACTTCCGGTGTCCGGAACTTCCGCTGTTGTATTACGGAACTTCCGTTTTTCAGCCCTCTTCCGAAGCGTCAGGATAATCGGAACTTCCGGCCCTCTATGCGCGGAACTTCCGCTGTCCGGAACTTCCGTTTTAGAACTGCGGAACTTCCGCTTTCCGGTAGCTGAGAAGCATTTATTGCCTGCGGTTCCTCCGGTTTTTAATTACCTCTTCAGCCGCCGGCTTTCTTCTCCCGAAGGCCTCCTCTTCTCTCCAAAACTCTTCCAAAGAACTTTGATCTTTTCTTCGATTTCTCTTCAATCTCGACCGATCAATCTCTTCCCCAGGGTTCAATCACTCCCTTGATCAAGGTATTTCCAATTCCTTTCTTGGATTTTCACCTCTTATGAACCCTAGGTCAAGTTTTTGGGGAAAGTCAAATGTAGATGAAATCTGTGGTAGATCCTTGGGCAAACTAGTTTATTCAGTATTGTATGATGTTTATGCATCGATTCCATGGACTCAATCCATCAAAATACTGAAAAATCAAAATTTTTCATTGCCCTAGAGTCGGCCAGATAATCGAACTTCCGCCGTTGAAAGCGCGGAACTTCCGCTATGTAGTTCCGCGTTGAACTCGCGAGCTTCCGATTGTCCCGATGTAAATGTAAAATCACATTTCCATTTGATTCAACCTTTGACACTTCATCCATTATTGTTCTTGAAGATGCCTAGGATGAAGGTCTCGTCCCAAGAGCTATTCGGATGCTTACGCATCTTCTTCAAGAAATGAGGAAGAAAGTGAGGATCAAAGAGAGTCTTCAAAAATTCGTAAAGTGAAGAAAGTGCATCGAAGAACGGTCAGAATCTGATGAGGAGTTAGGTGAACCGGAAGAAATGGAAATTGATCTCAAGTCTCTCACAGCAGACGATTACACGCTTCTTCTGACTAAAGATCAATACTCACTTCACGAAATGTGATGACCTCGATTTCATACAAAATTTCAAAGACAAGTCTATGATCTTTTCTATGGACCAAACAAACCCTTTGCTGATCACAAGTATGTTAATTGGTCCTACCTCAACGGGCTTGACAAATATGAGGGTACCTACAGGCTCTTTCAATGAGTAGGATTCATAACTTTGTGGCAATAAAATGCAATTACAGTGATGAGATCATCCGACAGTTCTATGCCACAGTGTGCATTCCCCCTGACTTTTCTCAGCTCACTTGGATGACAGGGACAGTGAGATATTCTTGCACAAAGCGTGCTTTTGAAAATGCACTGAATATCCAAAAGCTTAATATGAGCAAATCTATGATGGAACAGCTCCTCTTTCGACTTGGATCAATTTTATGACACTACACAGAGATTTATCCCTGGTAAGATAACATGGCTTCTTCCTATTCCCAGCTTGGTAAATAGGATAATTAATCATACCATGTTACCAAAGAGCGGGAATTATGATGCCATTAGAGGACATGTCTGGAATATATTGGAATGCATCATGCATGGAAGAAAGTTTGATGTAGTGGATGTCATCATAAGGGAGATAGCAGGAACAAAGAATGATCGAGTCAAACGGATAAACTTTGCACCTTATATTATGGCTTTGATCATTCGACAGACTGGATATAATGGAGCTTTACCTTCAGCGCATAAAGCCTATAAACCAAGAGAAGGTCCTCCAATTCCTGCCAATCTTAGGCGTGCTCCAGCAGAAGAACCTGAAGCTGCACCTCCTGCTGCTGCTGCTGTTCCTCCACAAGGTCAAGCCACTATGGATCAGATTTATGCCACCTTGTTGGAGATGAGGGCATCCCAGATACCTTCCGTGCAATGACCTCTTCTAGACCGGATGCATTTGAGGCGACCACTTTTTCGTGATCGGATGCTTTCCAGGAGGCGACCACTTCCAGGCTCGACGCCCACACTGCTAGTCTTGACGCGCTTTCAGCCAGATTCGCAGAGCAGTTTCCTCCACCTGTTCGTTTTGGACGGCGTCGCCTTCGTTCTCCTCCTGGTGGTCCTCCAGCTGTTCCTCCTGTCGCTCCACCGGTTGATCTTCCTGTTCCTCCAGTTGATCCTCCACAAGATCCTCCTGCGGAGTGACCCTTTTGGCCCTTGATGCCAAAGGGGGAGAGGAGTGTGTTAGTGAGAGAGAGTTTGTGGTGTTTAAAGGGAAAACTTATCTGTTATGCTTATTGTAATATATTGTGTCATTATGACTATGGCTTGTAATGACTTTGTTTGCCAACTTGATGCTTATGATAATATATTGTGTTATCTTATATTTTTGTTGTTCTTGGATCTTTGATTAATGATGAATGACCATGTGATGTGAATGCTCTATCTTTATTGTCATTTGTTCTCTTCCAAGTAACAACGCTCTACAGAAACTCCGCCGAAATTTCCTGAAAATACAAACATGTGCTTTACATTATCTTCTACTCAATATGCACATGTTAAGGGGGAGCTTTCTGTTTCAAACCTACTATCTCTCACAACTTTATTGTGTTGTCATCAATTACCAAAAAGGGGGAGATTGAAAGCATCTAGGCCCCTAAAAATTGTATTTTGGTAATTAATGATATTATGTGAATATGGGACTAACATGTTTGTTGAAGTGATTACAAGGCATAGTCCCAAATGACAAAGTGAAACCAAGGAGCTGCATGTGAAAGAATGTTGAAAAGACGGAGTTGATCTCAAAGACAAGGTACAAATAGATTAGGACCCCTTTGAATTTTACCGGTCTTTGAAGTATGGAGGAAGACCGGATTATAGGATAAATGTCGTACTATTAAGGGGGAGCTTGTCTAGTAGCTTGAAAGCATCTCATTATGCCTTTGGATCAACTTAGGATCATGCATGTTCTTTTGGTTTGGTTTAAAAGAAAATCTTTTTCTCGAACACAATCGGAGTTCCAAGCATGTGAATCATGGAACTTCACCGCGGTTGCTCGAAAGATCTGCGTTTGATTTTTCCAGAGAGCATCCATTTTCGGACTTAGCCGATTTCTCAAGCGCGAAGTTCCGCAATGAAACGAGCGGAAGTTCGATTAATCGGTTGTTCAAATATGCGCGCTTGATTTTTCCGAGAGCATCCGCTTTAGGGACTTAGCCGATTTCTCAAGCGCGGAAGTTCCGCAATGATATGAGCGAAGTTCGATTAATCGGTTGCTCAAAAAATGTACGGTTGATTTTTCCAGAGAGCACCCTTTTAGGGACTTAGCCGTTTCGAGCGGTAGTTCCATTGTAAAAGCGGATCTTCCGATTAATCTAAGAACCGAAATCTTGTTGGCGGAAGTTCCGCACATAAATCTAACGGCTAGTTCGAGCATTTAATGCTCACTGTAATGACCGCTACTGAGGCACTCGAGTGAAGGCGGAAGTTCCGCACTTTGTATCGCGAAGTTCCGATTTCTCCGAGTTTTGCCTCGATTTTTGCATAACGGTCATATTTGGTTGTGGGGGGTATAAATACACCCCCACCAGCTCAAGGACGTGTTGTTGAGCATTCATTCAATTCATTTGAGCCTTGAGCACTCCTCTCACTCCTCATTTACTCTCTTTGCACACTTTTGTGAGGTAGTGAGTAAGAACAAGAGCATTGCATTATTAGTTGATCCTTTGGCTCTTGTTTGCCGTCAAGTGAAGGTCAAGTTCTATTCTCTTGGTGCTTGTCGGCACCTAGACGACTTGGCGGAGGTTGCTCGGTGATCTCTTCAAAGAAGCGTGTGAAGAGACCCGCTGTTGCTTGTGATTGGTTGGTGTTCACCAACTCCGAGAGGAGGAAGAACAACCTAGTGATCGAGGGTAGGCTTAATTTGTGGAGCCGGCTTGAGTGATCAAGCTTCCTCAACGTGGACTAGTGAAGATCGACAAATCTTCGACACCACGGGAAAAACCCCCTTGTTCTTGTGTGGTTAATTCTTGTCCTTACTTATTGCACTTATTTTTGTAGCTCATAGATTGTGATAAATATCTTTGATTAGAGTATCTTGCTAATTTGGGTAATTTGATTAAGAAAATTTAGAAACCTCCTATTCACCCCCCTCTAGTCGGTTATCCTTGATCCTACATTCTCTTAAACGTCGGTCGCCTCCTCTTAAACGTCGGTCGCCTCCTCAGCGCCGGCTCGACTCCGTCCTCCTCCCGCTTGGCCTCCTCCTGAACTCATGTGCGTGAAGTTTTTGTTCCTACTGATGCTCTCCAGTTCTTGATGCTAATATGCTTGATCTGTCCCATGAACTGATGCTCGGCCTTTCCCCTTCTCAGATCATCTTGGCACTCGCAAGATAGGCAAGGTTTGATCTTTGGATCGGATCTGGATACCTATTGATCTTCTTTTAGCTAGTTATTATCATATATACTTTTTCGACAAAATACTTATAGCTCCCCTGCAAACGAACGAAAGCAACATTACAGGCATGCACATCTTTAGCATCCGAGCTCCTCGTCCTGTTGATTGAATTGAGTCTTGTTGCAGTTTCAGAACTTGTATTATCCTTAAGCTTGGTATTTACAGGGCATGCTCCCTCTTGGTTTAACATAATCGAAGAGCAATGCAGTAGATCCATCAGGTAATAACATTGTAGCTGCGTCTTGAAAGATTTGGTCAGTAAATGCTGACCTGAAAACGTAGCCAAAACATCTGTCTTAAGTATTGAGAGGACAGAACTGAAAAACAAGCTGATGGATTCAGAAACCACTACTACATATCTTACCAACACCTAGAAAGAATTGGAGGCAACTCTTGTGGAGAAAGAGAGCCATGTCAACCAATTGAAAGAGAATGCAGCAGATTCAGGCCCTGACTAGGTGGCCTCTATATAGCAACTCCTGCAGCAAAAAGAAGCTGAGCTTGAAGAGATCAAGATCAAGTTACAGGACTACAAGAAACCAGACACAAAAGTCAGCAACAGCATTGCGGCGGGCAAAAACAACAAAAGTGTACTTTTGACACTGTAGTACTCGAGAATTCTGCAAACTCTGGTGATGACACTGTAGTCTTATTTGGTCCAGTGACAGAGTGACCTAACCTCAAAACGTTGTAACATTTTTTGATTTGTGTTAGCTGTTGCTACTGGTCTGCCAATATATTTTTTATTTGTGTTCTAAGTCTCATATTTGTCAACTCTCATATTTGTGCTCATAAGTCTCATATTTGTCAACTCTCATATTTGGGTTCTAAGTCTCATATTTGTCAACTCTCATATTTGGGTTCTAAGTCTCATATTTGTCAACTCTCAGATGGCGACTCTGGAAAATACTAGCCAACATAGGCAATCTTCTCAAGGCTCAATACTCCGTGATCAGCAAGTAGGATCTGAAGTCGAACCTCAAGTTGAAGAACAACACGTCGAAGATGCAGATGCAGAAGAGGACTCATGGCGCAAAGAGAAAACTCACTTCACCTGTTTGGAATGAATTTAAAAGACTGAAAGTGATAGGTGCTTGGAAGGCAAAGTGCATTTGGTACAGCAAGTACCTTTCGGCAGAAACGAAGAATGGTACTAAACATCTGCATGAGCATCTGAAGGTTTGCATCTATCGGAAGAGGCAAGGGAAGATAAAACCAGTTTGAGGTATGGATCTTCTGAACATGGGTAAGTAACTGTAGAGAACTATGTCTTTGATCGAGAAGTTGCTAGGAAAGCCCTCTATTCCATGATTATTCTGCATGAGTATCCACTGTCCATTGTTGATCACTATGGCTTTCGTAAATTTGTTAGTGCACTACAACCTTTATTTAAAATGGTCAGTCAAAATACTATTAGAAAGGATATCTTGGATCATTATGATTTAGAGAGAAAGAGAGCGCTCAATTACTTGGATAAAAGCAGTTGTCGTGTTGCTGTTACAACTGACCTTTGGACAGCTGATAATCAAAAGAGAGGCTACGTGGTAGTAACAAGACATTTTGTTGATGACTCTTGGAAGCTTAGAAGCCGCAATTTGAGGTGATTGCTATGCTGAAATACTAATCTTCTTGCTATATTAAAATACCAATCTTCTTGCTATGCTGAACCATGTATGTTTATATATGCGCCATGCCCACATACAGCAAATGTTATTTGTCAAGCGCTATATAAAAGCCTACATAATTGGAATCTTGATTGCAAACTATCTACTTTGACCTTGGACAGCTGCTCAACAAATGATAAATTGGTTGAAGCAATAGAGATAAAGGTTGGTTCATCTAATCTTTTATTAGGTGGAAAGATACTACATATGCGTTGTTGTGCACATATTCTTAACTTAATTGTGAAAGATGGATTGAGTGCCATGGAGCATAGCATTAAGAGAGTACGTGATAGTTTTTCCTATTGGACAGCTACAACAAAGAGGTACGAAAAATTTGTGAAAGCAGCTCGTTTTGTTAAGGTTGAAATAACTAAAAAGATTGGTCTTGATTGCAAAACTAGATGGAATTCAACCTATGTTATACCTAGTACTGCTATTCCGAATAAGAAAGTCTTTGAGAGGTTGAAGCAACTTGATATGCAGTTTATTTGTGCACAAACACCTCGATTGGAATTTTGCATCAACTGTTTGTGAAAAATTAAGCTTTTTCTATGAACTCACTGAAATATTTTCTGGAACTAAACATATAACAGCTAACATATTCTTCCCAGAGATATGTGAGGTCAAAATGTTTATGAATAATTGGCTAGGATGTGGAGATCCAATGATTGAGGCTATGTCTGTTGAGATGATAAAAAAGTTTGACAAGTACTGGTCTGATATTCATGGTTTGATGTCTATTGCTATTATTCTTCATCCACGTGGAAAAATGATAATGTTACATGCATGCTATATTGCCCTCTTTGGTGAAGAAAATTCTGAAGAGAATGCTACAAAGAGTTATAATTGCTTGTATGAGTTGATGAATGAGTATCAAGTGCATAGTGGAGAAGAGGGTATGGCTACATCATCTGGTACTAGTGTTGCAAATGGTGCTAATGAGGTGCTTTCAATATTTAAAACACTAGCTGCTAGTAAAAAAAGTACCAGTGTAGTAAAGACCAACAGTGAGCTAGATTGCTATTTAGAAGAAGAAATTCTTCCTTGCACAAATGAAGAATTTGATATACTGGGTTGGTGGAAGGTGGTTGGGACACGTTATCCTACATTGCGAATGATTGACGTGATATCTTGGCTATTCCAATAACAACAGTAGCTTCTGAATCGACTTTTAGCACTAGTGGTAGAGTGCTAAGTGAACATCGCAGTCGTCTCACTCCAGCTATATTGGAGGCATTGATGTGCTCACAACGCTGGCTTCAGAATGACCTTAAAGGTATTCAATGCAACTAGTGATGTAAATATTTCAAATTTTATATGTTATTGCAAACTAGTGATGTAATGCAATGTTTACTTTTCAGGTGAAGGAGGAGTTGAGGGTTTATGGACATGCCTTGAAGACATTGAAGAGGAGCTTAAAGATTCTTGTTCAATCTCGATCGTTGACTCATATTGAACTATTTTCATATGTTATACTCTTGTTGCAAACTTAATTTATTTATGTGTGAGGAACCGCAGTTTGTATTTTCTTTTTATGTGTTGAACTTGATGTGTGAATTGTGATGAACTTTATTAGTTATTGAATGTGTGATGTACTACTGATGTGAATTGAAATGGACTTGATGTGCGCATTGTTTGTGTGTGATGAGTATGCCCGCGGGCGATGGGTACCCACAGGTGGCGGTACATTGTTCGCGGGTAAACGGGCATGCCCGCCGCAACGAGTACCCGTGGGCGACGGGCATGGGCGAGGTTCTTCGCCCGTCGACCTTCGCAGGCATGCCTGTGGGGGGAAATCGGGGTCGCGGGTATGGGTATGGGCGAGCACTACCCGTACCCGCCGTGCCCGATTGCCATCCCTACCCACAATATTACATGTTCTCTTTGCTTCCGTAGCTCGAGCTCCTTAATTGCAATCATTAATTAATTCATGGGCTTGTGGCACGTCTATCCCGAGGTGTTGCGCTGTCAACGCCGTCCCGGACAGATAGACGAGTGACAAGTGATGTGGCGGTCCTGGGCTCCACTGTCCCCTAAATACGCAAACTAGGCTCCACTGTCCTAGATGCGCGGACGAGGCCACGTAGCGCCGCGACAGCCATTTGTGCCGCCCGGGAACGATTTTCAACGCCAGATTTGCTAATTCCATCCCAATGGTATCTTTTTTGCTAATGCGGCCACGAACAACGCTATTTCAAAAAAAAAGTCGGAAGAAAGAGGAAATTTGCTCATACCAAAAGATAAAATGATAAGTATAATCATTACTGTTTGAAAATTCACCAAAATTGATCAAGCAAAACCAAAAGAAAAGGAACTCCTGCATAGTACTATCACAGTCAAATTAATTAATAGAGACCTTTAGTGGCACCATCTTGACAAAACTCATACATACCTCCTGAAATTGTACACATATTTTGCATAAGTTTGACAAGCTCCCCGGTAGAGTGCAAAGCCCCCATCGACGGGGCTTTAACAATTTGCTTCTGAGGAATGCCCTACTTCAAGCTCAGGCCAAGAATTCAAGACATCTTTGTTATGAATATTGTGTATGTATTAAAGAGTTTTAATAGGCAATATATATAAAGAGTAAAAGGAGATATATGCCATACATATATATGAAAATACAAAAAGCATATAAGGAAATACAAAGGAATTTCTATTCTAACACCCCCTCAAATGCAAGATGTATGCAATAGCATTGTATTTGGAAAGGATTGACACTAAAATAGGAAAATTCAAAGTTCAAGTCTTGATAATGTCGTCATAGCGTGCAGCTCTTGAAAAATATGTCGAGTATCAAAAGATCACCTCCCATCCAGGGTCGTGCGACAGCCCATAAAACACAATGTGCAGGGGCTGAGAAAGTAGTGGCAAACGGGAGCAAAGTGAACAGCGGCAACACGACAAAGAAGATAATGAAACCTATAGGAATAGAGAAAGATGTCAAATCAAGCCGAAGAGGAATAGATAGAAGCATGACGGTGCAGATCGAAGCCCAAGACAACGGCGACATAGTGCACAAGAAGCGTAGCGGAGGCGCAGTGCAGAAGAAGAACGACAGTCTTACAAGCTCGGGGCGGTGGCTCCGAGAGAGTGACGGCATCATAACGATTTATACGATCTGCAACGGCTCGGAGAGAAGAGCGACGGCTGCTGCCATGCAAAAGGGAAGGAGTGAGACATAAAGCAATTGGCTGACTAACAAAGACTTTGTAGACTCGCACGACTTAGACGAACTCAAATATAGAGTGTTACAGACTCGGATGGACTTAAAGGGAAAAAATACTCAAAATAGTAGCAGATACTAGCAACGACACTCTTTAACAACGGAAAAAGCTGTAAGAAGCCAGGGTTAAAGAAGCGAATGTAGAAACCGAAACCAGAGCGGAGAAGCCAAAGTAGAAAACCGACACTCCTCCGCTCCCATCTCTTCCTCTCTCCCTCTATCTTCATCTCTCTATACCGAAACAGGAAGGCGACGATGACGACAAATCCGGGTAGGGAAGAGGCGCATGGAGCTCGGGGGCAAGCACGAGCAGAGGAGGTGTGGCGGTCGTAGGGGCGCTCGGGGGCGAGCGCGAGCAGAGAGCGGCGCGGTGAGGATTGGATTTGACGGGATTCGAGATCCTAGCGATGGCGGGGCGTCCGGATCCGAGGTCGACGATGCTAGAAAGCTCCACGACGACGAAGACCGGCTCGGCAGCGACGACGAGGACCTGATCCGATGGGATCCGAGGACAGCAGCGACGGGGAGGACCAGGCGGCACCGGAGCAGAGGCGGCACATGGGAGGCGTCGGGAGCACCCGATGTCGCGGGAACTCCCGGATGGAGCAAAGGTTGAGGAGGTCGGCACGCAGAGGTGGCGCGGTGGCAGTTCATTGTGGAGATATCATGTGTTCATGAGTTGTGAGACAAGTTGAAGAGATTGAGGGAGAAAGATTGAGAGGGAGATCAAGATATCCACCTCTTGCTTTGAGCACTGTTCACTTGAGGATATTATTTGCAATTCAATCTATTACATTGGTTTGTGAGTGCACTAATTTTTTTGCAATTCAATTCATTGAATTGGTTTGTGAGATTGCTACTGATCTTCGAGTAGTACCGTGAAAGATTAGGCCAACAACCGGGATCCATCTAATTAGCTAGTTAGATCCTTATCAATTACATTAACATGGGAAAATAAATAAAGCAAATTTCACTTTACACCATGTAATGTTACCATTGTTTCACAATGCATCACTCTTTACACATGTCCTCACTTAACATCATATATTCTTATCATTTGTTTCAGTTGTACCAGAAAAATGCATTGGCTTGACCAACTTGGCACATGAGACCTTGCAGCGACGTGCACAGGCGGCATCGGGGCAACTAGAACCCGAGCATCGTCACAACCCTCCCGCTCATCAGCGTCGGCTGCTCCGCTTCCCCATAGTTCCTTCCTCCTCGTGCAGCACTACGCCTTCTCCTCTCCACTCCCATTCTTTATCAACACCATCGCTGATGCCATTTTCGGCGATGCGAGCTCCATTAATTCTCTCCCTTCTCTACAATTTCTCAAAATTAGTCATAAATATCCAAATATATCCTCAAATCGATTGCTCTTCTAGCTTACTCACTTTTATGTGAATCCAATGCTACCCTCTTTCCTTCTTCTCCGGTGCCAGTGGGTCTCTATCGTGTGTTCCTGCACTGGCTCCGCTACCGCGCACACCTATTTGGCGTTTTGGTGCCTCTCCGACCTCGCCATCCATGTCATACAGACCGCCTCGACACCCTAAAGCTCGATGAGCCCACACCCAGGCCACTCCATTATCAAAGCTCGCCTCCGGCGGGCGCCCCACCGCGCCCTGAGAGGTCGGCGGCGCCAGCCGATGTTCCCCTAGGCGCTAGTCAGGCGATAGACCAGCTAGGCGGCAGGGCTGCGCCTAGCGCCTAGGGGAACACTGGCGCCAGCTCCCCAACCCATCTTTGTGTCATGGTGAGGTGTCGAGTCCATGCTGTGGTGAGCTTTTCCTCCGAATTGAGCGCGTCACCTTCCTCGATTCCCATCAGCAAGCTGTCACCGTCGCCTCTGCCCCATCCTGTCTGTAGCCCGCTGCTGCGAAGATGCGACCGTGCATCTCCATTGATGCCACCACCACCCATACTCTCCACTATGTTCCCTCTCTTATTTTTCGGGTCGCAGCCACCTCACTGGTTGTGCCTCACCGCCGGCAAGCTTCATAGAGGAGCCCGTGTGGCTCCCCTGTTTCTCTCTCGCTGATAGGGTGTTCTCTTGGTACAAAGTGAAACAAAAGGTAAGAAAGGGTGGTGTTAAGTGAGAAGAATTGCAAAGGGTGGTACAAAGTAAAACTTTGGTAAGAAATGGTGGTGCAAAGTGAAATTTAGTCAAAGAAATGATATGATCAGTAATACAATAAAGATAACATGTAGACTTGATTCTTGAACAATCACAACAATTGAGCAACAACAAACAACCAACAAATAATTGATAAACGATAAAAAAATTATAAAAGATAAAAATTAACAAGTAGCCAAGTTCAAACGTAGAAACTTAAATACAAGGTACATCCAACAGCAAGTAGCCAACACATTAGTGGTTCAACTTAAGTTACATAACAAACTCAAATTCAAGGGCCAAGGCTAATTAAAAGACAACACGAGACTCATAGACTTCTAGTTCATCCTCATTTTCTTCTTGATTCATGACAGTAGACTCATCTTCAAAAGATATACTCTGCAACTCTAGGTCTTCAAGAGAGAGATTAGCAACTTCTAGAGTGCCAACACTAGTTATAAATTCAAAGTCATCTCCTCCCACATCCCACATTCTTGTTGCCCCTGTTTTATACACTTCTATTTTTCTTGATAGAAGTCTCAAATTGTTATGCATAAAGACCAAATCTTCAGCACACTCATGAGTTAATTTGTTTGTTTTCATGCTGCGAATGAAGCTATATGTGCTCCCATTCCTTTCATAACAAGAAGATGATGTCGGTTGGTTAACCAAATTAAGAGCCAAACTTTGCAACACATGAATTGATTGTACATAATTTGCCCACCTATTCATTGGATCAATGATCTATTTGTCATAAAATGGAATCGAAGTCATTTAATTCTTCGGAACAAGTGAAAAACCTTGCATATTATTCTTTCACTTTCTTGAAATCAAGTACAGGGGTAAACTTCTTGAAGCACTTCATTTTTCTAGAAGAAAGAAGAACAAGAAATCAAGAACGAAAATAACCAAGAACGAAAAGAATAGGAATTACCTGGCGCTGTTGAGCGCCCAAGGGTCTTGGGATTAGGGGTGTAAACGGAGCGGATACGGACGGATATCGCTCATCTCGTATTCTTTTTCATATTTTTTCTCAGATTCGGAATCGGACACGGACAGTGCCAGATACAAATACGAATGCGGATAGTCTCGGTCACTAATACGGACCGAATACATGCCTAACCGAATACGGAATGTGTCGGTCACGAATACTTAATCGGATACTACGTGAAAACAGAAACCATATATGTTGCACAAATAAAGATCAATCAACCATACTACATGGCCAAAATACAACTAGATTAGTAGTATAACGAGCGAATTTAAATACATCACACGATAACAAAGGGTAGTTAACTAGTTAAACAAGTAGTAGTAACTAAAAAGTTGCTAGGATAAACAAAATCACTCCAATTTCTATATATGCCGACGATTTCCAATGAAAAGCACGTGTATATCATAAGTTGGAGATTATGATGACCAATTACCTTCAGCAATATGATGACTGATGACAGCACCAACGGCCCTTCTTAGGCTAAAGGTACACAGGCCAAAGAAGTAGCTTATTTATGCTAGTGGAGTAGTGGGCCAATAGCCTGCACATATACATAATACATATGCAAAGATTGAGAAACCTGGGTCTTGGTTGTGAGTTGTGAGTTGTGACCAATTGCTTGAAAAGCCTCATTGTATTATCTAAAAACACATATAACATCAACAAATTAAGCAGTCTATTCCTACAAATCATGACAAGTACCACAATTGAAGAACTTGCAGCATATTTAAATGCTACAATAAATGATCGTTTCAAATAAAGCATGTAATTTTGGAATTTTAACAGGCTAAATCTAAGTTATGGGTATGCACAGATATTTAATCAAGTTACAACTCACCAAGCTCGTAATGCACAAATTTATTTCATTTAAACTTTTAACACTAGAGTAAATGACAGTCAGAAATACTTGGAAAGTAAGTTACCAGTTTGCCATTTTAAGAGAAGCTTTCATTGTACCTTGGTTATTTTGACTAATTGATCATAGTTATCCTGACTATTAAAGAAAGGGCCCACTTGGAATATCTGTTAAGAGTATCATAGATTCATAGTGCATATCAATAAAGGTCTGTTAACAAAGGTAATTGGCAGTTTGAGTTAACATGAAGTTGTTGAGGAGGGGAGACCCTCTGTTGCCTCTTCAACAAAAAAAGGGTAATTCGCTGATCCTAGCCTTGTCACTTATGACACTTACCATTGCTGAAAACATGCAACCAAGGCTCCACAAATCCAAAGAGTAATCATAATCTAACAAATCCACAAGGAGTTTAGGGCCCTTGTAGGTTGTAGCATTTGTCAATAGCATAGGATGTGGTAAGCCATGGGTGATAAAAAGTACTAGAGAATATCAACCGAAGGGGAGCAGCTAAACAGTAGAGACTAATGAAAATTGTTAAGAAATATTGGTACACATTAATTTGTTATTTATATATGTGAACAAGGACAATGCCATAACCTAATGTGAATTTCAGTCACTGCACGACTCAACCCTCTGTTCTAAAATCTTGTTCTGGCTCACAAGACTACTAAAGGAATATATATGGGTAGGCCAACAAATCAATAAAATTTTCGAATATTCATGATAGATGCATAAACTCTAACATGCATGAGTGGACTAAAAATATCCTTATTAACAAACTGAACAATTTGTAGCCCACTGCTGGAGCTCATTTCAGTATATTAAGATACTTCCAATAAAACCATTTCTCAATCGGATTGTGAGTTTGCCAGAACTTCATGTTTTACTTACCAAGTTACCATTACAAGCAATACTGTCGAAGTCGAGAGCAAAGAGGCGGCGTAGGGTCGATGGCGCGTGGCGCGTCGGCGACTGACGTTGGGGAGCAGCAGCAGAAGCCAGCGTCGTCGGGTCGTGAGCGGAAGAAGAATAGCGTCGGCGGCTTCGACTGTCGGGGAGCGGCGAGAGCGAGCGGTGTCGTGGTCGGCAGCGGCAGCAGCAGAAGCGGCGTGCGCTGAGGAGGTAGCGGAGAGTGGAAGGAAGGAGGCGGCGAGGAGGAAGGCGGCGGCGGCGAGGGAGGGGAAGGGAGGCGGCGATGGCCACCGCGAGGAGGAAGGGGGGGCGGCGGCGTGCGGCATGCGAGGAGGGAAGGGAGGCGGCGGCCGCTGTGAGGGGAAGGGAGACGACGACGGCGAGGGAGGGGACGGGGAGGTGGCGGCGAGGGAGGGGAAGGGCCCATTCCGAAGGGGAAGGCGACGGATTGGGGAATGAAAGAGGAGGCAAGGCAAATGAGGAAGTGAGGGTTAGGGTTGGGAGGCCAGAGGCGCAGTCAGCTAGTCGCGTAGTTCAGGACTCAGGACGAGTCGAGAGCGGGTACCGGTTTGGATATTTATTAGAATATATTCGAATTAATTCCCAGATAGTTCCGAATTTACCGGATATCTGATTACCGAATCCGTATCCAAATCCAGAAAAAAACCAGATATCCGGGAAAAAAATCCAAATTTTACCCACATTTATTCGGTCGGTCAGTCGATCAAGAATTATCCGCTTCGTTTACACCCCTACTAACAATGGTGTCATGGACATCATACGACATTATAACGAGTGGCCAGCAGTTTCAGTACAAACCTGTTGTTCAACAGGGCAAGTGATCAATGTAGGACATGGACTCAACACGCAAATCCACT
The DNA here is from genome assembly GCA_036346395.1 of Hsuehochloa calcarea. Taxonomy (NCBI): domain Eukaryota; kingdom Viridiplantae; phylum Streptophyta; class Magnoliopsida; order Poales; family Poaceae; genus Hsuehochloa; species Hsuehochloa calcarea. The sequence goes on along the minus strand of CM070596.1, from coordinate 3,777,960 downwards.
AAACATGTGAAGTGAGATATGCAGAATGTTTTGACCGTATGTAAAATAACAACAATTATATGTACTCGTAGTCTACTTTTAACATGTGTAGTCATCTAAAAAATCTTGCCCAATTAATTATATTCCATCTGGACTTCAAATCCCTCCCAAATGTTCAAACACTATTCACTCATTTTCACCTCACTACCTAACTCAGCTGCCTTGGTCTGCTGCATAACTGATTCGTCAGTATTCTCCGCCTCTTCAATCCTGGAGGCAAGCAGTGGTTCAAACTGGACAAAATGTTGTTCCATGCCTAACAACAGAAGAAACTCGTTCTCACACAAAATGTGTGAGGTTTTGGACTTCTCCATCAGAAGAATGCCCTCAGCTAGCTTTTCATTGACATTGACTTCTGACAGATGGTTACCACAAATCAGGTTCGACTTTTGCAGATTGTCTTTGGTTTGCGCAGTGGTACAGCTAGTAATGAACTTCTCTGTGGCATTTATTTTCAGATTCTGTGTTGTCGGGATGGAGACAGTTTCGTTGTTAGCTGGGTAAAAGCATGGTATATTCAATTCAGATTCAATTCTCTCCTTCAAGAAAGCCATCTGAGGCTTTTCACCATGAACAAGAATTACATGGTTGGGTGAAAGAAATTCTGTAAGATCCATGATCCCTTTGGAGTCTGTGTGAGGACTGAATGACAGCTGATGGATCTGGTCCACAAAAAGAAAAGGACTTGGTATGAGACGAAAACATAAGAACTAGGGATTGCAAAGGTTAACTATCTAAATTCCAATAAAAATAGAAAGTATAAAATGAAGTGAAGAGCAACCTGACATCTGACATCAATATGGGTGTCCTTGTCTAAATCAATCCTTGTACGTTTTCCAGACATCAACTTATGGCCGATGGTTCCAGCAACACAATATCTGAATGACAAAAACAAAGTTGATATCACAATAAAAAAATAATAGCTCAAATATTTTAAACAAGCAGGGTATTTTTTTTCCCTGCTTGACTTCTTTGAGTACAAGATTTGAAAAAATAGAATTTAGAATTTGATCAAAACTGAAGCAAAAATAATGTATCTCTACAAACTACGAAGCGAAATTCAACTCCAAGCAGAAAGACATTTATTTTTTTACAGAAGAAGTAAGAAATTTTTAGAGTTAAAAGGAATACCCTGGAACTGTAACCAGATTTTTTTCTGATGGAGCCCATTTCTTAAACACCTCAAGAGAAAATCCACCGCTAATCATACCAGGTGTTGCAAAAAGTACACAGGGGCCAGGATCATTAATGAATGAACGCTCAAAGTGGCAAACTGTAATGTGAAAAAACCTTCAATGTTGTTATGATATAAGATAATTACAAATGAAGCACAGAATATCTCTTATTTCCGTTGGAGAGTACCACATACAAGGTAGGTGTCAAAAAAATATCTTCAACATTAGGATTAACTACCTTCATTTGTAAAACACCATAATAAATAAACGAACATAACATCCAGTTTCTATATAAATGCAAAAATCGAACTACAGGCATTTTTTAACGGCAGAACTGAACATTTAGAATTTGCCATCAGTCAGATGTGCTTTATCTTTGTTCTGCATATGATTTAACTAAGGTGCTTTTTCAATAACGTACCATGCTTGAAGTCAAATGGGTTATGAACTGTGTAGCTGTCCTTGATCTTTTGGCTAGTCCATCCAATAAGCATCTTGTAGTACATGTTAGCTTGAATAGTTAAACCTATAGAACAAATACAACCTCAAATAAAGTAGACAAAAATAGAAGCAAGCTAAAGTTTGATGAAAACACACGTACCAGCTGAGAAGTAAATAGGAATCTTCAGGTTCATCCTTTCCCAATAGTCATCCAGTAATATGCATAGCTCCTGAGACACATAAGAAAACAGTGTGTCACTTCTATATGGATATTCCACGCAAAGAAGATTTTAACAGTGTGCTTCAAGGGACTTGTTTGTTCAAAGGGAATTTTATCATTTAAGTTAGATGGTGACAATAGTTCATCGTAAATTTGCATGTCTCCTCGGATATATTTAAGATAGGAAGCAGGGATACCTGAGCTCTTCCCAAAGCAAACGTCGGAATGAGAACTTTACCTCCTCCAGAAACACATTTATGGACCTACAGAAATAGAAGCTCACTGAAGTGATGAAAGTACAGTAACATAGAAAAACTTACATGCACGTACAGTTCATAGAAATTTGACTTTTCAGTAGAATCAAGATTATTATTTTTGGACTGAGGTATCATAATTCTAACAGTAGATTCAATCTAGAACAAATACTAGTCGCACTTAATATTCAGTGATTGGAATATCAACTTCCTGGATGGTACAGTGCTATGAAAGTAGTAAAGTATGTAAAAGCAAATCCATCAGCAGCGATGATTATACTGAATATTTTAGTTGATCATGAGCGTAACATAGGTGTCACACATGCAACCAACATCTACAGAACTAAATACACTTTCAGTGTGCAGGTTCAAGTTTTCATACCGCTTTTAAAAACTCTCTCTCTCGAGCATGCTTTGAGTCACGTACAGTTTTAGCATATGTGGACCTTCAAAAAGAAACTTTTAGTTAGTGCTTAACATTACACACAGAAAGCAAAATATTCACACCAACGAACGGTGTTTTCAGAGTCCCATCAATAATGGCAAAGCATTAAGAAATCACAAGTTATAACCTAAAATAAATGCAGACTTATTATTTTATATTGTGTCACTGACATGTGGCCCAAGATCCCACATGTCATCCCCATTCCCCACACTAGATGGTATTTTCCTATTTATACCTCTTTGTGGTGGTACCGACCAAATTTTCTCTATTATATTAAATCAGCAGTAACGAAATTCAGCAACGTGATGACTAACAATCACAGGTGATTGCTGGCTGTCCCAAGTTCCCAACCCAAAAACACACACACAACAAATTGTAACAAAACACGGCTATCAATACGATAACAAGCACCTACTTCCCCTGTGGTTCTAAAAAATAACGAATAATCTATGCCTCTAATGGGCATAATTAACTATAACACCAGGTTGACAATCAAAGGAAATTCAAACACCAAATAGAAAAGCATGCCAATAAGTGGAGGTTGGACCATACTCGGTTATCAAAAGATCCAACTTCAGGCGATCAATTTGTGCTGCTCCAAGATGTCTATCCGGTGTCATATTGTAATCTCCAGTGTAGACCATAGCAGCATCCCCAACTTTTGCATAAATCATCGCAGCTCCTAGGACCTCAAGTAGTGATAACAACATTAGAAAGAAGAGAACTAAATCAGTACTTCCATTTCAAAGAAATTAAAGAACAGTATAACACTGCACTATATATGGGCCAAAATCATATAAAAACATACATGTCCAGCATAATAAGCACGGATCACAAGGTCTTTATCTACTTGAACAGTCTGCTTCAGGTCTAATGGTATGACTGGAAGATTAAGCAAACAAAAGCCATCATTTATGCATACTTGTGTTCAAGCATAAATTTCTAAGTAGACCAGTAAAAGAAATGGCACACCTAACATTACCTTTCTTCATGCACCGCAGAATATCTTCGTAGCTATATTGCTCCTCCTCTCCTCTCTGATCTACCATTACTTTCCGATAATCTTCCAGCATCAGTGGAGCTAAAGCCTTTGTCGGGTACTGTTTGAGGTACCATGATATGAGATGAATATCACTTGGCAAGACATGCTAAAGCTTCACATAAGAATAGGACAGACCAAAAAAGACTAAGTACTTAGAGCTTATCAGCTACCAATGCATTATCCTTTACTTGGATGATTTCGACTCATGACTTTCTTGGTGAAATTTGGCAAAATCATCAAATTTACTGAACTCTAATTGATACAGCTAGAGAACATTGCTCTGCAACTCTTCAGATCATAAGCTACCAAAACAATTTAAACAAGGACTTGACTAGCATGTACTAAACCATAGTACATTGACTTTTGCAAGCTAACAAGGTACTAGTTGCTAGCTCAGATGCGCCAAAATCCAAAATTTTAACAACGCAATCCAACCCCAATATGCCTGAAGCAAACCAAGTATACAAAACAATTGGCACAAAGTCAATAAACACAAGTTGATTAGATCGTACTGTCATGTAGATTGGGCCGTGGTACCCGCAGACCTCGGTGAAGTACGGGAGCGCCCCGATATGATCCAAATGGCTGCAGTAGGTAAATTTCAGAATACAATTAGTTGCTCAAACAATTGAAGAAATTGCCACAAAATAAAGATTTTTTGTTTTTTTGTTTTTTGCCTACATACAAGTGTGTGATGACGACACAGGAGATAGCAGAGGTGTAGTTGGGGGTAGCGCAGGCGGAAAGGATACGCGTGAAGTCGGGGTAGCGGCGGCGGTCGTGGTATCCCATGTGCATCCCGCAGTCAAACATGACGCGCTTGCCGCAGATGGTCGCCACAATGCAGCTCTTCCCCACCTCCTGCCCTGCTCCTGCCCCACTCGTAGACAGACGCACAGCATTAGGTGTGATTTTTAATCAGGTCGTGTGGGAGGAGGGTGCTATTGGTGCCGGTCGCTTACCTAGCACGAGGCACTCGATGGCCATGGCCGGTCGCTGCGGTGCCACTAGCTAAGGCTGAGATTCAATCTGAAATTTTATCGCAAAGGATGAAACTGTAATTATTCAGTAAGCAAATAGATAGAAGTAAGAATTGGCATCTTTTGCTTACAAAACTACATCAGTAGGGCAGTTGCTTTTAAAGTCAAATGCTGCAGCACACCCAAAATAGAAGAAAAACAATTTAAGGTACAATGTTTTAGATTGATGCACAGTACCCTTTCCTCATTAGAAAAGAATCTAACATATCATTTTTTTCTTTCTATGGAAATGCCATCCTTTTGTATGATTAAACCTTTAGTGCTTGAAGTAAGGAATAGATTAGATTAACATTGGGGTTAAAAAGTACAGTGCTTGACTGTTGCTGAAAAAGAGTAGAAGGTAACATATGATACACTAACATAAAACAGCAAAATACTTGACGTGTGACAGTTGTTACAATTTGTTGTGTGTGTGTTTTTGGGCTGGGAACCTGGGATATAGCCAGCAATCACCTGTGATTGTTAGTAATCATGTTGCTAAATTTCGCTACTGCTGATTAAATATAATAAAGAAAATTAGGTCGGTACCATCACAAAGAGGTATAACTGGAACTTTTGATTAAATGCCCAGATAACTAATCAACAAACTCAAATAGCGAAATTGATAAAGTGCGAACTACTTTCAAATATACATACGAAGCCTGTAAACACTCCATCCTTCAGTAAATAGCAATACCCAGTCACAAACATCCCCCATCATTGCCCTCAATTTACCATGCAGATAGCAAAGCGCAGGCTGGGAAAACATTTACCTTGAGCAGACAAACCAAGCAAACACTACCTACTCATATAATTGGTTTCACAACTTTATTAGCTCACCAGAAAAATAACCAACAAAGGACTTATGACAATCCTAATGAGTACAAGCGCAACTCAGATATCAGTTGACAACAAAATAGTGCACAAATTTTTCATCCAAAGACTCATCTCACGCAATTACTCAAAACTGACAGTCCTGAATCATACCCTACGGATGCTAAATCGTTTCGTTGTTACACCCAACAATATCATATTACCACAAAAAAACACATGCCTAACCAGCAATCCAATTAAACTGGTACTAGTATTCTTACGGTATTAAGATCTTTGATCTGGTCCAAAACCACAACCCAGATACGCGAATCCTAATGGCAGGCAATCGGCACGCGCGACGGAATCATCCAAACGCTAGTTCACGCTGAGTCGACAACGACCACAAGTAAATCAACAAAATCAATGGCCTAGGATCCCAGGCGCATCCCGAACAGATCGGCCGATCCAGACGCCGCGCGGATCAACCCCCCGAAAGGAAAAAAAAAAAAGAACGGATCTAAGCTAAACGGAGCAGAGCAGATCGAATCGAAACTAACCACGAAATCAGAAGCGGCGGATCGAGGGATGGGGTTTCTCACCTCGGATGGGGATTTGGTGGGGAGGAACCAAATCGAATCGAGGAGGTTGCGGGGATTGGCGGCGAGTGGGTGGAGTGCTGGGGAGAGGAGGCGAGGTAGGCGGCTTTTATACGGAGAAACGGACAGCTAAAGCAGCGGAGGCTAGGGCTGCGGAGCTCGTGCTGGCGAGCCAGCAAGCTCGGCGAGGCGGACGAGGGCCACAATGCCCTGGGCAAAGACGTCAGGTGTGGGGAGAGAGAGAGAGCGAGCCGAGAGGGGGGTTGTGCGAGCGAAGCGGAGACAGCAAGGCGGCCAGGAATAATCATACGGCGGAGAAAGAAGGAGGAAGAGCATCGGACGGTCTCCAATGCGACGGAATCGCAGTCAAGCAAAACACAAACCGAATCGGACGGATGCAAAGGAAGGGCGCGCGGAATTGGACGGCACAGATAATCGGAGTGACGTGGCGTGGTTCTCTGCGCCTCAACTTTCCCTTCCTTTATACCGGAGGATCCTAATAATTATCAAAATTTTATCCAATAATTATCAATGCAAGAGAGATCATCACGCGAGGCAGAGCAGACGGGGACCCCGCGAACTGGCCGGCCACGCCTCAATCCTCGCCACTTTGTTACCTCGATCTTGCCGGGAACGTCCAAGATCCACCACAAGACAACAAGCCCACATGCCAAAACGGAATAGATACATAGATCAGCACAAGCTACGACACATGTACAACCTAACCGACGCAACAATTCAGAAACCAACTCAAAATAGCACAGTTTCGAGGGAAAAGAACTCACTAGTATCAATCCGACTCTCCCACCTCGCAGATCTGCCGCTTTCGTACACGGAAGAGCACTAGCAAGAGGAGGGTGCTAGGGTTTGGGGATGGGGCATTGGCGTGCGGTGCGAACCGAAGCCAGGGGTTGCTAGGGTTTGGGTGTCATCGCGGTCGGAGATGGGCTGGATTATTTCGTGGGTTCAAGGGGGGAAGAAGAATAGAGACCGGGCGGGAGGAGGCGACCAGGCATGACGAGGGGCGGCAGCCGTCAGGATGAGGGATTGAAGCCATATCTGGATTTGGTGGCTTTGGCAGTTCAATGCTTCACGTGTTGGACATCAGTTCGACGCTCCTTCGTGTGTTGGACGGCGTCGGGGAGGGGGTGCGCGGAGAGGGAGGAGGCGGGAGAAGAGGGAGGCGTACGGGGCGGCCGCCGGGTGAGGGGGAGGGTTAGGAAGGGGAGTTGGGAGAAGAGGGAGACGGAGAGCGCGAGGAATGGAGGATGGCGGCTGATGGAGCGATGGCCGAATAGGGCTTTGTGAATTAGGGTTTCCTTGGGCCACCTGTCAGTGTGAGTTGGCAGGTAAACGGGCGTGACGGGCACAAGTGGAGCTCACTCGTGCTCACGCCCATTTACCCGATGGGCAGAGGATTGCTCCCATTTCCATATCTATGGGCAAAGAAAGTCCCTCATACCCGGCTGCATTAGGGTATTTGCCCGCGGGCACATGGTAATCAAGCACAATTGTCATCCCTATGTAGGATGGCAATCGGACACGGCAGACACGGGTAATGCTCTCCCATATCTATGTCCACGACCTCGATTTTCCCCCACGAGCATGCCCGCGAAGGACGACGGCGAAGAACCCCGCTCATGCCCGTCGGCCGTGGGTACTCGTCGCCCACAGACATGTCCGTTTACCCCGCGAACAATGCACCGTCGCCCGTGGGTACCCATCGCCTGCACGACTCAACCATCTGTTCTAAAATCTTGTTCTGGCTCACAAGACTACTAAAGGAATATATATGGGTAGGCCAACAAATCAATAAAATTTTCGAGATACATAAGCTCTAACACGCATGAGTGGACTAAAAATATCCTTATTAACAAACTGAACAATTTGTAGCCCACTGCTGGAGCTCATTTCAGTATATTACGATACTTCCAATAAAACCACTTCTCAATCGGATTGTGGGTTTGCCAGAACTTCATGTTTTACTTACCATGTTACCAGGACAAGCAGCGCCGTCGGGGTCGGGGAGCAGCAGGGCGCCGTCGGGGTTGGCGAGCAGCAGGGCGGCGTCGGGGTCGGGGAGCAGCAGGGCGCCGTCGGGGTCGGCGAGCAGCAGGCCAGCAGCAGCAGGGCGGCGTCGGCGACTCGGCGTCGGGGAGCAGCAGCAGGAAGCCAGGCGCGTCAGCGAGCAGCAGCAACAGGGCGGCGTCGGCGACTCAGTGTCGGGGAGCAGCAGCAGGGAGCCAGGCGGCGTCGTGGTCGGCAAGCAGCAGCAGCAGGGCGGCGTCGCGTCGAGGAGGCAGCGAGGGAGGGGAAGGGGGAGGCGGCGGCTGTGAGGGAGGGGAAGGGAGGCGGCGGCGGCGGCGGCGGCTGCGAGGGAGGGGAAGGGGGAGGCGGCGGGACTGGGGAAAGGAAGAGGAGGCGAGGCGACAGAGGAAGTGAGGAGTGAGGGTTAGGGTTGGGAGGCCTACTTGGGATCGATCGAGCCATCGAGGGTGGGTTATGGCGGCTGAGATCGGCCGATTTGGGCTAGGCCGTGACGCACATTTATCGAGCACGTGTCGAAAATTAAAAATATTTATTTTGGCTGTTGAAAATTAAAAGTATTTATTTTGGCTATTTAATTGTTCGACACGCCGCTACTACTTGTCCGCGACATGTCCGTGTTTTAGAGGTCACCGACAATAAGTCAACAACAGAGCAAAACTAGAAGCGTCACTGGAGTAGAAAATCAGGTGCTGTTGCCGCTACACAGATGCAGGATTTACTTTCCTTTATACTTTAAATAAAGCTTGGTCCTACAAAATGTGGGCAAGAAATAAACAAATTCCTGTCCAATGCCCATCCCTCTTCCTTTCTCCCTATATCCCTCTCCTGTCTGAGGTAACCAGAAACTGGAGGGGGGGAAACAACTACAACAAATTTTCAACAACAGAGGACAGACACTGTCCAGAAACCCTATTATACATGAGGCCGCGGCGGCAAACAGCAAAACAGGATTAGTCCACTAGTACAGGAAGTCAAATAAAAGAATCACCACACCCAAGGGCTGGGGTTCTATCGACGATATCAGCGCAGTCAGCAGCGTGCAACTAGTTAGCACTGGAGGGTACAAACAGTTACCTACTGTGATGCACCCTTCATCCCGTCCTTTGGAAAAAAGGAAGGCTTTCAAGCAGTATGTTAACCATCGGCAAAGAATGCCCAAGCCCAACATCTTCCATCTCCGGGATAATTCATCGCAAGAATCCATCTGAACAGCTCCTTACCTAGATCCTCTAATTCAACCATCCCCAGCTTCTCCTTGGTGTGGGAGTGAGAGGAGTGCTGCAACCCTGCATGCTTCCTATCTTCTTTCCACAAAGTATACCTGTACAGATGCAACTACTCGTTTGCAGCAACTTCTGCTGCTCTTTGTCTCATCATTTCATTTACAGCAGCCCTCCTCCTGGAATCTGACTGCTGTTGCAACCTTCTAAGGTGCTCTTTGAGATCCCTGAATAGTTCCAGAAGTGGTGGTCAGGTGTTATTCAATATTGTAATGCTATGCATAAGCACAAGAAGGCAGGGGAGACAGAACAAAAGAGAGATACACCAACACACCTGCACCTCGGCACACAGCATCCTGAATCTCTGCAAGCTCGGGCATGGAGCTGAAGCATGTACCACATTTTCTTGCACAAGACACACCCTCCTGAGGCACGTGTTTTGCATTGTATCCCATGACGAAATAGTCCCTTGACTTTCCGGCAGTTAGGATATTGACAACTGCCAGAGCGGCATGTTGAAGCATGTACCAGAAGATCAAGCATTTTCCTTAGCTGCAGCATCATGAAAAAACATCACATTAGGTAGTGCTATCTCCTGAAGGGATTCTAGAAAGTGAAACACATGAAAAAACTTGAGTCTCCACAAAAGGCTGCAAATTGCAATAGCAGTCTTGGTAATCTAGGTCATGAAAGAACTAATATATACAGAGCAGCCTCAACAATCAAAGATGCACAAGTTGATTGTTCCTCCTACTGTCCATCATCTGCTCAGAGTTTTATGTTGAATGTTTGAGAATGCTGATAATTCCACAGAACGCTTATGTCTTCCAATTTGTGAAGCACTAGCTTAAATTAATTGCAGTAAATGAATGCCTGCCTGTTACATACAAATGTTGATTGAAGAACAACTGGATCGAATCACAATGGTGCAGGTCAGGGTTCCATTCCCATTTAGGGATAAGAAAAATGGGACTAGCTGGTAATGGTTGAAACCAGCCAATACCGGTCATATTAGTATCAGCTAGGACTGGTATGACCAGTGTTTCGCTGGTTTTTACAAGGAAGCTGAGCATGCGCGGGGCAAGATTATATCCATATCATTTGATACATCCTTGAAGTACTTCATGTGAATGGTCCCTCTCACAAAGTGACAGCTAGTGACTGTCTATTACTTTATCAATAATTTTACAACTTAAGTAATGCAACAAGGTGATATTGTCCTACCTCTACATGAAAGTTTCCTGTGCCAGTAATATTATACTATTCCCATAGATTTAGAAAAGGGAATTTAAGTTAGACAGCTGTCAGCTCTCTGAGCATGAAAGCACATCTTTTTATTCAACTAAATAGAAAAAACCGCATCTTCAACAATGATAGATCAAGAATAATGGTAGAACATCTAAAAGAACTTACCTGCTGAACACGTAATTGCCGAGCTTCCTTGTTTTGGGCATCACGGTCTGCAGCTGATGGATGGTTTGTTAAATTGTGAGCATGATTAACTGCTCCTTTTTGGTAACAAGCATTGCACACATCAAAATCTGGACAAACTTCACACCGCCAACCTTGACCAGTCTCAATATCATGACAGCAGACATTACATGTAGTGACAAACGCTGGTGCGGTTGGATTATGTAGGTGGTACAGCACCATAATTGACGAATGCTTAGCTCGGCGAAGGGTGTCATATTGATAATGATTTCCTTGACAAAGACTCAGGAACGCCTGCCTGGTGTCAAAAAACTCACTTTCTAGGATATCGTCTCTATCCTTTGTATCTTCAGGCACACCAACAATGTCAACCTAAATGAAGAGGGTCAACTTATATGTTAGTGACTATTTGCTCTTTTCCTCTATAGAGGAAAAAAACAAGTATGGTTGTTTACCGGATGGAGCGTATGTGCGTCTCTACTATTACTCGGGTGCCTCTCCCTCTCTTCAAGCTGCTGTTCTGAATCATAACACCTGAAACAAGAAAATACTCAATTTCGCAAGAACTTTAAAACGATCTAGATAGTTTACCTAGCTTGGGAAGCTGTATCAATTAGTTAATTCCATCACAATCTCAACAGTACAAGCAGTGTTATTAAGGCGTCTTATCATGGTCAGGGCGGACATCAGGGATTCAGGGCTAGGTGGCTGTCTGGGCTTTCTAGGCATCACCCCAGTTCACTGCGACGACCAGGGATAAAAAAACAGTTACCGGACCAAATCCCGGCAGGGGGGCGGGAACGGTAACCGGCCGGTTACCGGTTTTTCCGGGAAAAACCTGGTTGAATTTCATTTGAATTTGCTTAAAAACCAACCGAAATTTGAAATTGCAAAACCCGAAAAAACCGACCGGGAATTTTATCTTTGGCGACGACCACCTGGGTTACTTATTTTTTTGGCAATTTGGCATGTGACAATAACTTTCAAGTTTTGAGTGTGACCAGTGACCACATATAGATCAATCACACATGCACACTCTATAACACACAGGTGCAATGCAACATTATTAAAGAAATCAACTTACTTGTCACAGATGTAAAAGCTTCTGCATTGATGGCAAACCCAACGTTTTCCAGACACCATAAGGATACAACAATGACTACAAGAATACTGCAGATGGACCATAATAAAATCTTCCTTCATTGGATAAATGGTTTCCCCAAGCTGCATAAATGATACATCAAAATTAATCATGTTACAGATGTCGTCCAACTGAAAGAAAAAACAATCACATGTTCGCAAACAAGAGTGGGTGGGGGGGGTAATTTCGTGGGAACATAGTATTATGATTATCCGAACAAAAAAGTACACGAAAATCACACAATAAGCTTACCTTTTGCATCAGCATAGCATCCTTGGAAGCATTCCCACTGAGATCAGTGTGGCCAGCAGCTTTAAGAGCTCTTTTTGTAATAATCTTCTTTGTCTTACCTTTCTTCTGCGGCTTTCGATCATCTTCTTCTTCACGAAGTTGATTGATCATATCTTCGGCAGCTCCTGGCCAATAATCTCCGTCAAAGTAAGGCAAACGAGCAGCAGTCACTTTAGCCTTGCACTCTCCCGTAGTAATGAAGAAATGGTCATAGAGATTTGTCAGTTCAACAACAATCTCCTCCTTAGTAGCTTTTCGAAGCATAGATAAGTACCTGAGTATAAAAGACATTAGAAATCATGCAACCCGGAGTTAAAAATGAGCAGAGTAACATAAGTATCAATCTAAGGTCTTACCACTCCCGCAGTTTGTCAGATTTTGGAGTCTTCTGAATCTCAGGATGGCAATATAAAATGTAATCTTCACCTTTCAAAGGTGGACAAGCCCATATGTAACAACTTGTGAACCCACGCTGCTTGCAATATTCAAGATATCCTATCTGAACACATAGAGAACTGGTGTTAGATTTGTGAACTCTAGCTCGAAAAGGAGGATGGCAGTATCCCATCAAACTGTTCCATACAGGAATGTTCTGACCAGCCTGGCAAAGCAAAACATTCATAATCGTAATAAAAAGTCAGCATACATAATAAATTACCAGAATTTCATGATAGACGAATGTGCGCAAGGCCTCTCCGGACACTATTCTAATCTCAGGTCTGAAGTATTTAACAGAATCCAGGTATGACAAATAAACACGACGTTGGTTCGGGAAAGAGCATTCAGCACCAAATTCTTGAACATACATTCCAAATAGGCACACTTCTACACCTTCTATTTTCTGGAATAAAAGAACAGCCTGCCAAACATCCAAAAGGAATAGGATTATGGATATCAGAGTGTGTTGCCAGCATAATTGATACTTCAAATGACACAAATAAATTCACACCTTGGACTTGTATGGGAATTCTGTCGGGTAGTTATCTTCTTGAAAAATTTCCAAAAAACGTGGTTTAACTTCCAGCTTCTTATCCACTGATGAAACAACTCTGACGACAAGACCTTCTGCTCCAGGAACCTAACAAGGAACAATGAGAATTTAGAAGTGGTGGGGACTGGGGAGAAACAATGACCACCAAAAAGATATCAAAACTGATTGCAGAAAGAATGTTGAGACAGAACTCATTGGTATATTCTCAATTACAGGAGGGAAGTCTCTGTTTCCTTGACAATACATACACAAGAAAAACTCAGCATGAGGCAGAAAAGAAATCAGAATTAAACAAGACGGCCTGTTTGGTTGGAGAGAAATAGTGGAAGGGAATGGGAAAGGGAGTAGGGGTTATAAAGTCCCTAGTTTGGTTGGTGGGCATGGGAATTTAGGTAGGATGGGGATTGGGATTCAGGGTCCAACTCCAAACGTTTTAAATCCATGGATGGGTTGGGAATTGTTCTTTATAGAAAGATGAATACATCTCAGCCCCTCATCATGACTTATGCTAGGATGTCTAGCAAGTTACAAACTAATTCCCAACGATTTTCCATCCTTCCTACCACCCATGCCCAATCCCACCACAAACTCCCTCCTCTAAACTCCCATTCTCCTTCTCAATAGCCCATATCAAGAACCTGAGCACTGCAGCAAGCATTCTCTGCAGTAATCCAGAGGAAAGGCAGTAATGTTTTGAGATGCTCCCTCCGCACTTTACCTACAGTGATGTTGGAAGCAGATAGCAAAGCAGCCAGTTTAGCTCAGTCTAGTTGCTTTCCAGATTTAACCTTTTATTCTCTTATTGGCAGATAGCAATCCCAACCAAAGACTGCTATTTCCCCAATAAAATGTCAAAGCACTGTACCAACAGAAGCCTAAAACCTGCCACTCATAGATTGTTTAAAGCTTCTCTTTGTGTTGAAGTACCACTTTGCTGTTAACATTCTAAAGAGTTATCCTATGTAAATATGATACACTTAACATTTCCAACGATTAAATGGGTGGTGCATACATCGTATCGGTATTTCACTGGATAATCCTCCAAAATGGTATACCTGATCTGATTACATACCAGGTGGGACCGTGGGAGTACAGGTTTAGGTAAACCGGCAGATCATCCCGGTTGACATGTTTTGGGCTATTTTTGCATGGATTTAGCAAGTACTCCATGATATATGTTGTTTGAAATTAAAACTGTGCAAAATTTCAATCAAACTTGGGAGAAAATCAAATTGGTTTGCTATTTGGTCAGTACCCACTTGGTTACCGGCTAGTGGCTGGGGTCCATGATTTTTCTTTCAAGTCTACAATTTGAAACCCTGGACGGGACAATCATTCTAGTAGGCTGCAACTATTCGCATGGTGTCAAGGCACTCATAAAAGCTTTCATGCAGCATAATTTTTGTCATAAAAGGTAATACATACTAGCAAAGTGCATCAAGGTCACACTTAAACACATGTTAAGAAGAACAGATAAAGAAAGACATACTTCACAAATAAGACAGTTTCACTAACCTCATCAATGCTTTTCTTCTGCAGATTTGCCCGATCCTGTCTCTCCTGCTTAAGCCGTTTAAAAAGCCGATCTTCTATATGATCACTAAGCACAGTTCTCGGCAGATCCTTCGCCCCAAGAACGGCACTCTGTGGTAAAGGCTTGCGCAACCCATGTTTCACCTCTTGAACGTAGCAATTTGGGCAAGTATACTCTGCTTGTCCTCCATCGTTCCTTCTGCCATTAAAAAGAGCACATATCTGATGCTGCCAGCATTCACACTTGTCACATTGAACCCACTGCAGAATACATGATTCGAAAAGATTTAGAACACAACATAACCAGAACTTTGATGATGCAACCACCACAAAGGAAATGGGGAACTTACCCATTCTTCAGTTTCCTCATCGTTTCTTTTTTTCTCAAACCTGGCCTTCAAAAAATTCTGGCCTTCTACCTCAATGGTATCACCACGGGACTCGTTGTAACATGGGATACAGAAAAAGTGACGGGTATCACCAGTACCAACAGTATAGTATGGTGCATTTCGCTTTATCCGAGCACCACAAGGGGAGCAATATATTGGTGGAGGTTCAAAAGTAAGTTTTTCCACTTTGCAGAGCTGGCATGAATTCTCATTTTCAGAATGCCCAATTGCTTGATTCTTTTCAGCTTTAACCTTACTCTGTCAAATGACACGCATGTTAAAAATAGTTCCTTTTAAAAGTACATAGTATGGTTACAGTACAAGATTCACCAAAACAATTGTATAAGAGTATAAACAGTAATTTTACCCAAGAAAAGATTCAATGTATTTGCACAAAAACACAAAAGAAACAAAAAAACAGCATTTCTGTCATGAAAATAAGGGGAAAGATTTTATTTGGTATGACCGTATGACACAGTTCAACTTAACTACAAATTAAAGTTTGGCAAAGGTACAGCCTGCTATTTATTTTTGGTAAGCTCATGCAGTAATTAGTACTTTATTTAAGGCAACAGTGACAAAGTGAGGGAGGGGAAGAATTTTTCATCCACTGGAAAAACAAATGATATATTAAACTTTCCGACACATCTCAATGATGATAATAAGAGAACAAATTACACCATGGCATATGAAAATTGTCGGTCCTCTACTAATCTCCTACATTTACTTACAAAATGATCCGGTAATTTGGGGGTCAAAAACATACCTGACCAACCCACAGCCTTAGACTGTTGATATGTTCCTCAATTTGTTCTGGAGTGAACAACTCAGTCATTGAGACACCCTTTATCTTTGGTTTTCCTGATTTAGACACTGTGGCATCCGTTGAATCATTTGTTTCATTATTAACCTCAAGGACATTTTCACTTGCCTCTTTGTCAATCGACAATATTTCTTGCTTGACATAAGACTCCGCACTTTACCTACAGTGATGTTGGAAGCAGATAGCAAAGCAGCCAGTTTAGCTCAGTCTAGTTGCTTTCCAGATTTAACCTTTTATTCTCTTATTGGCAGATAGCAATCCCAACCAAAGACTGCTATTTCCCCAATAAAATGTCAAAGCACTGTACCAACAGAAGCCTAAAACCTGCCACTCATAGATTGTTTAAAGCTTCTCTTTGTGTTGAAGTACCACTTTGCTGTTAACATTCTAAAGAGTTATCCTATGTAAATATGATACACTTAACATTTCCAACGATTAAATGGGTGGTGCATACATCGTATCGGTATTTCACTGGATAATCCTCCAAAATGGTATACCTGATCTGATTACATACCAGGTGGGAGTACAGGTTTAGGTAAACCGGCAGATCATCCCGGTTGACATGTTTTGGGCTATTTTTGCATGGATTTAGCAAGTACTCCATGATATATG
The DNA here is from genome assembly GCA_036346395.1 of Hsuehochloa calcarea. Taxonomy (NCBI): domain Eukaryota; kingdom Viridiplantae; phylum Streptophyta; class Magnoliopsida; order Poales; family Poaceae; genus Hsuehochloa; species Hsuehochloa calcarea. Next base: position 3,761,436 of record CM070596.1, on the reverse strand, counting down.
TTGTTTGAAATTAAAACTGTGCAAAATTTCAATCAAACTTGGGAGAAAATCAAATTGGTTTGCTATTTGGTCAGTACCCACTTGGTTACCGGCTAGTGGCTGGGGTCCATGATTTTTCTTTCAAGTCTACAATTTGAAACCCTGGACGGGACAATCATTCTAGTAGGCTGCAACTATTCGCATGGTGTCAAGGCACTCATAAAAGCTTTCATGCAGCATAATTTTTGTCATAAAAGGTAATACATACTAGCAAAGTGCATCAAGGTCACACTTAAACACATGTTAAGAAGAACAGATAAAGAAAGACATACTTCACAAATAAGACAGTTTCACTAACCTCATCAATGCTTTTCTTCTGCAGATTTGCCCGATCCTGTCTCTCCTGCTTAAGCCGTTTAAAAAGCCGATCTTCTATATGATCACTAAGCACAGTTCTCGGCAGATCCTTCGCCCCAAGAACGGCACTCTGTGGTAAAGGCTTGCAACCCATGTTTCACCTCTTGAACGTAGCAATTTGGGCAAGTATACTCTGCTTGTCCTCCATCGTTCCTTCTGCCATTAAAAAGAGCACATATCTGATGCTGCCAGCATTCACACTTGTCACATTGAACCCACTGCAGAATACATGATTCGAAAAGATTTAGAACACAACATAACCAGAACTTTGATGATGCAACCACCACAAAGGAAATGGGGAACTTACCCATTCTTCAGTTTCCTCATCGTTTCTTTTTTTCTCAAACCTGGCCTTCAAAAAATTCTGGCCTTCTACCTCAATGGTATCACCACGGGACTCGTTGTAACATGGGATACAGAAAAAGTGACGGGTATCACCAGTACCAACAGTATAGTATGGTGCATTTCGCTTTATCCGAGCACCACAAGGGGAGCAATATATTGGTGGAGGTTCAAAAGTAAGTTTTTCCACTTTGCAGAGCTGGCATGAATTCTCATTTTCAGAATGCCCAATTGCTTGATTCTTTTCAGCTTTAACCTTACTCTGTCAAATGACACGCATGTTAAAAATAGTTCCTTTTAAAAGTACATAGTATGGTTACAGTACAAGATTCACCAAAACAATTGTATAAGAGTATAAACAGTAATTTTACCCAAGAAAAGATTCAATGTATTTGCACAAAAACACAAAAGAAACAAAAAACAGCATTTCTGTCATGAAAATAAGGGAAAGATTTTATTTGGTATGACCGTATGACACAGTTCAACTTAACTACAAATTAAAGTTTGGCAAAGGTACAGCCTGCTATTTATTTTTGGTAAGCTCATGCAGTAATTAGTACTTTATTTAAGGCAACAGTGACAAAGTGAGGGAGGGGAAGAATTTTTCATCCACTGGAAAAACAAATGATATATTAAACTTTCCGACACATCTCAATGATGATAATAAGAGAACAAATTACACCATGGCATATGAAAATTGTCGGTCCTCTACTAATCTCCTACATTTACTTACAAAATGATCCGGTAATTTGGGGGTCAAAAAACATACCTGACCAACCCACAGCCTTAGACTGTTGATATGTTCCTCAATTTGTTCTGGAGTGAACAACTCAGTCATTGAGACACCCTTTATCTTTGGTTTTCCTGATTTAGACACTGTGGCATCCGTTGAATCATTTGTTTCATTATTAACCTCAAGGACATTTTCACTTGCCTCTTTGTCAATCGACAATATTTCTTGCTTGACATAAGACTTCATCTCATTTGGAACACCAGGAATCGAATTATGCCTCACTGTCGGCACATTTCCATCAACACCATAACCGGTTTTTACAGGCTTCTGCAGAGGTCGCATGTCAGCCTTCACATCCACCTCTCGTTTCAGGTATGCCATCTTGTTATTCTGCTCAAGCAGCTCAGGATGGGTTTCCTGTAATACAAACCCTGGGTTGACATGAGGATTGGAGGCTATAGAGACTTCATGCTCTGGAGCACTGGGTGATGCAGGCTGCATCTTTAAACGTTTTGGAACAGATGGCTGACCATCAAAGGCTTCAACAGACACTGAGTCAATATCCATTATATCACCTTCTACCCCATTCATGATTCTTTGAGTCATATTCTGTTGAGCAACTTTTCTAGGCTCGGCTGGTTTTTGCTTACTTGCCTGTTCAGCTGAGCGGCGCAAAAATTTCTTTACATTACTGCATACAGGACACTGCTTATCGACACAAGTCTTATAATGTCCAATCACCATTCTTGACTTACTGCAGCCCCTGTACAAACAATCTTTTCTTTTACAGTTCTCGAAATGCTTCACAAGCTCCTGTAGCTCAACACAGCGATGGAATTTACAACTTCCAACTGGACATAAACATGTTTTTGCATGAAACAGCAATAGTAACCACTTCATCTGGCGGAGGTAATAGATATTTCCAGAGACATGTTCAAATCCTCCAGTGGGGGGCTTTGGCAATGCAGGATCAATTGAAGTCACAGTACAATTAGAAAGACGCCAATCGGATGAAAACGGCTGTTGTGCTCCATCCTGGGCCGTTGTTCTCTGACAAAAGTCTTCCTGTATTTGCTTTTCAAGAGATGAATTATTAGTGACCGGAGCCTTTTCGATTGTTTGAGGCCGCCATTGAGGCTGCTGCATTTGCTCTGGCTGTGATCCTTTCAAGACATAACTGGCATCATTGGAACTGTCATCAAGCTGCCGATTAGGGGCCAATAATTGCTGAGAATCATGAGAAGCAGAAGCATGAAAATTTTGAGAGCCAGAAAGATGTCCGAATATCTGCCCTCCTTTGACATTATCGGTAGCACTTCTTTGCTGGTATTGACCCTGGAAATTTGGAAGGTCCGCAGTTTCAGTAGCTTGTGAAGATATCAGCTCAGTGTGTGGCAGAGCTCCCTGTTCTGACAGTTGCATAGAATGGCTGGAGCTCAGTTGAGACTGTTTAAAGGAATTGCTCCTCGGCATAGCTTGCTGATGCTGTGAATTTGGCTGCTGTTGATTGAGATGATATTGATTTTGCACAAATTGGGAATTAGGCTGCACCTGATGTTGCTGCACTGAATGCTGCTGGCGGAGTAGTTGTTCATGAGCCAACTGGGATGACTGAAAATTCACCTTTTCTGGTTGATCCAAAACCTCAGCTTTTATCTGAGGCTGCGGTTGAATGGGTTGCATGTGTAACTGATTGGTAAGCAACATGGAATTCATTCTTGATCTAGACTGCAAATTTGCAGCACCCACGTTCTGATTATTTGCTGTTGTTAAAGCAGAAGAACCAGTACTGTAAAAACTTCCAGAACTAGCCATGTCAACTGATGCTGCACAACAAAAAAAAAACACACAATTTAATAAATGACAAGCGAATCAACTTCTAACATTAAAAACTTCAACAAAATAAGTTGTACCTCCCCAAGTACAGATCAAATGAGTGTAACAAACAAGGAAAAGTGAATTTCACAGGTGCATGATTTATAAGAAATTTTAAACCCTTCTGTTTTATATCGCAAAAAAAAAAGGAGGGATCAAATGGTGCCAGGGAGTTGTCATTATTAGAGTCATAAAATTGGCTCAGAACTCAACTGAGACGCCCTTAAATCATCATTGAACCATTGTCAATATTATAGTCGTAAAATTGGCTCAGAACTCAACTGAGACGCCCTAAAATCATCATTGAACCATCAAACATGTTACTATAAAATAGCAAAATTTTATATGGTTTAGGAGCCTCTATCTGCAATAAGTGCTCAAAAATATAATTGCTTTTTGTATAAAGGCCGCAGAGTTTTGTCAAAACTCATGGGCACATATGCAGAATGAATATGGCATTAATAATATACATATATATTTGCAGATATTCAAACTAGTGCCACTGGGATTAAGGTGAAAACAGTATCATTTCACCCTCCATGGGTCGAAGGACTCTAGCCAACACATTAATTATGAAGCTAGTGACTGTGACTCTTAATAGCAAGGAACCAAAATAAGCAGTCATGTATTATTTTTGTTTAGTTCCCTAACAACGAAAGCTCCAACAAGTTAGTTTGTACAATAGAAAATTTTAGATGACTTGGATAATATAATGATTGAGATTTGAACATAATATGTATGCCTTGATGGAATCTTGTCACAAAGGAACAATAAAGCCATCACTAGATTTTGATTTGTGCTCTTCACAAACATGGCATCTAGGTTATAGCACAAGTCATCAATGAAAAGGCAGTAAAAGAGAGGATGCATCGAAAGATAGCAAGCATACTTGGTATCCTCTGTGGAGGATGCTGATTGAACTGTTGCTGCAAAGGTTTGGGCAAACTGCCATAAGGGGATATGTTCATATAGGCTTCTGGTACCGCAGTCCTTTTTGTTAGCTGCATGATTGACCCGTGCAATCCCATTCCACCATTCACGTGTCCATCTGATAAACCATAGGCAGAAGAATTCTCCAGCATGCTTGAATGTATTCCAGAATTACTGTGACCCTCAATATGCTGGATTTGATGGCTATTTTGGTTGCTTGGAAATGGCTTCTGCTGCTGCATATGCGGCGTCACAGCTGACTCACCATTGAAATATCCAGCTCCATTTGAATAGTCAGGATTGGCAGGTACATTTTGTTGATTATTGAATCCCGGAGTAGGGATCATATGAGTCATTTGCTGCTGAATACCCACTGGACCCATCATGGATGGGACGCTACTTGTGGTAGAATTTAGTGGGACACTGGTAGTTAGATGCTGGTAACCGTTAGACACTGAACCTGTAAGGAGGAATTAAGAGTAAGTAGAACCATGTAAATGGACCGGCAAAAAAAACTAAGAACATACATTGGGCATGTTTGGCACCGCATAAGCTTTAGCTTCTCACTTAAATAATATAATTCAGTTCTAAACAATAGAGACCAACTTGCTTGCGGATATAACAGATATTTAGTGGGTGATTTTTCTTTTTCAAACTTACAAGCGAGACTCTCAAAGAGGTAGTGTTTTTTAGCACATAAGTTGTCTCACACCACTGGCTGTTGGATATCTAAGCTAGAATCCATACAGCATGGCTACAGAAGAATTTCAAGTTAAGGGTACAGCCCTTAGGACATGAGCACAAGCTGAGTAAAACTATCTGCACCTGGCAACGAGGTACCCATGCTGGCATTCTGAGGAACCATCCCTGTACCAGATGATGAAAGACCAGTGTTGTCTGTTACATAAGGCATTCTAGAATTTCCACTGGTGCCTTGTGTGATACCAGGTGTCGGGATCATCGTTCCATAGCCAGAGGAAGATGCTATCTGCCTTGACATTTGTAGGTTTTGTTGATTTTGTTGGCTCTGAGCACTCAAAATCTTAATAGCAAACTGCAATTGTGGCTCAACTGGTCCTTTCATCATATTGTAGTAGTCATTCTGCTCAAACAATAAGAAAATATCGAGCAGCAAAAATAACAAAACATTAAGATTTACTTTTGCTCAGAAAGGACTTGATTGCTCGAAAATCAGAGCTACAAAAGAAAAGGGAAAGACAGAGCAATACCTTGTTTGAGAATTTTCTAAACAAGATTTCCTCAAGCCGCCTCGTGAGTTCTGGCAGCCTCCGCCGCCAGTCAGCCGATGATTGCTTCTTTCCTATACACTCCAATCTGCCAATTTAAGAACAAGTATCAAACCATTAAAAAAATCCGTACTTTCTATCAGATTCAAACCATCAGCCGCTGCGATGGACCTAAATTTTGGGAATCGGGAAGGGAGTTCAACTGCACTCCCAAAGTTTCAAAATTTATGTGTGAGCCCTTGTAAATTAAGGAAAGTCAATAACTTTGGTAGTATAGATATGATCACCTTTGTAATTTAGGAAAGGGATAACTTTAGCAGTATAAAAGTTGATACGGGTACTAATTGTTCAGATAATGTTAGCAGTTTGGCATCCCATGGCTCAGTTTCTGGATATGCCACCAGACAGCCAGTAAATGGCACTTCATTAACTCAGTACCATTAACACCTGGACTACTAAATAAATAGTCCACACATTGAAACAAGTCAACAGTAATAAACACTTACATCTTCTCACGCATACTGTTGCGCAACATCACAAATTGGGGGTCAAGCCCCGCGAGCCCCACAACATCCTGCATCTGTTGATGCTGCGGCAGCCCGTCGGCGCCACCAACACCACTGCTGCCGACCTGATTCATCTGCGCCGCCTGCCCCGACATCTGCCCGGACAGGTGCGCCGCCTGCCCCGCATTCATCTTTGCCGCCAGCTGAGCCTCAGACCATCGCCATCATCTCAGCACAGAGCAAGCTGAATGCAGCAGCCACAAGTGAGCACACGTGGCGTCCGTTTTACATGGAAAACCTTTAAAAAAGAAGCAACCTTTCCTCCCACCCAGAGCGCAATAGCAGGACAGAAGCTACCCCTCTCCAAATCCGACCCGAAACGCAACCCAATTCAGCATAAACAGCACTGTACCGACGGTAGCAGCAGCAGCAGCAGCAGGCTAGCAGGCAACAGAGCAGCAGGGGGAGCGCGAGCGCGGGACCACCATGCAGCGATCAGAACCCGCGCGGGGCAATCCGGCGCGCCGGCGAACCGAGTCACGGAGCCGAGCCGGCGAATTGGAGCCCCCAGGGGTCAGCGCGCCCGAAACCCTAGAATCCAGGCGCGGGCGAGCGGGGCTGTCGGGGGGCCACCTGGGGCCTGCGGCGAGGGGGCCGGGTCCCGGCGGCGGAGGGGGCGGCCGTACGGCGGAAAGCGGCTAGCGGCGGCCGGAGACGGGGGTGGGAGTGGGGTGGCGCGGAGGAAGGGAGGGGGGAGGTGGGGGATTTGGGGGAACGGGATTAGCGACGCGGGGAAGGAGGGGAGGAGGGGAAGAAGACGTCGACCAATCGCGGATCTGCGCTGATTCGGGGGGTTCGGAGCCGGGGTCGCTGCGGGTGGGTCCGGGGCGTGGCGGCTCTGGGCTCGGTGCAACTGCAGGAGGAGGGGTAATTGGGTAAATGATTACGTGGCAAAAAATAGCTATGCCACCGCCCACCTGTGTGCGGTGGAGACGTCGAGTGGAGTGGAGCGGCCTGCGTTGCGAGGCGAGCTCAAGGAGAGGAGGCCGAGTCAGGTTAGTCGGCTGCGAGTTTTTCACACGTGCGCGCGAGCGCGCGCGTTGCTACGCTTTTTTAATTGATTTTTTTTTTGATAATATTTAAAGTTATTCAACCGTTAATTTATTTTCAATTCTAATCACTTTGATCACGTCATAACGTGCGGAGCGGTCAAATCATATTGGCATGTCACTCTCCTATGTGTGATCAAACCTGCTACGCAAGCTCCCGTATACGCACGTTGTGCCAGCGTGGTGGGCATACGTGATCGTTGTCACCCAAGCACTCCTGGCGTTACGAGTCTGGCTTATCACGCCAACTTGCATGGTGTGACAGAGGTGAAGGCGCCCACACAATTCTTTTTGTTTTCCCAAATCACACTCTCTTCCTCCCGCGCGTCATCTCTCCTTCCCGCCCCTAACCTCCCCAAATAAAACGATTTGAGTCTATAAACTCATGGGGAATCATCCCCCAAGGTAATCTCACTTATTCCCTCTGTTTTTTGATTAAATCGGTTAGATTTATGGATTTAGTGTTTTGGTCAATTGGATGTTCGAGAGTTTTTTTTTGCAGCGACTATATTGGGTTTCCATTCAAGTGAAGTTATGCATGTAAATGGATTTAATGGACAACCTTTATAGGTGAATCACTTCAAATGTATCAAGTCTCAATAAAATCCAAAAAAACTTGATTGTACCTATAAAAATTTACCAGTGCAAAATCATTGTTTTTGTTCATTTATGTAGTATAATGGGAAGAAAGTGGTACTACCCTGCTTAATTACAGAGCAAATTATGTCTAGAACATGTGCATATTTTAGCTTCTGTTGGATTTTAAACCAAATTCTGTTTTTTTGCAGATCTGAGTACAATTATAGATTTTTTTTTCATGTTATCAAGTTTCTTGTGTGAAGACACAAATCAATTGTAACATCCCTATTTTCGGAGTCTTTTGAAGTTTTTAGAAATCAAAATGAACTATTTGAATTTTATTGAGTTAATTAAAGCTTAAAATATTTTATAAAATGAAAACCTTTTAAATGATTAAAATAAAATTCAAATAAATTTAAAATTATTTTATTTGAATTCTTCATGTTCCAAGGATTTATATGAAATTTTCTTGAATTTTTTATTTTATTTTATTTTCTATTTTATTTTTATTTTTCTCCTTTTCCTAATAGAAAGCATAAATGAAGAAGAATGAATTCCGTGAGCTGCGGCAAGGAATCATGTGAGCAAGTGAGTACCTCAACAAGCTAACTCAACTCTCTCGTTATGCTCAAGAGGACGTCACCACGATTGATGCACATCAGAAGCGTTTCAAGCGGGGACTCAACCCTAACTTAAAGGTTTAAGTCGTTAGTAATGACTATAGGATTTTCAGCATCTGGTGAATAAGGCCATGCTTATAGAGAAGTCTCGTCATGAGCTTAAGGAATCTCGCAAAAGGAAGATGATACAACATAGTGCTCATCAAAATCACCCATGGAGAGCTAGAATGAATATGCAGCATCTTGTCCGTTTCACACCTCCTGTTGCATTTAGGACCCTGCGTCGGTACCTCGCCCAGCCGCTCCAGGATTCGCAACTTCAACAACACCAGCAACCAGCACCCAAGAAACATCAATCATGATGCGGGAATTACTCAACTGTCATCAAACGAGTCATTGCGCCAACAATTGCCTACAGAAGCAAACTCCAACTCTGTCAGATTCAACTTAGGAGCCACTCCGACCAGAACCCTCATGCCAGGAGCAGGACGTGGAGAACCTCATACTCCAATTGCATCGTCCAAGACTCCTAAACCTTTTGGGAAAGGCCATGTGAACCATGTCACGGTAGAGGAAGCCCAGACAGCTCCGGACGTTGTGATGGGTAAGTTCTTAGTTAATTTAGCACCTCTAATGTTCTGTTTGATTCTAGAGCTTTGCATTATTTCTCAAAATTTTACTGCAAAGCATCAGCTAAAGACTTTGACTCTTAAAACTGTTTTATTAGTTCAATCACTCGGTTTGGAATTGAGAACGAATAAAGGTTGCCCAAAAGTTAAAGTAAGCATAGAAGTGATAGAATTTCTAGCCAACCTCATAATCATCGACACCAAGTCCTTAGATGTGATTTTGGGTATGGATTGACTTGCTAATCGCCAAGTAATTTTGGATTGTGGTGGTAGAAGCATCACTTTTGTCAGTCCGGTGGGAACCAAAGTTAAATTTGAAGCCTCCACGAAAAAGCATGATGGAGTACTAGTTTGTAGTGTCAAGACTGTAGTTTTGGAGGATGTGCCCGTAGTCAAAGAATTTCCGGATGTCTTTCCTGATGATTTACTTGGAATGCTACCAGACAGGGACATAGAGTTAGTCATCAACCTGGTTCCTAGAACTCCACTCATTTCCAAGAGACCCTAACGTTTGCCTGTTGACGAGTTAGTCGAGCTGAGGAAGCAGACCAAGTTCTTCACCTTGGGGAGCCCTAGTGATCTTTGTTGAAAAGAAGAATAATACCCAGCTGATGTGTGTGGATTATCACTCACTTAATGAAGTCACCATCAAGAACAAGTACCATCTGCCTAGAATTGATGATCTGTTTGACCAGTTGAAGAGAGTCGGAGTGTTCTCAAAGATAGATTTGGGGCCAGGATATCACCAGCTAAAGATTCATCAGGAGGATATTTTCAAGACAATTTTCTCAACCCAGTATGGATTGTACGAGTACACAGTCATGTCTTTTGGATTGACCAACGCTCCTGCCTACTTTATGAACTTGAAGAATAAAGTAGTCATGGAGTATCTGGATAAATTCATCATTGTCTTCATTAATGATATTCTAGTGTACTCTAAGAGTGAGAAAACACATGAAGGATACCTCCGTTTGATCCAAAATAAACTTAGAGATAACCAACTCTATACCAATTTTAGCAAATGTGAGTTTTGGTTGAAAGAGGTTGCCTTCTTGGGGCACGTCATGTCTGCAGAAGGAGTTATCGCCAATCCTAGTAAAGTCAAGGATGTGCTCAACTGGGAGTCGCTAAAGACAGTGCCTCAGATCAAAAAAATTCTTGGCATGGCGGGATACTATCGTCGGTTTATAGAAGGATTCTCCAGAATAGAAAGACCCCTCGCTCAGTTGCTGAAAGAAGGAAAAGAAATTTGCTTGGACGCCAGAATGTGAGCAGAGTTTTCAAAAATTGAAAAAGTGTTTATTTTACCTAACGTTCAGAAGGACTTTGAGATCTTTTGTGATGCGTCATGACAAGGACTCGTATATGTTTTAATGCAAGAAAGGAAGATAGTAACGTATGCTTCACGTCAGTTGAGGCCTCATGAAGCGAACTACCCTACTCATAACTTAGAGTTGGCTACCGTAGTACATGCTTTGAAGATATGACATCATTACTTCATTGGTAATCGTTGTGAAGTTTACACTGACCATAAGAGATTGAAGTACATTTTTACTCAAGTTGATCTTAATATAAGGCAAAGAAGATGGTTGGAGTTGATCAAGGATTTCGATATTGGAATCCATTATCATCCAAGCAAAGCTAATATAGTAGCGGATGCTTTAAGTAGAAAGGTCTATACAATACTTTGATGATCAAGGAAAGTCAGCCAGCACAGCATGAAGAGTTTCAGAAGCTCAAGCTTGAATTGGTCGAAGAAGGTTACTTAGCTGCCTTAGAAGTACAACCTACTTTGCAAAATCAGATCAATAAGGCTCAGGCTGAAGATGCATATATCCAAGGAGATAAAGAGCAACATGAAGAAGGGTAAATCCCTAATATTTTCATAAGATGAGCAAGGAATAATTTGGTTTGAGAAACGTGTTTGCGTACCGGACTAGAAAGAACTTAAGCAGTTGATACTCAAGTAAGCGCATGAAACCTTATATTTCATTCACCCCGGGAGCGCTAAGATGTATCAAGATCTCAAAGAGTTATATTGATGGCCTAGTATGAAGCGTGGGTTGCTGAATACATAGCACATTGCGATATTTGTCAGCGAGTTAAAGCCGAACATCAAAAATCTGCTGGACTCTTGCAACCTTTAAAGGTACCTGCATGGAAATGGGAAGAAATTAGCATGGCCTTTATCATCGGTATGCCGAAGACAAGAACGGGATATGATTCTATATGAGTGATTATAGATCGCCTAACAAAAGTTGCACACTTCATTCCAGTCAGGACTATCTACCCAGGAGACAGACTTGCAGAATTGTATATGCCAAAGATAGTGTGTCTGCATGGTGTACCAAAGAAGATCGTGTCGGAGCGAGGATCCCAGTTCACCTTAAGATTCTGGCATAAATTGTATAGCATTTTGGGTACTAATTTGAATTTCAGTACAACTTATCATCCGCAGACAGATGAACAAACAGAACGGGTAAATCAAATCCTAAAGGATATATTGAGAGCCTGTGCTCTAGCAAACAAGACCAGTTGGGATCAAAATTTACCCCATACAGAGCTTTTATACAACAACAGTTATCAATCAAGTCTGCAGATGTCCTTATTTGAAGCTCTTTACGGAAGAAAATGAGAACACTCTTGTATTGGACCGAAACAGGAGAATGACAAGTGCTTGGGTCAGATGTCCCGAGGGAGGCCGAAGATCAAGTTCGATCGATTCGGGAAAAGCTGAGAACCGCACAGACCAGGTAGAAAAGCTATGCTGATAACCGTTGCCAGGATTTAACTTTTGCACCTGGAGATCACGTGTACCTAAAAGTTTCACATCTCAAAGGAATGCGTTATTTTAGAGTAAGTGGGAAACTTACAACAAGATACATTGGACCCTTTCCAGTTCTAGTCAGAAGAGGATAAGTTGCCTACAAAGTGGAGCTCCCACCCCAGTTGTCAGATATGTATGATGTCTTCCATGTGTCACAATTGAAGAAGTGTCTGCGTGTGCCAGAGGAGCATATGCTGTTAGAGCGATCGATCCGAAAGAATATCTCACCTACAAGGAGCAACCCATCAAGATTTTGAAAGTAGCAAAGCTAGTGACGAGAGCAAGATCCTCTGTTTTGCAAAATACTGATGGAGCAATCATACTAAAAAGGAAGCCATCTGGGAGTGTGAAGAGGACTCAAGGCCGAGATTCCGCACCTATTCTCTAGTCACTCGAATCTCGGGTGAGATTTCTTTAAGTGGGGTAGGTTTGTAACATCCCTATTTTGAGTCTTTTTAAGGTATGGATTGACTTGCTAATCACCAAGTAATTTTGGATTGTGGTGATGGAAGTATCACTTTGGTCAGTCCGGTGGGAACCAAAGTTAAATTTGAAGCCTCCACGAAAAAGCATGATGGAGTACTAGTTTGCAGTGTCAAGACTGTAGTTTTGGAGGATGTGCCCGTAGTCAAAGAATTTTCGGATGTCTTTCCTGATGATTTACTTGGAATGCTACCAGACAGGGACATAGAGTTAGTCATCAACCTGGTTCCTAGAACTCCACTCATTTCCAAGAGACCCTAACGTTTGCCTGTTGACGAGTTAGTCGAGCTGAGGAAGCAGATCAAGGAGCTGCAGGATAAAGGTTTTGTCTGACCAAGTTATTCACCTTGGGGAGGCCTAGTGATCTTTGTTGAAAAGAAGAATAATACCCAGCTGATGTGTGTGGATTATCACTCACTTAATGAAGTCACCATCAAGAACAAGTACCCTCTGCCTAGAATTGATGATCTGTTTGACCAGTTGAAGAGAGTCGGAGTGTTCTCAAAGATAGATTTGGGGCCAGGATATCACCAGCTAAAGATTCATCAGGAGGATATTTTCAAGACAATTTTCTCAACCCAGTATGGATTGTACGAGTACACAGTCATGTCTTTTGGATTGACCAACGCTCCTGCCTACTTTATGAACTTAAAGAATAAAGTAGTCATGGAGTATCTGGATAAATTCATCATTGTCTTCATTAATGATATTGTAGTGCACTCTAAGAGTGAGAAAACACATGAAGGATACCTCCGTTTGATCCTAAATAAACTTAGAGATAACCAACTCTATACCAATTTTAACAAATGTGAGTTTTGGTTGAAAGAGGTTACCTTCTTGGGGCGCGTCATGTCTGTAGAAGGAGTTATCGTCAATCCTAGTAAAGTCAAGGATGTGCTCAACTGGGAGTCGCTTAAGATAGTGCCTCAGATCAAAAAATTTCTTGGTATGGCGGGATACTATCGTCGGTTTATAGAAGGATTCTCCATAATAGAAAGACCCATCGCTCAGTTGCTGAAGAAGGAAAAGAAATTTACTTGGACGCCAGAATGTGAGCATAGTTTTCAAGAATTGAAAAAGTGTTTATTTTACCTAACGTTCATAAGGACTTTGAGATCTTTTGTGATGCGTCATGACAAGGACTCGTATATGTTTTAATGCAAGAAAGGAAGATAGTAACGTATGCTTCACGTCAGTTGAGGCCTCATGAAGCGAACTACCCTACTCATAACTTAGAGTTGGCTACTGTAGTACATGCTTTGAAGATATGACATCATTACCTCATTGGTAATCGTTGTGAAGTTTACACTGACCATAAGAGATTGAAGTACATTTTTACTCAAGTTGATCTTAATATGAGGCAAAGAAGATGGTTGGAGTTGATCAAGGATTTCGATATTGGAATCAATTATCATCCAGGCAAAGCTAATATAGTAGCGGATGCTTTAAGTAGAAAGGTCTATACAATACTTTGATGATCAAGGAAAGTCAGCCAGCACAGCATGAAGAGTTTCAGAAGCTCAAGCTTGAATTGGTCGAAGAAGGTTACTTAGCCGCCTTAGAAGTACAACCTACTCTGCAAAATCAGATCAATAAGGCTCAGGCTGAAGATGCATATATCCAAGGAGATAAAGAGCAACATGAAGAAGGGTAAATCCCTAATATTTTCATAAGATGAGCAAGGAATAATTTGGTTTGAGAAACGTGTTTGCGTACCGGACTAGAAAGAACTTAAGCTGTTGATACTCAAGTAAGCGCATGAAACCTTATATTTCATTCACCCCCGGGAGCGCTAAGATGTATCAAGATCTCAAAGAGTTATATTGGTGGCCTAGTATGAAGTGTGGGTTGCTGAATACATAGCACATTGCGATATTTGTCAGCGAGTTAAAGCCGAACATCAAAAACCTGCTGGACTCTTGCAACCTTTAAAGGTACCTGCATGGAAATGGAAAGAAATTAGCATGGCCTTTATCATCGGTATGCCGAAAACAAGAACGAGATATGATTCTATATGAGTGATTGTAGATTGCCTAACAAAAGTTGCACACTTCATTCCAGTCAAGACTATCTACCCAGGAGACAGACTTGCAGAATTGCATATGCCAAAGATAGTGTGTCTGCATGGTGTACCAAAGAAGATCGTGTCGGATCGAGGATCCCAGTTCACCTTAAGATTCTGGCATAAATTGTATAACATTTTTGGTACTAATTTGAATTTCAGTACAACTTATCATCCGCAGACAGATGAACAAACAGAAAGAGTAAATCAAATTCTAAAGGATATATTAAGAGCCTGTGCTCTAGCAAACAAGACCAGTTGGGATCAAAATTTACCCCATACAGAGCTTTTATACAACAACAGTTATCAATCAAGTCTGCATATGTCCTTGTTTGAAGCTCTTTACGGAAGAAAATGCAGAACACTCTTGTATTGGACCGAAACAGGAGAATGACAAGTGCTTGGGTCAGATGTCCCGAAGGAGGCCGAAGATCAAGTTCGATCGATTCGGGAAAAGTTGAGAACCGCACAGACCAGGTAGAAAAGCTATGCTGATAACCGTCGCCGGGATTTAACTTTTGCACCTGGAGATCACGTGTACCTAAAAGTTTCACATCTAAAAGGAATGCGTTATTTTAGAGTAAGCGGGAAACTTACAACAATATACATTGGACCCTTTCCAGTTCTAGTCAGAAGAGGATAAGTTGCCTACAAAGTGGAGCTACCACCCCAGTTGTCAGATATGTATGATGTCTTCCATGTGTCACAATTGAAGAAGTGTCTGCGTGTGCCAGAGGAGCATATGCCGTTGGAAGCAGTCGATCTGAAAGAATATCTCACCTACAAGGAGCAACCCATCAAGATTTTGAAAGTAGCAAAGCTAGTGACGAGGAGCAAGATCCTCTGTTTTTGCAAAATACAGTGGAGCAATCATACTAAAAAGGAAGCCATCTGGGAGTGTGAAGAGGACCTGAAGGCCGAGATTCCGCACCTATTCTCTAGTCAGCTCGAATCTCGGGGTCGAGATTTCGTTTAAGTGGGGTAGGTTTGTAACATCCCTATTTTCGGAGTCTTTTTTAAGTTTTAAAAATTAAAATGAACCATTTGAATTTTATTTTATTAATTAAAGCTTAAATTGAAATTTCAAAAAATGAAAACATTTTAAATGATTAAAATAAACTTCAAATACATGTAAAATTGTTTTATTTTAATTCTTCAGGTTCCAATGATTTTATGGAATTTTCTTGAATTTCTTGAATTTATTTTATTTTATTTTCTCTTTTTATTTTATTTTTCTCATTTTCTTCTTTTCTGCTTTTCTTCCTCCTCTAACTGGTTGCTTGCCCATGTCGCCTGTCAACCGCCCATGCCTTGCCATGCGTCCGCCCTCACCGCCATGCCCGCACGCAACGCGTGTCCGTACGGCCCGCTCCCAGTGTGCCCTTCAGGCTGCGATCCCACGCCCCATGCCGCGTGCCCGCTTTCTCCTCTATAAAGCATACCAACACCTTCTTCCCTTACTCCTTCCTCTCCTCTTCCTTCCCTCCCGGGCCAGTCGCCGCTTCCTCTTTCTTCTCCAAAGCTGGCCGCTGCCTCGTTGTTGATCTCCTCCGGTCGGTATTTCACCCAACCACCGTGTCACGCTGTCAAGCCCTCCCCTCAATTTGTTCTCTCCTCGCTGAAGCCCTCCCACCGCGCCACATTCTTCCCACCAGCATCGCCGCCCTCCTCGCCATCCGCCCTCCCGAGGGCCTCCCCATCCCCCCTGGCGCTCATGCCCTAACTTCTCGGCGCCACCAAATCGCGCTTCGACCGAGCCGCTCCGCCTGCCACCGTCCATGGGTTCCTCACCCCGTGGCCCATTTTGTGGGACCATGCGCTGAGTCGCCAGCTCCTGCTTCCTGGTGCTCGTGTTTCCTCTTGTCTCACTTCCTTGCGGGGCCCTCTAGTCATACACATAAGCCCTTCCTCTCCTTCTCTCTTGTCTGTCCAGCAAGTGGGTCCCCAATGTAATCCACACATTTCCTTTGCTCTGTAAAATTGAACTAGCATAGTTTTTCCAGCAATCCCTTTTCTATTTTCTATCATTTCATGGGACTTCAAACTTCCGGACGTTCGTTCTCCCTCATACGAACTCCGATTTTGTCGATTCTTGTTTCTAATTTCATATTAATTCAATAACTTTCTTTTGGATCAAATTTTATAATTTTTGTATTTTATTTATAATTATTGTATTTATTTGTCTCTTTTTGCGTGTATATATTTCAGCGTTTTCATGGATCCGTCGACCGAAGCAACTCAAACTTTCAACGAATGCAAGTCGTGTACCTTTGACCATGTTGTACCCATTTTTATAAAATTATATTGTTTATATCAACATGCATTGCTAATTTTATAATAATTGTTTTTGGGAATTGTTTAAAATCATATTCGACATTATGCCACCTTGACTATTTGTGATCGACATGTACCCTTGAACACCATAGGTTGGGTTAATCTTAGTTGAACATATTGGTATTACCAATACCAATATGGGTATCGTTTTATGCTTATCCATGCTTAGTTGCGATGGGATTTATGATCACATGTTCAAAAATGGAAATAATGATTTAATGATATATAGAATCGTGGCGGGTAGCTGTGGATATCGTGAGGATATGTGCATGATCTTAGGATGATGAGTCAATTGGCAATGGCATTGTTGGTTTACAAATTCTCGCATTTTCGGGTTTGCTTCAGTCTGTCATACCACAGGTCGGCCGTGGCGGACGTCGGCCATCGTCAGAGAGTCCGCCGATGGGTTGCCGTCCGACCGGTTTGGTTCAAAGTGGATTTTGAAGCTAAGCCAAAAATAGGTTGTGTAGGCAAGTGAGGGGAGTCTCCTGGATGTGGTCACATTATTTTTGGAGCTCCCAGTCAAAAGTTGTATTCATTTGAAAATTCCAGAAGGTTTCGGATTTTCAAGATGAAAATTTGGCTAAGTCATTTCGGACGGTCCGACCGCCGTTATGGAATCGGTCGGACCGGCTATGTGGGGCGGTCAGACCGCCGATCACTTGGAGGTTAGCCTTCTTGGCATTGTTGCGTTTTGAATGTGGTTTTTGTATGAACTTCAATGTTTTATTGTTGCATATTACATTGTGGAACTGACGTGGGTCAAGTTGTGAAGAACTTGTTCCGGAGCGATTTGTTTGTCTATTCTTGCGGTGGCTTGCAGGTCAACGACGTCAACGGTGAGGTGGATCGGACTACGCTTGGAAGTCGAGATCCGAACGATCATGGATGCCGGGTAGGTCGTGTGACTCAAGCATGATGCGAATGGCAAGATGGATCGACGAGTAGTTCGATGACTTGGTTGATCAAGCGATGCGAAGTCGTGCAAGTCTCTAGGACATTCCGATGGGATTCGGACGGGAGAGACTTGTCGACATGATGAGAGCCGCTGATCAACCTACACGTGGTGAAGTAGGCGATTGCTTCAACAGATTTGTGTGAGTAGGTCCCATGTGTGTGTGGGTCCCATGTGTGAAGCCCTAGCTCTCCTATAAATAGAAAGGGAGGAGATGTAAAACCCTTTGAAGCACTTTGAGCCCTCATTTGGAAAGCCCCTTGTTAGGGTTAGGGTTTGAGAGCAGAGGAGAGGAGAGGAAGATTGTGTGTGTGCTCTTTGTTGAGCTCTTGTCCTCCTTGAGGGAGTGGTTTTGTAAGCAGCTTGTTGGATCAATCAATCTTGTGATGCTTGCTTAAGAGATCGATTGTCTCCTTTGTGTTCTTCTCTCTTTTGATGATTTTGGTGCTTCCTTGATTTAAGTGTTTATGGTTGGTCTCTTGACCGATTTTATCTTGCTTTGATGTGTGGGAATACTCCTAGAATCATTTAGATCATCAACCCCCACAAGCAAGTCTTGAATCAAGATTTTCATATTTCTAGGGTTTGTGCACTTCTTTGATAAAATCTTCAGAGATCGATTCTGTGAAGTGGATCTGGAGGATCGTCGCTAGAAATAGGTCTCTAATATCCTTAGGGAGGTGTGCTCCAAATTTGGTCAAGTTTCATTGGTTGAATCAAAAGTTGAACCAAATTTCGTTTTGATTTTGGGCTTGGTATTTCGGTTCTGGACTAAATCGGTCGGACCGATTATAAAGCGGTCGACCCCAAGATTCGATCGCTTGTTAACGGCCGGTCGAACCGATTTCAATCGTCGGACCTGCTCTTGGCGATCGTCGTGCATTACCAGCAGTAATGAGATAATTCTCCACATTTGTGTCTTGTGGTTAGGGTTATCGAATTCGACAAGGCTTCCTCAGTGGTTGATCTTCTTAGCTTTCATAGCTAAAGGAGAAAAGTTTCTTCTTTCGCTTTTCTTCCTCATCGTGGTACTTGCCCATGTCGCTGTCACGCCCATGCCTTGCGCACCCAGCGTCTCCGCCCCTCACCCGCCCATGCCCAGCCACCAAGCAACCCGACGTGTCTGCAGCACGCCTCGCTCTCCATGTGACCTTGCGCGCATGCGATCACCCCGCCCATGCCGCATTGCCCCCGCTTTCTTCCTCTATAAAAGCATACCAACACCCCCCTTCTTCCCCTTACTCCTTCCCCTCTCCCTCTTTCCTTCCCCCCTCCCCGGAAGCCCGAGTCGCCGCTTCCTCTTTCTTCTCCAAAGCTGGCCGCTGCCTCGTTGTTGATCTCCCTCTCCGGTCGGTATTTCACCCAACCACCTGTGTCACAGCGTGTTCCCGAAGCCCCTCCCCCTCAATTTGTTCTCTCCCTCGCCGTGAAGCCCTCCCACCGCCGCCACATTCTTCCCCACCACTGGCATCGTCGCCGCACCTCCTCAGCCATCCCCGCGCCTCCCCGAGCAGGCCTCCACCATCCCCACCTTCGGGCGCAGCTCATGCTCACCCTAACTTCTCCAGGGCGCCACCAAATCGCCGTTTTCACCACTGACCCGAGCCACTCCCGTGCGCCGCCGCCGCCGTCCATGGGTTCCTCACCCCCGTAGGGCCCCATTTTTGTGGCAGCCATGCACTGGAGCCGTCCAGCTCCTCTGTTTCCCGCTGGTGCTCTGTGTTTTCCTCTTGTCTCACTTCCTTGCGGGGCCCTCTAGTCATACACATAAGCCCTTCCTCTCCTTCTCTCTTGTCTGTCTAGCAAGTGGGTCCCCAATGTAATCCACACATTTCCTTTGCTCTGTAAAATTGAACCAGCACAGTTTTTCCAGCAATCCCTTTTCTATTTTCTATCATTTCATGGGACTTCACACTTCCGGACGTTCGTTCTCCCTCATACGAACTCCGATTTTGTCGATTCTTGTTTCTAATTTCATATTATTTCAATAACTTTACTTTGGATCAAAATTTATAATTTTTGTATTTTATTTAGAATTATTGTATTTATTTGGCTCTTTTTGCGTGTATAGATTTCAGCGTTTTCATGGATCCGTCGACCGAAGCAACTCAAACCTTCAACGAATGCAAGTCGTGTACCTTTGACCACGTTGTACCCATTTTATAAAATTATAATGTTTTATATCAACATGCATTGCTAATTTTATAATAATTGTTTTCGGGAATTATTTAAAATCATATTCGACATTATGCCACCTTGACTATTTGTGATCGACATGTACCCTTAGACACCATAGGTTGGGTTAATCTTAGTTGAACATATTGGTATTACCAATATGCGTATCATTTTATGCTTATACATGCTTAGTTGCGATGGGATTTATGATCACATGTTCAAAAATGGAAATAATGATTTAATGATATATAGAATCGTGGCGGGTAGCTACTGTTGTTAAAATTTACTATGCCATGCCAAGGGATGCCATTGGACTTGGTTAAACCAAAAAAAATTGCACTCAGGCGTTTGATCGTGCAGTAAAGGGGGTACTGGTAGCACGTTTGGGATGAGGTGGACTCGACTGAGTAATCACTAAGGACTCAACTTTGTGCACCATTGATCAGGGCCTTATCGTACAACCACATGTCCAGGATGTGATAGGTCTAGCCAACAAATTAGCAATATTTTAAATTGATTTTGTTGGGGTTGATGATTTGGATCAAGAGGTGGCCGAATTTAGGCGAAACCTTAGCGAGTAGAACTGGGTTAAAATAGAGCTTTGTAAAAGCCTTGTGATGACCACTTAGTAGCTCGCCTATGAAAGCGTGTCATGGAAGACATTATAAGTTGATTATCTATTGTGGGTCAAATTTTACAACCTCTGTAGAGTGTTAAAAACTATTCGAATAGTCGTGTCACTAGTTATAGACAATGCCTGGTGATTTTCCACGAGGAGTGGATTTTCTTAAAATTGTCAAAATGGTGGTTTGGTTGGGAAGTGAGCGGGTAGTTCATTAGTTGTTTCAAAATTCTTGTTTACTTACGTATTTAATATTTTAAATTATTCTTTCAATCTATTTATTGTATTTACTATCAATACCGATTTATGCAAAATAGCCATAAAGCTACTCTTGTTCAAGCCTTATATGAATACTGTTTGCATACATTTCCCTGCAACTTGCTGAGTACTTTAAAGTACTCACGACTTTGCGCCATTGTTGTTCAGTCACCGAGGAAGAACCAGTGAACCCAGAGTTCTACTAGGAGGAATACTTTGAGAACTATGCGAACTAGGTCGCGTTCTCTACTTGATTGCCTGTGGACATGTCGGATGGCTACCATGAGTTATTTTATTCTGCTGCAGGTTTACTATGTTGTCGTTAAGCACTACGTGGCAAACTCTGTAAAACTTGATCATAAGGTCTGTTGCTACTAAGTATTATTAATTTGTCTCTTCTTAGATAAGTTGTTGTATGGATATGATTTCATCGATGTTGCCACTGTGTGAGCTAGCTACTGATCTTGGGACTTGTTGTAGGTGTGAAACCCAAACACAAGTGAGGGGGTGGACGTTGGCCGTCTGACGGACCATCGTCCACGAGAGTAAAAAATGATATGAGTATTTATACAGGTTCGGGGGTCCAAAAGGACTGCCTTACTCCTGTCGGTGAGCCAACGGGGGTTACCTCCGAGGAGGGAACCCAGGGCTCACCAGTTTGAATATGCTTCTTTATTGCTCAAAAGCCCCCCCCCTTGAAGTGAGAGATACATAGGGTATTTATAGGCTCTTGGGCCTGTACAAATGACCAAAATACCCTTTGGAGATAGCTACTCCCTGAGTACAAGTGAGGGATACAATCGGCCTTTGTAAGGTAATTACATTTCTTGATCCGTTAAGCATGTGTTTTCTTTGTGGAGTAGGTCCCACCAGTAAAGGGATAAACTATTCTTCCAACAGGACTAGTTCAGAATACACAGAGGTCTCAGATTCAGAGATCCAGGGTCCCAACATCAATCTACAACTAATTAATTACAGAAACATCTTTAACAGTATATACAGGGTTGGGATTTGGGAATCACAGTGGTGTTTGTCAAAAAAGTTTTTTTTTCTAGTAAATAGTAGAAGAAAGCACTAGGGAGAATTAAAAAAACTTTCCTAGAGAGGATGTGAAAATGTTAAAGCACATGTGCCTATAGCTAAGGTAAGAGGAATCAAAGTCATAGTTTGGTTTTCAAAGTTAGTATGAAAAATGTATCCCACCCCGCAATGTATGTGTGAATTACCATCTAAGATCATCCAATCCACACACCTAGCGACGGCCGCTCGGGCGTACTACATATGCGGCCACCACCTCGTAAGCGTATCTTGCACACACAAAGATTTTTCACATCTTACATTCCATTCCACAAATCTTTAATTATACCCGCGCATAGGGTTGAAAAAATAGCTTGAGGCTCGCGAGCCGGCTCGGCTCGGGCTCGTGAATTATCGAGCCAAGCCGAGCCGAGCCCAGTGTCCAGCTCACAAAAAATCGAGTCGAGCGCAAGTTGGCTCGCAAGCCTAGTTTGGCTCATGCGATTGCACAAAGGGCCAGTCGGCAGACGGTAGTCACCCCCAGGCCCAACCCAACTAGCCTACTAAACCTAACCCTAACCCTATACCTTCCCGTGACTCCCCTCCTGTCCCGATCATCAATTCCCCATCTGATTCTGATCCCCTTCCTCTCCCGCCCCTTCCACCGCGCCGTCGTGCCCCCGTCCTCCCCTGGCCACGTGCCCCCTCCTCCCGTGCTCCCCCTGGCCCAGTCCTCCCTTCGTCCTCCCCTAGGCCTTGGCCCCGTGCTCCACCCTACCCCGTGCTCCCCCATCCTCCGTGCTGCTTGCCCCGTGCTCCCCCCAAGTCCTCGACGTCGCCGCCCCATCCTCCTCACCTGGCCCCAGCTCCATCCGCCTCACCGTCCACTCCCCCTGGCTGCGTGCTCCCCCCGTCCTCCCCCTGGCCCTGTGCTCCCCTTGTCCTCCCATGCTCTCATGCTCCACCCCGCCCCTGCTCTCCCACTCCTCAATCCGACTCCATGGGTCGCCAATGGAGCATGGAGTCTCGTGCGCGAAGTCGGCTGATGTTGGCACCTATACCACAACACTAGCAGGCGAGCATGCAACCGGTTGGTGCCTCCTCAGCTCCTAGGCGCCTCTTGAACTCGGCAAACCGACAGACTTGGTGAGTTAGGTTGAAAATGTTAATATTTTTTATTGATGTTTTGTAGTGTAGTGTTAATAAAATCAACAAAATGATTTTGTAGTCTCGTGTTGAATATATTTGTTTGTCCAGTGGTACGCATTTTTAATTGCTTCTTGAGGGTTAGTCCAGAAGAGAGGCTGTAGGCCTACATCAATCAGATATGATAATGCATACTCCTAGTTTTGCTGGCATAGAATAGAAAGCCAAATCGTAAAGCTTGCTTGTTTAGATATGTTGCTATTCACCCCTCTAGATCGCTTTACGGTCATACAGTAGCTACTGTTGTTAAAATTTACTATATCGTGCCAAGGGATGCCATTGGACTTGGTTAAACCAAAAAAATTGCACTCAGGCGTTTGATCGTGCAGTAAAGGGGGTACAGGTAGCACGTTTGGGATGAGGTGGACTCGACTGAGTAATCACTAAGGACTTAACTTTGTGCACCATTGATCAGGGCCTTATCGTACAACCACATGTCCAGGATGTGATAGGCCTAGCCAACAAATTAGCAATATTTTAAATTGATTTTGTTGGGGTTGATGATTTGGATCAAGAGGGGGCCGAATTTAGGCGAAACCTTAGCGAGTTGAACCGGGTTAAAATAGAGCTTTGTAAAAGCCTTGTGATGACCACTTAGTAGCTCGCCTATGAAAGCGTATCATGGAAGACATTATAAGTTGATTATCTATTGTGGGTCAAATTGTATAACCTCTGTAGAGTGTTAAAAACTATTCGAATAGCCGTGTCACTAGTTATAGACAATGCCTGGTGATTTTCCACAAGGGGTGGATTTTCTTAAAATTGTCAACATGGTGGTTTGGTTGGGAAGTGAGCGGGTAGTTCATTAGTTGTTTCAAATTTCTTGTTTACTTACGTATTTCATCTTTTAAATTATGCTTTCAATCTATTTATTGTATTTACTGTCAATATCGATTTATGCAAAATAGCCATAAAGCTACTCTTGTTCAAGCCTTATATGAATACTGTTTGCATACATTTTCCTACAACTTGCTGAGTACTTTAAAGTACTCACAGCTTTGCGCCATTGTTGATCAGTCACCGAGGAAGAACCAGTGAATCCAGAGTTCTACGAGGAGGAATACTTTGAGAACTATGCGAACTAGGCCGCGTTCTCTACTTGATTGCCTGTGGACATGTCGGATGGCTACCATGAGTTATTTTATTCTGCTGCAGGTTTACTATGTTGTCGTTAAGCCCTACGTGGCAAACTCTGTAAAACTTGATCATAAGGTCTGTTGCTACTAAGTATTATTAATTTGTCTGCTTCTTAGATAAGTTGTTGTATGGATATGATTTCATCGATGTTGCCACTGTGTGAACTAGCTACTGATCTTGGGACTTGTTGTAGGTGTGAAACCCAAACACAAGTGAGGGGGTGGACGTCGGCCGTCTGACGGACCATCGTCCACGAGAGTAAAAAATGATATGATAATTTATACAGGTTCGGAGGTCCGAAATGACCGCCTTACTCCTGTCGGTGAGCCAACGGGGGTTACCTCCGAGGAGGGAACCCAGGGCTCACCAGTTTGAATATGCTTCTTTATTGCTCAAAAGACCCCCCCTTGAAGTGAGAGATACATGGGGTATTTATAGGCTCTGGGGCCTGTACAAATGACCAAAATACCCTTTGGAGATAGCTACTCTATGAGTACAAGTGAGGGATACAATCGGCCTTTATAAGGTAATTACATTTCTTGATCCGTTAAGCAGGGGTTTTCTTTGTGGAGTAGGTCCCACCAGTAAAGGGATAAATTATTCTTCCAACAGGACTAGTTCAGAATACACAGAGGTCTCAGATTCAGAAATCCAGGGTCTCGACATCAATCTACAACTAATTAATTACAGAAACATCTTTAACAGTATATACAGGGTTGGGATTTGGGAATCACAGTGGTGTTTGTGTGGAAAAGTTTTTTTTCTAGTAAATAGTAGAAGAAAGCACTAGGGAGAATTAAAAAACTTTCCTAGAGAGGATGTGAAAATGTTAAAGCACATGTGCCTATAGCTAAGGTAAGAGGAATCAAAGTCATAGTTTGGTTTTCAAAGTTAGTATGAAAAATGTATCCCACCTCGCAATGTATGTGTGAACTACCATATAAGATCATCTAGTTCACACACCTGGCGACGGCCGCTCGGGCGTACTACATATGCGGCCACCACCTCGTAAGCGTATCTTGCACACAAAGATTTTTCACATCTTATATTCCATTCCACAAATCTTAATTATACCCGCGCATAGGGTTGGAAAAATAGCTTGAGGCTCGCGAGCCGGCTCGACTCGGGCTCGTGAATTATCGAGCCAAGCCGAGCCGAGCCCAGTGTCCAGCTCACAAAAAATCAAGCCGAGCGCAAGTTGGCTCGCAAGCCTAGCTTGGCTCATGCGATTGCACAAAGGGCCAGTCGGCAGACGGTAGTCGCCCCTTGGCCCAACCCAACTAGCCTACTAAACCTAACCCTAACCCACTACCTTCCCGTGACTCCCCTCCTGTCCCGATCATCAATTCCCCATCTGATTCTGATCCCCTTCCTCTCCCGCCCCTTCCACCGCACCGTCGTGCCCCCGTCCTCCCCCTGGCCGCGTGCCCCTCCTCCCGTGCTCCCCCTGGCCCAGTCCTCCCCTCGTCCTCCCCTAGGCCTTGGCCCCGTGCTCCCCCATCCTCCGTGTTGCTTGCCCCGTGCTCCCCCCAAGTCCTCGACGTCGCCGCCCCATCCTCCTCACCTGGCCCCTGCTCCATCCGCCTCACCGTCCACTCCCCCTGGCTGCGTGCTCCCCCCGTCCTCCCCCTGGCCCTGTGCTCCCCTCGTCCTCCCATGCTCTCATGCTCCACCCCGCCCCTGCTCTCCCACTCCTCCATCCGACTCCATGGGTCGCCAATGGAGCATGGAGTCTCGTGCGCAAAGTCGGCTGATGTTGGCACCTCTACCTCAGCACTAGCAGGCGAGCATGCAACCGGTTGGTGCCTCCTCAGCTCCTAGGCGCCTCTTGAACTCGGCAAACCGACAGACTTGGTGAGTTAGGTTGAAAATGTTAATATTTTTTATTGATGTTTTGTAGTGTAGTGTCTCTCATTTTGTGAAGGAGTTTGTAGTATAGTGTTAATAAAATCAACAAAATGATTTTGTAGTCTCGTGTTGAATATATTTGTTTGTCCAGTGGTATGCATTTTTAATTGCTTCTTGAGGGTTAGTCCAGAAGAGAGGCTGTAGGCCTACATCAATCAGATATGATAATGCATACTCCTAATTTTGCTGGCATAGAATAGAAAGCCAAATTGTAAAGCTTGCTTGTTTCAGTATGTTGCTAAAAAGGTTAGCTTTCAAGTAGCAAGGCACACTATCTCCCAAATGGCCATAACAAATGGCAAAGAGACCAAGCTCATGGTTCTTTTCATACTTATACTGTGTTTTATAGTTTTGTTGGCATAGGTTAGCTTTTAAAAAAAGACATGTTGCACTCTTTATAGTCATGCAGAAATAAAAAACAAAATACATTGTAGATGTTTTGTAGCTGTTTAGTGTAGTCAGTGTGTCTCAGATTGTAGTCTAGTCGGTGTATTCATTGTTTTATGAATGATTTTGTTTAGTGGGGGGTCTGTTTTTTTTTGTTGTATTTGATCATACAACAATTTTTCAAACAGGGGATCTGCTTTTTTTAATGAAACCAGAGGATAGCCTGCTTTGGCTGGTTCAATGCCATGGTAATGTTCATGTGATTTACCATGTCATAGCATTTACAAGGCAAAAGCATACGAGTAACTCAACATGCACAAGTCTTTTATTTTGGTTTGTGCTTGATTGCACTTTTCTGTAGAAAATCTACCCTATGGTTGTATCTGTAAGTATGCTCTAATAACACCGCACTACTTTTATGTTGCATTTCCAAGTAATTTATACTAGCTAGTAAATTTGCATGCAAGTGAGCAAATTTGGTTGACTGTTTCATTGATGCAATTGTAGGCTCATTGGATGCTTTGGATGACAAGATGACGCCATTACATCGGGCCAAGAGGACCTTTTGTTTTGTTTGGTCATGTGGTTTGGAGTTTAGACTGTTATTTTGGTATCTTGTATATTAAGTGTTTAGCATGAACTTTTGTATGGATGGACAATTATATGCATTGTTATGTTGACATGGATTGTTATATATTAAGTGTTAGTCTTTCACCCTTGCTTATTGATTTAATGGATTATGCTTAATGACTAAATGCAATTGAATCAACTGTTGTAAACTTGTAAACTTTTAATTTTGTCTTACAATTCATTAAGAAAATGTTTCTGGTTCGAGAGCATGTTTCTGGCTATATTTATGTTTCTGGCTTCTGGCTGAGACTCAAACAACCGAGTGTTTACGCAATATTTGTGTTTCGCTTCTGAGATTCAATAGCTAAGTAAGCTTCGCTCGATTTACGCTCGTTGGTTCTCCGATGTTTCTGGCTTCGACGCAACAACAGACGTGTGTTTTTGGCTTCGTCTGCTCTGATTTATGGCTCAGCTCGCGAGGGCTCGCAAGCTGTCTCGAGCTTCCCTTCGAGCAGAGCTGAGCTGAGCCAACCTCCTGGCTCGTGTTGGAAACAAGCCGAGCTAAGTCGAACCTACTTTCCAATCGAGCTTGGCCAAGCTCGCTCGAGCCTACGCTCGGCTCATTTTATCCAACCCGCATAATGCGGTGAAGATGAATGCAACTTCTTCCAATGGATAGGAAGGACGATGGACCACAAAACTAATGATCTTTGTTCCAATCAATTTTATTTCCATTCCAAAAGGTACATGTATCGATATTTTGTTTGTTGACTCATGCGATGTTCCTTTGCGAACAAACCTGCCCATAAATTTAAGCATTATAAAGTCTATTTCAATTATTTGTAAATCGATTCCAAATCTCGTTCTTTTTGCGTTCAATTTGGCGTAGGGCATAACATAAAAATAAAGGTCCAAATGCATGTTCTAGAAAAAAATACACTAAATGGTCTGACCCTAAGTGATGGGATGTGTGGCTATTCATCCATCTCTTCATTCCAACTAAGAACATCGGGTTTGAAAAAGATCTACTACCTAGTTGTGCATTCAATTAGCAGTTCAATTCTTGTTATCTTAAATCGTTTAAATATTTTGACCAAATGTTTGTGCAAAATCAAATGCTAAATCGATGTATATGGGCACAAAATGAACTTTGTGCATGAAAATAGCATCTTTCGTCAAATGGTCAACATATCTTTAAATGAGATTTCTTCATCAAATCCCTTAAAATAGCCACCATTATCACACCGAGCATTGGTGACAGCACTTGTCATGCCATTCTTGAATATAACCATGGCCTCGCATGGCGCGCGGTTGTGGAAGTTTGGCCATAGGTGATTCTGCATGGTTTGCGCCGAGTTATGACCAAAAGAATAAAATAAAGTAGAGATTAACTTTAAAAATAATAATAATAATAATAATAAATTTCTTTCAAATGGCAAAGAGACCAAGCTCATGGTTCTTTTCATACTTATACTGTGTTTTATAGTTTTGTTGGCATAGGTTAGCTTTTAAAAAAAGACATGTTGCACTCTTTACAGTCATGCAGAAATAAAAAAACCAAATACATTGTAGATGTTTTGTAGCTGTTTAGTGTAGTCAGTGTGTCTCAGATTGTAGTCTAGTCGGTGTATTCATTGTTTTATGAATGATTTTGTTTAGTGGGGGTCTGTTTTTTTGTTGTATTTGATCATACAACAATTTTTCAAACAGGGGATCTGCTTTTTTTAATGAAACCAGAGGATAGCCTGCTTTGGCTGGTTCAATGCCATGGTAATGTTCATGTGATTTACCATGTCATAGCATTTACAAGGCAAAAGCATACGAGTAACTCAACATGCACAAGTCTTTTATTTTGGTTTGTGCTTGATTGCACTTTTCTGTAGAAAATCTACCCTATAGTTGTATCTGTAAGTATGCTCTAATAACACCGCACTACTTTTATGTTGCATTTCCAAGTAATTTATACTAGCTAGTAAATTCGCATGCAAGTGAGCAAATTTTCTTGACTGTTTCATTGATGCCATTGTAGGCTCATTGGATGCTTTGGATGACAAGATGACGCCATTACATCGGGCCAAGAGGACCTTTTGTTTTGTTTGGTCATGTGGTTTGGAGTTTAGACTGTTATTTTGGTCTCTTGTATATTAAGTGTTTAGCATGAACTTTTGTATGGATGGACAATTATATGCATTGTTATGTTGACATGGATTGTTAAATATTAAGTGTTAGTCTTTCACCCTTGCTTATTGATTTAATGGATTATGCTTAATGACAAAATGCAATTGAATCAACTGTTGTAAACTTTTAATTTTGTCTTACAATTCATTAAGAAAATGTTTCTGGTTCGAGAGCATGTTTCTGGCTATATTTGTGTTTTTGGCTTCTGGCTGATACTCAAACAACCGATGTGTTTACGCAATATTTGTGTTTCGCTTCGGCCGAGACTTCAAATAGCTAATGTAAATGCTTCGCTCGATTTACGCTCGTTGGTTCTCCGATGTTTCTGGCTTCAACGCAACAACAGACGTGTGTTTTTGGCTTCGTCTGCTCTGATTTATGGCTCAGCTCGCGAGGGCTCGCAAGCCGTCTCAAGCTTCCCTTCGAGCAGAGCTGAGCCGAGCCAACCTCCTGGCTCGTGTTGTAAACAAGCCGAGCTAAGTCGAACCTACTTTCCAATCGAGCTTGGCCAAGCCTGGCTCGAGCCGGCTCGGCTCGGCTCATTTTCAGTCCAACCCGCGCATAATGACAGCCGAAGATGTAATGCAACTTCTTCCAATGGATAGGAAGGAAGCGATGGACCACGAAACTAATGATCTTTGTTCCAATCAACTTTATTTCCATTCCAAAAAGGTGCACATGTATCGTATGTATATTTCAGTTTGTTGACTCATGCACGATGTCGTTCCTTATGCACGTAACCAAACCATGTGCGCCATATAATTTGCAACTGCATTATAAAGTCTATTTCAATTCGCAACTGCGTTGTAAAGTCGATTCCAAATCTCGTTCTCTTTTTGCGTTCAATTCTTGGCGTAATATGGCAGGGCATAACATAAAAATAAAGGTCCAAATGCATGTTCTAGAAAAAAAATACACTAAATGGTCTACGACCCCTAAGTGATGGGATGTGGCTGGCTATTCATCCATCTCTTCATTCAAACTAAGAACATCGTAGGTTTGAAAAAAGATCTACTACCTAGCATTGTGCATTCAATTAGCACCGTTCAATTCTTGTTATCTTAAATCAGGTTTAAATATTTTGACCAAATGTTTGTGCAAAATCAAATGCTAAATACGATGTATATGGGCACATAAAACAGTGAACTTTGTGCATGAAAATAGCATCTTTCCTGTCAAATGGTCAACATATCTTTCGCAACAATCGTAAGATTTCTTCATCTGAAATCCCTTAAAAAATAGCCACCATTATCACACCACGAGCATTGGCGTGACAAGGCAAACTTGTCATGCCATTCTTGCAGGAATGATAACGACCACGCATGCCCTCCACACTGGCATGACGTGCGCGAGGACTTGTGTGGCAAGTTTGGCCACATTGACGTAGATTGCATGACAGCATGGTTTGGCCACGCCACGAGTCATGGCGTGACCAAAAAGGTAGAATTAAAAATAAAGTTAGCGAGAGATTAACTTTAAAACATTAATAATAATAATAAATTTCTTTAATTAGACCCAACTACTATTCCGATATTTTTTTTACTTTTCTAAATTTATTTTTATTAATGACCTCGTGCCATTGCAATGCTGTGAGTTCCGCACCACGATGCCAAATTTGGAAATAAGTTGGACGATGAGTTATCATAAAACTTGCTCTCCTAGACCTACATGTCCCGAAAAGATGAGAAAATTTTCAACAATTTCATTTTGGGAAAAGAAAGAGAAAAGGAAGGCGGAAAGAAGGATTTTGGTTCGAAATGTGATTTTTTGAGGTTAGACATGGAACAAAAGAAATAGCAGATCTGATCGATAGAATGAGAATGAGCTTTAAGTTGGTAATCAACCAAAATAGAAAAGCAAACCTCGTGTGAACTGGCATAGAATAGGAAAAAAAAAGGGGGAAAAAATAGTTGACAAGTATACCGCCTCATGAAGGTATGGTTTTAATGCTAGAGAAATCTTTGAAGTGGAAGCGCACGCGTCAATATTACATAAATATTATAGCAATTTTTGTTCACACATAGTTAGACATATTAAGTAGATTGTGAGTCAGCAATGGATTAATTTGGAGTAAATCCAGGAAAGTTGACATGGATTGGTGTAGAAATGACATCGTGTCAAAAAAGAAAGAAAGAGAAAATAGGGTGTAGTTTTTTTTTCGACCAGTGGTTTAATCCGAGCCATCAAAAACCCGATCAACCGTGCATGGTGGCGCAGTGTGTATCTGCTGCAGTCCGGAGATCCCGGTCCCCGACTCCCCGTTGGCATAACTGAACTCATAATCCTGTGTAGGAATGAATGGTTTACAGGAAACTTCATAATCGTTTTGCTGAAATTTTACAGGAAACATTTTTAATTCCACAACAATCTATGAAAACTGCCATGTTCCTTGTTCGAAACGAGTCTGCCGACTTCTTTTCTATTTTGAAAAAGGAAATGCATGATTTAAGCTTTGCTCTTCGTCTTTGCTGAAGAAGCCAGGTTAGATCCATACGTGCCGGCAAATGATAAGACAGCCGGAAAACAAATGTAAAGATGAAGCTGATGTAGTAGAGAACTTGATCAGCTACACTATTATCCAAAATGAATAACACATTAACACCAACACATCTACGTCAGTGTCACTTGAAAAATTCTATGGTAAATTAGAAAGCAGACACTGCCTACCGCGGAGTCAACCCCCCTCAGTATCAAACAAGTTCAGCTACATCAAGCCAATTACTCAACAGTTGCTCTAAGAGATACAAAAGGCCACCCTGGTGCAGCCATGTAATCTATGCTTGCTTGCCTTAGGAAGGCGAACAGAACCACTGTTAACAACATCAACAATTCTACAAATCAGACCATTAGGGATTGTAGCGCCTGTCCAGTCAGATTGACTCGCAACTTCTGCATCGCATCATAAATTGCCACAATAAGCACGGGCTGGATGGGGAGGAGATTCAGTTTTTACAGCTGTGAGAGAACCTCACAGTTGCATTGCACGATCTAATTCATTCACGCTACACGACGACCTTATATGATTTTGTTCCTTATGTCTTCCAGCTTCTTCAGGATTTCACCTGGAGTTCTGTCGAGCTCATCAGCAATCTTCCTCTGCATATCACCTGGGAGAGATGGAAACTGCTCGCAGAGATCACCATCAATCACATCCTGTAACAAACACTTCGGCGTCAAACAGAAAACAGTGTACTTCAAACTGCATTTACACTTCAGCTCAAATGACGGCCTAAATAATTTGATGGACCAAGGGACTGATAGTTGCTAGGGAATCACAGATAGATGTTATATCTGATGAAGTGGCAACAGGTTGGTGATTCTTCAGCTTCTCCAAGATATGAAACAGCTGTTTTGGGTTTTCCTTTTTGCAGTTTTTGCTTTAAAAAAAGCCACGCTATTATCAATGAAATATACTATCAAACTTCAACGTGATAGAAGAGGCCAAGTGAACAGTTTATTACTTATATATTAGTTGACATACTATCATCAAACATAAAGTTTCCTGCTTGAACACGATTATATTCAGGATGATACAGTCACAATTACAAACAGCAAATCCCATTCCCACACAATTTGTACAAACTCACAAAGATGGAACTAAAACACCTCCAATATCAAACAAAGTGACAGTGTGGAAGGTTTTCTTTCCTTTGCTAAAGGGCCCATGTAATATAAACATATATGACACCTTAGATGCTTATTCTCGCATGAACAATACCATTAACAGAACATGAATTACTATTAACAGAAGACTTCATGGCATTATAAAATCACAGTAAATGACATTAACAATTCCTGTCCCATGAATAGAACAGCAAAAAAGATAAGTATTTTACCTTCACTGGAAAATAAGCAGATCTGTAGGCCATGTGATCTCTTCCACATAATGGTGGATGCTCCTGGCGGAGATGCATCTCCAAGTGAGAGAAGAAATCAACATCTTCCCTGGAGGTGAATGCAAGCAGTGCTCCCACACTGCCCATTACAGTCCCATAAATAAGACATTCACCTCCACCAGGTATTAAAGACGCCTTCTGCAAACATGTGACAACATCACCAACATGAAACTGTACAATCTCCTCCACTTTGTTTGGAGCACCATTTAACTTCCCTTGCTCCCATTTAATTTTGCCCCCAGTTGGATCTTCTTCAATCTCATCTGAGACATCCTGAGGAAGACGAGCAAAATAAATGTTCCCAAACTTGTCTGCTCCTGCCATAGTGTCAAAATCTATGTGATTTGCTGCTGTAAGCCATCTGGGAACACTGCCATCAGCAAATATGTACAGTTGGTTTTCATCCCGTCTGTACTTGCAATAATGAAATGACTGCATGGGGATGACATCACGAAAAAATATTAGAAATATGTCCAAGAGAGGAAGGCATGGGAAATCTGGTGAACGATATACTATGTCTAAAACTGAACCAGAATTTACAGCTTAGAAATGTCTTAACAAGAGTAGACAGAATTCATTGACATCCTTATTTTGAAGGGGAAAAATCTGGCTGTAATAGTTCAACAATATTCATCTCCGCAAAAACATTTGAAAACAAAACAAACAAAAAAAGGCCTAGGAGATAGATGGTGTATATCCACAGGATCTATTCAAGGATGTCAGATAATCCGTGTCCTATCCCTCACTGTCAATAACATTTGCATTATGTTTTGGAGTGAAGTTGATAGCTTGTCTTCTTGGCTACACCTAAACATAAATATACAGGTAACAAACTGACAAACAGGGGAGCAACAGAACTGAACAAAGACGGTGATCGGTGAGCGTACCTCTTGCATATCACCAACATAGATCCTATCACGGTAAGTATGAATAGACACTATTGTCCTTGGAAAAAGCTTATTTTCACATTTCCTGAGCAACTTTCTCTTCCCAAGATCGTATAATCTAAGCACTGAACCAACACCTGCAAGCAACCGTCCCTGGAACTGGCACAAAGCAAGAGGTACTTCCTCCACTTGTGTCTTGTGAAGAAGTTCTAGTGACCTCCCTTCATTCACAAACTTGTATATGTGGATGAACCCAGCAGCAAGGCTCCTCTTTGGCCAGAACTGCAATCCCTTGGCAGTACCAACAGCAAGGAGAGTACCATGCTCCTTATCATGGAAATTCACAGTACAAATACTGACAGCTGCCTCACTATCCTGCAATTCCAGCAGACAAGTCGTGTCCCTACTCCTTGGATCAAGAATTCTAATGCAGGAAACCCACTTTTCTGATTCTGCCTTTGGATAACCATACTGTTCATCAGGAAGTGTGTTACTCTCCTCAGTACCATCTTCTTGACCATCACCATTCTCCATCTGATCCCCGTTGTTCGCATTTCCATTTGCCGCTGCACCAGCAGCCTCGAGGCATTCCCTCTTAGCAGCTTCTCGCTCTTCTGCACTGAATGCACCCTTATCACTCTCAATGACAGCAAGGTATTTCTTTTTTGGTAGAATCACAAATTTCCTTGGTGTGTAACGCAGAGGGATGGCTGTCTCATTGAATGTCTCTCCCAGGCGTTCGATGGTGAAAATCCGTAGGGCATCTCCAGCAACAGCAACAACACCTTCTGAGCACTGATCAGAAGAGAATGGTGCGGCAGACTCAAGTGTATCGCAGGACAGTGGTGTCAAGAGGAAGTGTCCTTGATGTATATAGCCAAGCCAGGGACGGCTGGACAGGCAAAGCATCGCTTGCCGGTGGCTAACTATGCAGGGAAACAGCTTTGGAGGTCTCAGGCCAAGGAATCGAGACCGTGTGTCCGATAGCTGACCAGTGACCATGTCAACGTTGGTTCGAAAAAGGACTCCGTTTTGCAAGCCAGCATTAAGGAAAAGGTTGGCTGGATGGTTGGCACCATCCTCACCACCAACTGATGCCTGAACTTCTAAGAATAGGAGAGACTCTGGGGCCGAAGAGGCACTTTGTACACTCAGAGGCTGCAAGCAGTCATCAGGGTCCAGGGAGAGTATACGGATGGTGTTATCGTAGGAGCCTACTGCAAGGAAACGGGACCTTTGCCTCCCCTCGGGGACCGGTGCAATGGCCAGGCACGCAACATCACCAGACATGTCCTGCTTCTCCACCTCCATGAGCTGACCTGTCATGTCCATCTCAAAATAGATGAGCTCTCCACCACTGAGGGCGATAACCACCTGGAGCCGGTTATATCCGACCTTAGTGATAGTTTTCTTTCCAGGCGTCCTCCACTCATTTACACGGCCATCCTCCCTGATGTGCCTGATGCCATTTGGGTGCACCTGCATGAGAGAGTCCTCGCCAAGGAGTGCAACTGCGAGGGAGTGAGTGGTGTCCAGGAACTGGCTGTCGCTGAGTTCTTCAATGGTCTCACCAATGGAGAGGACAAGTGTAACATTGGTGAAGGACACAACAATGTAGGCATCAAACATGTCGTTGATATTCTTCTTGACAGTCCAAACAGCAATAGGCTCAGCAGGCAGCATCGATCGGGCCATCTCGCTGATGGCAAGTCCAGGCCTCAGGATGCGCAGAGTGGAGCGTGGACCACGGCCGCAGGCTGTGAACACCTGGGGCGTTTCCTCATCAAATAAATTTGCAACACGCATGTCCATGATTGGCATGAGGCTCTCAATCTCGTCAATCCGGATGAGGTTCTTGAGTGCCCTCGGCTGAAAGAACACCGGCTGGAACCCTTCCTCTGTCTCCATCAGTGTTGCTGAAGAGGACTCAACATCCACATCCCGGCCAATATCTCGAAACTGGTAAAGAGCGTGGTTGCCAAACTCAGAAGAGGCAAAGAGGAAACCTGACCGCAGCACACAGATTGCGGATGTCACAGGTATTGTGTCAAAGTACTTGATCCTGAGCTCACTAACAGTGTCACCATTGTGTTCAAGATCAACCTTGAAGATATCACCATACTCAGTCTGTAGTAAGAAGAAGAACAAGCTCTTCTGCCTGTGTGTCGCAGCAGCAACTATGAGGACACCACGCTCAGCGGGGAGGTCAGCACGGCGTGGAATGACAGCCCGCACCTCCGGGTGCCCCTGGTTCCGGTAGAGCACAAAGTTATCACAGCACACAAGAAGCCCGCTTGGCCCGTCGGCACCACCAGGCACAGTCACCAGTAGATTAGCACCGTTGTCTATTGGTTCCGAGGCCTTACGGGAGACATGATTGAGCCCCAGGTCGAGCTCGTAGAAGGTGAGGTTCTTCTGAGCCTGGTCAGCAGCCTGCCCTGTGGGGTCGCGGTCGGACTCAGCGTACTCGAGCTCGATGGCAGCAAAGACGGGGTTGTCGAATCCACAGTCGAGGGCGGCGAGGGAGAAAGTGAGCGTGTGGGACTTGTGCGCCTCGAGCGGGGATGAGATGGTGAGGCGCGCGGAAGCGTCGCGGTTGAGGACGTAGACGAGCTTCTGCTTCTCGAGGGCGGCGATGCAGAGCGCACGGCCCTTGGGGTCGACGGCGAGGAGCTGGCCGGGGACGATGCGACGGCAGCCGGACTTGCCGAAGGTTTCCTGGTGGACCTTGTCGAGGCGGTTGTGGTCGGGGGAGTACTCGAGGATGACGAGGCGGCCGGAGTCGGAGCCGACGACGAGGTAGTCCTTGCTGGAGCCGGTGAGGCGGAACTGGGCGAGCGAGCGGATGGCGCCGAAGACGTCAACGGAGAGGAGCGTGCGGAGGCGTCCGGTCTCCGGGTCGGGGCGGAGGAGGTCGAGCGTGCTGCCACGGGCGACGGCGATCTCCTGCGTGGAGGACGACCCCGAGGCGGACGACTTCTTGGAGTCGCGGCCGCTGAAGCTGCCGATGACGGCGCAGACGGCGCCGGTCGCGCGCTGCAGCGTCAGGCTGTAGAGGTACATAGCTATTGGCTAGCCTCCTCCGACGACGGCGGCTGAGGTGGAGTCGGAGGGGGCGATCTAGGGTTTTAGAATTAGGGTGTGGCGGTGGGTGGGGCGGGTGGTGCTCGACTGGAGAGGAGTCTCGGGTCGGGATCTCGGCGGCTTATCAGATCGGAGTCCGACCGGAGCATCGCATTGCGGCTTGGTGCCACGGCCACCGCACAGCGATGTAGGACGGAGCATTCCATCGCGACTTGGTGGCCATGTCCATTCACATAGACCCTGACCGACTATGCCTTTTCTTTTCTTTATTTATGTTTTTTCCAAGTAAATGGAATTGGACGAAAAAGCTAGGAAATAAAGGATAATAAGTTGAGCGTGACTAGCACTCGGATGTACGGCCCGAGCACTAGCGCTATCTGACGCCCGAGTCGCGATGAAGGGATGCGAGGGCAAGCCGAGGCGGTGGTCGGGGCGGAGAAGCCAAGGCCGCCGACCGGCGCGCGATCAGAGGCCGAGCCGCGGGGGCGCGGAGAGCCAAGCATCGCCGTGAAACATCGTCTCAAAAAATACATTGAAAAAATTTACAACATCACTGTGAATAGTATGCAACACTTTTGTTCTACATATGCAACACTTTTGTTATATAGATGCAACATTTTTTCTTTACGTATGCAACATCTTAAAGAACAATATGCAACATTATTCTCAACAGGATGCAATATTATTCTCAACAGGCCGCAACATCAAAACATTCACAAACATCAGAACAGGGAGAGAGATCAAGCTGGAGGAGAAGAAGTAAAATAGAATCAGAAGAAGAGGAGAGAGCTCGCCATGGACCTGGGAGGCCGACCAGACCTCAGGAGAGGTCGCGGTGGCATGGTGCCGGACGTTGTGGTAGGTGGGCCGTGGCGTGGAGGTGGCTCCAGTAGGCGGAGAGATTCGTGAGGGAGAGCTTAGTAGAGGGGGGAGAGAAGAGGCATGAAGTTATAAGCGTGTGTGTGTGAGAGAGAGAGAGTTCGGAATTGTGACAGGTGTTTGAGCTTTGAGCCTTAGGTGATGTGAATGAATAAGGGTTGTGGGACTGAAGCGTCCGGAGGCATCGAACGCACGGACGATAACGATTCCCTTGTTTTATTTGTCTACTGTGAACTTAGCCACCATAGCCAAAAAAAAAAGTATCTTCTAGACAAAACATGGTATGTCATGTGATGGTAACTTTCATTGAGGTTGCCTCCAAAATCCTAACATAAGCAGTTCTTCTCTCTTTGATAACCGAAAAGCACATCACAAAACTTTTATTATGAATCAAAAGGTTGTAGTAGTTGATGTTGTGAATTCAAGTCTTATTCTCCAAATGAAAAAGTATATGCAATCCTCTTACATATCCTTAACACAATATTGTTGTTTTCGGTTTCCCTGATAAAATTAGGTCATGGATATGTATGTATCCTTGCCGTGCCACGGGTTCAGCTCTTCGCCTCCCAGTAAAGAAGGCGTATTTCCGAAAAGCGCCTCTCAGCAGGCGGGAGGAAAGCGAGTTAGCCGCAAACCCCTATCCGCATCCACATAAATCCCAAGCGAATTCAACGAGAAAACAAAAGCAGCAGAGCAAGCAAAGCCACTGTACTAATCCCACTCGAATCCATCAAGAATGGCCATGGCGGCCGTGGGCATCGGCGGCGTCGGGGGAGCACTGGGCTTCCTCCCGCCGCGCCGCTGCGCAGTTTCTTGGAACGGAGTTGGAGGAGGAGGGAGACGGCCGCTGGTGGTGGTGCGCGCGTCGTACGAGGCCGGGGTCGGGGTGATGGCGACCAAGGTGGGGATGATGACCTACTTCGACCCGGCCACCGGCAAGCCGGTGCCGGTGACGGTCGTCGGCTTCCGGGAGAGCGGCAACCATGTGACGCAGGTCAAGACCGCCGCCACTGACGGCTACGACGCCGTCCAGGTCGGGTACCACGGAGTCCGCGAGGACAAGCTCACCCGCCCGGAGCTCGGTCACCTCGGCAAGGCCGGCGCGCCGCCGCTCCGCCACCTGCAGGAGTTCCGCCTCCAGTCCGTCGACGCCTACGCCCCCGGCCAGCCGCTCGACTTTGCCGAGCTCTTCAAGGAGGGCGACCTTGTCGACGTCTCCGGCAACTCCATCGGCAAGGGGTTCCAAGGTCAGTAAGCTTGAAAGAGTCTTTAATCTTTTCAATGCCAAGAATCATTTCGTGCCTGAATTTAACAACATTGGGAGGTAAACTTGAAGACAAGCCTGAAACTTACATGCCTTGTATCATGTCTGATAGCTTACACAACTTATTGCAAACATTGGTATGGCATGTAGATTTTTCTCGATTCATTCTCTGATGGTTAAGAACATCGATAGCTTGTAGCACGCTCAGCATACATCGATCGGCATGACTTGTGTCATCTTGTTCTTGATTCGCGCCTGATGGTTTGTCGATATTGTGCAGGTGGGATCAAGAGGCACAACTTCAAGCGTGGGCTGATGACGCACGGTTCCAAGAGCCACAGAGCTCTGGGTTCAATAGGCGCAGGGACAACACCGGGGCGGGTGTACAAGGGGAAGAAGATGCCCGGGAGGATGGGAGGAACCAAGACCAAGATCCGGAAGCTCAAGATTGTCAAGATCGACAACGATGTCCGGGTTCTGATGATCAAGGGAGCTGTGCCTGGGAAGCCCGGGAGCCTTCTTCGCATCGCGCCTGCCAAGATTGTTGGCAAGAACATCCCCAAGAACTAGATTTTTATTTTTATTTGTTCCATCCTGTTGTCTGGTTGATTGCATCCTACCTTGTCACAAACTGGATGTGTTCTTTGCCCAGGTCCAGGTTTTGTACACATGCAATTTCAATTTGGACCAATGTTGTGTACAGCTCGTTCTTCACTTTCTTTGGATCAAAAGCTAAAGGAATCTCTCTAGCATCCTATGCTTGGATGGTAAATTCGGAAGTAGATTTTATTGCAAGGAGTAGATAAGGAAAATAGCACGAAACAGAAAGGAACCTGTAATGTAATAGTAGTGTTTAACATCTCAATTATCATAAACTCCACCAAGAGCTCACTGATCTTGTAGTAAATCATTGAAAAATCTCATCAACTCCACCAAAAGTAATCTGAAGTCTGAACAAGCAATGGAAATGAAACATGACATG
This sequence comes from Hsuehochloa calcarea, assembly GCA_036346395.1. Classification (NCBI taxonomy): domain Eukaryota; kingdom Viridiplantae; phylum Streptophyta; class Magnoliopsida; order Poales; family Poaceae; genus Hsuehochloa; species Hsuehochloa calcarea. Next base: position 3,721,359 of record CM070596.1, on the reverse strand, counting down.
GCCGACCATAAAACGTGCAACAAGAAAAAGTTTAGAACAATATTCATGTAAGATTCTCTCCGCTAATGCTAACTTGGCCTTCATGTAGAGCTTCCAACCAAAGCTACTGGCCCACTGCTAACTTAAGCAACAGAAACAAATACAGATCACTTCTACAATATCATCAGCAAGGATACATGAACATACATTTCTTGCATCCTTCAATGAGACAAATTATTAGGTCAAGTAAGATTCCCACACAAGCCATCCAATTTGGTAGTCTACAACAGAACAAGACCTAAGACTGACAAAGCAACGGTTTCCATGATTATAGAGATTTGCCTGCTAAAAATAATATGTACAAATGGTGCATCACTGCTCAACCTGCACATATCAAATGAGTGACGAGACAAATTAGAACAATACAGATCTTGGTCAAGTTAAAACAGTATAGATAAAAACTTTAAATGCAAGTGATAATTTTCTCTATTCAGCAAGTTAAGAGCACTTCATTTACTCTTGATCCTGATCATCTCATTTATGTAGCTTTCGCGGTTTTGATGCTCAGAATCTTTCGCGGTTTTGATGCTCAGAATCGCTCTAAAAATCTAAATATAGAATTGATTTTTGTTTTGGTCAGAAGTACTACCAGGCCCATGTAACAGTAGAGTGTGTATTTTGAGATACCTAGTTCAGTGCCAATGTAACAGTAGACTACTGGACTCATATTCAGCTACAATATTATTCTTGAGCTTTGTATGAAGCATAGGCAGCTTGCGGTGGTTAAAGTCTCAGGGTGCAAGTATAATGTACAACAAACACATTGCACTAGCTCTCCAGTCTCTGCATCGACTGTTTCTTAATGCAATAACTTCAACCCTGCTTCTGTTGATGCTTAGGGTAATGAACAGGTAAAGTCAACAAGGGCAATGGGCTGAGAGACTTCAGGGTAAGAAGATTTCAGATAAGACATGTCAGGCGAGGCAATATTTCTGTCATGGATGTAGGCCCTTGGGCCCAGCCGACCCTAACTAACTAAATACGGGATAAGATCTCATTGTTAGGAAGTTAGTGATTAGTTTCTATTTGTTAGGGATATGATTAGATTAGATTCTATTTGTTAGGGGGGTCCCATCTATATAAGGGGGGCTGCCGCATGCTATCGGAAGCAAGAAAAATGAATTAATCTAGTCTCCCTCCCAAGGTTTTATCATCCAGTCTATAGTCTAATCTCTCATCCCACCAAGCCAACGCTGCCTCGTCTTATTCCTGGCGGTGTTTACCTCGTTATGAACTAAGGTTCATGACAATTTGGTATCAGAACCGTTGATCTTGGATTGTCCACCACTATCGAGATGGCCGGCCGCAAGGAAGACAAGGCATACATACTAATAATGCTGAAGAATATCAGCATCAAACTAGATTGCATCCTTGGGCCACTTGATACTGCACCAACAATGTCACAAGAGGCGGCAGTGAGTCCACCGGAGGAGATGACACCCTCGCCGGTAACACAGCCAGAGGCGCAAGTGGCAGGAGCAACGGCGGCCGTGCCACGACAACGATTCTGCTACTGCTGCTCCTTCATACGACAGGGGCAGCACTGCATCTTCAAGCGGCACCGACATGACATCTTCCAAGGCCATCCTGTGATGGCAGTGCCGTTACTTGGAGAAGCGGATTTGGCGGCGTTGCTCCCAGCAGCCATGACGTCACATTAGGATGTGACGGCTGCGGCGAAGGACGAGCATCCGGCAGAGGCGGCGTTGGTTCCTTCCGCGGCGGAGGCAGCGGATCTGACTGCAGCAGCGGCTCACCCAGGGGCAGAGACTGCTTCGGTGCCAACCAAGATTATTTCAGCGGAGAAGCGTCACGAGGCGACCGTGGCAGCGCACCAAGTCGCGGCGTTGTTGTTGTTTGGTGAAGCGGTTGTAGGGCATGCGCATGAAGCCAGGCAAATGCATGCAAGTGCATGTGATCTGCCGTGCATGCATAAGGTGTAGCAAGGTGGCATGCATGGAAACATGCATGCATGTGATCCAAACAAGCCATGAGAGTACGTGGAGTTTGCATGGGAGCCAGGAGGGACGGGTGCTGCATGCATGCATGTGGGTGTGTGCCCAGTGAGCTGGTGACGAAAGTACTTAGCGCAACAGATGTGGTGGCGTTGGGCGCGGCAAAGGCAGTGACAACGTTGAGGACGGGAGGCAAGCCCTGGATGCCCTCTCCTCAACTTCCCAAACCCAATTTGGGCAGCAGTTGGTAGGCTCCTATTTGGGCCAAACAGGTGGGTCACAACAACCCCATTTAGGCCAATATGATGGGCCTCAACGATTGGCCTGCCAACTCTGGCCTCATCAACGCATGGAGGCAACAGGGTTGTGGTGTTCTAGCGCGACACGATGCTGTCATTACGACCTTTCATCGAAGTGGGGGCCTCCTTGGACTACAACCGAGGCCACCGCCTAGCAGCTCGAGGATGAGCTGCATGTCCAGGAGGGGTGTAGTGTCATGGGCGGAGGCCCTTGGGCCCATCCGGCCCTAACTAACCAAATAAGGGATAAGATCTCATTGTTAGGAAGTTAGCGATTAGTTTCTATTTGTTAGGGATATGATTAGATTAGATTCTATTTGTTAGGGGGAGTCCCATCTATATAAGGGGGGCTGCCGCATGCTATTGGGGGCAAGTAATGAATTATTCCAATCTATTACCTCTCTCAAGTTCTTCTCTTCCTGTCTTTCCTGCGCCCTAACCCCCTTGCGCACTGTTGCTGCTACCTCCCCTCGAGCACGCCGACACTGCCCGGCCATCCTCTTGGCGGTGTTTACCCCAATGATCTAAGAATCGTGACAATTTCAGTTATAGCTTATAAATTTACCAATTCCACCACAACCCCACCCAATCAAATCCAAGCCAAGACCAGGAAAATAAATGAAAAAATGTACCAATTTGTGAATTTACCTAATAATTGGAAATATCTAAGTTTGCTCATGAAATTACCTTATGCAGTACCATCATAAGGTGATTAATCACTTCCAAAATCTTCATAACTAACACCCTCAGATATAGTATCTAGCCGTCTATTTCCTATTTCTGACTATAGCAAGAGAACCATTAGCTAGATGGAGCATTGCATCAAGGCACCAAGGCATTAGTGTTGTATGTGTAAGTTGATATTTTCTTGTTTCGCTTGCCTTATTTTGTGTGCGGGGTGGGGGTGGGTGAGCATGAAAAGGATGAAGATGGAGGGAAGGGGGATGGTTTTAACCTGTATGTTCTCCAGCAGTAGACTCTGAGAAGTTATTTGCCTCAGAAGGGATAAAAGGGGATCTGCCGTAATTCTCTAATATTTCTGCAGACAATCCAAGATAAAAGATATTGTATGTGTACATTACACAACAGAATGAAACAGCAGTACTGAAGAAAGGAAACACTGGGAAAATATAAATCAGTAATATCACAGAAAAATACCTGCGCTTTGGCTGAAATCTTCTGTTAAATCTGAAAAGCTGACATTCCGAGGAATCTGGCTCAAGAATCCATACGATGATAAATCCATGTCCAAAATTGGATCACTTAGTGGTTGTCCATTCAACTCAGAACTGCTAAAGGACCCACCGGAGGCATCCCCCATTGATTGGCAAGGCTCTAGGAACGCGTTCTCATTGCAGAATGCAAAATCTGAGTTGCTTGAGTAGCTAGACTCTGTCTTTATTGTTGTTCCATTGTCTCCATTAAAACGCCCAACAGTTGAATTATGTGCCGCTAGCAGGCTAGCTGAAGCATCCATGTCACCAGGAATACCATGAACAGCTTTATCAGCATAGATAAATTGGTCACTGGATGGAGCTCCATTTACTATACCACTAGAACTTCCATTACGTAGCAAGCTATCCAGCATTGTAGTGCTAGGAGTAGTGTCTGTTAAAAAGCATGCATTTTGGTTTGCTGAGGCAAGCAATAATATACTATGTTAGTACATAAAATAGGATCTGGACATGACAAAAAATTACAACTTTACAAGCTTGCTAATAAGTATCGTATCAGGATTCAGGGCTTGCAAAAAACAAATATGGTTCTCTTGAAGTATAATCAGTGCCACTTTGAAGGCATAAAAAAATATACTTAAAATTATGCTTGGAGCTGAGATAACTCTGTGCATACAAATGGATCTGCATTGGTTGAGTAGTGGTAGCATATTACAAAAAGGCTAACAGAACTGCCAACATAAAATTTTAAAAGCACTGGGGTAACTAGGAAGATACAAGTGTGGTCTATATGCAACTTAAAATGATTTCCTCCGAAAGTGAAGGCTTAGAGAGTGCCAACATTGCAAGTGATCTAAAGGAACCACAGCATTGGTTAACCCAAGGAATACCATTTGCTGGCTCAAGCAATGAATTCTTCAGACTATTTCACAGATACAAACAAGCACATAACACTCTTCTTTCAAATATAGATAAAAAAGAGGATAAACAAGTTCTAGTATCAATTAATCATAAAATAATTTAGGATAGATGATTTGGTGAACTTGTGCCAATTAGCATAGCTTTATAGACAGCTGCTGAAAAAAGAGGCTTACATGTGCCTGAGTAGCCATTAGGAGCAGTAGGAGGCATAGAAGGTACTCCAGCAGGATGTTCTTTACTCATAAGCCGATACTGATCCTCAAGAAGCTTGTTGAAGACCATTATTTGACTCTTAAGCATCAGCCTCACATAGTATGCCTTGAAAAACTCATGATTCTCTTCCTCGAGTTTCTGCCAGACTGGAGAAAAGAAGAAAAAAACAGAGAGGAGAGATAAATCATGTGTGTTACCAATAAAAACACCAGACGGAGAAACCATTATTTATGAACTATAAAAATGATTGGATGGTATTAATGTTCACCAAAAGTCTGTAAGAAAGACAAATATTTCTCTCATATGCTAATCGTTGGGATTATTCATCATGTTAAATAAATAGTATTTAAATCAAAACCATTGGCTCATATGAATTCAAAGTTTAATGCAAAATTTCATGAGAGAGATAGGCTCATATTACTTTTGTTTCATCTTTATAGATCATGCACGTTTGTTCAAGTTGCCCTAGTTTATCAAATGGAAATGGTATAAATCATGAAGACCATGCATCCAGATTCCTGAGATTTCATTAACAACACAGATAACAAGTGATGTTTTCATTCTGTTAGAAAGTAATACTTGTTCTCAGTAAAATGCCAACTGACACCATCATAGCAATCAAGCTAGGATTACACAATATATACATGCAACACTCAAAATAAAATAAACGATCGTGCTTCCAATTTTAGGCACCATGTATGCAATGTGAATTTGCAATGGCAGGGCCCAAGATTATAATTGTGATGTATTGCCGGTTATGAAACCTCAGATCAACTTGTAAAATAATCCAAAGTGCAAAATAAGCAGGAAAGGAACTTTCGTGTGTACAAGAGTCAAGAGTATTACCAAGCTCAGTAAAACTAGGTTCAATTTTTGCCTGGTAAGATAGAGTTTCAACCACTTCTTTCTGGTTCATATAAAGCTGAAGACAAAGTTCAATGAGATTCTGGACCTGTAAAGAAGTTTTGGTATGAGGACTTATTGCTTCAAGTAGATATGCAGCTTCTTTCAAGCATGCACAAAAGAACTAATACAAAATCTTATCAAGAGGAATAGACATTCCAACCATAACTTTGTATCAAACAAACGCATACCATATACAATAATGACAATTGATTGTGCGTACAATGTGATAAACAGAGTCACAAATATAAGAAATCATACCAATGTAGATATCTATGTGACAATGTCAGAAACTAAATGAGAGCATAAGCGCAATATGATAAAGGGTATCCAACACAGATTGTGTAGTCACTGTGCAAAGTGTTAGCTGTTGGAAAAGTTTATTTCTTAGTTAAAAGTATATGCCGTTACAGGGAAACGGAACACTGTCAATAGCGCTCTCTCTAAATATTGAAGAACTTGCATGCGACCTATCGAGGATTTGGCCTTCATAAAAGGAAAATGAACACGCGGAAAAGGGCCAATTCCAGGGGACTAGGGGAGGGGATTACCATCAGACATCATAATTCAGCTTCAAGAGATTTCCTATTTTGCATTTCAGTTTAGTGACGTGCAACGGGGGTGCATCTTTCTTTCCTTTATATAAACTATTTCGGATAGCAAACCCTAGGGGCATCCACAAATTTGTCCTGCGACATGATCTTATAGCTAAAAAACCAGGGGCTGCCCGAGAACCCCCAAAGGCCCAAAGAATAAACTAGCCCTAGTACACAAAGCCTACTGCAGCAATACAGACATTCATCAGTCAGTCCACGTCATTCCATTTAATTCTCAAGGGTAAAAGGTAATCAAATACACAAACACACACACAAAAAAAAAATCATAGCTGTAACGACCAGCAGTTCTATTCAGCTTTGCCTCCGCATGATGATGCATAACCTAGAAATTGTTGGGTAAAAATTAAAAGAAAGGAAAAAACAGCGGTTGCACATATGGCAAGTCCTATCTCGACGAAATTACTCGAAAATAAGTAGATTTTTGCGACGAGAAAAAAGGTCGGAATCAGGAGGGGTGCTCACGAGCTGTATGTCCTGCCGCGAGACCTTACGGACGTCTTCTCCTCCAGACATGCTCGACGCTTCTCTCATCTCCTCTTCTGCCCTAATATCCCTAGCTTACCTGCGACGCCAACCCCCCCAAAAAAAAAGAGTTACAAACAACGATTAATCAATCACACGGATCATTCGAAGCGCGTTTAAAAGAAAAGAAGACCTAGAAACGAATAATTTGATCCCGTTGGTTCGGTTGAGGGATCGACGATGACGATGAACAACACGAATCAAACAAAGTTCCGCTTTCCTTCTCTTACCTTAATTTGGAGGAGGAGAGAAAAAAAATACGAGAGTGAGGAGAGGAGAGAGAGGGGAGGTTTGTGTATGCGAGTATGATCGGATCGCGAGGAGAGAAGGAAGGAAGGAAGGAAGGCGACGGCACAAGCAAGCGGACGGAGGGAGGCGCCGCAACACGCACCGCACCGAAGGGGAAGAGCTAGGCGAGGCGGCTGGCTTGCCTTGCTGTTGGTACAGTATTCGTTAATCCGTTGCGTTCATCGATAAGTTAAGTTGTTTTATTTTCTATCTTAAGATGGAAGTTTACCTCGTGCTCGTCCCACTCCACCCCATATACAACTAAAATACGTTAAACCTTTGCCCTGACCCATCCTCCCATCTGGACTGCGCCGGACTGCGCTTCCCTTGTATTAGCAAAAAACGTCATCCGCCTCGTCCTCGATCCCCTGTCTCCCCCTGCGTCATCGTCACCTCGATCCAAATCGAGCTCCACACAGATCCTTCCCACTCGCAATCTTCCTCTTCCTCTCCTCCACCGATCGCCTCCTCTCGCCTAGAGCCGTGGCTATCGCCTCCTCTCGTGCCACGCTGATGGTGCCCCTCCCCCTGCACCGTCATTTCCTCGTTCCGCGTCACCACCCGCCACCTCCTTTCTCTCTGCCTCATCCAAGCTGTTGCCGCCGCCTTCTCCCCACGCCAGCCACGCCTCCACCTTGTGCAGGCCCTCCTATCACACCCTCCTCTCACCCCTCCCCGTCGCCCCTCCCCGTGATGCCGCCGCCTCCTTCCTGTGCCTCTATCGCCACCCTGCGCCCCCTACCTCCTTAAGCCGTCGCCGCCACCTCTTCTCCACGTAGACCTCTCCCTGGTACATTCCTTCCTCCTTATGCGACCCCCCGCTCCTCCGTGGTAGAGAAAGAAGCAACCTTCTGGCGGCTGGCGGCGGTGTTCAGAGACGACGGTCAGCAAGGTGGTAGCGGCGACACATGGCGAGATAGCGAATCTAATACGAAGCCGCTGAGGGCGCCATGCGCGGTCCCTATAGGCTGCATCGGGGCATTGACAACGTTAGTTTTGCCAATTTGTTATGTTGATTTGTTGTTGCTACTCATTCGAATTAGTTAATCTGTTGTTTCTTTTATGTGGACAGATCATGGCTCTTTGCTTGGCAGTATTGATGTTTCGGCTGAGTCCTTATGCGAGTTGTACATGTGGTACTACCGTAGGTCGAGGGCAGCCTCGACAAGGTAAGCGAGTAACTGGAGGTCTAATTATCAAGTGAGTGGTGATTATTTCATTATTTCAAGTTGGTGATGATTTGAGATTCAATTTTGGTTGTTCTAGCATAATAACTGTGGCAAATGTATTGCTTTTGCCATTGAATTTCGATTGCACAAAATGCACCAATGATGGTCCTTGATGGTTTCCTGCATGAGAGTTGTATGAATGTTGTATGCTCTGTGAACAACAATATGTTTGTATTTTATTGTATAGGCTTGGATGTTGACCTGTTGTTGATGTTGATGCACAACAAAACATATTTAAGTGGTATGTTATCTTATTGCATAAGACGATTTAGGTACAATAAGTGATTTGTTATGTATTATGATTAGATGCCAGAATGAACGATCATCTAACACGAAAAGTAACTCTATTGTTAGGTACCGCAAACTAGCAATCACCACCTTACTTAACTTGAGTACCTGTGATAGCTTCCTTAATTTTTTTAAAGTTCCTAGCACACTGCATATTCCTACTAGATTTGGAATATTTAGCACAAATACGCCTTGCAACACGGGTTGCAGTAGCGAGAGTGCCCATTCCCAAATTTGTTCAAAGCTTGCCATTTCAGATTCCGTTTTGTGGTATTGACCTTGTGATTTTTGTTTTTAAAAAAACTCTGCTTTTCCGTTAGTAATGTCATTCGGTTCATGGGCTCCTGTTCAAGATGTTAGTGTTGTTATTTGGGATGTCATCCGTTGGTACGATTTTGCTCTACATCTTAAAGAAAGGTAATTCATAATCTTATCAATAAGGTGCAGCAGAGCTCCAACTGTTCTAAATGGTTTATTCTTTCAGATAATGAATTCTTTGAGTACTGCAGGAGAGGCAGCAGGCGGTAAAGGAGCAGCATCATGACCTGACAGGGGTAAATTATGTCCTTTATCTTTTGATGCTCATGGTGGTTTCATTATTAATTTAGTAGTAGTTTTGATATATAATTATAGGAAAAAAGTTGTATTGAGAGAACTGAATCATGGTTCATTTTAATTACTATGAATTACACCTTTTGGCAGCAGAACAAAAATGAAGCATACTAGCGATTGACGATTTTTATCTTTAGCTGAACAATTGTCTATATTGCCGACAAGGCTTGGCTTAGTGCAATATACAAGGAAGCAAGGTGAGCATGAGGAGCTTGTGCACTCCCTGTCCTATGTGTATGCACACTGAAACAGCTCAAAGGATTCAATAACCTGATTAACATTGTCTGCTCCAAGTAACCTGATCCAGTAACCTACACAAATATTGTGATGTATAACTGTCAAAAGTTTTAAACATCTGAGGAAGAAGATGTTTTTACTCTGTGTTATGGAGATGGTGTATTCAAATAATTACTTTGGATAAATGGTTCAAGGCAAACACTCTTTTTGTTGGGAAAAGGAAATATGCTAACCGATGAGGATTAAATCCTAGGTATTAATTTATAAACACATAGTTTATGTGGTCACGAACCTCGAACCTAACGACTCCCATAGTCATTAGAATTCCAGAGACTACTCTATGAGTAACCTGGTCGGAGGGGGGCCTGTACCCATTGCTCGACCACAGCTGCTCGTAAAGACTTTGAATTCACACTTGGACTTGATTCCAAGTATATTCCTTTCGTGTGATATATGGAACATGTGTATTGATTGCTCCAACCCACACGGCGTTTTCGGCCCTAAGTCACTGACAATAACCACCGTACAATTATTGTCTCTGCTAATATGAACCGCCGATCAGTTAGCATTTCGTTAACTGATATTGCCTCCCCGACCAGATGCGTCACTTCCAAGAGGTGTCATCTCCACGAGTAACTACCACCTCTTCGCTAGCTATTTAAGGATAGATGATCAGCATCTAAATAGGCATCTGCATCTAAATCCATACAAGACCTAGCGATCTGAAGACAATTAGAGCAGTAGCAAGCAATACATCAAGTGTAATTAGGGCTAGTCTAGCGCCTTATTCAAGGCACCCCCTGTAAAGATCCAGTTCATTGCAATAAAGAGTAGTCCAATTCTTCCCAATAACTCTTTGCCATTTTTCTCTTTATATTTTGTAAGACCGTCGACATCTGGCGCCGTCTGTGGGGAAGAAGACGTTGAGTTCTTGAATATTTCTTCGCACAATAATCCCCATCTCCATTCTGTTCTATTGTCGCTTATGCGATCATAGTAGGATCATGGGATGAGGAGAACTAGTTCGACTTGGCGGACTACTCCAACCTTGACATGGACACATGCATCCGCGCCGTGGAACATGACGCTATGTCATCATCATCCTCTTCCATCGTAGGATTACTGTTTGCTGAGATCAACGAGATCAACCAGATGGAGGAGGATTCACCGCCACCATCAGTGGCACAACCAGAGGAATCGGTTGTTCCGACCAGTTCGGAATATCCGAACGCCTTTGCAAGCCCGGTTCTTCTGACCTGCAAGAACGGCGACAACAACCCAATGTTGCAATTAGAGGGTCAGTGTACTCTCGATACAATTATGGGTGACCAGTATTCGCCGACAGCTCCTACGTATTTCAGGGGCCAACTGACACCTAGTAAGGGTGACAATTAAGTTGCCACCTGTCGAAGGCCAGGTAAAGATGATCAAACTAAGTGTGCAATTCAGAATTTACAAGATCAGGCTGAGTCCACCACAAAGCCTGTTGGAGGTGTTAATCTTTGATCGCTCCCCATCATGGAGGCTCCTTGTCGAAGCAATGAAAAGCTCTCCCTTAGCTACAATGGTAGCTCGTCGAAAGACTGCTATTGGAGGCACGAGGTTAACACAATCGGTGATGCTCATCGAGATGCCGTGCATAATCCTCCATAGCATAACCCGCTACCACCTGTTGGTGGAAATGGTGCGGGCACTCAGCCATCAACCCGAGATGGCGGAGGTAATGAAACTGGTGAACATCGATCAGTAAATTCACCGGTTTCTACCCCACTGCGCGTGATGGGTTAGACAGGACAAACCAGAAGGTGAGAGGGATATTCAAGTCATCGAACACCTGATGCTAGTGGGAAACCCAAGGCCTTCGGTAACAATTCAAAACCTGCAATGAGTTCGTGATATTTTGAATAACCTAGATCTGGCTCTAGCAGAGACTCTGGGTTATGTTCAACTTGTAGAGCAGGTACCAGAGATCCTCCAACAGACCATGCAACTTACAAAAATATACAGGGAACAAAGAAACTAGCAAAGTCACACTATAACTTCGTCCCAGCGTTCCTCCCTTAGCAGGGGCAACATAGTCGGGCTGGAAACCATCCGATACCAAGACCTCAAAGATTCCGATAAGGGAGTCACAAGGAAAGACAACTCTTTCTTGAAGCCACTCCCCCTCGTCAAGAGGAATTACTACTTGGCTCGGGTGATCTTCGACTTCACCTAAACCAAGCAGTCAGACGAAGGCGTTATACCAACATCCACGACTGGATTGGGACACATGGCACTCGGTATGTTAATCCGAGGAATTGGTCCCTCACCGATTATAATTTGGCTCCTTTTCAAAGAAGGCGCCATGATTCGATTACGAGCTATCGAGCATTCTTGGCAAGACTCCAAGCAGTGTGCTGGTGGGATAAATTCCGATCAGCAAATATGGAGAAATTCAATGGGACTTAAAACCCATTAGAATTTCTCCAGATCTATACTACTGCCATCAGAGCTGCTAGTGATGATGATAACGTGATGACAAATTACTTGCCCACGGTCCTTGAGGGATCTGCCCGGTCTTCGTTGCTTAACCTACCGGACGGATCGATCTACACTCGGGAGCAACTCTACGACCTCTTGATCACAAATTTTTAGGGGTTGTACTACCACCCTAGAAAGGAGGATGATCTTCATCGGATCCAGCAGGAATCTAATGAAACTCTTCGCCAGTATATCAAGAGGTTTAGCCAGATCCGTAACTCTATTCCTGAGGTCATAGATTCTTCTATGATCCAGGCTTTTAAAGCAGTATTGAGGAATCGATGGTTTACAGAGGATATTACGATTAATCCTCCACGAACGACCATCAAACTTTTCGACATGGCTGATAGGTATGCAATCGCTAATGAAGCGGTTGAATGGAATAAAGCCATAGATTGAAAAGAGAAGATGCTTCAACCTGGCCTGGATAAACCAGAGAAGAAACTCAAGAAGTCTCTCAAGAGTAAGAAGAATCTGGTACACGAAGGTATGTAAAAAGATAAAAGTGTAAAAATAACATTTACCTTTTGTTTTTTTTTACCATTTGATGTGTTTTCCTTTTTGTGATCTTAGCGCGTCTCCTCCAGCCCTCAAGGACGTTTCTGTCAAGGAATCCACTGCTATTTCTCCGACAGTTGGAGGAATGACAGTGTTGGTGGTCGAAGGGTCATCCACTGTCCGAGTGGTGGAAGAGGTAGTTGCTGCCGAAGCAACTGCTACCACAATAGTGGTCGTAGAGGCCGAGACGAAGACGATGCATGATGTAGTGGAGGCATCGGGCCAAGGTGATGGATCGTTGGGCCCCCGTGTCAGGAAGGAAGTTGTCGTAGACATTCCTCTCGGCCTCCAAGGAGCTGTTGTCACCGAATCAGAAGAAGAAGAATATGTTAACTTCTTTTCTGAATTGTTCAGCCCGGCTTTCGTTGTGGGGTCTTCTGTTTTCAGATCTCGTACCTGAGTTTCACACCCCAAGGATATTCCTGACAGGGGGAATGCTTTCGATGACGAGCGTCTCAAAAAGGTGTGGTGAAACCGGGTTCAAGAGCTTGATGAACTGAAGGACCCCGCACACGCACTCGCCATGTTTGCTCGAATGAGCATCAACGTAAGTGCTCGTTACTCAAATTTATATATGTGGCTTTTCTTGCCTCTCACTATCTTTCTTTATGCAGAGAGCTCTAGAGAAAATTATCACTATTGCAGAGTACAATAGACAACTAGTACAACTGCGACAGGAGAAGGCATAACTCTGTGAGCAGGCGGAGAGATGGTAAGTCACTATTACTCGTAGTCATTTATGTTTCGACCACTTGTACAATGCTTATGGGGATTGTCGTAGGAGAACTTACGACTATGTGCTGGTCGTAGAAGAACTTACGACCAGGAAAATATCATAGAAAAACTTAAGACTAGATACTGGTCGTAGGAGAGCTTACGACCAGAGGATTGTCGTAGAAAAACTTATGACTACATGCTGGTCGTAGAAGAACTTACGACTAGGGAAATGTCGTTGAAAAACTTACTACTAGGCACTGGTTGTAGGAGAACTTACAACCAGAGGATTGTCGTTGAAAAACTTACGACTACATGCTGGTCATAGAAGAACTTATGACCAGGGAAATATCATAGAAAAACTTACGACTAGGTACTGGTCGTAGGAAGACTTACAACCACTTGTTCCATGCTCATGTCTACTCTTTTCCTCTGTAGGTTTAAGAGCGATGAAAAGCCCTTGGCCAATTCGCTCGACTACGAGAAGGTCGAGACGAAAAAGCTAAGGGAAGAGAAAGAGTCCCTTCTGAAGAAGCTTCAGGAGGCCAACCCTGCAACTCAAAAATTGCAGGAACAAATAAACGGTAAGTGTTGAACTTAAGACAACTTATAAGATTAGAATTACAAGTAGCTCCCACTAACCTTTATGTAAACAAAATGTTCTTCTTTGTTCTTGAAGAAATCAAACCTTTTGATTTCCTCATCAAAACGTTAATTCCAAATTCGAAAAATTTTGAACGTGTGCGCGGGAGGCAAAATGTTTTGGTGCTTTCCTTATATATTATAGTCACCCAAGTCTTGTCTTCCATCAGTCTCTCACTCTTTTCTCCCAACGTCGAGCTCTGGCGACCACCTTCGACTCCCCGTCGCGGTTCGGCGAGGAGACATAGTCGACGACGAGGAGAAGGGATTTGGAGGAGCTCCTTGTCTGCCACGGGAGTTAGATCGCCAGAAGGTACATGTACATTCCCCAAACATACACAATTTGTTGGTTGTTTATTGTAAAAAAAAATTAATGTTGTGTTACCTATGGTCGGAGCTCCGCTGGAGGTTTTCGGTCGTCTCTCTTTCCTTGCCGACGAGCTTGAGTCGAACTCGGATGACATGCAAGAACAGCTGGTGATATACTGGTGAGGTACAAAGATGAGCTCACAAGACCAATCGAAGAAGCCAATGAGCTCTTCAGGTGCTTGGTGGCAAGATGATTTTAGCTAGTTTAACTTTATAACTTTATTATTTTTTTCCATTCGGAGTGGAAGTTGTGAAACCTTTTGGTTTTCCTTTCCTATAATGTGTTTGCCATCATAAGTTTAATTGGATTTTAGTTGTCTTGCTAGAGGTTGCATATGAAAACTACTGTTCAGCAATTGATTGGTTTGGCTCAAAATCTATTTTTTTTATAATAGAAAAAACTATCACAGACTGTTTTGAACAAGAACTGTTTGTGATAATTACGTATGTGATAGTAATTATTACAGAAGATTATAAATCTGTGATAGCAATTATCATAGACAATTCTTATTTGTAACCTTCTGTGATATCTTTTTTCACAGATGGTTAAAAGTGATCTTATATTATCGTAGACACATAAAATCAAACGGTTCAGAAACCGTCCGTGATAACAGTTTAGAATTATCTACTATGACTTCTTTATATAGTAGTGTCACCTCCTCCAAAGCCGATGAGAATGACTCCCATGACCAGATCTGGGAGGCTACGGTTAGGTGCGCGGCCACGAGCACTAGCACCAGTTGGAGATGCAGGAAGAGGAGCGCGGGCAGGAGGTCGAGATCAAGGATGACAACAAGCGGCGGCGCGCAGATGAGCATAAGACGATGCCTTGGCCGGCACATCAACCGCTCTGGCTACCGCGGTACCGTCATCGCTGCCACCCCGGCATGCACGCTTGCCACAGCCAACTAGCTCGCAGCTGCTCGGCATCATCGTGGCGGGCGGTGACCGCATCGACGACGGTGTTATTTCGCGTCCGTGTGTTGTTCGTCTGTGTGTGTCCGTGCGTTGTTCGTGTTCCAACTCCCGAAAAGAGTCGCGAGTGAGTTTGCTCTCGCATTAATCAATACTGAGATTGATTAGTCTTTGTGACCTGCTTTGATTAGCCTCCAAAATATTACGCCGCGGTGCTTGTGCACTAGCGGCAGCGGTAGCTTCTTCTCCCCCCACAGCACCAACGGTAGCGGCGGCCAGTTGCTGCTTGGTACGGCCGGCGACGCCCCACAGTCCTATGTGAATCGGTGCGCAATCCACCGTCCGTAACACCTCCGGCGCAATTGATCATCCTACTCTAGCTGACAGGGATGCTGCGTAAAAATGATGAATAATAATGGAGGCTTGCATGGCATCAAGTTTTTAGCCTAAATGGCACTGTTGACGTTAAGATTAACAAAATTGGTCGTCCACGCACCGTAATACCAAAAATGGCACAACGGACGTACCGGCGGCCGACACGTGTCCAAAATCGTGCCCTCCGCACTCGGACGCCATCTCCAACGCTCGCTAGGGGGCCGAACCCCCGTGTCACCACGTCGCCACTGCCGCACCTTGGGGCCTAACAAGGCGTGTCCGTGCCCCCAGGGCACTATCGTGTGCCCCACCCATGTGGTCGCGCCCCAGCCGAACGCCCAGAAGGGAACCACGTCGCCAACGCCACTCCTCCCACCCGGACGCGCCGCCACATCGTCACTGTCGTGCCCTGGAGGCACGGTATTGCGCACACCAGTGCCCCTAGGGCACGGTGCCAGCCTCGCCAGCGTCTTGTCACGTTCATCACCGCATATGCCTTTGCATGCATGCAACGAAAGGTCGAGCACGAGAGGGAATCTGATTCCTCCTGTGGCTTCGTAATCGGCCGTTAATTGTGCGTTATGTAGCTATAAATTCTAAGACGACTACAAGAGACTTCGTTCACTCTCATCCTCGCTCGCTCTCTCATTCTCACTCGCTCTGTCATTCGCAGCCTTGCTCGATTTCGACAATGATTAACGATTGTTTAGAGCAGTTATTAGCGATCGTATTAGTATGTAATTTTTTATCATATTTTTTTATTAACTGTGTAGATAGTAAATTAGTGTAAGTTAATTAGTCATAGTTAACTACATGTAGTTAATTATGTGCAATTAATTTATACATTATCATTTAGTTGTAATTAATTTTGGGTTAGTAATTAGTCATAATTGAATTAATCTTACATAATTATGGACGACATAGTTAATTAATTATGAATTAATTAGTTGTAATTAAATTGTTGTAGTTAATTAAGTCTTAATTAATTAGTTGTGCTTAATTAGTTAATAATTAATTTAATCATAGTTAATTAGTTGTAATTAATTTAGTGGAATTCTTAAGTCCTAATTATTTATTTGTAATTAGTTTATTGTAATTAATTAGTTAGAATTAATTTAGTGATATTTAATCAATCAAATTTAATTTCACCATAATTAATTTAGTCCTAATTAATCTGGTTGTCATTATTTAGTCATCACTATTTATTTGTGATTCTTTTTGTGATAATTAATCAGTTGTAATTAATTTAGTGGTATTTAATTACTTTATTAATTTAGTTACAATTAATTTAGTCATACTTAATTAGTCTTAATTAATTTGTCATAGTTAATTAAGTATTAATTAATTAGTCATAATTAATTTAGTTGTAGTTAATTGGTTTATGTTAAATTTGTTGTTTACATTTAGTCGTAATTATTTATTTGTAATTAATTTATGCTAATTAATTAGTTGTAATTAATCTAGTTGTAAATATTTATTTGTAATTAATTTGTGGTAATCAAGTTTTCATAATTAATTTAGTGGTATTAAATTACTCATTTAATTTAGTCATAAATTATTAATTTCTAATAAGTCATGGTCATTATTAATTTATTCACTAATAATATGTGTTTTTCATCTCTTGCAAACCATGCCTGTACCAAAGCTACTCAAACCCTTCAACGACGAGCATCACCAGTGTAAGTTGTGGATCTCCGGGGACACGGATGACCCTCCACCCCTCGTGCTTCGGTCGGCGAAGCATTATTGGTAGCTCGACGCTCGCTACGTCCAAATCCTTCGGGACACGGCTCTATTGCCCTTTGCAAGGATGCTCTTGGTCGGACGCTATTTCACCTTGGACGGCAGTCTGATGTCGACACTTGTTGACAGATGGAGATCCGAGACGCACACCTTCCACTTTCGGTGGAGAGAGATGATGGCCACTCTCCAAAATGTCTCCTTTTTAACCGGTTTTCCGATTAGGGGTGAGCCACTTGCTCCAGGCCGTTCGCCGACGGATTGGAAGCTCCATGGCATACCTGTCCCAGAGAGTGTCTTTGGTGTCCCTCGGACATGAGTGAGGGATTTCAGTCAATGCCCGCGGATGCACCTAGTGAGGTTGTTAGGATGCACCTTGTTGCTTACCTTCTTCATCTCTTCGGTTGGGCCTTGTTTCCTACCACACAGAGCGATTGGGTGTACCCCAGCTTCATCCGCATCACCGATTCTTTAGCTGACGCGGAGGCTGGGGCGATGCCCCATTACAGTTGGGAATCAGTTGTCGTTTGCGCCACATACAGGGAGTTGTGTGATGCTTCGCGGCGTGACACCGGTTTGAAACCGGTCCTTGCCGTTTTCTACGTGATCCTACAGCTGTGGAGTTGGGAGCACTTCCCTGTTAGGCGGTCCACCATCTAGACAGTAGTGCACCCATACCCCACGTTGCATGACCCGATGGACGGGCCTACTACGAGCACCCAGTGGACTGCTGCCAAGTTACATTGGGCCAAGGACGGACCGACAAGGTGCTATCCAGTGTTCCACAACGAGCTCGAGTCGTTGCACGACAACTACATCATATGGGCTCCATGGAGCCCATATTTCGTGAACATGGTGGCGCCGAACGGACTGTCGTGCAATGCATGTAGGACACCAGATTATGGACGATGATCTGCCACCCGGTGTTTTCCCATATAGTGGAGCCTTACGCACCGCAACTCATAATGCGATAGTTCGATCTGTACCAGCTTGTGCCCCCTCCCGACACCAGGATCCTGCAGTGAGCCGTCCACTTTGTGAGTCCAACTCCATCTGAGTAATATTTACAGTTCCAACCTACATCCATTGTTCTGACATCAATCCTTTTCGAATGCAGTCAATCGAGGGTGGGCCGACATTCTGAGGATTGGCGGGTAGGCCAGTATGAGTAGGATACGGCTTGGACGGAGACGGCGCACAATGAGGTTCTACAGGACCAGCGACCGTACGATGTACGAACATACCATCAGTACATCGAGTGGTACGTGCCGCGGTTGCGCACCACACTCACTCGTCCTCCAACAGAGCGTCCGGAGCAGGTCACGCACGAGGAGAGGCTCCGTTACTCATTTGATCGACACAACGCTTCGCGGCGTGATAACACCGTAAAACACTAACAACCTTTGCTCACTTCATTGATGATATTTGTATTGTTTGTTACTGAACAAGTGTTGCCTGTCACTTCAGTTCGAGCGGTTGCAGCGGATCGCAAGCGCATCCGAGACCACCATCGATAGTTCAGAGCACACAGTACCGGGGCTTCTCAGCACTATCAAGTACATCTTCGCGGAGTCCAAGAATATAATAAAGAACATGAGCTGCGGTTGGTCGAGAGATGACGTCCTACACGCTGCACACAGAGTAGGGCGACTGTGCTCACCTGCTAGGTCGGCGCGGCCTAATAAGACCGGCGGGCATCGTAGCGTTCCCCGTCGGTTATCCACAATGCAGATCGGCAGGGAGGTAAGTTATGTACAAATCTATGTCCTGATTTTTTATTACATTTTATTACACATTAGGTTGTGCTAAAATCATGTTGTCTTTCAGCAGCATGTTCGTCGGATGCATCAATTTTGCCATCCGCAACCCCTATTCATATTGGTGCTCCCCCTTAGTCATCCGTACTGCACATCAGGGAGATACAAGATGCTCAGCTTAGGTCCTGAATATTGATTTTGTCTAACATCATTCCATCTTGCAACCTTCAGTTGAACATGGGGGTGACGGTCATCCATCAACCGATGAGGAGACAGCCATCCCAGCTACTGCCAGGGAGTAGTATACGACGCCATGGTTTGGACCGTGGCACCCAGGGCGCTCACCCCTGTCGTACGTTGACCAGTACGGAATACTGTACCAAGACCAGAGCTCCTCCGCACCTCTGTCTACTTAATGATCTCCATACCCCTCTGAACCGATATACGGTCTTCGAACAGGTTAACGAATCCCACGAGACATGATCAACGCAAAACCAAGACGCAAACACAACGAGCAGATAGTGGCTCAAACGAGTGAGTCATATTGTATTTCGTGTGTACATTGCATAGATGTTATGCGCTTAATGCAAAATTTATTTGTATAGTATTGTCGGAGTATATCGGTTCCGGAGATTACTACAACACCGGAGTTCACATTAAACTCTAAAACACCTGAGGTGGCACGACAATGCCTTATCTAGCCCCCAAGGGCACAACAACAGCAACATGACAGCACAGGATGGTGTCCGCCCCCCGAGGAGCCATAGAGATGGCATCTAGGTATGGTTTTAGACACATGCCAACCACCGGCACGTCTGTTGTGCCAGTTTTCACGTGGATGGTCAATTTTGTTAATCTTAATGCCAATGGTGCCATTTAGGCTAAGAACTTGCATGGCCTTGGGGACAGGAAGTAGCCCTCAAACTTGCAATCTCTCCGAGAACTAGCAAGGCACGATTGATCCACCGCCGGTTGACCTCGACGGCTCAAGGCCTGAATCATCCACTGCGAGGATAGAGCAATCAATATGAAGTGTGAAACAAAGTATAATTATCTTTGGGGGAAAATCGATACTGATGTGTGGCACCTCCGCCAGTTTTGCAGCCTGAGGAAAGGTCATTGCACAGTTGTGCACTCAACTAAACACAAAAAATTACATATTTCTTACAAGAAATACAATGCCAGTGGCAACCGTCAACACCTCTACAGTACAACATTGCATGCTTATTCTCTCTCTCTTCTTTTTTTCCTATTATCAGTCTCCATCCAAATGACACATCAGCAACCCTATTCTCGGGCTTGGTAGCATACGACACAACGCGACTCTATTCACCATCGAAACTTGTAAGCAACTTACATCCTGTTGAAAAGCTTCATACATAATGGAGAAGCCAAAGCATCTTGACAATTACAATAGTAGATCAGGGGCCAGTCGGTCTATTTCAATCTTGGATGCTGCCCATCCAGAAAGGGACCTCCCACATCACAACCGGCATGGCGTCTAAGGCTCAACCAACACTTGGTTCCATATCCATGCAAAGATGAACCAGCTTCTGCTGGTACTGCCCGAAGACCTCGCTGACCGCGATCAGGTCCTCATCATCCACATTCTTGGAAGGGAATCGGAGTTTCTGGTTCTGCTCTTGTGCCGATCCTGATGTGTCATCGGCGGGCTCTGATTTTGTGGTGATTTGTGAATAGATCTCATGGCAAGCAAGCAAGAACATTGCAGCGGTGTCTGGTCGCTGGTTCTTGCGGAGTGTTTCTAAAGCCTCCGGGAGTGCTCCAGCAGCAACATATAGTATTAGAGCTCTGGGGAAGAAGCAAACAACAATTGATACAAGGCAGATAAATAAACAACCAACTAAAGTAGGGGATCAATTACCTCCACATATTATGTTCACCACGAAGAACATAATCGGCCCACCTCTGCAGTACCCTGCATTAGTCAGACACAGCATGTCAGAGTTACCTTAGTGTATTAAGAAAATGAAAAACAGTCAAACTACGCCGCTTTTAAATGCCAGCAACTTCAAGCAAGAGCGCAAACTATCATTTTAGCTTCACTTTCAGATACAGAAAAGGCATATCCGCACATTTATCCGTTATTTCAATACTGGTGTGGACATTTTTCGGATCAAGCAAACTTGCTGCTAGTGGGCACATGAGACATGGCCCAGAAATCGTATACACAACCTAGGTATTACCCACTCTGATGAATAAATCAAACAAGCTGATACCATCTTCCCAACCACCATGACGAAAAATCTAGACTCATCATTATGAGTTAATGGGGTATTTTAGTGATTAACGACAAATCTATATGTGAGACTAACACTTTTATTGATATACTTATTGTGTAGTCTTATTTGAATAAAAAAGTGAAAATCATGGAGGTATGCACTCAACATCATATTCTTATATCTCGATACATTCTCCGGATCCAAAATATTGGTTGAACTACACTAAAAGTCTAACTGGAATATATGCATATGTTTTTATTACACAGTTGTGTATGCCAAGGATACAAAAGCGCTTCAGAGGCAATCTGCGGGCGGCGGTAAAAAAAGGCGTGTCGGCGGTTACACGGTTTTTCCTGAAAAATCCGGTTGAATTTCGCTTGAATTTGCTTAAAAACCAGCCGAAATTCAAAATTTGAACTTGCAAAACCAGAAAACCGCCGATTTTGGATCCGGACCATCAGAAATCCAGAATCACCGGTTACCTACGATTTTTTCCCCACAGATACACACATTTAGGGGGAGTTCACTCTATGTTTTGTGATTTCATTAGTATTGATCTATATTTCTTTATCCACATATATTGGGAATCTCTACTTTGAAACATATCCTTCGAGTATATAATGTTAGGAATAGCAACTTGTATTCTCAAGAGGCCAAAGGGTCAGTATATATAGACAAGTATAGGAGGTGAATACGCAAATAACCCCTCATAACAATGAGGAATAACACAAATATAAATATATCTCTAACCCCCCCTCCCCTCAAACTCATGGTGGATCAACAACACTAAGTTTGGAGAGGTAGAAACCGTGTTGTGCTCGAGTCTAGGCCTTTGTGAAGAAATCCGCTATCTGAAACTCGGAAGGCACATACTGAAGAGCAATCACCTGATCATGCACACAAGACCTTATGAAGGAAGCATCAACACCAATATGCTTGGTGAGCTCATGCTTCACAGGGTCACGGGCAATACTGATAGCACATGTACTGTCTGACAAAAGAGGAGTTGGTGTAGTGATGGAAAAACCAAAATCCTCAAGAAACCACCGTAGCCAAGTAATCTCTGCTGTCAAGAGAACCATAGCTCGTAACTCAGCCTCTGCATTCGAACGGGATACTGCAGTCTGTTTCTTCGTCTTCCAGGCAATGATAGAAGCACAAAGAAAAACACAGTAAGCAGAGATAGACCGGCGATCAGAGGGATCGCTAGCCCAAGTAGCATCCGAATAAGCCTGAAGCTGTAACGAGCTGGAGTGTGGGAAGAAGAGACGGCGAGAGATAGTCCCACGAAGGTATCACAAAATTCGAAGAAGGCGGCTGTAGTGGACCTGAGTGGGAGCAGAGACGAACTGACTCGGAATGTGGACTGGATAAGTGATATCCGGACGAGTAACAGCGAGGTAGACAAGACTCCCAACAAGATGACGATAGCGAGTCGGATTAGAAAGAGGCTCGCCATCAGATGGCCGGAGATGAACGTTGAGCTCCATGGCAGTCTCAACAGTACGCTGATCAGTGAGAGAAGCGCGATCAAGAAGATCCTGAATATAACTTGGGACATAAAGAAACCATTTGGAGTGGAAGTAACCTCAATCCCAAGGAAGTAACGAAGAGGACCAAGATCCGACATAAGGAACTGCTCACTCAGACGAGCCTTGACAAAGGCAATGTACTCAGAATCATCTCCGGTGATGATCATATCATCAACATATAGAAGAAGAATAGTCCAACCACGAGACGAAGTGTGGACAAAAAGGGCAGGATCATGATCACTAGTTGAGAAGCCAGCAGCAGTGACCACAGAGGAGAAGCGCTCAAATCAAGCACGAGGGGCTTGTTTAAGGCCATAAAGAGAGCGACGAAGACGACATACCATGCCCTCAGGAACAGAATACCCAGGTGACGGATGCATGTAGATCTCCTCATGCAACTCGCCATTAAAAAAGACATTCTTGACATCAAGTCGAGAAATGCACTCACCAATGGCGAATGACGCCACCGAAAGAAGAGTGCGGACAGTGGTCATGTGGGCCACAGGAGCAAAAGTCTCGTCGTAGTCACGACCATGCTCCTGCTGGAAGCCACGAGCAAAAAGACGCGTCTTAGAGCGCTCAAGAGAGCCATCAGATCGAGTCTTAATCTTATAGACCCACTTACACGTGATGGGACGAGAGTGAGATGGAAAAGGAACAAGATCCCAAATACCAGTACGCTCGAGGGCAATAATCTCCTCGGCCATGGCATGCTGCCACTTAGGGTGAGTAACAGCATCCCGGTAGGACACAGGCTCATGGGTAGCTGCACCAGCAAAACCAAAACGAGCAGGAGGCCGAATCGACTGACGATCGCGGAGAGTGTAGCGAGGAGATGATGACCCATCAGGGGAAAATGGAGCATCAGGAGAAGAGAGTGGGAGGAGCCTGAGGAGCCACAGGAGACGAAGCAGGCGGCGACAACGGCGGAGAGGCCTCAGGAGGTATATGTGGAGACTCAGTGGGACGGGTGGACGAGGGCAAGACAAAAATGGGTGTATCTGGAAAAATCAAAAAAGACAGAGACTCCACAGAGAAAACCGAGGGAGAGGCAGGGCGTGGGTAGAAGGGACGAGACTCGTCGAAAGTCACATCCCGAGAAATCCGCATCCGTCGACCAACAGGGTCTCAACACCGATAGACCTTGTGCTCTGTGATCAGATCCCGTAAAACACACTCATCAGATCGAGAGTCGAGTTTGTGCGTTCTCGAGGTGCAAGGATAACGAGCAAACGCAACCAAATGCATAAAGGCGAGTAGTCCGGAGGAAGACCACGAGACGCTCAACGTGGATCTCACCAAGAGCGTAAGAGGTTGAATGTTGACGAGATAGGTGGCAAAGGAAACAAACCTCGGCCAAAAGCGAGGTGAAATAGAGGCGACAATCATCGCAGTACAAGCCGCCTCAAGGAGGTGACGATGCTTGCGCCGGTGACACCATTCGAGCATGAGCACCGTGACAAGAGAATCGAAGCGAGAGTGCCCTCGCCAAAGGAAGCTGCGCAGGTAACGAGAGAGATACTCGCCAGCAGAGTCAGCACGAAAATCACGAATAGGAGTGGAGAACTGTGTGCGAACCATAGTGGCAAATTGTTTATAGATATACAAGGCCTCACTACAAGAAGACATAAAATATATCCAAGTGTGGCGAGAGAAATCATCTATAAATATGATATAATATCGATGACCCCCTTTCGAAGTGAAGGGAGCTGGACCCCAAACATCTGAATGAACATGATCAAAAGGACGCTGAGACACTGACTCACTATGAGAATAGGGAAGCTGAATCTGTTTCCCTAACTTACAACCTTTGCAATCAAAGACGCGTCTCCTGAGACAGACCCCAGAAGGCCACGACGAACTAAAGACGACAGACGAGATCCACACAAATGACCAAGACGGTGATACCACTGCTGGAAAGAGTTATTCACCTCCTGTACTTGTCTATATATACTGGTCCTTTGGCCTCCTGAGAATACAAGTTGCTATTCCTAACATGGTATCAGAGCCCATTAGGTTACATCTCCCGGACGCGCAACTCGTCCTCCTCCCCTGACCTAGCCGCCATCGTTGGCTTGCCGTTGTCGCCGGCCTCCCTCCGAGCCCAAGCCGCTGCCGCTGGCCCTTGCTCCCGCCGTGACATCAGCGCCGGAGCTGCCGCCGCCTTGGCTCCCTTGCGACTCCTCGACATCCTTGGATCCGCGTCGCCGATCCGCCGCTGCTAGGTGTCACTCTACCCGTCTCCGCCGGGTATTCCTCCGCCGCCGCCGTCGCGGCAACTTGTCGTCGCTAGGGGTCGTTGCGGCCACCAGGGGTCGCACGAGGGGGAGGAACTAGCGGATCGGATCCACTCACTCTTCCTCGTGCTATTCCTCACATGTTGCCCTAGCCGCCGCCACCGTGGGTCGCCGCTCACGCTTCCACCGAGGAAGCCGCCGACGCCGAGGAAAGCCGCCGCCAGTGAACTAGGGTTCGCGGGGTGCTCCTATTTGCTTCGGTCGATGGACGCAGGACAAAGGCCTTCTTTAAGCCGGCCTGTGAGAGCCGACCGGTAAGAAAAAAATACGTTGTTCTAACCACCATGCTGTCCCGCGCCGCCTACCAATGGGCACCGTTTCCCTCCCTCGCTGCCTGGTGATCTTCGATGGTGTTAATTACACCGACTTCGTGTCTCACATGTGTGGTCTTCGTCTCTGGGGCGTCCTCTCTGGCGATGTCACCTGCCCGCCTTGCCCTACTCATCTGACGGAGCCTACGCCTGTCGCACTGCCCCCGACAGCCGACAAGGATGCTACTGAGGCCGCTCGCCTTGCTGATGATGCAGTTGCCTCTGCCTACCAAGAGGCTCTAGATGCCTACACGGATCGACTGCCGCCTACACTCAATGGTATGACGACGACGCTCGGGCGGCTGCTGTCTTCATCGCCAGTGTCCAACCTCAGTTCTCTTATGAGGTTGTGGGACTCCCTTCGGCTTTCCAGATGTCGACTCACCTTCGTCGGTGCTACGAGCCCTCTGCTGATGCCCTTTACCTGTCTGTGGTCCGCCAGGAGCACTCTCTTCAGCAAGGTGATGCTACTGTTGACGCTTTCTACGCTCAGAGTTCTGTTGTCTGGCGCCAGCTGGACTCTCTTCGCACCGCGCCTGCCGCCTCTGCTCGTCTTTGCTGGTCGACGCGTCCGACCGGAGTTTCAGCTGTGTTCACGAGTTCCTTACTCGCCGCCCCGAAGTTCGAGCGCAGGCGCATGCCTTCTAGCACGCCACCGTGTCACTTTTCTCGAGGCTCGACGAGATACGTGCGCAGAAGACTCGCCGAGCGGTGCCGGTCCGATGCCGCTTCCTCCGTGCTCGCCGCCGTCCCACTGCTACACCGATTGCTCCACGCCAAAGACACCGCTTCCTCCAATGGCCGCCACAAGTGGTGGTGGCCGCCCTCCATCTGGCGGTGGCCGTCCTCGCTACTCCTACTGCGACAAAGTCGACCACATTGAGTCCCAGTGCTATAAGAAGCAGCGGCATCTTTCACGCCGGTCTTCTACTAGTACTGGCACTAGTGCTTCTACATCGACATCTGCATCGACTTCTTCAGCAGTTTCCCTAACTGAGCAGGAGATAGCCAGACTTCGACACCTACTTGGCGCTTGTGTTCTCCTCGATGTGTTCAAGGTTCTGCTATCGAACTCTTCTGCAATGAGAAACCACCTCCTACACAATCAGGTATCTCCCCGTGGATTCTTGATTCCGGAGCATCTTTTCACATGACTTCTGATTCTTCTACTCCGTCTTTCATTACACCTCTTGATTCTCCGGTCAATGTTCTTACTGCTGATGGTACCTCTCTTTCTGTCTCTGGTCGAGGACCTCTTAGCAACTCATCTTTTCATGTTCCTTCTGTTGCTCATGCTCCTCGCCTAACCATGCAACTTCTTTCTCACAAGCGACATCGACCTTGGTTGTCGGGTCATTCTTGACTCTGACTCTTGTTGTGTTCAGGACCGCCACACGGGGGCTCTGATTGGTTCTGACCCTCGGCGCCTTGACTCACGGCGTCTCTGGGAACTTGATTGGCTTCACCTTCCTTCCGCTGCCACCGTCGCCGCCAGTCTCTCTGCTTCTGCCACTCTATCAATCTTGCTCTGATACCATGTTAGGAATAGCAACTTGTATTCTCAGGAGGCCAAAGAGCCAGTATATATAGACAAGTATAGGAGGTGAATATGCAAATAACCCCTCATAACAATGGGGAATAACACAAATATACATAAATCTCCAACATATAAAACTTATGTAGTTCATATATACTCATATCGCTTTATATTCAATTATTCACAATTGTGTTAACGGGACTAATGTGTGTGCCAAGTTGTTTTAAATGCTTAGTCCCGGATTATAGAAGACAACATGGAAATGGCAATGCAAAGACAATAGAGGGATCATGGCTAGTGGCTTGAAGTTTATTTTGTGATATTTTTGTTATGCATTGCATTTGTTTTATTTTGGAAAAGTCTTCAGTGAAAATCGGTAGTACCGACGTTGTCTTGGCGGTACTATCGCACAGCGGTATGATTAGGAAAGTGGTGCGGTACTACCGCAACCCGGTCGGACCAAAGATTAGTTGCCGGTACGTGTTTTCCAGAGTGACACATTTTTGGAGCTTGAGTGCTCCCATGGATATTCTAAGTGACACCGGAGTTCTTTTTGCGGAGCTACCGAATCGCGGTACGACCGCATATTCTGAGCGGAACTACCGCACACCGGAAGTTGGAGGTACGTTATCTCCAGAGAGGGCCAGTTTTGGACCTCTAAGGGAAGCAATAGTACCGCCCTATGTGAACGGAACTACCGGAGAGCGAACTACCGCATGATCAATGGTGGTAGTAACGCACCTTTCCGCAATGGCTTGTTAAGAAGCATTTATTGCAGATATATCTTGGTAATTAATCTTGGTAATTAATGTTAATCATTGTGGGACTAACATTCTCCATAAGTTGAATGAATAGGTTATAGTCTAGGGTGATAAAGACTATGGATTGCATCATGAGTTGATCGTCATCAAGTCAAGGTTCAAGAAGATGATACATCATATGTTGATGCATATCAAGATCTCGAAGAGGAGATGATCATGTGTTGATGGAGGTCAAGTAAAGGATGCATCATGGGTTGATGCATGTCAAGACGATGACCCGAACTTGAAGTGAAGATGTGCGCCATCAAGCTTCAAGAAGATGCTCAAGACAAAGGTATGACTATCTAGGGCTAAGGATGTGTTCCTAGTCTTTTACCGGTCTTGGTGTTTGTTTGGAAGACCGGATTGCTAGTATAGGTTTGTCTAATAGCTTGAGTCTCATCATGTGTTGATAGCTCAATCTTGCTTGCTCTAGCTTTCCATGGCATAGTGCTATTATTTGCGAATGTGTTTTGCAAATAGCCGAGGCTCATGCATTTAATCCTTATAGTATATGACTATACTTTGCAAATGGTTGAAGTCCATGTACCTACTCCTTGTGGCATGATCTAAGTTTGCAAATGTGTTTTGCAAATTGTTGTGGTTCAAGCATTTTCCCTTAGCATGGTATAAGATTGCTTGTTACTATTTCTGTGGACTTAGATCATGGTAGTGGCTCTTTAGAGTTATGCTTTTTTTGATCAAATGTGTTTGAGATCAATCAAATAGGTGGGTTGTGTAACCCTCTGAATAAGCTTTCCATAGAGTCCAAAATCACTAAATTCCAACATCGAAGTCAAAAGTTTATGACCTTTTTACCGAGTCTAGTCTGTGCTGAAATTGGACTACGGTAATACCGCCCGAGAAGAGAGGTACTGCCGCGGAACGGTAGTACCGGCCTTTGTACTGCGGTACTACCACACTAAAGTCTTTAACAGCTAGTTTTTGAGCCGTTAATGCACCCGTGTGACCGATGAACAGTAAAAACGGTAGTACCGGAGTTTATACGACGGTACTACCGCAAATCCTGATTTTTGGAGATTTCTGCTCCCAACAGCTAGTTTTTGTGTGTGGGTTATAAATACCCACCTTGGCCGGTTGAGGGCAATCTTTGGTATCCCATTTCACTCACTTGAGCTAGTGTGAGATTCTTCTCTCAATTGTGCATGTGTTGCACCTTGTGAGCAAGGAGAGAAGTCTCTAGTTGCATGTGTTGCATATAGAGATGGTTTTTGTATCCACTTGAGCTTGTGCATTCGTTGCAAGTGGTGATAGTCAAGCAAAGGGGCTTGGCTTATTACTCTTGGTGTTTGCAGACACATAGACGACGTGGAGGCGTCGTGGACCGGTGATCTTCTCAAGAAGCTTGTGAGAAGGCTCGACGTGTTATGAAGGTTGGAGCTCACCTACTCGGAGCAGGAAAGAGCTACCACTAGTGGAATTGAGGTGTTTGGCTTAATTCGTGGAGCCGGTCCAATTAGTTTGGGCTTACCTCAACGTGGATTATGGGAGACCAGCAAGTCTCCGAACACCACGGTAAAACGTTATTGTGGTTTATTTCTCTTGTGTTTTACTTTGTGCTGTTTACATTCCTAGAATTAAATTATTTATAGTCTTTGTATGTTTCCTATCATTATTAATAGTCTTATATTGTTGATGTACTTAGTCAAGACCAGAGATTGAAATACCGGCCAGTAACCGGTTTACCGGTCGGCTCCGAGGAAAAAAATACCGGTCGTGATCTTTTAAATTCAAATTTGAATTTTTGACTCCATAATGTCCTTCCCTAGTTGGTTTAGGCATTGTTATGCTAGATTATGTATTAAACATTAGTTTTTAGTATATTTAGCACTATTAAAACATAAAAGATGACTTTTTATGTACAACTTGAAACACTTTCTCATTAATATTTGTATTATTTCAAATTTAAATTTGCTAATTACCATTTTTCACCATTTTCCGGTTTTTTCGCCGGTTTTTTCCTACATCGGCGAGAACTCTATCCTAGAAAAACCAAGTTTAAATTTTGAAATTCAAATTTAGCCCGTTTTTTTTTTTGAATTTTCCAGAATCAAATAGGTTCTGCAGATCTGGCCATTCGTCGAATTCAATCTCGTGAAGACTAGTTGATTTAGGCATTAATTGAGCAAAACCGAATTGATTTATAATTCCACATAAAACTCAGTTTTAACTAAAAGATTTTAAAAATCGCGTATTCACCATTTTAGCCCCTTTAATCGGCCTCCTTGATCTTACACATGGGCGGATGGGCCAAGCCTTAGTGATCCATTGTTACCACAGTTGTGTGTGTGTGTTGACTCTTGAGACAAAAACAAGGTAAATTTTGCAAGTAGTTTGGGAGAGTGAAAAATCCATTAACCCAGCCAACTTTTGCATGTAGCTTGCCACAGTTGAATTGTACCTTGCATAATCAGATCCATGCAAATGACTTGCAGCCAAAGTAGCAGCGTCAATCCAACACCCGGCATCTTGAAGCTGAAACAGAAACCAATGTAACTGTGGTTGGAACCTTATTCAGTTGCATTTGCATTATGCGCAAATCAAACTTAGAAAATTTAAAGATCACATTAATAAAAAGGTAACTCGGATTAAGTGTCCGTCACAGCTTGGAATATATTGAGGGTGCTGTTAAGAAAATGGGAGCCTTTTGTAAACATGACAAACTGTTATTTCTCTAATCCCAACAATGACTACACAAAGCTCATTGTTGTTACACAACCAAAACAAATCAACGGAAGACAACAACCGCATTATCTAAACTTTGATTGAGAGAGATTAAAATAGTTCCTTTTAAATTATCCTATGGATATTGTGTTTCTGCCCTATTTCATGACATAACACTAAAAATATTAACATCGAAAACATAATACAACTTTGTATTTTTTTTTACATTCTGTATCCACTCTGAAATCCGAAAGTGTTTCACGACCAATGGCATGGACAAAATTCTCTAATCTTTACACATTTAAAAGACTCTAGTGATGGTGAGTGATGTATTCTCTACTTTCCTCCCCTCGCCAATATTTTGGCGGCGCCACGTGGGCTCAACAAACACGCCCTTCATATTCTCTTCACAGCGCAACAGCTTCCCAGTGTGGCCCGTTTCCCTCGAATCACGCATCCTCTACTCCCAAACGTCGGCGCTCCCCTCGCCATGCACCTCCACAACTCCCTAAGGCCTTCTTCTCTCCGATTTGCACTGCCACGAATGTCCTCCCGCGACCTCACGTCCCACACCGCTTTCACGGCCATCTTCTACACGCACTATTGTGCTTGTGATTGACGCTGTTATGAATATTGTGTGTATAGTGTGTATATTCATGAGACCCAATGGACAATATATATAGGGAGTATAACGGGGGTATGCTATATACAGATAAAGAAATACAAAAGGCAGATAAGAAAAAGATGTCAGAGACATAGTCCAGGATAGCCTAGTTTCTCTCCTTGACTTTCTCTTGTAACTGAATGGGCAACGTTCCCACGTCTCCTAGAGTTTAGGATCGACTGTTAGTATCTAGTGGACAGAGAGCTTTGGCTCATGTATATGTACCTTAGCTTTGACAAAGAATGGAGTAAGAGCGCTTTCTCCAACTCTTCACTCTTACATGGTATCGATTTTGATCCTTCCTCTTCACGCCTTCACCATGGCCACCCCATCGCTCCGCCTCCTCTGTTGAAACCAACCCTTCGCCAAGGCACGAGCCTGCTCCGCCTCCCGCTCACACTTGTTCTCGCTTCGAACATTCTGAGCCACGCCCCAATCGCCCTCTCCATGGATGAGGGCAATTTCGTCGATGGAGATCATTCTTCAACTCACGCTCAAAAGTTTGGTCTTGTCAACCACATTGACAAAGACCGCCGACGCCGCCGCTATGATCGATTTAACCGGAGTGGTCGCAAGTTGATGCGTGCATCGCCTCGTGGCTCTATTCCACGGTGTCCAAGGACATCCGAACGATGTCTTCGAGCCGCGAACTCGGCATACGGCGCTCGGATCGCCATCACAGGCGCTCGACAATAGTCTCCAACAGCACCGCCTACGCCAACAAGAGTTCCACACTGCTCTAAGGTGACATGTCCATTGGGAGTATCGCGGCGCCTCAAACGCCTCGCCGACACGCTCGATCGCGGCGCCGCGCGCCTCCGACCGGGCGCTCGTTATCAACACATTGCGTGGCTCGAATAACAAGTTCATCCAAAGCCATCCCGTGTTCTCCACCATGTCCCCGCCGACTTTCCTCTACACTAAATCTTACCTTCTGCAGAAGAAAACCGCATCCGCATTCCTCGCAGATGGAAACCTGATCGCACTTCGACGACGCGAACACATCCTCTTCCACCAAGTCTCCGCGACTCGGCCACACTGGCGGTGGTGGCCGCGCAAGTATCGCAAGGCGACACTCGCAATCGTCGTGTCGTGCCGTGCAACGCCGCCCCAACCACACCCCACCACCACAAGGACCTCGACCCACAATCCGTGGCGGGGTGGTTCAGCCCGCCTCTCAACACCGGCGCCCGGGTCCTTGCGCCGCCCGGTGTGAATCCTCCTTCGCCCATGACGGCCTGTTGCTTTGCCGCCAAGAGATGCTTGGGATCACCGCCACCCTACTACTCGCGCCAACAACATGTCCTCAACACATCCAATGGCCAAGGTGGCGATTGGTTCTGACACAAAGCCACAACAGATATGGCTTCCACTCGGTATTCTCACCACCAAGACTTCATCTCCTGCTCTCGACAAATTATTGTCTGGCAGCGGCAATCTTCTTTCGGCCTCAGATATCGGTCCGCACATCCATTCCAACCACTTCCTCTCCTTTACGCTTAAATAATGTTCTAATTGCTCCTCAATTGGTGAAAAATCTTATCTCCGTCTGCGTTTAACTCGTGATAATTCTGTGGATCGCTGAATTTGATCCTTGGGGTTTTACCATCAAGGACCTTCGCACTGTGATGGCTCTCCTCCGATGTGACTCGTCGGCGAACTCTACCTCTCTGCGCAAGACGATCACAGGTGCCGCTCTCCACGATCCGCGCGAGTGCTCCTTGCTTCGACCGATGCTCCATCGTGGCATTCCGGCTTGGTCACCTGGGCCGTGATGCACTTCGCGCTTATCCCACTCGACGGCCACCGTTCTCGCCTAGTCATCATACCGCCATGCCTCGCCGCCTTGGTAAGCATAAAGCGGTGCCGTTCTGAGTCCGCTAATGTTTCTTCTTTCCATTCCAACTCTTGCATTGTGATGTATGGACTTCACCACTTATGAGCAATTCAAAGCTACAAATTTTACCTTGTCATTCTTGATGATTTCTCCCACTATGTATGGACATTCCTCTGCGCCATAAACTGATGTATCGCTAACCTCATTTCATTTCATGCCTTTGTTGGCACACAGTTTCAGCGCAACATTCAGTGTTTCCAAACTGACAATGGGAAGGAATTTGCTAACTCGCCACGCGCATTCTTCATCAAGCACGGCATCGTCTTGTCGGTTGACTCGGCCCATACACGTCTCAACAGAATGGCCGCGCCGAGCGTGTTCTTCGAACCATCAATGACAGCATGCGGGCACTCATCTACCAGGCCTCCCTCCCTCTTTCGTTTTGGCCTGATGCCCTTGCTGCCTCCACCTATCTCCTTAATCGACGCCCTTGCCGTCCCCGTGACAACGCCACACCCTATCAGCTTCTGTTTGGCGCACCGCCCGACTATGGTCATCTACGCATCTTTGGTTGCCTCTGCTACCCTAACACTACAACCATCGCTCGCGACAAACTCGCACCGCCCACGCCATTGTGTCTTCTTGGGGTATCCCATGGATCAACGTGGCTACAAGTGTTACAACCCGGAGACAAAACGCATACTCATCTCTCGTCATGTTTATTTCGACGAGTCGTGCTTTCCCTTTGCGCAGATCTCCGCACCAGATCCACAAGCAGTCCAACGGTGTTCACCGTGCATTCCGGATGTGATCCAGGTGCCTCTACCCCCACGACCACAACAACCTCGGGCACACTCGATGAACCATCAGCCACCTGAGGCCTCATCCCTCGCGATCGTCTGCTTCCCAAAGACCGCCCCGTCGCAAAGACTGATGTCGCTGTTCTCGACCTCGCCATCGGCTGCTTCGACGATGGCGCCTGCATCCACGCATAACCGCATTCACCACCACCGCGCCTCCTCGACATCACATGATCACCCGCGGCGTCTGCGGCATTCGCATTCCAACTAAACCGGCATGCCAACGTCGCCACGACCACGGCACCAACGTCACCCCCGCTATCTGTTCACGCGGCACTTCGTGATCCGGAGTGGCGTGCGGCGATGCAGGAAGAGTTCCAGGCGCTGCAGGCCAACAGGACATGGACACTGGTTCCTCGTCCCGCCAATGCCAACATCATCACAGGCAAATGGCTCTTCAAGAACAAATTGCACCCCGACGGCACGTTGGAACGGCGCAAGGCGCGATGGGTTGTCCGAGGATTCTCTCAACGCCCCGGGTCGACTTCCATCAAACCTTCTCCCGCGGTCAAGCCCTCCTCCATCCGCACGGTATTTCACCTGCCGCGACAAGACGATGGCTACCCACCAACTTGACGTCAAGAACGCCTTCCTTCACGGCGATCTTGCGGAGCGCGCGTATCACGGCACTCGCAGGATTCGTAGACGAGTCTCATCCAGACCATGTCCGCCTCCTCGCCAAGTCTCTCTACGGTCTTAAGCAAGCACCACGGGCATGGTTCCAGCTACCGAAATCATCTCGCGCTCCATCGGTTCATCTCCACCGGCCCGACACATCATCGTTGTTTACAAGCGAGGCAATGACATTGCCTATCTCCTCGCCTATGTCGACGATATCATTCTCGACGGCGTCATCGACACAAATTGCGCAATACATCATCCAGAACTCACGCGAAGTTCGCCATCAAAGACCTCGGCGGCTTCGATTCTTCCTCGGCCCGTGTCCGCCGCGATGACGCCGGCTTTTCCTCACGCAGCTCAATACACGGATGACATCCTCGCCAGGCCGGAATGGCTAATCGCAAGCCCGCCAATACGCTCGTTGATGCAGCGTGTTGTCTGCCGATGACGGGGCTCCGGCGACCGACGCGACGTTTCTACCGCAAAGATCGCGGAGCTCTCGAAGACTCGACCGACGCTGGCCCCGACATCGCCACGCAGATCAATCAGCGTGCTTGTACATGCATTCACCCACGGCCACACATCGAACCTCGTTAGCGCATTCTCCGCACCTCGCGCACCATCGACAATGCAGATCACGATCTCGAGCCTCCGTCGATCGAACTCAAAGCTTATTCCGACGCCGATCGGGCCGGATGTCGGACACACGGCGGTCGACGCCGGATATCGTGGTCTTCTCGGCGAATCCCTTTGTCTCCTCGGTCGTCGGCGCCAACCAACGGTGTCCAGTGTCCAGCCCGGCCGAGTACAGGGCCGTCGCAAATGCGGTCGCTAAATGTTGTTGGTCACGTAATCTTCTTCGAGCTTCACGCCGGCGTCGACAAAGCAATCGCCATCATCGCGATAACATTTCGCAAAGATATCTATCTGAGAATCCAGCCACCATCGACGGACGGCACGAGAGCTTGACATACATTTTGTCGAGAAAAGGTCGCCTTTGGCCAATTCCGGTTCTCAAATCCCAAGTCGTCACCAGATTGCCGATATCATGACCAAGGGCTTGCCAACGCCATTGTTCCAAGAGTTCGGGGACACTGTGCATTCGGTCTCCCATGCTCACCATGGGGGGTGTCGAGACATAGTCCAGATAGCCTAGTTTCTCTCCTTGACTTTCTCTTGTAACTGAATGGGCAACGTTCCCACGTCTCCTAGAGTTTAGGATCGACTGTTAGTATCTAGTGGACAGAGAGCTTTGGCTCATGTATATGTACCTTAGCCTGACAGTAATGGAGTAAGAGCGTTTCTCTCCAACTCTTCACTCTTACAAAAGAAAAGGATTCCTATTCTAATCCCCCACCCTCAAACTCATGGTAGATCACACACACTGAGTTTGGAGAGAAAATACAAATGTTGTACCCTACTATGTGGCTACATGAAGAAGTCAGCAATCTGTAACTCTGAGGGCACAAACTGTAAAACAAATGCTCCCTCCTACACCTGTGAGCGAGTGTATGAAGCATCCACACCAATGTGTTTGCTGAGCTCATGCTTCACTAGGTCACGAGCAATATTGATAGCACCTATATTGTCAGACAAAAGAGTCGTATGTCCCATCACAGACACTCCAAAATCTGCAAGTAGTCACTTCAACCAAGTAACATCTGCTGTCACTGCTGCCATAGCTCTCAACTCAACCTCTGCACTCGAACGGAAAACTGTAGTATGCTTCTTTGTCTTCCAGGCAATCAAGGAGGAGTAAGAAAAACATAGTAAGCAGAAAGAGAAAGACGATCAGAAGGATCACTAGCCCAGGCCGCATCGGAGTACGCCGGAAGCTGTAGTGAGGTGGAGCTAGGGAAAAACAAAAGATGAGAGATAGACCCACGCAAGTAGCGAATAACACGAAGGTGACTGTAGTGAAGATGAGTAGGACGAGCCATGAACTGACTCAAGAATAAACAATATAAGCAATATCAGGACAAGTGTTCACAAGATACACCAAACTCCCAACAAGATGACGATATCGAGTAGGATCCTCAAAAAGATCACCACCAGTGGCACGAAGTTGTAGAGATAGCTCCATGGGAGTCTCGGTAGTGCGAGTGTCAGTCAGACTAAACCGATCAAGAAGATCATGAACATACTTCTGCTTGGAGAGGTAGTGACCCTCAGGTATGGATGATACCCAAGGATAAAAATCTCGGAACCGACCAGTTTACTGTGGATCGCCGTGAATTCAGAATCAAACTTACCATTTACTTAAAAACCGAATGAAATTCGCTTGAATTTGCTTAAAACCACCAAAATTTGAAAACTAGAATTTGAATTTGCTAAACCGAAAAATCGGCCGATTTTCCGTTATCGAACCCGACCGTATAAGCAGAATCACGCAGAATCGTGGGATTTTCATCCATGATGATACCTCAATCCCATGGAAGTACATAAGAGAACCAAGATCAGTCATAAAAAACTGCTAACAGAGATGCTTCTTCACATACTTAATGAATGAGAAATCATCACCAGTGATAAGCATATCATGAACATACAGAAGCAATGTCCTACCCTGAGATGAAACATGGACAAAAAGAGCAGGATTGTGGGAACTGACAGTGAAATCGACAACAGTAATCACTGAGGTAAACGCACAAACCAGGCAAGAGGAGCCTGTTTGAGGCCATAAAGAGCACGACGAAGACGACAAACGTGCCCATCGGGAACAGAATACCCAGGTGGTGGCTGCATGTAGACCTCATGCAAAACACCATTAAGAAAGGCATTCTTAACATCAAGCTAAGAGATAGCCCACCAGCGAACAGAAGCAACCGCAACAAGAGTGTGGATAGTGGTCATATGGGCAACAGGGGCAAAAGTTTCATCATAGTCACGACAATACTCCTGCTGAAAGCTGCGAGCCACAAGACGAGCCTTGTAGCGCTCGATAGTACCATCAAATTGAGTCTTAATCTTATACACCCACTTGCACGTGATAGGGTGGCATGCACAGGTGTCGGTACAATATCCCAAGTCTTCATATGTCGAAGAGCATCAAGCTCCTCTGCCATAGCGAGCCGCCACTCAGAATGAGGAGCAGCCTCACGACAAGAACTAAGCTCAATAACAGAGAGAGCACAAGCTATCGGAGCAAAGCCAAGATGATCAAAAGGTTGAAAGGATGTCCGGTCACGAAGGGTGTAACGAGGTGCATCATCAAGAGGATCAGACGTGGGTGTCGGCAAGATACCAGGAGAGCAGACTGGTGAAGGATGAGGACACCTGGAGTAGTGAATACCAGAGAAACGAGATGATGGTGCTGCGGAAACAAGAGGTGGTGTTGTAGGAGGCGAGATCAAGGCGAGGTACGTATGAACCACCGGAGATGTACTGGGAGGAAGACGTAATAGTGGAGAAATGGATGAAGAGTCAGAAAGAGACAACCATGAAATCGACTCAACGGTGGAAACAGGGCCGAATCTCGTAGAAGGTCGAGATTCGGCAAAGACAACGTATCGTGAAATCCTGATCCATCGAGCAGAAGGATCATAGCAGCGATAACCCTTATGCTCAGAACTATAACCAAGAAACACACACTCAACTGACTGAGCCGATAGTTTGGAGCGCGCAAGAGGAACAAAACAAGTACAGCCAAAAACACGAAGGTGAGAGTACTAAGGAGCTCGAGAGTAGAGACACTCTACTAACACTCTTAAGAGCAGTGTAAGGCTGTATATTAATGAGATATGCCGCCGCAGAAACAGCTCCAGCCTAGAACTGTGGTGGAACGTGAGAGGCAAGGAGAAGAGTGCGGATGTCTCAATCAGATGACAATGTTTGCGCTCAGCAACCTCATTCTGAGCATGGGCACCAGGACAAGAAGACTGGTAAAGAGTGCCCTGCTCAGAAAAAAACTGTCTAAAAGCGCCAAAAGAGTATTCGCCAGCAGAATCACAGCGAAAAGTACGAATGTAAGAGTCAAACTGAGTACGAACCATCGTTGCAAAGCTATAAATATATCGAAAGAAACTAACCACGACTAGACATAAGAAAAATCCATGTAAAACAGGAATAATCATCAATGAAGATCACACAAAATTTATGCACACCTTTAGAGATAATAGGCGCATGTTCCCATACATCTGAATGAAATAGGTCAAATTCAAATTTTGGTTGATTTTAAGCAAATTTAAACGAAGACAAGGACTCACTAGAATTATAAGGCAGTTCCCAACATCTGAATGAAATAGGTCAAAAGGACGAGAAGACAAGGACTCACTAGAATTATAAGAAAGTTGTAGCTGCTTGCCCAGCTTAAAACCCTAACAAAATATAACCGTGTCAATAGTAACATGTCCAAAAACACCCAAACGAACTAATGAAGAAATGCGAGACCCACACAAGTGACTTAGACGATAATGCCACCGTGCAAAATCTCTAGAGGTGGTAGCAGCAGTGGCAGTGGAGGTAGACGTAGAGGTGATAGGAGCAACTGAAGTGGATGGAAGGTGGAGAAGGTCAAGGATGTAGAGACCCTAACGATCCCTACAGCGCCGGCCAGTCCCAAGTACCGTCCCTGTCTGTCAGTCCTAGATGAAACAGGAGTAAAAACCAACCCTACAGCCAAAAGCAAACCCACTGAGAGAAGCTACATGGTAAGCTGGGGAACATGGGAAACAGCTGGAACAGAAAAATCAGTGAACAAAAGAGTGTCTTGACAACTGACAGACAGAGGAGTACTGTCAGCTGTCTAAACAGAGATAGGAAAAACAGGAGGTCCTACTGTAGTGAGAGATGTAGAGTCCGAT
The DNA here is from genome assembly GCA_036346395.1 of Hsuehochloa calcarea. Lineage (NCBI taxonomy): Eukaryota > Viridiplantae > Streptophyta > Magnoliopsida > Poales > Poaceae > Hsuehochloa > Hsuehochloa calcarea. Next base: position 3,682,282 of record CM070596.1, on the reverse strand, counting down.
GTCATGTGGAAAGAGATACCAGAATCCAGAACCCAAGAGTACCTGGAGGAGACGTCTGAGCTAGACTAGCAAAACCTGCTGAGCTGTGAGAGAGCTGTTGAAATAAAGCCTAGGCAGAAATGTTGAACAGAGTCGCCTCGCTGAAAAGGTCCTGACGTGCTGGTCTGTCCTCCCGTAGAGGAAGGGTCTCACTGCCCCCCTTGGATCGTCCACCCCCACGCGCCTTGTTTCGCTTTTTTCGCACCACACAACGCTGGTAGTCGTGCCAGAAGTTCTTGCAATAATTGCACTGAACTCCAGTTAGTGCAAAAACAGGAGTGGAAACAAACACCTGAGGAACTGTAGTCGAAGAAGATAAGGTAGCAAGCACAGCCAGAACAAACTGTGCTGCTAACCCGCGGCGAAGCTCCTCAGCATGAAATGTCGAAAGAGCCTCAGTGACTGTTGGTCGTGGTGAGTGGCTCAACAGTTGAGCCATGATAGGCTCAAACTCTGAGCGAAGACGACAGACGAAGTCATAAAGGCAAAGGCGGTCATGATCCGCCTTCTGCACCTTATAACACTCCTGACAAAGCAGAGAAGCCAGCTCGTCCAGCTGGCGCCAGAGGCTGGCTAGGGCTCAAAAGAAGTCGTCGACGAAGGAGTCCTCCTGGCGAAGCGTCTCCAACTCACGCTGAAGCAAAAAGAACAGAGCATCGTTACGCTGCTGGTATCGTTCGCGTAAGTACTCCCAGATCTGACGAGTGGAACACAGACCAACGTCTGGTTGGATGGAGTCGTCGACGCTGACCACTAGGATAGCTCGAACACGGGCATCATCAGCACACCAGCGCTCAAAAGCGTCTATAGCATACTGAAAGGCCTCATCATCAAGGTTAGCAGCAACAACAGCGGCCTCTACCTCCTTGACGGCATCATCTTCTGCGGAAAGTGTGGAAGTAGACTCTCTGGGAGGAGGCTGAACCAGCGACGGCGGACAAGGTCGAGCACCAGTGACATGTCCCTAGAGGCGGAGACCATCGAGCGTGATCTCCATGAGTGAAGACCACAACCTGTAATTTGTCCCATGAAGCTTTGTTCCCGGGAATGAGATCGCAGCTGATAGAATGGAAGCCATAGGTAGGCGGCGCGGGACGGCGCGGCGACCAAGGCTATTGCTACTGGTTTCCTTTGTTGTTTAAATATGAATCCTTCTGTTCTCCGAACGTGTGTTGATGGAATAAATATATTGTAATTGGGGATTTTTCTCTCCTTTGTTCTTTTTGTGATTTGAGAATTTTTATCTCCGATCTGGTCACTCATATGTGCTATTGTTCTTCATGTTTGGCAGCTCCAACATAGGAAGTATCACAGCCAAACTATGCCCCTGGCCCTACAATACCGGCAGCAAGGTCTTTTTTTACGGTATATGTCAAGGCGTACTGTGCGGATGTTACGTGCGTGAGCATTACTCGGCACTGTAGTATTAGGATTAGTTAATTAAGATCTATTTCCCTAAATAGTTGATTAGTTTCCTTATATATGGATTAGTTAATTAAAAATGTTATATATTAGTTAGAAAGGTTATCTAGTAGTTAGGAATGTCATCTATTACTTAGGAAGGTTATCATTTAGATTGATTTTATCCATAATTGTTAGAAGAACCCTTTATATAAGGAGGCCTATTGTAATCATTGCGGTAAGCAATAATATGAATTAGTCTCAATGCTCTCAAATCTCTCTCCCTAATCTAGATCCTTTCTACCCCAGTAAGGCGCCCTCTCCATTAAGCGTCGTTCTACCTCTAACCGTCGTTGTCGATCTCCTTTCCACGGTGTTTATCCCTAGTACATGTACTAGCCAAGCTGCCCTACATGACTACAACCTTCGGCCAAGACCTGGTCGTGGACCTGGTTGTGGACCTGGTCGTGGCAACTTGGTATCAGAGCCTACCGTTGCATCGACCATGTCAAGCAACGGCGGTTCCGACCCTCTGGACACGACCGCGGTGTTCGCTCAGCTCATCACTCGGTTCGACGCCATGCTCCTGACGATAGACAACCACAGCACTCAGCTCGTCGCCATCAACAACCGATTGGAAGACCATAACGCGCGATTGGCACACGTGGAGATGATCAAGGTGGGCAAACCAAGGACCGTCACACCAAGCTACAGCTTGCTCAGCGTAGCCCCCACAGCGATCATTGCCGCACCGGGCGATAGCTTGCTTGGCGCAGCCCCCGCGACAGTCGCCGCCATACTAGGAGATTACTTGCTTGGCGCAGGCCCTACGGCAGAGTTTTCCCCGCCAACGGCGACGCTGCACCCAACAGCAGCGGCAGGGGAGCTCCAAGGCGAGGCAACGACTCAACAGGCTAAGGCGGCGGAGCACCAAGGCGCGACAATGCAGATTGCGACCTAGAGCTCTAGCAATCATGGAACCATCCAAGGAACTGAGGTTCCCATGGTGAAACCCTATCAAAGGGTAGGTTAGCACTTGTGCCTGTATGATGGGCCGCATCAACAGTCGAGCTTCCACTTCAAACGTGTGGAGACGGCAATCTTTGAGGCGTTGACATACTCTAGCATGACAGGGAGCCAAAAGCGCTATACTTCGTTGACGTGGGGCTTCCAAGGGTTGCAACCATGGCCGCCGCCATAGCTCGAGGACGAGCTGCTTGTCAAGGAGCGGAGAAGTTGTTATGTGCTGAAATTATTATTCACATACGTGAACAATACTCGGTACTGTAGCATCAGGATTAGTTAATTAAGAAAGTTTTATATTAGTTAGGAAGATTATCTATTAGTTAATTAAGAAGATATATTTCCGTAAATAGTTGATTAGCTTCCTTATATATGGATTAGTTAATTAAAATGTTATCTATTAGTTAGAAAAATTATCTAGTAGTTAGGAATGTCATCTATTACTTAGGAAGGTTATCATTTAGATTGATTTTATCTATAATTGTTAGAAGAGCCCTCTATATAAGGAGGTCTATTATAATCATTGAGATAAGCAATAATATGAATTAGTCTCAATGCTCGCAAGTCCCTCTCCCTAATCTAGATCCTTTCCACCCCAAAGGCGCAAGACCTCTAACCGCCTCCGTCGTTTATCCCTATTACATGTACTAGACTCAAGACGACTACAACTTTCGGTCAAGACTGACTGGGCCGTGACAATAACCTCTCCCACAATTTTATCTTCTATTTATTAGCTTCCCTAACAAACTTGTAACAAACTACGATCTTATCCAACTACAATCTTATCCCAACAATTTTCTTCTCTTTATAAGCTCTCCTAACAATTCCGCAACAAATTACGATTTAAATTCGTTGAGCGAAGTTATGTCTTCTAGATTCTACAGAGCTGACGCGATGACAACGTTGCAGGACAGGCGTAGCGGCGCAGCCCATGGTGCGAGAAGATCAAGCAAGGGGCGGAGGCAGGACGTGTGGTGCCGCAACGGCGGAGACGAGTGTCCAAGAAGATCGGGCATGGGGCAGAGGCGGAATGTGGGGTGCCGCAGCGGCAGAGCCGAGGGTGTCAAATATGGCAGCGAAGGAGTGAGCATGTGTCAGGCGGAGCTCCACCACGAGTTATGGCAGAACTGAGAGCTTACACAAAGTACAATGACACTTGACGTGTTGAGTTAAATATGATTTTTTATTTGTATGTAGCAAAGCACGGGCATTGAACTAGTATATAAAATATATGACAGAGAAAACAACATGACAAGACACACCTCTGTAAAACTAAGCCCAAAATAAAAAATAAAAGAAATACAGTAACAAATGAGATGTAACAGTAACCTGCGAACATGCTTCCTGGTATCTTCCCACAGCACAGAGAAGATGAGTGCCAGATAGTGATTTGTCTGTTCTAACCATATTGGCTGCAACAACCTACAAAAGATCATAACTTGATTAAGACTTCCCTCCGTGAACAAACGACCATAGCCCATACGGTTTTTACCGAGAAAAAAATTTAGCGTAAAATTGAGGAGAAAGGTTGAACTAAATATGAAAGCTCATGTCTTCTAGCTTACTTTGAGTACAAAGAAATCCTAACCGGACATAACATTGCGACGATTATCAGGGACTAGAAACTAAGATGGATCCATGGACACTACTAGGTTTCTACAATATGAGCAAAGATCAAGAAGAAAAGCACACTAGGCACATTGAGGCACATAGATGATCAAAGATTAGTAGTTAACTTCACTTTATGTTGTACAAAATGCTATAGAACACTGCAATGTTTGCATTCTGTGATTGAGAAACAAAGTATGTATTCTACTATTTAATTTGAGTTTTAACCCTTTTCCATTTTATAACTTTCTGTGTTGAAAAATAAATTTAATTTAAATTGATGTCCTTGTTGCAAGTATAGTCTACTACCTCCGGTCCAAAAAGAATGTCGCTTTTTGGCTTGACATGATCTTCAATAAACTTTGACTGTTTATTTCTACTGTTATATTTTATTAAAAGTTTGTAACATTGTAACACTACAAAAGTAAATTTGATAATAAAATTTCATGATATTTTCTCATGGTCATGGTCAACAGTCAACACAGATCATTCAAAATACGTTGATGCTAAAAAATTGGAAGGTTTGGTCGCCATGCATACAAAAGCAACATTCTTTTTGGTCAAAATTAAATAACACACAAAATGTTGTTTTGTCATCGACCTTTCATGTGTTCTCGCTCTATAATTGACAAGTGTTAGTATGCTATTGCATTCTGTCTCATCTCCTAAACAAGCTGTGTTCCATAGTAAAGAAAATAATTTTGTTATCCTATTGTTGTTCACCTTGACTGCAAGTTCATGTAAGGATCGTGACACTGCAGATGATAGTACAACTGCCCTCAATGCATTTGGATAAAAGTTTGATCCTTCAGGAGGCGTTGAGAGTAACAAGGACACCGCAGCTTCCAAGTTTCCAAGAGAGACAAGCCTGAATTGACAGATTGTGCAAAACACATGGCACAAACAATTAGCCAGTGAGCCAAATATGTGTTTAGTTTCATAAATACAAGTTGACATATTTGGTTCTTACTCATGAACACGCTTTTGCAAAGCATCTTCACCATCAAGCTTGTCATGCCAAGGTATCCTTACATTCGCATTGAACCACAGTTGCTCTTGCTTAAATGCCATTGAACTTAATTGCCCATAATTCTGCACAATGGATAAACCACTAAATTCAAAAGTAGGCATATCTATGGAGGCTGAAAATTACAGCACGTCAGATTCAAATATTACCGCAGGATCTTTTGCCATGTTTTCGACTGCAGATCTCTCTCTTGAAGCTATCCTATTCAATGTGGAGGCTTGTTCAGAATCAGGATGCACACTTGATTCTGATCCCTTCTCACTTAATCTACTTGTTGATTTATCCAGGAAATGGCGAAGAGCTTGAGGCAACTGTAACCAGAAAAGTGCTTCTTGGAAATCACCGAATATCGCAGCAGCAAATGCAAACCTTGCATAAGTTCCCTTATTCACTGTAGCTGAATATAATCTGGCTCTTCCGTCATCAAGAATGCAACCTTCTCAAGAAAAGGAAAAGCAAATATCTCCGTCATTTATGCCAAATCATCTGCTAAAAAACAAGATGTTGCTGACATACCCTCCTTTCTGTATGGTTCCAACACTTTAAGCAGTAATTCAGCCACTACGGAATCACCAATAGGAGGAAGTGTTGTCTCAATCATGTAACTACGAAGATCTCCAAAAGTTGCTGGTGCTGCCTTAAAGCTGTTACTAGCTAATTTTTCACTATTGATGCATTCAAACCACGAAGGCTTCACACCAAGTTGCAGAATCATACGCAAAGCCTAAGACACAAAAGTGTAAGTGGTTGTAGTGCATCACAATTCAAATTTTCAGAAGGTGGAAAATGCCATGCACAAACAAAAACAGGTCATTCAAGGAATTGATCATAATCACTTAAGCCTATGGTTGCTGATTTAAAACAGCGATAGGCATTAAATATAATTACTAAGGGCTTGGTTCCTTCTCAAAGAATATAAACAAATATGCAAGCAGCATTTTAAGCACAGGAAGGAAAATGTGAAGTAATGTAGAAATCGAACTTATCAGAATTACATAGTAAAAGTAAAGTTCATACATGATAATATCAAATGATGACTCTTCAAATATTACATGAACCTTACCAAAGCATGTGCTGTTGGGAATAGTATTGGCAGACATAATGGCATTGGCCTAAACCTCTCTTTTGTAGTCAGTGGCTTAGAACCAGAACTGACCTTGGCATCACTGGTAGATAGAAGAACATAATTACAGAACAATTGATATGTATGATTTCTAAAAGGAAAATAGAGCATAAGACATCAGGTCATCAATCGCATAAAACAAGCATCATGCCAAACTAAATAAGGTCTAAATAATCATTGAAGGGAGTTAGACAATATTTTCAAGTTACAGAAAACTAAAATTCAGTCTTAAAGAACAAACATTGCCATACCCAGCTATTTATTTCTGTTCGTCAACATATTGATTAAAAAATATAGCAAAGGACGAGGATTGAGTGATTGACCAGTGGAAAAAAATATTACATGGAAGAAAAATAAATTTACTACCATGCCATTTGATGGTTTCTTGAATAATGGGGAGACAGGATGACTAGGAGGCTACTCTGAAATAAAAAAACAATGTGGGTGCACTTAAGTAGTGCATAAGGGCAAGTCCAAATTCAAATGACATTGTGAACAAACTGCAATTTAGCTATTGTTCTTGCCTTTTCTTATTCAATGGCTGGTATCAAATTTATTTTATTTAGTTCGGTTGAGTCTACTGCGTAATGTCTTGTTCTTAGATTTGCTTAAGACATTCTTATTTTAATCAACCTTTATGTTGGCAATCTCTTTAGTACGCTAACAAAATGGAGCGGACTATTTTCAGCATGAGGTTTAACTAACTTAGTGTTTAACTGCTATGTGCCAACTGACAGAATTATAAAATATTATACAATAGCAAATTACAATAGAAAGGAATTACATGTTCATAAGCTCCTTCCGAACTCATAAACATGCTACAAAAAGTGTTAGATAAATTAACAAGGTATCTTGACAGCCCATGAAGGGGATCATTAGAAACCACCCATGGGTACTATGTTGGTTGCACTCTATTTACTATTAATAATAGGCTAATTTATAGATATCGACAGAATTTTAATACAGTGTCAAATCTAAACCTCATAAATAAACATAACCAATTATAAGTCAACACACTGAAATAAAACAATTGTATTCGTAATTAAAATGACATACATGTTAACCTCAATCAGTCGGAAGCTACTATCAGCTCCAGCAATGCATAATACAAGTGGTTCATCCCTCTTTGTTCGGGTTGATAACCAATCAAGCTCCAAGACGAGGGTCCCAGGAGATTGTGGCTGAAGAAGGGCATTTGCCAAGGGATCTGCACTATCCTAAAACATAGTTCATGAACTCAGTACTATTTGAACTTGTTCCATTATGACACAGTACGGGACAGTTGTACAGACATGCTGAGAAACAAAAGGATCAGATGTATATTGGAAATGAACAATAAAACATGTATGAACTATATTGAGGATGAAAGAGGAGTGCAGGCAATTCATTATCCATCAACTTATTAAAGTACACCAGGAAAGTCTACACAATAAAATAAATTTATCTCTACTCCAATGAAAATAAGAGCTTGTTATAGATATTCTTAACATCAGAACTTTGAACAAAACAAAAAAGATTTTTGATAAAACATTATTTTAAAAATAACACATTGCACTCCAGTGACAAGTATCATATGCCGCAGGTAATGAGTCTGAGATAGAAAATAACAGGGCAACAATGCTTGTTTGTACTTACCAGGTCAAATATAGAGAATGTATTATCGTAGAAAAGCACAGCAATGCGTCCTCTACTTCGATCGCCATAAACAACGGGAGAAAACTTTATCCTCCTAATACCTTCCCTGTGAGTGCTAAAAGAAGAAGAAAGGCCTGTTGTCACATCCCACCATCGAATGTTGCCTGATCTATCCCCCATCACCTAACAGTAATTGTTATAAATAGTAATTTGAGGTCATAATGTCCCAGGATAATCTGCATCACTGATAACTAGAAAATGGAACTTATAAAATAAATATTGTGCCACAATGTGCGTACAACATGGGGAAGGCGATAAGCCATAGCAGTAACCAGGCCATCTGAAGATGCAAATGATGATGAGGGCCACTTTGGCCTGAAAAAAAAAGAAATAAAATAGCATAATTAATATGGATCACACATATGATGGCCATGCAAAATGTTGATAGAATGGTTAAACATAAATAAACTGCAGCATGCATATAAGCAGAAACTACGTCAACAAATATAAGGGCCAGCAATTGGAAAAAAGTGAGTCCCAAACCTGATAATCAAATTAATACAATAATCATTATCTTTGATTTAGTATCACATCCTTCGAATATCAAGGCAAATCATGCTTTCTACTATATGTCTTAATTCTAAAAGCACAAAGCATCTCCAACCTGATTCGACATAGCTAAGGGCAAAGCAAAAACCCGTGTTTTTTTTTGTTCTGCTCCCGATACAAAAAGTGGAAAGCTCGATAGATCAGACAATTGCTACTTGCTAATTCGAATAGTAGAGGTCGCAGAAAGCGTATAATTCAGGGATAACATATTGCATTTACTGATCTGAGCCTGACAACACATTGCGTTTACAGATTTACTAATCTATCAAATGTCATGATGCTCTAGCGGAACTGAGTAGAGGACTGCAACAGATGATGCTTGTCTAAATATCTAATTATACACACTAAAGCAAAATGGATATGGGATATAGTTTTTGTATAGCATCTGATCAAAGCTGCATACAAGGCTCTTTTCATTGCTAGAAGCTATAAGGTCAGCAGTTTGAGTACCTAAAATCTCGTATTCGCCGTCCATGCACTTCAAACACACCAAGAGCACCATTGACTAATGCAAAAGCAAAACTTTCAGATGTTTCATCAGAACTTTCTGCACCAGTAACCTCTGCAAGCAAGAATAGATCCTATCATCTCACAATAAATTTGGCAAAATTGTAAACAAAGAAGAGTGGAAAACTTAAATAGATACCAAACAAATTAAGTACGCAACCTATGAGGTTTCGTAGAATATGATTTTGCTACTAAGTGAATTAAGTGAGCAACCTATGAGATTTCGTAGAATATGATTTTGCTAGTAAGTGAAAATTGAACCTGCTGATCGCTCCTTGGAGGTTGACGATTGCTTAGATGGTGCATTTTTATCCGGTCGGGGTGCAGCTGGCAGTGTCCATTCTAACACCGTAAAAGGAAGAGCCAAGGACCTAAGCTACAAACAGTTCAGAAAAATCACAAATATCATGCTTCCGGAACTTCTATCGCATGAAAGAACTGATTCACACTAATGCAGTGAAAGGTCACTTTAAGAAGAGTAACTATTACTGTAATTGAATGTAAGTTTTATGCCAACAAAACCTCTGGATCCCCATTATGATCTCGAAGTGCAATTTTAGCACATTCAAATTGCTGCTTGCAAGATTCAATGTGGCAATCCAATGCTTGGTTTTAGCATGAGTTATGTCAATTAGTAATTTCCTTAGCATTTAGAAGATAATTGTTTTTTTGGCATTTATAGCTAACATTTTCAAGATAATTTTCCTAGTACCTTCTTACAAAATAATTTTACAATAGTTCTCCCACAATTTTGTCAAAATAATTGCTTTGATATTTTGATCTTTATCCAAATGACTATGCAAAGCAAACAACAATTCAACCAAGATTAAGAAAAACAATAGTAAATGTACCTCTCATGAGGCATAATAGCTCAGCTATATGACAGCATTTCATGAATGCTATTCCACTCTGATAAACACAATCCAGTCTAGCATAGTTTGTGTGCAAATGTAAATCGGTGACTTTCCATGCACAGTGCAAAGCTGAGCTACTTAAAAAGATGCGTCTAAATTCATTTGTATAATATTTGGAAATATGGAAGTCAATATGATAAAGGCTTATGCTAGGATTCATGGTGATGCTTGTTAGATTTTGGGAGAGGAGAGGAAATGAGAACTAAATTCTTGATTGTATTGCAAGAGCCCAAGGGGCTATATATAGTGTACAAGTGAAACCCTAGCTATACTACAATTACAATACTACCCCTACATGACTATTACACTACTACCCTTAACACTCTCACTCAAACTCAATGCGTACGCAATAGCATTAAGTTTGAAGAGGACAACACTAAAATAAAAGATAAATCCGAAGTCCGGGCTTGAAGATGTCGTCGAAGCATGCAACTCTTGAACAAAAATGTCTTGATTTGGAGACGTGAAACCAATAGAAATAGAGAGATATGTCAAATCAAGCCCATGAAAAAAGAGATGGAGATGAAGACGCGAACCAGATCCGCCCACTCAAGAAGTGAGGTGACGGTGTCAAATCTGGCGCTTGACGAAGGCAAAGACGAAGAGATAGTTGATGATAACGACAAAGAAAGTCATTGGTCAAGAGTCACAATGATGCGAAAATGTGTAACAAGATGGCTACAAGAGAAGACCAAGAGGGCAAAGTCGTATCAACAACGATGATGGGGTGACCACACTCGATCCAATGGACGGACCGCGGCAACCTGAAAAAGGAAAAAGCAATCAACTGATCGACAAAGGATATGATGAACTGGCACGACTTCGACGAACTCAAAGAGTGATGCAGCGGACTTGGATGGACTCGATGGAAATCAAAGCAAAATAGACTTAGGATACTAGCAGCGGATACTAGCATTAGAAGCAGCACAGCAGCAGTAGCTCATGCACAGGAGAAGTTGCGGCGGTGATCAAGCAACAGTGGTGGCTGCCAGAGGAAGAAGTCGAAAAGGAGGTGCAAGCCGATAACTCCCCCCTTCTCCGACGCACAATGAACCGAGCTCGGATCTGGCCTCAGCGACGAGGAATTGAGGGCCAGCGACCTCGATTGGTGGTGGAGGGATAACCGAGCACAACAGCTCAATGAAGAAGATGACGGCTTGGGAGCAAGAGCAAAGCCGGTAGTAGAGAGAGCTGGATGATGACAGTGACCAGGAGCGAAAGCAGAGCACCGCAGAAGCGGCTGGCAGCGAAGGCGGAGCTCGGTGACGCTGGTGGGAGTTCGACGATGGCGGCAGGGGCGGCGTCCATTGCAGAGCAAAGGCGGAGCTAAGTGAGAGCCCGGGGTCACGGCAGCCACGCACGAATGTGGTGGGCGTCGTCGGTGAGGGTGAGGACCTCGCTCTCGTCGACGTAGTCCACACCGAATCCAGATGGGGAAGGAGCGACAAAGGCGTCGCTCAGTGCAGGCGACGAAGTCTTCGCCGAATCCATCCCACCCCAGTCGCTGGATTAGCAGCCCCAGTCGCTGGAGCAGAGGGCATGGATGGCGGCGACGAGGATGGCCCGATCCCACCCAGATCTAGCGAAGCAGAGGAGTCGATGAAGACGAAGCGGCGGAGGAGCGACGCCGGATCTCGCGCTCGCGCTTGTGGATCCCGAATGAGGCGACGACGGAGAGGACGATCCCGCACTCGCGATTCCGGATGAGGCGGCGACGGGCGGTGAAGATGAGGCGGTGGAAGACGACAGAGGAGCTCCAGATCCCGCCGGATCTGGTGAAGTGGAGGCGAGGCTGATCCCGAATTCGGCTACTGCAGCTCGAAGAAAGATACTGCTAGCTGCTGGTACTATTGGCACTAAGAAACTGACTAACGATAAAAACGAGATTGATGCTACCCCCGGAGCAGAGATTTCTCCCCCGGGGGCTGCAGCGGTGGAAGAGGATGGAAGCTAGGTTATAGATCTAAGCTCTGATACCATGTTAAATTTTGGGAGAGAAGAGAAGAAATGAGGGCTGAATTCTTGATTGTAGTATTGCAAGAGCCCAAGGAGCTATATATAGTGTACAAGTGAAACCCTAAACTAGAAACCCTAGCTAGACTATAATTACATTACTACCCCTACATGACTAATACACTAACATGATTATTACACTATTACCCTTAACAGTGCTAAGCTGGCCTAAGTACCCAAAAGAACAAATAATTGTTTTTCAGTTTGCATAAATATAGGCAGAGTAAAGAGTACCATCATGGGGTTCTTTGTCATAGCCCACACTTCAACAGGAGCATCACGAAACAGGATCAGAAGGTACCTGGAAAAGAATATTACGCTTAAGAAATCATGGCAAATATAGAGGCAATAAATGCACCAAGAATCATGTGTACTGAATTGTAAAAGATAAAAAAAACAGTTATGGACACATAAAAGAGATTGTCATAGGTAAAAAAACACAAAACCAACCTTCCAGATGAAGAAGCCCTCAATGCTCTTATCGGTGCGCGTTCAGGCTTTTGGAGTACACGGAATGAGCGATTTAGCCCACTTCTAAGGCATGTGATAACAAGCTTATTAACGTATCCTCCACTCTTATCATTAACCTGCATTAGTCAAACCAATGAGAAAATTAACATGGAGGCACCATTGAAAACTAATCATCTAGTCACAAGAAGAGCATTGCATTACAATTATTAACTTTGATTGCCATGAGTGAATTGATAAACACTTGATTTCCAATAACGATTCACAATATGCAAGAGCTATAGATCATCAGAACATGGAAGCACCTGATTATATGAGAATGAAACAAGACGTGAGTTTCCAAGCCATCTTAATCCTCTGATGGTGCTGCTATGGACAGCAAAGCTGACAGAAACTGCATTTGCGAAAACATCAACGACCTCAATAGTCCCATTCTGGGTTCCTAGAGCAACAAGTGGTACTGCTGGAGCAGGATTGTTTCCACCACCTTCAGATAGAAAATATTGTTTGATGTCATGGAAGCACGGAAAAACTTTAGAGCCGACAGATAATTTCAGAAAATCAGCATGCTATATTATGGCCATGAAGGACATACGAGCTACTGTGGCAAGTAAAGAAGGGGATGGCACAGCTAGCGTAGTCACAGTAGAGGACAAAAGATGAAGCTGACCCATCAAATTAATCTGCAGAGCATAATAAATATGAGCAAACCAGAGAACGGAAGAAATAGGGCACCGGCGATAGGGGATATTGACCAAAATTTAAATGAGTGAACAAATACATCCTAATCCCGGTGATTTAGGAGGTTCAGGTTATGTATAGCAGTACAAGTTCACATTCCACTGAACTATTGCCACTACTTCTTAATCATGACGAAATCCTAACAATGGGACAAAGACAAAGAAGTTTATACCACAACCTTTATTGTGAAACCAAGTCCATCAGAACGTGGGTTGGAAATTCCCGCATCGCTATGGTTCGGTGTACCTGGTTCCTTCCCAACATTAGTGACAGAAATGGAATCATCAGTTGATTTAAAGTTGTACAAAAATAGATTTTTTCACAGGATTGAACATACTGGTTCGCACCTAAATTAACTTTCTTGGAACATGCAGACTTGTCAAAAGATAAATGCCAAGACCAGATCTTCCCATCTTCAGATATCGACGTTAGATATGTCATGGTCCCTTGATACATATTCTGGTTTGAATTTGTATCAGACATTACAAAATGTGAATATTGCATTTGTGTCAAATCCTGAGATTGCTTGTCGATGTTATGGAAAATAGACTCTGACTGCCAAATTGTAGTAGCAAGAACTGCCGGGGGAGGAACAATTGTACCAATTGAAGGCATGAGCTCTTCCACTGCACACAACATATGCACTTGTTCACCCCTACAACCCAAAAAACATAGGAGAAACTTAATATATTACAAAAATAGCACCGCTGGTATGCTATTTATGTATAAATGTACTGAAACTATGCAGATGGGTGCATAAAATTGTTAAGTACATATGCCAATAAACTAAGAATAGATTACACACTTTGAAGAAACATACACAGAATAATGGCACAATGACATTTATAAAAGGGTTATTTAGATACATGCCACTACAAAGTTCCTACTTTTAAGATATGCCACTACAAAGTTCATTCTTCGAGATATGCCACTCCTACGTGAACGAAAGTGGAGATATGCCATTTTGGACCCAAAAAAATACCCGTCTTTTTCATTTCTCCTCCCCACCTCCTCCACCACTTCCCATGGATGCCGCCCCACCTGCGCCATCACTCCACCGCCCGCACCCTCCTTTGCGACCTCTCCCCGCCACTCCGTCTCCTCCCCGCTCCTTCTCCCCTCTCTCCTCCTCCCTCCTCGCTCAACAGATGAAGAGATAAGGCAAGTTCTTGGTTCGCCAAAGTTGAGGAAGGGACAGTGGCGGCAAGCAGCTGCCATGGCCAGCAGCGATGGCCGCAGCTCGGGGAGGAAGAGGACCATGGCCAACGGCGGCGGCGAGCGGCGTCCATCGCGAGCAGGCCGCTACTAGATCTCGGGAAGGAGGTGGGCCAAGGCAAGCAGTGAACACCGAAGCTCGGGGAGGAAGCATGCCATGGCCAACGGTGGCACGGCGAGCAGCAGTGTCCATGGTGAGCAGGCAACTGCCGGATCTCAGGGAGGAAGTGGGCCATGGCGAGCAGTAGCGCACGACTGGAGCTCGAGGAGGTGGCGGGCCATGGCGAGCGATGGCAAGAGCTCAGGGAGGCAACGGGCCATGACAAACGCCTCCTCCTTCCCGGACAGCAGCTCAAGCAGGATGATGTCGTGCTGATGAGGCGTGATGAGGCCAATTGGTAAAGGGGATTAGTGGGAGAAGCCGCGGGTGAGGATATTAGGATCTTGCCGCCGCCGCTGGTGTTGTCCATGGAAAGGGTTCGGCCATGGTAGGTGGTGAAGAGAGAGAGAGGTCTTAAAAAAGTTTATAATGGTATATTTCAAATAGTGTGCACTCTTCAATGGCATATTTCGAAGAATGAACTTTGTAGTGGCATATCTCAAAAGTGGGAACTTTACAGTGGCATGTATGATTTCAAGAATAATCTGTTCTCAATTAGTACACAGATCAATGGGTATCTATGCACACACATATATTGAGTTCATTCCTTTTCAGTGTCAACATACTTGACACCCCATGGCTGTATAGCAGTTCTATGTTTGTCAGCACACTCCCAACGTTATAAATAATTTATAAGCTTATCTAATAGCTTATTATTTGCAGCATTTTGAACTTTGTTTTCTCTATGCATTTTGAAAACTAGGCAATTGATTGCACATTTTCTACAGCTACACTCAACCATGAAAAGAAAGAGTCCATTATCACACTTGTCTTGCAAATTTAGTTTGCATGAGTTTGGGCATTCGGTCAAGTTCTGATTTATGTACTTGCTACATTCTAATTCTACAAAATCTGCATGAACGGTATGACTGCAAACTCACTCCTTGCGCTTCCAGATGCTCAGCTTGCCATCGAGGTGAGTGCAGTAGAGCAGGTCAAGATCTGGATCGGCCATAACATCCGAGAACTTGCCAAACCCCCTGGGTAATGGAGTAACAGAGAGCGCAGTGCTGTAGTTGAGGTCAAAGACGATGAACTCCCGTGGGAACGTGACATACAGGATGTGTCTCCACAGCGGGGAGAAGCAGAGCCTTGCCGCGAAGAGCGGGAAGGCCGCGAGCGCCGGGGCTGGCGCTGGCGCCGACATCTCCTTCTCCAGCCTCTGCAGCTCCGCAACGTCCCCCGCGCCACAGGTCACCCGGTGCTCCTGCAGCGAGATGTCGGAGTCCTGCCGCGGGACGGCGGAGAGGAGGAAGCCCTTGAGGCCGAGCGCACAGAGGTGACGGGCGTCGAAGGGATCGCGCCGGAGGCAGGAGAGGTACTCGGGCGATGCGTCGAACATCCAGAGGACGCGCGGGTTGTTGGACGTCTCCCAGATGCAGAGCAGCGAGGGGCCGTGAATGGAGGCGAGGAGCCATCCGGAGGCGTGGTGGATCCAGCATAGGTCCTGGACGCCGCCACCGGAGCCGGGCGCGACCCCGCGGGCCTCGTCCAGGTTGAGCCAGTGGAGGACGACGCGCGCGCGGGCGTCCCAGACGGCGATGCGGCCGTGGCGGTCGCCGGCGGCAAGGCGGAGCGGTCGGTGGTCGTCCTCGCCGTCGTCGCCCGCAGCCAGCGAGGGCGCGCTCGAGGGAGCCCAACGGACGGCGGTGACGAAGGAGGCGAGGGAGGAGGAGGGCATGGGGAGGACGCAGAGGAGCTGCATGGAGCGCGGGTCGGAGACGACAACGCTGCTGCCAGCGCCGTGCGCGAGGAGGCCAGAGGGGCTGAGGTCGATGCAGACGCCGTTGCCGCGGCTCGGGGGCCCCGGGAGCATCATCACCGTGGCGCTGCCGCTGCCGCCGCCGGCGGTGGAGGCGGAGGAGAACACGGAGGCATTGCCGTGGGATCGCAACGACGGGGAGGCGGGCGGCGCGGCGGAGGCGGAGGACGCCATCGCGTGGGCGGAGGTGAGAATGGTCTCTCAGATGTCAGATCTCGTCGCGAAGCACCATTCGAAATTTGAGAAATGAGGAGGGTGGGTGGGTCTGTGATTGTAGGAGGAAACCGGAAAGGAAGACTGGTACGGCCGCCGGGCCGTGGAGGTGGAGGAGATCTGGTTCGTCGCAAGTGAACCACCGCATGCTTTATGATTCGCGCACGGATGGGCTCGTAGCCCGGTGGGCCGCGGGTGCAGTCATGTGTGAAAATGTCGAGTCCGGATTCGGACGGTAGTTAGCTCATATAGTACAATATTAGTGAATATTACTTTCATACATGTGTTGAAATAAAAGAACCAAATTCTTATATAACGGACCAGATAGGCCAACGAGTTTAAAAAAGTATAAAGCGGCGGAAGATAAGTAAACAAAATGGGGGTCTCTATAATCTGCCACAAGTAATTGATTGGGGCAACAATTTAGTTATCACTATTATCTTTAGTTCCAAAGTCGGACGCATAAAAGTATCCATACACTGGATCTTCAGTCTCGTAGGATGAATCAACATATTTGAGCAACAATGAGTACGAAGGTACTCAACAAGCTCTTGCACCAAATACAATTATATAGATGCAAGGCTTTCCAAATGAGTGGTCTTATAGTTATTTTAGCACAACGTAGGTTTTGCTCAAATACTATAATTATTTTATAAGCATATGACCTAGCCATTTTTAATGTCAAACCAAAGTGTTGATTATAAGCAAGTTTTATCATAAAGTACGGATCCATCCACTTATTACATGAGGTTCCATCCACCTATATCATCGCTACAATCATTTTTACGTTAACATGTCATCATTCCACATTTATTAAATATTGTGTGGTTTTTCGCACAATGCCCATAACCGGGGGCACAGTTATTCGAATGTATTAAATACTCTGCAGAGATTGTATAACTTTACTCATAAAATATGATCAACTCATAATATCGGTTATACCACGCTTCCTTGGGCATGCGACGGAGATGATCATAACAAGGCTTTTCTAATACCTAGTCCCAACACTTGACCCGCTCTAGCGGGGAACCACTCAACACTGGAACAATGACCGTTAAGGGGCGCCCCCAAAATGCTCCGTTATGGGACGCATTTTCAATGAGACACTCTCCTTGTTAGGGAGTCTTCCGCCCTTCTCGATGATAGAAATTGTATTTAAAAACTCTCCACGATAGAAATCGTATAGAGATCCACCTACTACTATGCACGGGATTTATGTTGGAAACTGAGCAAATTAATTGGCCAGGTTTATCTCATACTAGACGTGGTTGCACGGTTTATTAGTTTAGAAACATGATTCGGTTCTTAATTGACTCAAACGAGTAATCCACAACCCAACTCTCGTGCATGCCTCTGCACCGATCTCATATCAACCACTCGCCCCAAGTCTCCACCATTTTATATAAAATTTTATTATTTTCAATGGTAAACCATATTACCACACTACGATTCAAATCATATCTAAGTATTATTATGACAATGTTTGTGTTATATTCAATTTAACTGCTAAGTAATGTCTAAGCACAACCAATAGTAAATATTGATTAACCAATAGCAATCTATTAATGTAATAATTAGCCTAGGATGAAAAGGTAAAATGGGTTATCAACAATAAAGGAAGGGAATAGTATATAACAACACATGACATAGCCCGGTATCAACATTAAACAGAGTGCTTCATAATTAATAACAAGCATGCAAGTAATACTTTCAAGCAATGTAATTTGCATTTGAAAAGTAGGTTCAACATGATCAATCGTAAGGACTAGCCTTGCTCAAAAATGAATATTACTTGGTCTTGATTTTGTCCTAAAGCAGTGATGAATTATTCATGGCATTGGAATCTATTTAAGCTTAAACGATGGTTTCGAATAAATACACATGAACTCATATAAATTCAAATGAAAACAAAAAAAAATATGATTTTGGTATTGTTGGAATTTATATGAATTTAAAAATAAAAAAAATCATTTGGATTTGAAACGATGGAGAACAAGCTCTCCAAAGTTCAACTCGAGAGGAAATTCCAAATAATCTGAAATCCCTGACAGGCGAGTTCGGTCAAATTTCCTTTTTCTTTTTCAATCAATTTTATTAAGAAAACCCTATGTGTCTGACAAGTGGGGTCCAATCGGTTTTATTTTCTTTGCTGGTTATTTTTCTTAAGGAAAAACATATGCGGCTGATAGGTGAGTCCAATCGGGTTTTAAATTTCTTTTCTAATTATTTTTATTTGTAAAAACCCGAGAGACTAATAGGTAGGATCGCGGTCCACACGGACTTGGTCTACCCAACGATTCATAGGGCCAGGGCCCCACACGTCAGTGACTTCAAATATGGAGTGGGTCTATACACGAGTTTTAAGTAGTGGGGCATGTGTGTCATACATACGTACACTAACCTACGGTTTAATTAGATTTTTTTAATTACCGAGGGTTCATGTGTCATACAGAAATTAACTACTAACTGTTTGTTAACTAACTACGATTAACCTAATCACCTTGGGCCCGCAAGTTAGCAACTCTATGATATCATCTTCCTCTAGAATAGAGGTGCGGCCAAAGAGGCCATGGCTGGGCTCTAGGCGAGCTCAGCGCCAGTGGAGGGGGCTCCGGCGACCACCCACGACTAGCAAAATAGAATGCAAGTACCGACACGACCCTAACAGTGGTGACAACGCGGTGGGAGATGGTCCGAAGCGAAGGCACGGCGGCGAGGTCGTCAGCGGCGCTACTGTGAACCTGGACAAGTGCCCTACACAACTTAAATTTGGAAACTAACGCTCCAATTACCATCTACAAGCTACGTCGAAGTTAACAGTGCTCTCAGTGCTCAAGGAGAAGCAATGCACCGAGCTCTCCACAGCGGCTTGCGGCGGCGTCGTGTGGTGCTATGGTGCGGCTACACTACAGTCAACTAGGAGGTTCATTGACTAGCCTACCATGTTTACAACGAGTTAGAACATACTGGAACGAAAGGGCTTAGTTGGAAGCCAGGTGAAAAAAAAAGAGATCGAGTGCGGCGAGGCAGGTTGGCATGCTCCGGGACGGTGACGGGGATGAAGGCATTCCAGCAGCTCTGGGGCACAACAAGGATGAAGAAGATATGCATTAGAGAGAAGAGGTCAAGGTGACCAAGAAGCATGAGACAATGGAGCCTAAAGCTTACCTTAACAGCGGAAATCAACGGGCGGAGCCAGCGGCCGGAATTAGGGAAGGTGAATGGAGTGGCTTGTTTCCTACATCACCCGAGGTAGAAAGGAAGGCGAAACATAGAGGAGAGGCTGTTGAGCAAGATGACGCACTCGGTTGAGGCTTAAATAGCGAGGAGAGGCGGCGAGATGAAAGGGACGACACGACGGCTTGGACGTGCTCATGAGGTGATAAGGGCGAGAGGCTTGAGGCTTGAGGCCGGTCCGACCGATTCCACAACGGCGGTCGGACCGCCCGAAAAGTCTTAGCCAAATTTTCATCTCGAAAATCCGAAACCTTCTGGAGTTTTCAAATGAATAGAACTTTTGGCTGGGAGCTCCAAAAATTATGTGACCACATCCAAGAGACTCCCCTCACTTGCCTACACAACCTATTTTTGGCCTAGCCCCAAACTCCATCAACACCATTTGGCGGTCGGACCGGCAAGCATTGCCGGTCGGACCTCTCCATCGGTCGGTCGAACCAAGAACCCTACGGTTCGACCGCCAAATGACTGACAAAGACTGGAGTAAACCCGAAAACGCGAGATTTTTGCAAACCAAC
Organism: Hsuehochloa calcarea; assembly: GCA_036346395.1. Lineage (NCBI taxonomy): Eukaryota > Viridiplantae > Streptophyta > Magnoliopsida > Poales > Poaceae > Hsuehochloa > Hsuehochloa calcarea. Next base: position 3,662,069 of record CM070596.1, on the reverse strand, counting down.
AATGCCATTGCCAATTGACTCATCATCCTAAGATCATGCACATATCCCTCGATATCCATAACTATTCATGCATAATGGTAAATAATACGCAAAAACTTAACACTAAATGGGGGTACAAAGGCACTAAGGCTAGTACAAGATCCAATACTTAAATCGTAATTTTTTGGTACAATTACATCCATGTAGGCCCGTAAGCAAATGGTAACTGTCCGAAACAAAAGTCCTTGCAAAAGAAACATGAAGAGTTCAACAACTAATAACCGATTGCATAAATAGAAAGAGACATGCTCGTTGGACACTTGTCCGGACAGGAGCGTACTACTCTAACACTCTATCTATTTTCTCGATCAAAATTCACCGGGAACTCATCCAGAAGGTGATATCCCGGGGATCCCGTATCGTCGGGGTCAAGTGGATTGGTGAGGCGTAGAGGGGATCCTATGACGTGTCTTTCTTCAGGTTCCGACCTTTGAGTGCGAGAAAAACCCACTGACATACGAGCCTAGACGTCGCAGTCCATGATTGGGAACCTACCCTCCCATTTGAGGAAGATGGTACTCCGATGGCGCAGATGCATATGGGGAGACCCCGTTCTCCCCATAAGCATGTGCTGGAGCTACAAGCCCCATATTGCATAGGGGTTGCAGATGCTCCTGAGCTATGATGAGACGACGACGCATCTCCCAAAGCTCGTGTAAGGCGCAATGACACATTTGGTCCGTGATGTGGACCAACCTTGCTAGTTGCTAACATGGGGATCCTCCCCGTACTGAATCCCGGCGAAGGTGTTCACCTCCGCACCATGTGCTTGCATAGGAAAGTGGTCGTACGGTGGCTGAGACAACTCCGTCAAGTCATAACGAAGACGACTCATGGCCATACGAGCCACTTCTTGCAAAGCCATGGCCTCGGAAGTGCCACGAGCTTGAAAATGGGACGGAATACTCCCTGCAGCTTGTCTTGAAATGAGGTGGATCACAGCCCGATAGTCTTCCATTCCTGGTCCTTGATCTCAACGGCAGATGAAGTACATGGGTTGGTAGGTGAAGTTTGCCCCCACATCATATTTCGGAGAAGCGCCGGGTACCCATCCACATCTTCAGCTTGAGTCTCTAAGGACAAGAATAAGCAAGGGAAGTTAGTTTTGCAAATCAAACGAGAGTAAGGTGAGAAATGATACTAAGATGGATGAGGAATAAAAGATATTCTCAACTTAGCTTTAGGAAATAAATTTGATAATTTAAAATATTTTGACCCAAGAGGCTTACTAAAACTAATGCCAGTGCTATTTCTAACCTACAGTCAGTATGGCTCTTATACCAACGCTGTGAGTACCCCCGGGTTAATCCCATAAGACCGAGACAATCCCGATCTTAAGGAAGTAACTCGGGCCTCAAGTAAATGAATTCCAAGTCTACTCCATCCAAGTGGGAGGCCCAACCAAACTAGAGCCCCGGTGATCATACGCGCTGCTCCTCTGCGAGCACTACATGATGATCGGTTCTCCAACGGTTCAAGCCCCCACTTAAATGAGTAAAGGGGAATTCATCAACAGCGAAGATGAGACCATGTTGGCTCCCAAGATCAGCGACCAACATGCCCCAAACTCACCTTCAACATTGATCACATCCACACAACAATCATACATTGACAGTAGAAAAAATATACATCAATAATAGTCAAGTTTACAACTATTACAAGTGGCCGACCGACCAAATTCAAATAAGAACATAATGCAGCAGCGGAAGCAAGTTAAATAAACCAAAAGTCCAGTATGGCGTGCCCCATAACCCCTGGCAACCTACTGGGGGTTAAATAACAGTACTACTCGTCAGTATCGCCTAAATCAGCACTAACGAGCTCATCGGGCTCAAAATCGTCCTCACCTGAAAAGCCAGCAAACACCTAGCTGAGTACAAAAGGGTACTCGCAAGTCGTACATAAAGAAAAATTAGTTATGCATATTGGGCAATCAAATGATAGCTTTAGTGGTTCTACTTTGGCATAAAACGCAACATCTTACATTCCTAGACCATCTAGTTTTCAAAAGCTAAGTTGTAAATCGATTATTCAAGAAAGGTTTCACAAGACATATGTAGTAGTATAGATCAATCAAGATCAAAGTGGATGTCCACTTTGATAAACTAAAGTGCACGAATATCCCATTCATGCCGTAACCAATTGTAATCATGTCAACTTTTAATTTTCAAGTCTAACGATGAAGCATACTTAAACCAAGTGTTGTCTATAACCGTGGACACGGCTATTCGAATAGATTATCTCTGCAGAGGTGTACAACTTTACCCACACGACCCGACTAGCCCGTAAGCCTCCGGATGCCTCCGAAAAATAACACGCTTCCTTAGGTATACCGGCCAGGGAGAATCGAGATACTGTCATTTTTAGCAAGAAAGTCCTATTGAGATAAGTCCCCCTTATGAGTTGTTCCCATACTTAGTACAAGCTATGGATAGCGCCTGCTAAGCGGGCTCACAAGTTGCATTGAAAAAATACCGATGTAATGTAAATAACCAAAATTGGTGTTCTCATGCACACTATAGAAAATTACATCGGCTCCTCCAAACAAATGATCAAACTCAAATGTCCTCACACCACCATGGGACTTAACATAACAAAACTCCCCCTTACTTAACCGTATGGTACCCATATCCCGCATGTGATAGCACGATTAGTACTTGGAGTGTAAGTCCAGGGCTCGGTCCTTAATGGTCCGAGAAAGACAACCACAAACCTGAGTCTCAAGCATAACAACACCTACACTACAACCACTTGTCCAGACCCAAAACCATTTAACAACAACAATTTTTGAACTCAATAACTAGATATAACAATCTGGACAAAATTAATAAAAGAATAAGAATTGTTATGTGTCTCCCACAATTAACGAGCTAATCCCGTCAGTTTATCTATTGTGTTTTCTAGACCTGCAATGGCTAAGCATTCAACACACAAGCCTCACATCATCACAAGCATATATCTTAAGCATAATTATAAAGGAATTATCAAGGATAACCAGCAAGTGTAGGACATAGCTAACTACTCACAACATAATGATATACCGAAAATAGCATACAAGCAATATCATTGCATTTCAAACACTAGTGTATTAAAACTGGGATCAATATGACGCAAAAAGAAAGTTCACATGATGCTTGCCTTGCTGGAAGCTTAGTTGCTCACTCTCGGTGGTGTAAGAATCTACGTTGATTGCTTCGGGCTCTATAGAATAAAAATACCGATAAACATCGAGAAATATCACAAAAATTAAAATGCTAAAAAATACATGATTTTCAAATAGTAGCTAGTTTATGATTTAATACGAATTTAGGTGAAAGAATTATTCTATTTGCATTTAGTATGTAAGTGTTACAACAATTTGAATTTCAATGTCCCAAAAATGTAATTTATTCAATTTAACATTTTGGCAAAACATTGAAGAGTAGTAGGGAGACAAAGGGTTACATATATAAATAGAGAATATTATTATAAGCCCAAAATAGTAGAGTTTACCTCCTTTGAGGTTTTTATGATTTAGTTATGAGTTTCTAAAGTTATCCGCCTTTTTCTATTATAAAAATAATAGATTTATGTGTTATTCTCCCTAACTATATTCTCTGTTATAGATAAAAATTTGTGATCTATTTTGAAATTAAGTTAATTAAAAATGAAAATTACCAGCACTAGTTTCATCCAATTTGGAGTTAAGATGAATTAGTTATCCATTTTTGAAGTTAAACAGATTTTTTTTAGTGCATAAATAAATAAATTCCGAATTTCTTTAACCCTTTAATACTTTTCTTACCGATAGCCACACTAGCCACAATCACTGACTAGCAGGTCTGGTGAACAGTGCTATTTCATTTATCCATCCGATTTAAAATTTGTGTACTGACATGTGGGACCCAGTGTTAGTGACCTGGTTCACTGGACCTAGTCCACCGACCGCGTGCACGACGCACGGTGCTTAAGGCTTGGGGCCCACCTGTCAACCGCGCTACATTTTCTACTTAACGCCATGGATTTCTGTGCATTGGCCCACATGTAATCGGCTGATTAAATCCTTAAGATATCAGTTAACGCTAATGATTACCACTTAATGCTTAATTGTCTAGCTACAGTAAAGGTCGGCGTCTGACAACACTCTCGCGCCATTGCCCGGCGGCTCGCCGGCGCTACGCGCCACGGCGGAGCCAGCCAAGGGCCAGGACAGCTGCGCAATAGCCATGCGCACCTCCTGGAAGTGGTTACACTAGTTAAGGTGGACTGTGCCGGCGGCGAGCCGGAGTAGGGCGGCGGTGTAAACACGGCGGCACAACACAAACAAGCTCCGCTGCATTCAAAGAAGCAGGTGTCCGAGCATCTACAGACTACTAGGAAGCTACCTGAGCGCTGGAGAGAAGAGTGGATGGCCGGAGCTGGCTTGGTGACAGTGAGGTCCACGGCGGAGATTTCGGTTCGACGAGGGGAAGACTCTCTGAGCAACAAGAAAGAATTGAAGCTTCGGGATAGCTCATAGATCACTAGTATGCTCTTGTAGCAAGGAATCTAAGAATGGCTTACCAGAGCAAGGTGGGAGGTGAAAAGTCGGTTCTTCGATCGAAAATATGCAAAGCTTCAATTCCACAAAAATCTATCATGCATTGTTGAATGTTATATACTAAGACGTGATATGACACAGAAGATTGTGGTCGATACCTTCCGGAGAAGAGAAAAGCTCGAGGATGTCCGTTGGGGCGCGCTCTGAAACTGCCGAGGGTGTTGAGCGAGGTCCAGGATCTTCAAAATGAATGGGGAGCTGGCATTAGCCAAAATAGAACCGGCATTGGTCCTGGAGAAGGAAGGGTGCACCGGCGCGGAACTTACTCGAGCGTAGTGCTCAAATGAGCTTCTTCCTTCTCATCTCTGAGAGAAGGAATGAGCTGAAGATAGGTGAAGGAGGGAGTATTTAGCTCGGGAAGATGACGGGGTGGAGGCGACGTGAAGTGTAGAAGGCTCAGGAGTGGCGCAGCTCTTCTGCGCGCGCGCCAACAGAGGTAGGAGACGACCCTGACAGGTGGGGCCCGGATGGCAGTAGCACGGAGCAGTGAGCGTGCGAGCGAACGAACCGGTTGGTTGTGGGTCGTCCGATCGAGATCGGTCGGTGGATATCACGCCTCCAAAAGTTAAGACGTGCGTTTGACCCATTCGATTTGGACCGCACGATTCCGACCGGACGGTTGACGCATTAGTTGGTTCAGTCGAGTCGGCGCACCGAGTCGGACTCGAGTCCAGTCACTGTGCGCGTGATTCGACCCAAGGAACAATGTTAACTTGACTGATTTTGAATTTTGTTTCTTCTAGTTTGACTGGACTTCAAAATATAGTTAAAAAATCCTATAAATCTGAAATAAATCAGAGAGGTTCCTGGGGTGACCTAGTAGCCATATAAAATTTTAAAACCCAATGTTAATAAGTTATTTTCTTAATTCTAATTTAAACTTAGCATAGGTTATTAATCGTGGTTGAATTTTCTGTGGTTCGAATTTGGTTCCAAAAATTTGGAAAAATTATATTAATTCATTATAATTAATATAGTGTTTGAATAAATTATTTATAGAGGATGTTCACATGTTTTAATCACTTTTTTCATTTGGGAGTTCAATTTGAAGTCTATGTTTAACCATTGTTGGAGATTTTGCAAGTGCAATATGTTATTCAAATATTTCAAAATATGATGCATACAGATGATATGCATAATAATCCCATTTAATAAATTGAGGATGTGACAGTTACAACGCAACACCACCATGTACTACCCCACATGTCACGCTCAGTTTGGCTAGGCCCATTGTCAGCTCCTTGATTGTTTTCTGATCTCAACATCATGTTTCCTTATCCCAACTTCACTTCTTCTATTGCAACTTCCCTCTTGTGATTCCTCATAACCGATGTTGTATATGTGACATAGGGCCAGTTTTGTCGCTACTGTGTTGTGGAATCATTAGTGTGACAGAATATTTACAAACTCTAATATGGTTTCGCTGTAAAGAAATTAGTAAATTGAAATAGCATATTACAAGCCACAGCTTTGCCAAAATAACCCTAAGCTACTGGAAAACATCTCACCTTATATGTTTGGTTATTTTTAAGGAAGCCCCAACTGGTGCTCCCCATTACTACAACCACTCAAGAATCAAGATCACACTCCTCGGTCCCCTGCGCGGAAATGCCAACTCGTGCTTGCTGTATGTCGAGCCATTTGTAAGATCGAGGATGTCGACTAGAAGGGGGTGAATAGTCTTTTCTAAAAATCTCTAAGGTTAAAATCAATTTCTAATGCGAAAGCAAAAGTCAATTCCGTTTTGCACAATTAGAACCTAAATATTCTAGTTTTTTAGTGCACCAACACTCTAAGTCTAAGTCAATGTTTGCAATTCTAGTTTAACAAGCAATCAATTTAATTCGAGAAATGTAAATTGCACAAAGTAAATAACAAGAGAGCAAACTACAATGACACAAAGATGTTTTACCGTGGTGTTCGAAGACTTGTCGGTCTCCCATAATCCACGTTGATGTAAACCCAAACGAATTCGACCGGCTCCACGAATTAAGCCAACACCTCCGATGTAAGCCCAAACAAATTGGACCGGCTCACAACTTGAACCAATACCTGATCCACTCGGGGTTGCTCTTCCTCCACCCTAGAGATGGCGAGCACCAAACCACTCACAACACAATGGGCCTTCTCACAAACTTCTTGAGAAGATCACCAGATCACGACACCTCCACACCGTCTAGGTGTCGGCAAACACCAATAGTAATAAACCAAGTCTCTTGCTTGAGACTTACCAAGTGCAACACATGCACAATTGGATGCTCAATCTAATTCTAGTTGCAATACATGCAACTAGAACCTCACCATTTGCTCACAATGTGCAACACATGTACAATTGAGAGGAGAAGCTCACATTAGCACAAGAGAATGAAATGGGATGCCCAAAAGTGCCTCTCAACCGGTCATGGTGGGTATTTATAGCCCCCAACCACAAAAACGACAGTTAAAAGAAATCCCTAAAAAATTCAGCAGGTGCGGTACTACCGCACCTACTGTTTCAATGGTCATATGAGGTGCATTAAATGCTTCTAAACTATCGTTACGATTTGGTGCGGTACTACCGCACTCACATGGGCCGGTACTATCTATTTCCAAGGGAAGAAAAAAACAATTAAAAACATGTTATCTGGAAAGAATGTACCGCCAACTATAATCGGTGCTACCGCACTGAGGTGGTACTGCCAACTTGAAATAGATACTACCGCACTGAGGTAGTACCGCCAACAAGAAATAGGTACTACCACACTGAGGTAGTACTGCAGTTATACTTGCGGTCATACCAGTTTTACTGACAATAGATTTTCAAATGCAGTACAAGATGCATGAAGTTCAACAATTTACAAAACACATTTGTAAAACTTAGTATCATGCCACAAGGAATAGGTTTATGGATTTCAACCATTTGTAAAATACATTTACAAATTATAGTCACATGCTGCAAAGATTATGCATTAGCCTCAACTATTTGCAAACTTTAGTATCATGCCACGATGAGAATATGCATGGACTTCAACCATTTGCAAAACACATTTACAAATTATAGTATCATACTACAAAGAGTTAATGCATGAGCTACAACTATTTGCAAATAAAAACATCATACCTAGAAGAGCTAGAGCAAGCGGGATTGAGTTATTAATACAAGATGAGACTCAAGCTACTAGACAAGACCCCTCTTAATAGTACGGCAACCTATACCTATTAATATCATCAACACAAGATGAATTTCTTTACTCCAAGTTCTTGACTTGAATATCATCAACACATGACGATCTTCTTCACTTCGGGATCTTGACTTGAATATCATCAGTACATGATGATTTCCTTTACTCTAAGTTCTTGACTTGAATATCATCGACACATGATGATCTTTTTCACTTTGGGATCTTTTCTTGATGCTCATCAACACATAATGTCATTCTTTATCCCGAATCTTGACTTGATGACAATCAACTCACGATGCCACCCAAAGTCTGTATCATCATGCGACTAAACCTGTTTCACCAACTCGTGAAAAATATTAGTCCACATGACGATTGTCATTAATTACCAAAATACTCCATTAACTCGTAATGAAGGATCTAGATTCTTGAATATTCCCCTTTTTGGTGATTGATAACAATCTAATTGCAAATAATTAAAATTTAATTAACATGAGTATATATCAACTATAAAAGCTTTATATACTCAAGGATACATTTCAAAGTAGAGATCTTTAATATAAGTGGATAGAAGAATATGATCAATACTAGTGAGATCACAAAACAAAGATTGAACTCCCCCTAAATGTGTGCATATAAATATATGGAATGAAACAATATGCACATATCTAAGTTTGACTCTTGGTGGAGTTCAACCTATATTTTGGTTCGAGTAATATAACAAGATATAAGAATATGACATCAAATGCATACCTCCGAAGATTTTTATCTTTCTATCCAAATAAGACTAAATAACAGGTATATCAATAAAAGTGTTAGTCTCAGATACAGATTATTCACAGTTGTTATTGAGATCTGTACCAACCTGTGTCGTGTCTTCACATGTATTGTCATGCTCAGCACCTCAGCCTACATCACAACCTTGGCTCCAACACGATGCCTAGTCGAGCTCTGATACAGAGAGGGTGCAAGAAAAGATGAGTATGTTGCTGCTTGTTCCGCATTCTGTTAGGGACATCTCCCTCCGAGATATGGTTTTCAACAACAACTGAAGCTCCTCACGTTATCTAAAGACTCATTGAGTCGTTGCTGTGATTTGGGAGCGATTCCGGGAATGTTGCTTGGTACGGCATCAATACAAGTAGTTTCAACAGAAGACGTAACAACCTTAGCTGGTAAAAACATATTACCCCATCACGTCGCTCCACCATTGCCTGGCTTGGCTTGCGCCACGCCATCAACCCGTCAAGACACCTAGCTAAGCTCCATTGTGGTCCACGTCGCGCCTCCGACACCGTGTTCGTTTTACGCCGCACCCTTGTACGTCCCCACGTTGGGGGAAACAAATAACAAAAATTTAATTAGTAATCGAATCTGATAAGATGTTTACCACACAAGTGAAGTCAAGACATTAGTGAAATGGCAATAGGCTGGGTTTACAACAAATTGCATGAAGAGTAAGCAATCGCTTGACCGAATTTTTTCCATTTAACACCGTCAAACAATTATTTATATGCATAACTCAAAGCATTGTTTTTAGAACATATACCCAAAGAAGATTAATAAACTCTTTTGAAGCAGATATAAAGCTAAAAAGTAAGAACAACATCACTTGCATTACATGCAAAAGATCAGTTAAATCAAATGCTTCTAAATCCTCAATTCAAGTCCAAGGCGGCTTTATCATTGTCTTTACGAGGAAGGGATTCCAGCACGAAGAAAGTTAGTGCTTGCTGCCCTAGGCATTTTGGCCCAGCAACAGCTCATTAGGTTTCAATGTGACCTTCGTTTTCTCATGAACATCTTGTAGGCACGATTAGTACAAGTCATTAGCGACAAACTTTGTGATATTCACAGGGTTCATTAACGGAAAATAATCACAAAATAACAATGCCTATCAAAGAATAAAATTAAACGAAGGAATTGCTTACTTGAACTGAAGCACTACCTACTTGATATCTTTAATGTGCAGCACGCAATGGAGCTGGAGTATTAGTGTCACATCTACCTCCTCTTTGCAAACCGCGCACTGGCGCTACCTCGCACCATTGGGCCTCAGGCAACCGCGCTAGCTGCCAAGGGTTGGGACCACATCACGCTGACCTTATTGATGCCAAGAATCGGTGATTCATCCAGTGACGAGGCTATTCCTGAAGAGGCGAAGGTAGATGAAAGGTCTGGAGGCGGCGCTGATTGGGAGGGAAGACGAGTTGTTGGGATTTGTTCGGGAGAAAGGAGCACCGCGACACGGAAAGTGGGGGAGGCTGATGACAAGGATCTAATAATCCTCATTTAATTAAATTATTTATTTGTAATATTTATTATAGATGGTAATGTCTCTATACAACCTTCAAAGGTACCCCCTCAATATCAACAATGAGGGAGATTATAAACACCAAGTAGTCGTAAGTTCTTCTACGACCACCCTATATGGTTGTAAGTCATCCAACTATCACTTCATGGTCGTAAGTTCTTCTACGACCACCTATTGATCGTAAGTTCTACAACAATCACCTCATGATCGTAAACTTTACTATGACTAGGTTATTTACGACCACTCTATAGTCGTAAAGAACCACATATATTAAACCTCTATCTCTGACATAACTGCAAGGCGACTCAGGGGATATGTATCTAACAATAACCGTCATTGAAAAGGGATATGAAGAACGCATCACTCACCACTACTAGAATCTTTTAAAGGAGTAAAGATACTATAAAAGAATCTTCTCTGGGTTTCTCCCAGCTCCATGGCACAAACGAGACCCTGTCCAACTCATGCGGCATCTTAGCCCTCTAGCTAAGGACTAGAGTTTGATCCATGGTAATTTGTGTGAACTTTTTACTGTTTTTTCTGGAGTATGGTCTCATTTGTAATGTAGGATTATTTTTAAAAAATTCTTATATCTTAACTACTATAATTCACGCCCGCGGCCGCGACCCCCCGCGCGCCCACTCGCGCACGTCGCCCGCCCCACAACTGCCGCCCCTCCCTCTCACGTCGCCCGCTCCCCCAGTCCGCTCTCCCCTCTCCCCTCAGTCCGCTCCTCCCCCAGCCAAATCCCCTCACCCCACGCCCGCGGCCGCTCCTCCCCTTCCCCTCCCCCGTCCTCGCCCGGCCAAATCCCCTCCCCTCCACGCCCGCAGCAGCTCCTGCCCTCCCCCGTCCTCGCCCCATCCCCTCCAACCCCGACCCCGACCTCGACCCTGACCCTGACCCCGACCCCGACGTCCTCTTCGCCACCGCCTCGAGCGACGGATCCGTCGCCTCCTCCACCCAAACCGCTCTCTAGGTTTGTCTCCCTCCCTCCTCTCCCCCATTCTCTATTCCAAGAGCAAGAAACGTGAGGAGATGGCGGCAGCGATGCCGACGGCGCAGGCGCACGCAGGGGTGGATGTGCTCCTGGTTCGTCTTCCTCCCCCTCTCCCCCGTTCCCTCCGCCTCGCCCACCGCCTCTCGACCCTCCGCCCTCCTTCGCCCTCGTCCACCTCCGCCCCTCCGCCTCGCCCACCGCCTCTCGCCCCGTCCCTCTACCTCCCATTCCCCTCGCCCGACGCCGCAACGCCCTCGCCCCTCGCCCCCGTGCATCGACGAGCCGCCCTTGCCCCTAGCCCATCTCCCCCGAGCCTTTCTCGCCCCTCCGCACTCCGCCCCTCGCCCCGCATCCTCCGCCTCCATCGTCGGCCTCGCCCCTCGAACCCGCCCTCTTCTCCAACCTCGCTAGTCCTCTCCTCTCTGTCCTTCTCCTCACTTGCAGCCCTGTTCTTGGCCCCTCACCTTCCAACTCGAGGAAAGCCAGATCTACGTCGGCAGGCGCGACACTCGGAGGAAGAGGAAGCGGCGGCGATGGAGTGCGTCTTCGGTGTCGTGGGGGCCTCCGGTGAGCCTGACAACCGGTAAGACCTCCCCCAGCCATAAATACCTTTTAGCCGATGGCTCTGTCACGAGTCTGGATGTTTTGGGCTCTCGATCTGACCCGATTTGGTTGGTTTCGTGCTAGGGATTTTTCTGGTGGTGATTCTGGCAGCGTCCAGTTCACGGATTATGTGCAGAAGAACGTTCACCTGTACAAGTTCAAGAACAACTTGCCCCTCTCCACCGCCCTCCGCAAGGTATTGATTCGGTTCGGTTTTCTCGCGCCTTAATTTCTCACTGAAAGGGGTTAGCTTGTGCAGTGCTTTACCTTTTGTCATGGAAAGGGGTTAGCTTGGTGTAGTGGCATGCCTATCTGTGTGGTTTATGGTTTGATTGCGCGGATATTTGCATGTGTTGTTTGGAGATAGGTGATGTGATATTGGGGAATTTTCGGCCAATGCCGAATTGGCGATTGGATAATTTAAAATGTGGTGGTGTTGCCATTTTAATGTATCTGGGGTGGTATAAGGGAAACTATTGTACATGAGAATATGAGATAAATATTATCCACTAATAGCACAGTAAATGTTGGTTTGAAGGAACAACATGAATGTCAAATTAGGAGTAGATGCATAGTTTCTCTGGTGGTGAAAGAACAACACAAATGTGAAATTAGTACATGCTTAGCTTCTCTGGTGGCGAAATGTGGGCCTTATTAGGAACTATATGATCTACGAGGGTTTTGGGATTTTGAGGGCAAAGAGAAGTATTTAACTAGAGCATCCATGTTCTGTTCCCATGTTATTTTAGATTCTTTGATCAACTTACTGAAATATTTGCAAAACAATGTGCAATTGCTCCATTTTACTAATGCGAACATTTGATACACCGTGTTTATGCTTTTGATCAGAACAAATATATCATCCATTAGCATTAGTAATTTTTCCATGGCATGGCAGGTGCTGGAGCTGTTGATTACATTATTGACCATGCTGAGATTGATGTTGTCTTCATACAGGACAAGAAAAATAAAAGAAGTACAGCCGAGATAAATTAACTAAGTTACATACTTTTAGGATCTCTCATGTGAACATGGTTTTGATAGCAAGAACTTTTTATTTGCAGATACTGTCCTCAAATTGCAAATCTGCCAAGAGGCTAAAAGGTAAGCAATGGTAAAGTGATTAAGGTTCATGTGTAGTTTAGGAATGATTAAATATTCTATAATAATTCTCCACAACATGATTACAACATTGGTGGCATTCACTTCGGCAACCAACGAACAAATCAAAGGCGCTGATCAGATCGAGATGAAATTGTATTCCTAGAATGATTTCTTAAAAATGGTGAGTAAAGAAATTGTACAATGTTCCCAGTTCACCCAAGTGAAATACCCAATTTCTGGTCCTATTCCTGGTAGCATAGGCAGGCTGGGAATGCTACAGACGCTTGGCATGTCAGACAATCAACTTACTGGGAGTATCCCAAGATCACTTGGTGATCTCAAGAACCTCAACTATCTGTAAGATTTATTTCCATTGTTCTTGATTTCTCAGTCCTCTTGTTGTATACAACAATTCACTTTTATTTTATTTTCTGCTTCCCTTGTTGCTACCAGGAAATTGAACAATAACAGCTTATCTGGAGTTCTACCTGATCCACTAGCCACCATTAATGGCCTTGCTCTTGTGTATGTTCTGTCGATCCCTTTTTGTTATTCCTGTTTTCCTATTTGATTGGTGAATTGTAATAATCGGCTTGCATTGACCTGTATTATAGAGATATTTCATTCAACAATCTCAGCGGTCCGTTGCCAAAGATTTCTGCAAGAACTTTCAAGTAAGTAATTCAGCTTATTCCCTTTCACCTTTGCTAGCATAATTGAGTTTCCCCCTGAGCACTCTGTATTATTATTTGTTTGAACAACATCGCTGGAAATCCAATGATCTGTGGTGTCAAGTTTGGAGATGATTGTTCTTCTGTGTCACTGGACCCACTTTCTTATCCACCCGATGACCTAAAGAGTGAGTTTGTTGTTCATTGTTCAGCTTTGGGAAATATGCTACCATGGTAGAAAAATAGTAATTTTTATCTTGTGTGTGCTATTCATATCCGTCTCCTTTTCCTCAGCTCAGCCACAACAAGGCATGGCAAGAAGCCACCGTATTGCTATAATCTGTGGATCAACTGCTGGTCCAGTAGCATTTGTCTGTATGCTTCTTTGGTGGCGACATAGGCGTAATCAACAGATCTTTTTGATGTAAATGGTAATATTCTTTTATATTCTGTGCTTATGCGATCATACTAGCAGCACCTGGATTTTGATTGCAACAAATTGATGTCTTCATTGTCGCAGTGGTTGAACAATCTATCATTTCTTGATATTTGAACTGTATTTTTTCTAAGTGTTCATTTTGATAGTAATTAAATTAACTTGGACACAGAGATACAACAATGATGTATAAATTTGATTGGTTCCTTTGACCTTTGGACAAGTTGAATGCACTAATGGAATTCTAGCATATTCTCCCCGTAACAATGACATTTTCTGCAACATAACTGAGCATTGTTGATTGCTCAAATGTTCAGTGATGTGATATCTGTAATGAGCTATAAATTCTCTTGATAATTGGAACATAAAAAAGAGGTACCCTGTAATCCATTTTGTGGGCCAGTACCATTGACATGTATTCAGTATTTCATTCTTGTATAGCTTCTACTGATACCATATGTGATCAAATAGGGGTGGGGATGGTTCGGTTCGGCTTGAACCTATCGTAACCCGTCTTGCCCGAGGGGCAGGATTAGGGTCATGGATCGCCCATTCTGCATTCCCTCCCTGGCCCAGCAGATCCTTTGGTTTATAAGGTTCGGCCCTGATGACAAATTTTGTTGAACATTGAGGATTCTCTCCCCAGAAAAAAGAACTAAACATTGAGGACAAATCATAGTTTAACAAACAAATAAAACATAGTGCTTCGATTTCTACCTCTGAAAATTTGTAAGAATTGATAGCTTTGCCATATGACCTATAATGATAGGTTTCTCAAACTCTTGCTTTTGACAAGAAAAGAAAAGAAAACTGATAATTTGTTCTACTGTTGGAAACTATGTGATTAGTACCTTTATGAAATGAAGTTTTATGTTAGTGAAGAACGACAATAATGGATTTTACATGTTAATTAGTGGTGTTTTATGATACAGGATGGCCTTTTCTATTTGATGGCGCTCTGTGTCGCTTGAGAGAACTGGATTTAGTTTGAATGCTTTCTGTACATGCGTGCTTTCTTTAGCTAAGAGGTTATATGATGTTATGTGCATACCTATTGTGTACCATCGAGTTTTTACACTGGTTGTATATGTCCTGCAGGGCTTTGATGAGTACATGAACCTGGTTCTTGATGATGCCGAGGAAATCCACATTAAGAAGAACACTAGGAAATCATTGGTGTCGGACCCGGATTTTCTAATCCCGAATCCTCTGCGAATACACTGTGCTATTCACTGGATCAGTAGATAACACTCACAGATACATCACTGAATCATTTCATACATGGCTTACAACCATACCATTCATTAATTTAACACATCAGAGTTTACATAGACTGCATCGGGTCAAGTTTTACAATAAGGGCCGAACAGGCCAAATGATTACATCACAAAAGTAGCGGGGCGACAACGGAAGCAAAAGGGTGAGGCACATCTCTCCACAGTGCAAGCGATCGGGAAACTCAGTACATCCGATATTACCCGAAAACTCAGATAATATAGGTGCACCTAGGTACCAGCGGAGTCAGCTAGACTGGGGCAAGACTACTAAACTATGCTTCAAGAACTCCTGGGTCTTCAGACATCTGGTTCCTCGTAGTAGTTGTAATCTCTAAAATTTCCTGCTTCTGAGGGTTTGGGGGAAAGAGCGAGAATGAGCACAACTACCATGCTCGCGAGCCAACACACAGTATGCAATAGTATACATGCAAGGCTTAACAAGGATGGCTCAGGTTCTTTTATTTGCTAAAGTAATATTTTCAATTATCATAAGTACAAATCCCTATAACTTAGCAATTTAAACAAATTGTATTTTCATTAAAGAGAATAAGTGCAATATTAAATAACAGTTGAGGTTACCTCCACCTCATTCTAAATTTTGATAGCGGTTACTTCCACCGATTATCAACACTGGGTAAGGCTACCCAGAAAAAATTCAAAACAAGGACTAGATGAGCCCAACACATTTCCATTTCACCCACAAATATTTTTGAAATAGAACTAACTCAGGTTAAGCTCCTATGTCCGCCTTTGACCGTAGGCGCGGCTGTTTAAACAGTTTAGACTCTGCAGAGGTTGTACACTATACCTACAAGAGATAATCATACTCGTTACTCCACATGATTCCTTAGTCATGTAGTTGAGCGATCGTCACAGTAACGTTTCAAACTACCTTGCCCCTTCCGTCATCTCACCCCTATGCCCAATTCCATAAGTTGTGCGGGATGCTTACCACAACGACTAAGCGCGGTGGCCCGACCACAACGACTAGCGCAGCTGATAACTTCACCGTTTTCGGTGTCCCATTCAAGCTAGCATACGTCCTGCCGCTTGCACACTTCTAAACACCAGTTGTGGGATGACATTCAGGGTTCAATAAATTTTACTAAGCCAAGTTGCACTTTGCAGACTTGCGGTTGTACTTGTTTTACACAGGAGGTCATGACAAGATTAAGTTCTTAATTCATCTGGACGGTTCATACCACATACCAACCATTCTCGTGCTACGTCCGCACCCACCACTCTTTCCATCCGTCCAGATGTGGTACTAGCAAGTTGTTTAGGGTTTTGGGAAGGAAAACCAATTAACGCAACACACCAGTCATCTACATCCAATGACTGCTCAAAACCATTTTTCATGTTTAAAGGATGACGATGGGGACATTTATTGTCCCGGTACTTAAGCAAGACTAACATGTCGCTTAAGTACAACCTAGGCTAGTATTTACAACATATTTACTAGGGTGACAAAGAATAATGGATTCAATTTATCAAAGGATGGCTTAATAAGTAATTAATCAACAAATGAGTATTTAACTACCTTAAGCTTTAACATATTATTGTTTACAAAATTAAAGCATGCAACTTTGATATTTTAAATAAACATAGTTTGCATAAAATGTAGGCTCAGAATGATCAAAGTATTGACTCGCCTGGGTCAGATTATCGCGGCCTTGATCTTACTAATGGCCGGGTCTTCGTCTTTATCCGAATCTTGATCCTGCTTGAGTCGCTGCTTCTTCTGGACTCCGACTCCTAATTACACGATACAAGCAAGAACAACAAATAAATCCAAAGAACTTCCAAAAGACCAAATATAAACAAAGCACTTTAAATAAGTTTTGCGATGAACGAGCTGGAGAGATAAGATTCAGCGAGGCGGGGATGTTTGACAAGGTCAAACGATTAGCTGAGTACATGAGACACAGGCGGAGATACTCTGTCGAGGGAAAACAAGGGAGGAACAAGTCGAAGAACTTCCGCAGGATACTCCACGTTGGATATCGCTGATCGGGCAAGATATTTGCCGATCGGATAACGACACAACGCGACCTAATTTTACAACAAGAGCTTTTATTAAAATGATGGATATTACTCGAGCAAGATACCGAGATTAACATGTTAATGCCGAATAGCTTCCCAAAATATTTTGAGAAAATGCAAGTTCATTTCAAAGCATTTTACACAACGCAGGAAATTTGAATAAGTAAGTTTTAACAAAAACATACGTGATTGCGAAGACGATTACGAAGGTCATTTGCATAACTTCGATTTCCCAAGATTTTACAAATTACGCTCTTAATCGATAGCTCTCAACTAAAAGCGAAAATCGGCGAGTTAACCACTAACAACGGTTAATCGATTCATCGCAATTCACAACACAATCAATAGAGAATAAATGTTTTGGAAATGTTTTCGCCAAAATGGAAAGCTACGGATTGACCGAGGATTACAAAACAATACAATACACAATCGTCATTCAAACTTCAATACACAAATCATTAGTACACAAATCGAAATTATCGCTCCACGACTACCCTGCACAGCATTAACAAAAACAATACAAGATCAATACACACATCGACAATACACAGATTTTCGAATGCCAAACTATACGAAGATCCAATTGACAAAACACAATTCTTCACGCATTCCATTCACTGTCACTGCTGAATCGCCCAGGGGGTTACTACCAGAGAGAGACAGAGAGAGGGAGGGAGAATCGGCCAGAGCAGGGAGAGGGGGAGCTGGCCGGTTGGACCGGTGAAGGAGGCCGGTTGAACCGGGGAGGAGAAAGAGAGAAGGGGGCGCACGGGAGCAGTGACTGCCGGCGGCGGTCGACGGCCGGAGGGGCGGCGGGCCAGGCAAAATGGAATGCCATGAGGGGGAGGATGCCGAGGGAGGCGACGTCGCGGTCGGGGCGGCACCGAGAGGCGGTGGCGCGGCCGAGCGCACGGAGAAGAGGTTGAGCAGCGGCAGCGGCGACCGGAGGAGAGGAGGAGAGTGAAGCGCGCAGTACCAAGAGGCGCGGGAGGCTCACCGTGAGGTCGCCGAGGCGGGTGCGTTGGAGGAGGCCGGCGAGGGAGTGGAGGTGGTGTCGGGAGGCGCACGGGCGGCGAACCGGTGGCGGGAAGCCGAGCCGTCGGGGCGGAGAAGGGGCTTGGTGGAGCTCTGGGGCGGCGAGTGGGGCGGAGGCGCCACGGGGAAGGAGAAGGGCGGCGGCGGCACCAAACTAGTTGGGGCGGCGAGCCACAACGAAAGAGAGAGGAGGAGGCGAGCTCGGCCTTTATGGCCGGGAGAGAGAGGGCCGCCGGAGGCGGCGGATGGGTGAGGAGAAAAGCCGCGTGGGTCGTGGAGTCGGCGGACGGCGCGGGAATCGGCGTCTGCGCCAATCATGCAGAGAACCACCGGATCCGGAGGAGGCGGACTTGATGTGTGACGGCGGCGACGGCAGGCGGCCAGAGGAGAGGAGGGCGCGCACGAGGCGAGCGAGAGAGTGGCGGCGGCGCGTTCGGTGGGAGAGGGGAAGAAAAGGGGAGGGGAGAGAGGCCGGGCGAGATGGGCTGGCTCGGGCCGACTGGGCCGGGAGAGGAAAACGGCCGGGCAGTTAGGCCGAAAAAAAAATGGTGGTAGGAGAAAACCGCCCAAGACAATAGGAATGGGCTCAAATTAAAAAAAAGGTGGATTCAAAGCAAATTTTGAATCTAGAATTTGAAGGAATGTTTGAAACACAAACCCGAGCTTAACGGAAGCTAGGAGTTTTTTGAAATTTAAACCAAAATATGAAAATTCGAATAAAAAATCCGAAACCAAGGTAATTACTATTTATCAACTAAAAAACGGGATGTTACAATTGGGTTAGTAAATTTGCAACCTGCGTTTATCATTATTTCATTAAGAACATTAGGAATAGCATTATTTCATCAGTTTATTCTAACATGTTTGATTGGAAATGATTGGCAGGTAGGATACTGTTGAAAGGCGACAAGGATACTGTTGAAAGGCGACAACATAACTTCGATGATGAGCATGCAAGTGAACAAAATATATACCATTGCATTCATGTTTTCCCCTTGTAATTGCAAGCGACAAGCTTCTAAATTTTGTAATTACAATTTTTTTTTTGCAGTGGAAAGTGAGGTTTATTCCCCCTGGATGGCGTTCTGGTGCTTACGTGGATTATTCCTGTGATACTTTGTTCTCCATCCAGACTGAAATGCATGTAGCATGTCATGGTGCTTCACTGAGAATATGTAACGGCTGTTAGCTACCTATGAACTCATTTTGTGAACTCTATGCAAGTTGTTGAGATAATGAGCTCCTCACTTGTGTTTAAGATTAACATAAACATACGACGCTATTCCATGTAGACTTATTTTTTGTTCTCAATCTGTTTTTATATAGTTTTTGGCCTGCTCATCACATCCCATTCTGGATTTCTCTTGCGCAGCTTAATATGCAGGAAGAAGAATGCACAAACCTGCTTGTTGTGATGATTACTCGCTAAAACACCTGGTTGTGAAGTTGTTCCTGAATTACTCTCAAATTTATAGTCATAGAATAATTAGCTAAGATTGATTCTTCGTTTGGGTAATATTTTGTCAGGAAAGATCAAATGCAAGTTTATTAGCTCTAGTAGATCTTGAATGCCTCATGTTTATCACCAGAAAGATAAGAACGCAAGTGTACAATACTACGCATCATCTGAAGAATCTCTGATTGGATGATGCTGTTACTTACACTTGGGAACATGAGTTTTACATAGCCATAGGATCAAAAGAAGAACCACTTGTTCTTGGCCATCTCCTTCCTCTTCCTCTCCATCTCCAATTCCAAACTGTCTTCCTCGTCCTCGCTATTGATGCTACTCTTCTCATCTTTCTCCTCTGTGTGCTTCGCCTTGTCACTCTCAGCCGTGGTCACGTCGAGCCGCGCGGTGTCCATCGCCCACCGCATCACCTTCTCCACCTCGTTGTCCTCCGACTCCCTACTGCACCCTCGGCTTCACCTCGTCTCCTTCTCCCCGCCCCGCTTCAAAGACGCGAATCAGCGTCCCCAGCTCCTCCATTCCGCCAAAGACCACGGTGGCAATGAGGTAGCATCAGCCGCTTTGGCCACGGTGAGCGGGACTGGCGCTTGTCGGCGGGCGAGGTTGGTGCCGAGGGAATCGGGCGTGGGGCCGAGCGAAGGAGGGTTGGAGGCGGAGGAGAACGACGAGACAAGGTGGGAGTTGGCCTAGAGCTTGAGCAGCACGGCGTCCTGCGCTGCCCAGAGGAACGCGTCCACCTCCGCCTCCTCGCCGCCGCCGGCCGCCGGCTTCCAGCCACCGCTCATCGTGGTGGATTCCGTGTGGATTGCTTCCCCTGATCAATTTGTCTCACTTCATAGAAATAGTTACAATTTAAATTGCATTTAACATTTCGGTATAAAACTTTATACAGTTCTGACTCCATAGACTTAAAGCTCTATAAATTTTTCAAAACTGGTGGGTTTGTTTTACGCTATGTGTATGCCATGCATATCATGCATCACTCTTTTTTTAGATTCCGTTGCAACACACAAACATCCACTAGTAAATTAAACTTACGTGAAATTCCTGTGTACCGTTTGCCTTGTACTACTGCAGTACTGCAGTACTGCTAACTACCCGAGTCCCGACTTAAAAAA
Source organism: Hsuehochloa calcarea (assembly GCA_036346395.1). Lineage (NCBI taxonomy): Eukaryota > Viridiplantae > Streptophyta > Magnoliopsida > Poales > Poaceae > Hsuehochloa > Hsuehochloa calcarea. The sequence goes on along the minus strand of CM070596.1, from coordinate 3,641,221 downwards.
AGGGCCAATTGCCAAAGTCCAAAGCGGTACGACAGGATGATAAGTTTGTTTAATCACGCTCTCGGATTAATTAATAGCAGCTAACCCCGGCCCGATCTAATCTACTTCCCCCACCTAGGCATAATATTCCAAGGAACCCAGCACCGGCGACCAATCGCAGGCCGCCACCTGGCATCTTCCACCACCGTGGGTTCGGTTCTTGAATAAACAAGCAGCGAGAGACGTTGACCCGCGATGTAATGTAGATTTGGGAAGTTGCGGCTCGACATTGGTCACGCCATGCAGATGCATATGCTGATATGCAGATGAAGATGGAGATGGAGATATTGATGCAGTAGCCATCACCGATTTTGCCTCCATCTTCTCCTCTTGGATCGATTTCGCGTTGCTTTCCACGCGTTGATTGATCATGGTAATGGATGTGGAGGCCGACATGGAGCGGGTTCTTGACTACTTCAACCTCCTCCTCGACCGCGACGCCGGCGGCGACCATCCGTGTAACCGTTGATGCTTAGCTTAAGCTTCTTGATCTCCAAGAACTCACATGGCCGTCGCGGCGATCCATGAGATGACGGTGTTTCTTGAATGCATGCGCCCGCAGGTGGTAGTAACGATCGGAGCAGCCAAGGAGGATTTCCGGGGAAAGAGGCTGGCGCGGTCAAGGAGCGGATCGCGCGGGCCCTGCGGATGTACAAGGATGCGGCGGATGAGCGCGGGGGCGGCGGCGCGCTGGTCCAGGTCTGGGCGCCGGTGAGGGACGGCGACCGCCGGGTGCTCGCCACCCGGGGGCAGCCCTTCGTCCTGGCGTCGCAGTGCCACAGGCTGTTCCAGTACAGGACCATCTCCCTCACGCACGACTTCCCCGTTGGCGGCGCCGCCGGCGACGGGGAGCAAGGGCTGCCCAGCCGGGTGTTCGACGCGAGGGCGCCGGAGTGGACGCCCAACGTCCAGTACTACAGCAGCGGCGAGTACGCGCGCATCAGCTACGCGCTCATCTACGACATCCAGGGCAGCCTGGCCCTGCCGATTCTTGATCCCGGCACGCAGTGCTGCCTCGCCGTGCTCGAGCTGGTGATGACGGCGCCCATGGTCCGCTTCTCCGGCGAGGCCGACAAGCTCTGGCTTGTGTTGTCTTTGCTACTCGTTGCTTGCTTAAGCTATTGGAAATGGAGAATGAGAGGGAGGAAGAGGCCAAGAGGAGGCAATCAGGAGCAAAGAAATAAATGCTAGTGGGAACATGCAAGACATAAAGGGGATGAGAGGTTCTTTGCCTACATGGGAGAAAGCAAGGAATCCAAAGCAGCAAAAAAAAATTCGGCCGGTTTTTCGATACAATCGGGATCGATAAACCCAGAACCGATTCTACCGTAGGGTTTTTGACCCATGGTTCTGACTCCATAGACTTAAAGCTCTATAAATTTTCCAAAACTGGTGGGTTTGTTTTACGCTATGTGTATGCCATACATATCATGCATCACTCTTTTTTTAGATTTCATTGCAACGCACAAGCACCCTATTAGTAAATTAAACTTACGTGAAATTCCTGGGTTCCAAATTGGCCAGGCCTTGTACTACTGCAGTACTGCAGTACTGCTAACTACCCGAGTCCCGACTTAAAAAAAAGGGCCAATTGCCAAAGTCCAAAGCGGTACGACAGGATGATAAGTTTGTTTAATCACGCTCTCGGATTAATTAATAGCAGCTAACCCCGGCCCGATCTAATCTACTTCCCCCACCGAGGCATAATATTCCAAGGAACCCAGCACCGGCGACCAATCGCAGGCCGCCACCTGGCATCTTCCACCACCGTGGGTTCGGTTCTTGAATAAACAAGCAGCGAGAGACGTTGACCCGCGATGTAATGTAGATTTGGGAAGTTGCGGCTCGACATTGGTCACGCCATGCAGATGCATATGCTGATATGCAGATGAAGATAGAGATGGAGATATTGATGCAGTAGCCATCACCGATTTTGCCTCCATCTTCTCCTCTTGGATCGATTTCGCGTTGCTTTCCACGCGTTGATTGATCATGGTAATGGATGTGGAGGCCGACATGGAGCGGGTTCTTGACTACTTCAACCTCCTCCTCGACCGCGACGCCGGCGGCGACCATCCGTGTAACCGTTGATGCTTAGCTTAAGCTTCTTGATCTCCAAGAACTCACATGGCCGTCGCGGCGATCCATGAGATGACGGTGTTTCTTGAATGCATGCGCCCGCAGGTGGTAGTAACGATCGGAGCAGCCAAGGAGGATTTCCGGGGAAAGAGGCTGGCGCGGTCAAGGAGCGGATCGCGCGGGCCCTGCGGATATACAAGGATGCGGCGGATGAGCGCGGGGGCGGCGGCGCGCTGGTCCAGGTCTGGGCGCCGGTGAGGGACGGCGACCGCCGGGTGCTCACCACCCGGGGGCAGCCCTTCGTCCTGGCGTCGCAGTGCCACAGGCTGTTCCAGTACAGGACCATCTCCCTCACGCACGACTTCCCCGTTGGCGGCGCCGCCGGCGACGGGGAGCAAGGGCTACCCAGCCGGGTGTTCGACGCGAGGGCGCCGGAGTGGACGCCCAACGTCCAGTACTACAGCAGCGGCGAGTACGCGCGCATCAGCTACGCGCTCATCTACGACATCCAGGGCAGCCTGGCCCTGCCGATTCTTGATCCCGGCACGCAGTGCTGCCTCGCCGTGCTCGAGCTGGTGATGACGGCGCCCATGGTCCGCTTCTCCGGCGAGGCCGACAAGCTCTGCAAGGCTCTTCAGGTGATCTCCTACTGCATCTCTTGATCTGACTATCTATCTTGCCGCATGCAATGCAACAGTATCTGAAAAAAAAACATTTAACTAGTAGCTGCCAGGAACTGTGAAAACTTTAGCAATTAACATGAGTGGGTGATTGACATTTGCTGTATCCATATATATATATATGCAGGCAGTGGCATTGAAAGGTTCGGAGATCTACCACCCTGCGGTCAAGGTGCGACATGAAATTTAGGGTTTGTTTGGATAGAGAGTGATTAGAACCAATCCATTCGGATTAAAAGGAATTTAATTTAAATTCGAGTCAATCGAAGGAATTGAATCGGATCACAATGTATCCAAACAAGTCTAAAGGATTACTTGTTGTAAGCTATAATCCGAATGAATTGAATCGGATCACAATGTATCCAAACAAGTCTAAAGGATTACTTGTTGTAAGCTATAATCCTTTCATGTTCATTTATTGATCCAGTGTCACCTGTCATGATCCAGATATGCAATTCAGAGGCGATTCAGCTAGCCATGTCCGAGGTGTCGGAGATCCTGGCCACTGTCTGCGAAGCTCACAAGCTGCCATTAGCACAGGCTTGGGTCAGGTGCAAATGCTGCAACCCTGAGACACAATGCACACTAGTAGATAACAGTAGCGCGGAGCATTCCTCCCTGACAACAGCCGGTGCTCCGTTCTACCTCACCGACGCCGGCGTCTGCGGCTTCCGCGAAGCCTGCGTCGAGCACCACCTGCAGAGGGGCCAGGGGCTCGTCGGCAAGGCGGCGGCGACGCGCAGGCCTCGCTTCTGCACAGACGTCACCAAGTGCTCCAAAGATGCCTACCCTCTCGCGCACTACGCCCGCCTGTACGGGCTGGCAGGATGCCTCGTGGTATGCCCGCAGCTGCAGAGCGACGTGTCCATGAACAATTGCCAGGAGGAGTACGTGCTGGAGTTCTTCCTCCCGCCGGACCGCAGGAGCGTCGCAGAGCAGAAGGCGGCGCTGGGTGCCATCTCTGCCATGATCAGGGAATGCTTTGGCAACCTGAAGGCAGTCGCGATAAGCAACCTGCAAGATCTGTCTTTGGAGATCGTTGCAGATGGCGATCAGTGTGTGCTACGGCCTGATCTTGTCGTCGTTGCCGACACCCCTGAACTGAATGGTCCTGGAGATGATGATCGTAAAGATTCAGACGAGGATAGTACAAACATTGAAGCAGTAAACGTACTGAATGGAGTCCATATCGGAGCTGATGATCCTAGATCGCAATTTGGCAGGAAGAAGATGAGAAGAGGGAAAGCTGAGAAATCTCTCAGTTTGGAGGAACTGCAACTATACTTCTCAGGGAGCCTGAAAGATGCTGCGAAGAGCCTCGGCGGTAAGAAAATTTATACCATGAAGGCCTATGAATGTCTTGTTAACATATATGCTGAGTGAAACAAATCAACTAAAATTAGGTTCCCCGTGTTTAGTGAACTATTCCTGTCGTCAAACTCTTGATGATATTTATTAGAAAACACGCACTGTCTGAACATTTTGACACAAACCATGTATCTGACTGAAACTTGGGACTTGGATCATCAGGTGACACCACTCTCTTCTTCTTTTACAGTGTGCCCGACAACGATGAAGCGCATCTGCAGGCAGCACGGCATCTCGAGATGGCCATTCCGGAAGATCAACAAGGTGAATCGCTCCCTCGACAAGATCAAGCGCGTCGTCACATCGGTGAAGTGCTCACCAAAGCCCATCATCACTGCTTCTTCCTCTCAGCCAGCTCCAGCTCCTCATCTGCCATGCCTATCAAGTGCTCTAGGAGTGGCCTCCTCCCAGGGCTCATGCCAAGAGCCTCCCTTCACCAACACTGCAATGCGCAAGCCTTTGCAGAGTAGCAGCAATGGCGCCGGGGGAGTGGTGACCATCAAGGCCAGCTACAGAGGGGACATCGTCAGGTTCAGGGTGCCGTGCTCCGCCGGCGTCGCGGCGGTGAAGGAGGAGGTGGCCAAGAGGCTGGGCCTGGAGGCCGGCGCGTTCGACGTCAAGTACCTGGACGACGACCACGACTGGGTGCTCCTGTCCTGCGACGACGACTTCCAGGAGTGCCTTGACGTTGTCCCGGCGTTGCCGTCAGCGGCGTCTGGCTCCGGAGCGGCGGCTCAGGTGGTCAGGCTGATGGTGCAGGAGGTAGCTGATAACCTTGGCAGCTCCTGTGGTAGCTCAGATTAGCGGTAGTTGTAAGTCTTAACCAATGTTGCAACTTGCAAACATCCATAGAACTGTTACTGATCAAGTTCGTCACTTCCATGCCATGCACCGGACCACCGGAGTCAGTCAGAGCTCTCAATTTTTACTGCAAAAAATACTTTGGAATTTGTATACATATGATACAAGATTTGAACAATAGTGAGAAACAAAAATATTTGCTTCAAATCCGGTTATTAGGATGACAAATATGGTGCTTACACACCTTTTGAAACGTTAGCAGCAGCTCTGCCTTTTTCTGTTAAAAGGAGGAGAAAAAACACACTTAAGCACAAAGAATAAAGGGGGGGTCTACCCTGCAAAACAAGGGTGAGCACTAGTATACGTGATTACAACCTTCAACGAGAACAACCACTCAACTACCTGTTTGGTTAGTGGGATAAAGTTAAATAGAATAGGATGATCTCTATACCACATGCTTTAGTCGTTTTTAGCGAAAGAGATGATAAGTTTATATCCCACAGTCCAGAATGAGATAGTTCAGATCAGGATCAAAGGTATCAATGACCCTTCATCTAAAATCATTCTATACATGTACCACTTAGTACAGTCACCGTGTCTTTACATATCTAAATCGATGCAGGTTTGATATGATCGTGGGATCTGATGAACGTTCACCAGGAGACGCCCTCGAATTATTTCTGCCCAGTGTACTGTGTGCGCTCGCCCGCGTGCTGCTGTTCTGCGACGCCGACTTCCAATTGCTGATGAACCAGTAGTAGGATTGCTTTTGCAGCAGCAAGAATAATTCAATTCAATTCAATTTTACATGCAGTAGGAATATTTCATAATTGGCAGCATTTCCACGCCACACGGAAGGAGGAGGATGAACTGAACTGCATTACCCGTCTATCGCTGTAGAGTTCAGTATATCAATTGACACCTATGATGTACGGACATGCATGTCGAACACAATATTATTTGTGATTTTCTAAAAATTGATGACACAGGACACGTGTCTCTCTCTCTATATATAAACTTTTTTTTTCTACTCCTAAGAGTAGTTACTCCATATTCCATATCTTACAACGTATGAAGTATCTGACACAATCGAGAGTATTATGTGTAGTATACGAGTCTATAAGACCACTTCGGTGGTATTTACACTTTTTTAGAGTTGGTATGTACATTTTTTTTAGACATACTCTTTTTATATGCGAATATGAAGGTATTACTCTCTTGCGAATTTTTTGTGTAGTTCGGATTGGAGTATCTTATAATTAATATATAAATATATCTAAACTTTAGGTGGTATATCAGAGATAGGAGTAACTACACCCGAAAGTAGAAAGTATTATATAGATGGGAATATATCTAGTGCTAATGGGTAATTAAATGCTAAGATGTTAATAGCAATCTTGACCGTTGAATTATACAGCTGTGTTTAATGCGAGAGCATTGGTGATGAGTATACAGAGTGTTTAATACGGACGCATAAGACGGCACGAGCTGAGCACAGTAGGAGACTGGTTCTAAGAGGAGGGAGGGGTTCAGTTGGGCTAACCGTTTGGGCTAAATTGGCTAGGCTGAATGTCTCGTGCATGTCCAAAATACATTTTCGTTTGTTTTTTTCGGACACCTAGTTTTGGACATGCCGTGTCAGACACGGACTCGTCGGTCCCCCGCCGTGTCCGTGTATCAGAGGTTGACACTTTGAAAGGCAAAAATAACACAGCCAATCAGGCAAAAGTGGATTGCATTTCAGAAAGAAAGAAAGAAAAAAAACATTGAATTTTGCGAGACAAACGCACGGTAGTAATCAGGTACAGTCTCGCTAGGTTTTAGAGCTACCAAGTTACGGATTGGACATGCTAGGAGACAACATAAATCTGCTATTCCACAACAAGTATATTGTTCTGCGTCAATCCCTCGCCAGCAATCGGGTATTCCGGTGACAGCCTCCAGTCCCCATCCACCAAGAACTTGATCTCATACCTTTATTATGCACACAAACAGGTAGGCAAGAATTTACTTGATGAATCAAAGCGAGTGTGATCAGCACCGCAGAATTGACAAAACACACCTTCCAGGTCTAAGCTTCAGAGTCGCAGAGAATCTTGCATAGTCACCTGAATACTCCATGGACATTGCCTCTCCCTGGGACCAGCCGTCGAAGGAGCCCATAATTTGCACATTCTGCTATGAAATGTGCATACGCATAAATTGTGGGTAAGAAAAAGGAGTCTTGAGGACAATAGCAGAGACATAACAATGTATTTTTGAAATCGGAGAAGATAAATTTAGCTGTACAATAATTCCGTTTCCATATAATGATTCCAGTAAAAAACCTTTGTTTACCTCAGCCATGCCAACCCAATAGACAGCAATTTCCCGAGGTTTTAAAGAGTCAACGTCCTTTATATGTTCCATAACCTTACCATGAACAGCTGCAGGAAAGCAAAAATTATTTCCCAGCAAATTCACTGGTATTTCAACTTGAAGCATTACACACTTGTATGAAAAAGGTACTAATATTTTAACACAGTTCTGGATTAGTGTTATGTTACTATAGTCTATATGTTACGAACTTGGTATAATAAACAAATTGTGGGTACTGCTTAGAAGATTAGCTATAGTAGACGTGATAAATCTGCTTCAGATTAAAAAAGGATGGAAACACACCAAAGACTGCTTAAGCATATTTAGCTGTTGTAAGCGTCTAAAAACATGTTGGTTTTCCTATAAATTTACAAAAGTATGGAAATATACATATGGCTAAATTAATACCTGATGAATCATTAATGATAGTACTAAGACAATATTGGATCATATTATCATAATAATAACAACCGAGATTGTACCAAACATTAGTCAAAACAAAGTACAGCTGACCAACCCACTTCACACGTCAAAAGTCACGATTAACCACATGATGGCAGTGATAACTATAGTACAGATGATCACCATAGCACAGTGCATGCTTAAGGGCACTAGCTATCCTATGCAGTCAACAATTATGCTAGCATAATAGTGACTTCCAATATACTGTTATCTGTAGTTGATTTGTTATGGCAAGCTAACACAACATATGATGAGTCAACTTGTTTAAATGAATTAGACAGCAATCCTAGTGCCCTATAGGCACTAAAATCCTAGTTCCACATTCTACCTAGCATTATCTATTTTAAGCAATCTTCCAGCAAATTTTCCATATCATACTTGCCCTGAGACTTGATCACCACATATTATGTTATTATTTACCGGAACAGCAGTCATGAAATATATTCAAATCTTTCCATAGGAAAATAGGTTTTATGTACCAGCCCAGCTCAGTTTCCCAAACAATCTATAACCGCAATACCAACATAAACTATATTACGTGTAGTTTCTCTTCACAATCAGCAAACTTACTACACTACTTGAAATGGTAGGCTAATTCTTAGATTATGGCCTATGTAGCAACTTAGCAACAGCAGCCAAAGGTTAAATCAAAGATGAATCATACATGGGATCACATCTAATTAAAGTATTGTCTATTCAACAAGATTTCAGGCAAATCCAGCGCATGGTTTGATGTTTACTAGATAGTCTTTATGTTTCATTTGGGTTAAATATTCTCCTAAAGGAGACATGGCCTAAATACTAGCCTTCAGCATTGGTTTTGAAATCAGTTGGCCACTTAAGGCAAAGTTTGCCAATTGAGATGTCGTAGTAAACATGTCAAATATAAGAACCGTGGAACTCTAACACACCAACAGTAGGCCATTGTGATAAACTACCTTCTAATCTGGAGAGAAGATGAGACTGAATATATTTTCCATTTATCTTCCTAGACCCTGATGGAACATCAAAATTAGCAATCTCTTCAGCTAGGCCAACCAGAGCCTGTTGACATAAAAGAAACAGTGAAGATATACGAAGTATAAATACTTTTTGGGTAAAAACATCAACAGAATTGATCACTTATATAATCATAATACAAGATTAGAACAACACCAGGAATTAATATTGCATTACGACCCACTGATGTGCTTTATACAACTGTTAGCTTCTTGCAGCAGTGGCGGATCTTGCTGGGTGAGCAAGACCGGATCATTTTTTTTTCAAGAACGCGCAAAAGCTTTGAACGTCATTCCATTAAAAAGAAGAATTTAAAGTACAAACACAGAGAAGTGCCCTGTAGAAACTGGAACGACCGAAACCAAGAGAAACGGGGGTGTGAAGCAATTAGAAAAAAAAACTACTAGCATGGTGAACTACTACTGTTACAGGGGCGCCGTCCGACAAGGAGCACCCGCCATGCGCCAGTGGCAGTACTCTTCGCGAATAAGCTAAAGAAGTTGATCAATTGACACGGCCTCATTTGTTGAAAACTCTGCGATTCCGCTCCTTCCATATCATCCAGGAGACTAAGATGATGCACGAATTAAGCTCTTTTCTCTTCTGCCTTGGTAACGAACTCCGAGTGGATATCAATGTTCTTCCAAGGTGAGTTGTCCAACCGAAATGGCACGAAACAAACCAACACGAGCTAAGAAGCGACCAAACTTGGGAAGTCACTGCACACCCAACCAGAAGGTGATCTATAGTCTCTTGGGAAGAGCCACAAAAGACACAAACGCCCTGGTTTTGGAGCCCCCGACGCTGGAGACGATCTGTCGTCCAACAACGTCGACGAATTGCTAACCACATGAAGAATTTGCACTTCAATGGCGCCCATGCTTTCCATATAGCCTCAGCACACAAAAACCTTAGTGATCCCAGGAAGAAGGCCTTGTAAGCCGACTTGGAAGTGTAGCGTCCTGAGGCTTCCCAACGCCAAATGATCGAATCCTCATGTCCCTACGTTAAACGGACTGGTTGCAACGAATCCCAAAGTCGAAGGTACTCTAATAGGTTGTGAGCATCCAGTTGACCCCTAATGTCCGAAATCCACTTTCCATTGAGAAGTGTTTCGTCTAACGTTATTTTTTCCGAATGGAGGGTGGAATTGTCTTTACTAGGCAAGGTGGTACTAAGTTGGGGATGTTACACCCATCCATCCAACGATCCAATCAGAACAAGGAGCTCTCACCATTGACAATCTGTACGAAGATAGAGGCTCGGAACATGCTTTCTTCCGATCGGCTGGCTTGGGTAAGCAGACTCCCCCGTAGCCTTGACGGCCATGTCCGCTGCAACCATAGCCAACGGGTGCGAAGGGCCTTGCCTAGATCATGCAAGTTGTGTAAGCCCAGACCCCCATACTGAATGGGCCGACACACTGACGACCAAGCAACCAAGCAATACCCTCCAGACACATTTTCAATACCTTTCCAAAGAAACGTTCGCCACCTTTTGTCGATTTCTTTGTTTACCGATAGCGGTGGGTCGAGGGCCATGAAACTATAGATTGGGATGGCTGTCATCATCGACTTAACCAATACTAGGCGTCCACCTTGCGACAGCAAACTGGCCTGCCAGGCTTGGAGGCGATTAGCAACCTTATCCAGGAGAGGTTGAAAATCTCCCCGGATCATGGTGAAGCAGATTTAAGAGATGCTCAGGATCAAGGTGCGTCAGCTGAAGGGGGCAATCTCTTATGAAACATCTAGTTGTTGTTCTGAGTACTTAAAAAGTATGTTCTCTTGTAATCTTTACAAGCTGGCTTGTGTCGAGGGCTTAGTCATGAACTGGGTGGTTGTAGGTTTGAGTTTTTTGGGTCGTTGTTGCTCTGTAATTTGGCCAATGGTTTTCGCAGTAGTCATTCTACCCCTTTTCATCCTCTGTATCAGACATTAGCTTTCAATATATGTTGGGATGTTGCATGTTGTTTCAAAAAAATACTGCTATGCATCCAGTTTTAAGAAAGACAAATACAGGAGTTTACAATAGTATCCACTCCTTTAGTGGCAGGCTGGCAGCAAGCCATATTTTATCAAAGTCTATGTAGGTTTGATATCATTAAAGTCTATGTAGGTTTGATATCATTATAGAAAGGGCTCGTATGCTCCAGACAGAAAATTGCATGAATCCTAAAGAAATAGGAGTTGAGGGGCAGATTGGCAATAAATCATTAGTAAACACAGTCGCCTTAAGAACTGTGCGATTTTCTTTTGGAATGGAAAGGGCCAAGGGGGCATTTTGGTAACTTCTAAAAGATATATAGGACAACCCCCCACCCCCACCCACACACACAACGTAAACATACAAGTCAACATCTTGATGCAATCAGACTTAATTAGGTATAATCATCAAACAAGAAAAGGCTGTAAGAACTAACCTGCAGTTCAAGTTCCAAAACAGCTATTTCACTTTTGAATTTTACAACTGCGTCATCCTTTATTTGCAACTGCAGAACATAAGACCTAGTTAGTAATGACTGGGTATCTAATAAGTAATAAGAGAAATGGCATTGTGCAAATTCGACAAAACAACAAATATATGTCCTAGATTGTTATCTATACAAAAGTACGTTTTCCTACAAAATTCATTGATGCATGATAAGCTAGTAAACTGTAGTTTGGCAACCAGTTATGTCGCTGCTAACATATTTGCATTTAAATTGCATTTTTATAAAAAGTGATAATATTCTTGATGAGATATGCAGCATGAAGTGAATCAACAACGGTACTTTACAAGTAGCAGGAGAGTTCAAGATTTGATTAATTCCTGATTCAATAAATTCACAGTGTCTTGCTGACCTACACTATGACAGCAATTTGAGTGCGTGGACACAGCCGTCGATTTTGATTTTATGAAATGTCTAGATGTTGTCTTCAACAGATTAAGGAACTGAACAGCTGATGGCCAGTCATACAACTTAGTATTTATTTTTTGAGACCAAACAACTTGGTATTTAAGAGACCCAAATAATAGAAAGAACACATTTCACTATGATCAAGTATGTGATGATGCAATTTGATGAACTGCTTGCACGAGTACAATAATAGAACCTGTCTCTTGAGGAACCGGCTATATTGATTTGCTTCACTGAGCTTTCTCAAAATCTTACTTCGTTCGGAATCAGCCAAAAGAGACTTCAACTGCAAAATCACCCAAAGAAAAGGGAGAATATTAATCAAATATAAAATAATGTAATTTTAGGGTTCGCAGTTTGCTGACTAAAAAATCATGCCAAATCCCCACCATGTTCTTTGTACTTCAAAAGTATCAAACTTTCTAATGCAATGTGCAACAGCAATATCAACTAAAAAATTCAATACTACATACAAGTTCCCCGTTTCTCTGTTTGAGTTATTCAAAAGGAAGGAACTAATAATTAAGACTGCAAAGACAATATCCCCTTAAGCTAGCTGAACTATCTTGAGTTCATAGGAACTGGACATCATAGGAATATAAACCACGTCGGCATCACAGGGATATATGTTCCTCTCGTGGCAGATACAAATGCCATGCCTCCTGTTGACCCAAACTTCGACAAATAAAGAATGAAACCTAAAAGATATAAATGCATGCCACACACACTTTGTACACAAGCAGAAGATAAAAACAAATGTTCTGAAACTAGAAAGAAACACCATGTATAGAAGTTTATAGGAGAAGAAAATTCTAGCTCTGTTGATTCAGAAATCATAATGTATCTACTTTCACTGATACGTTGTGCAGGTGCTAAGACTGATGAAGTGCACAGAAGAAACGGTTTAATGTTGAGTTCAGCTGATACCTCATCAGTGTTCAGCTGCCGGGAAAGCAGTTTTTCAGATGCATCGCCATCAACAATCCCACCAGTATCTTCAGATGCATCGCCATCAACAATCCCACCAGTATCACTAGTCTGCTCCTCCGAGGAAGATGACGTTGAGTTAGAGGGTGCAGGCCCGTCCTCTAAATTCAAACTTGCTGAAAAGGATCTCCAGCATGAACGTCTCCCAACAACTGGGCTCACGGGATATGCCATGGCCGTGAACTTGCGACATTGGCTGGAGTTTGTGGAAGTGGAAAAATGGCAGAGAGCCCTTCTGGGAATCCATTGCTTTTCAGACATGGACTTACTCGGACATATGAAGTAATACTCCCTTCCCACATTCATGAACCAGAAAATCACCACACCGATGTTAAATTAATGAGAAAGAGAAAATGAAACTATATGTTATGGTTCAATGGGACATGGAGTTCCGAAATGTGTACATGCGCTAATTTACGAAACTAAAAATCAGGCAAAGATCAATTTAAAGAAATCGTACATATACAGTGCTGTCCATTTTGGATTCAATATCTGAACAAGAGATGAGTGCACAATCAAGAACAACCTACCTTGCAAAACTCGTAGTCAAGCATTCCATGGCAATTTCCTGAAGAAAAACGAGATATTGTTACCAATCAAAGTTGTAATAGCTTCCAATCAAGGATGTTAACAGAAATATAAATCTCCGGTAGCCGGTAATTTCATATACGGTAAGCAAATAAACTGCAGCAAACAAATCCGCAACAACACGCATGGATTGGAGAGAAAGAAAGATTTGGATGAGTTTGCTCACAGAAAAGAAAAGATCCCCAAGAACAAAACTCACTCTTAGAACAACAATCCAAGCAAGTTAGGGCTTCCTTACCAACGAAAGAAGAAATCGATCCAAGGACGGATGGATCTCCACTCCACGCCAGTCCGGTAGAAAGGAGGAGGAAGACGACGCCGCCTACGAGAGAAGAGAAGAATTCCGTGGTTTCGAGGTGGCAAGCGTGCTTTTCGGTACAAGGAGGAGTGTGTTCGGCGTAGAGGGTTAACCTACGATCAGACGACGTTGGCGTGAGCAGCGGCGGAGCGTCGTTGAGGCCAGCCATACTGGGCCTTGGCCTCCCCTGGCTTTAGATCCACTAGTCTCTTTTTTTTTTTTTTTGAGAGAGAGAGAGAATCAGAGAAGATCCACTAGTCTATCCGCTGTAAACAGATTCATGCCATACAAAGAAAAAGAAAAGGCATCTCTGGGCCTCAAATGGATCCTGATATAGATTATCAAACCAACACCTGTGTACTTCAAGGTAATTTACCTCAACATTCAAGTTCATGTTAAACAAACACAAATTCCAAAAGGCCATAATGAGCCTTCATGACCAACCCCATGGTCCCCAACTCTCCATTCAGTAACTGGAACAAGATCCCTTTGCACTCATGCATATCTGTTCAAGCTATGCATGATGCACCATAACAGAACAATAGGAATGATTAATCTCCCCACACAAAACGCAGTAAAAACCAGCATGTACGGTCAGTACAAGTACAGTCTGCAGCACAAGATTGCTGACTTCTGAATCCTAAACTACGGCGAGAATCAGCTACACCAAAAGAGCTGTACAACTTATGATAAACTGGTGTAGGTGAAATCATCAAATGAAGCAGACTCAAAACACTGAAAATAGCTGTTCCATCCGGAATCAGAAACACAAAACATAGTACTTGTTGCTTTTACCCCAAAACGAACACTTCATACTGAATTCCTTACAGCAACGAGAAATTGTACTCTAATACATCTAGTCTTGATAGTGAAGAAGATCAACTTGAATCAGATGAAGCTGAACAGTTATCATTCTGCCAAGGTGGATGAAGAGTGATGCTGCTGCTGCTTTCCTGACACTTCAGCAGAATGACCATAATCATCACCTTCACTCTGAAATGGAAAGATCAACAAGAAAGATAGTCAGAAATGATTTCAACTATCGTTGTCTTGGGATGGCAATTGGCATGCTTTGCTCTTTATTTTGTGATATTTCATTTATAAGGTGTGCACGCAAAAACTAGAAATAAAAAGAGAAATAATCTATGCAACACACAAAAAGAGAAATACACGTACCAAATCAACAAGCATATCAATAGTGAGACCAGTATCAAATTCATGGGCCTTCAGTGCTTCAACAATGAAATCAGCAGACACATCTGGGAACATCCGCGAGAGGGATTCCACCACAGCAAGATGATTATCCACATCACTTTCCTCATACTGTGATGGATCAAATGTGCTACCAGCAGCTTCTCCTTTCGAGGAAGACTCGGCAGAAATATTGAGCTTTGCTCGGCTTTCAGCATATTCATCCAAAGAAAGGGAGTCTGGGAGCTCATACCCAGAAGACTTGTCGGCAGTCTCATTCTTTTCAGTTTCACCTACTTGCTTCTCAGAATCCTTCCTCTCGGTCAAGCTTTCTGCAAACAAAGACCTGGAGGCAGGCACAAAAGGAGTGGCATATGGATTCAACCGAGAAGACATTTCCATTGTTTGTGATTCAGCAGACCTGTCAAATACGCAAGGAAATCTCAGTACAAATTTGTACGAGCAGTCACAACTCATCAGATCCTAAACTGCATTTTCATGTCTATCAGTGTTGGTCGAGAACATAATTTTTTCAGTAATACATGCCTGATGTGAGGATCGTTTAATCAAATAGGCGTTGCAAAAAGGTACTCCCTCCAGTCGCAAAAGGAAGTCGTTTTGGATATTGACACAGTCTCCAAAATGCAACTTTAACCATTCATTTCTGTTGAAATATATTTATAAAATCTACTAAAATTAAAATATTATGAAAAATACTCTTCAAGACAAATCTATACATGTCACTTTCATATGTTCATTCCAAATATTCAAAAAGATATTAATAGACAAAGTTTATAAAGTTTGATTGCACGTTACCCAAAACAACTTCCTTTTGTGACTGGAGGGAGTATGAACTAATAAGAGAAAAGTGGGATGAAATCCATCCATCAATCTAAGATGATCTTACTTCCAGAAAAGCATACTTAGGGATTTCATGCCATGCATATACAATTCTGGCTATGGAGTATGGACAGTGTAAAAAAACTGTAGCCAACATCAATTCAGTGTAATTAGAGCTTAGGAAAAATGACTCCACACATAATTTCGCCATAACACTGCAATTTACATTTATCAGAAACATAATAAAAAAAATGATCAACAGGGCAGGGCTAGCATGATATGAAATGGTAGCTGACACCAGAAACAGAGAAAATCTCATTAGTCTGCTGTCTACAAGCTCCAATGCTGGCACCCCAATTTTAACCAGTAGCAGCCTTATTAGCATATTTGCAAGGAACAAGTGCATCCATTTATTTCACAGCCAGACTCCAGCATAAAGATGGAGCTACTATTAGGCTGGTAGAAACCGAACGCAACTTGGACAAAAAAAACGAGGAATCTACCTTGTGATGCCATCTATACCTATCACACAACTTCACTTGAGCAAGTCTGAGAAAGTAGGCCAATGACTATGCTATCGGCTACCGAGCATCCAAGCAATGTCACATCTTGATCAACTAAGCAATAATACATTACACATGACAAGGACAGAAGCAGCCATAACATTCAGTCATGAAGCATAGGCTCCCAAGAACAAATCTTGAGTTCTTGATCCCCCGCTTCATGGGAGAACTCTAGCACAAACGGATGATTCCATAATCTACCCCTCGCATTCGTACCAAATCCAGAACCACCACCTCCACTCAAAGATCATAAAACCGCAACGAATCAGGAAATCAAGCGTACCAACCAGGATCAACCAAGAACCTACGACCATACGAGGTAAGATTGACCTCGCCGGGATCGCGAACGAACCACGAATCGGACAAAGCATACCAGGGGAGGGGGGGGACGAAGCGAGAGGCGGATGTACCTCTGCACGACGTGCAGGCAGGAGGCGTGAAACCCTAGGTCGCGCGGTCGTCGCCGGCGTCGTCGCGGCTGGCTTGCTTTGCTTCGGAGGGGAGGGGAGGGAGGGGAGGGGAGCGGCTAATAAAGAGGGGAAAGAAAGGAAGAAAAGGAAGGCAACGGGAGGAGGGGGTGGGTGGTAGGCCCGGCCGGTGGGAGGGAAGCGGTCGTGGTGCCCTCTCGACGGCTGGAGATCGGTGCCGTTCTAGGATGGACGGCTGTGATGGTCTCTGCTCCCGAAACGTGCTTGTTCGTTCTGCTATTAATGGGAAGCTTTTTCTGGGAATCGCACTGCAATTCTTTTTAGGAAAAACCGGAGTTGTGTATCCCTTGTTTTGTTGGCCGAATTTAGTAAATAGTAAATTACACATCTTTTCTCTTTATGATAATGCGAAATAAGAGCATCTCGAACAACTGTCAAAGTGTATCACCAACTATAGCCACATTGTCATCATGCTAGAGTCGATGTTCGAGAGGGTAGACACTTGGACATTGGAACGGGCATTGGCATCAATGGTAAGCCTCATAGCAGGTTCCAGCTTGGAGTCACATGATGAAGCAAGGTGGTGCTCCTGCGAGCAATTTTACAGCCCCCATTGGGTGGATGCGTTTTCTTTTACTCTAATGGAAAATAAGAGTGTGACGAACAACTACTAGTTTACCGGTGACTAGAGCCATGTTGTCGTGATACCAAAGTCGAGGTTACAGAGAGCAGACAGTTGGGCGTTGGAGCGGGCATCTAGTGTCACCGGTAGGCTCTAGCTTGGAATCATCTGATGGACCAAGGTGGTGCTCCTATACATAATTTATGGCCTTGCTGTCTACAGCGTGAGGAGATAGAAAAGGTGAATGTTATCACTTATTTGCATATCAAGTGGACCATCTAGGAGACATTGTTCACGCTTTCCCCTTTGCGAGAATGAAAATTAAAGGCATTTACAACACATAGTCAAATCGTCAGCGACTAAAGCCACGTTGCCTTCATGTGGAAGGCGAGGCTGGAGAGAGAGAGGACACTTGGACGCTACAACGGGCATCGAGTATCACCAGTAGGTCCCATGGCAGGCTCCAACTTGGAGCCACATGGTGGAGCAAGGTAGTGAGTGAGCGGTGTTTGGTTGCCAAGTGGGCCCTACTAAGAGAAAATGACTGGGAGTTTTTCTCTCTGCCCTTGCAGTAATGAAAAATACAAGCATTTCCAACCAGGGGCGGATCCAAAGAGGCCCATGGGGGTGCACAAGACACCTGGTCTAATTTTGTTTTTACATTGTTATAGCACATGTATATGTAAGTGTGACCCCCCCCCCCCAGCCCAAATCGAAGGACACCGGCGGCAAAAAGCAACCAAGCGTCCCACTCGGCCTCCACGCCCTTTTCGTTGTTGGGCTAAGGATGATATCGAGTGCGGCCCAGGACGCTAGGAACGCTAGTGTATCCCAATTACTTGGCCAGCAAAGCCACGAGCACACAATCATGCCAAGGAAATTAGCAGTCGCACACTCGCATCGCCCCAAACTCAGCTTGTGTCTCTTGACTTCTTGCTCCATCTACCATCTCTTTCCTGTCTCGTGCTGCCTCGATCGTCGCATTCCGTGGGCTATGGCGTCTCCTAGTCGTCATCGGTCGTAGATTACCTCGCCGAGAACCAGGCATGGGCTGCAAAGATCAAGTGGTGAATCGGCA
The DNA here is from genome assembly GCA_036346395.1 of Hsuehochloa calcarea. NCBI lineage: Eukaryota > Viridiplantae > Streptophyta > Magnoliopsida > Poales > Poaceae > Hsuehochloa > Hsuehochloa calcarea. Next base: position 3,622,941 of record CM070596.1, on the reverse strand, counting down.
TATGGTATTGCTAATTTCTCTCAATTCTTCTTATTTCTTTCAAGCAAAGTAATTAAATTTGTAAGTTAGGGTTTCAATGTGATGATCGTTAGTTGATTTTTATCAAATTGTAGGGTTGGGATGTAGGGTTTTAATTCGTTTATTTAATACCGGCCTAGTTCATTGCAAATCAAAGGCAAAATGGAAGTCACTCTGATCGATGTGCCCATCTATGACCAAGCTTATTAGCTAAGATATAATGTCAAGTACGCTTCTACATTTTTGTTTCTACTCTATTGTTTTTGAACACATGACAGTATCTAATTGAGTTTTCATATTATTGCCAATGGTAAGTAAATTTATGGAACGGTTTTCGAGAAGGAAGGTGACATACAATGGTATTAATGATGAGAATTCACCTATTTTATGTACGCCGTTGAGGCGGGATATTTATTTTGCCAATGATGACCATATTTTGTCTGTAGTTTGGTTCTTCCTTAGCGGGTTTCTTGATTTTAGTAAGCACTTTCATCGCTACTTTGTTATAGTTGTACATTGCCATCGGTTATGTTAAATTTTTTATGTAAAAAAATTGTCGAACACATTATTATTTAGTGCAATGTCTTGTATAAAATTATACGAGTAATTCTATATAGGATGAAGTGGTGAACCCGATCATTTTTGTTGCGACTCTACCCTTATTCCCAGCAACGAACCGGTCCCATTGCCTTCACGTCGAAGCTGAGGCTGGAGAGAGAACACACTTGGATGCTACAATGGGCATCGAGCGTCACTAGTAGTAGGTCCCATGGCAGGCTGCAGTTTGGAGCCACGTGGTGGAGCAAGATAGTGCTCCCCTATGCAATTTATGGCCCCGTTGCTTGCCGCCCGAGGAGACAAAAAGTGTATGGTGTTTGATTGTCAAGTGGGCTCCCTAGGAGAAATGGTTGGAAGATTTTTTTTCTCACTCCCCTTCAAGAATCTTTACTTCTTTTTAAGGCGGCCCATTGGGTGGATGCGTTTTCTTTTACTCTAATGGAAAATAAGAGTGTGACGAACAACTACTAGTTTACCGGTGACTAGAGCCATGTTGTCGTGATACCAAAGTCGAGGTTACAGAGAGCAGACAGTTGGGCGTTGGAGCGGGCATCTAGTGTCACCGGTAGGCTCTAGCTTGGAATCATCTGATGGACCAAGGTGGTGCTCCTATACATAATTTATGGCCTTGCTGTCTACAGCGTGAGGAGATAGAAAAGGTGAATGTTATCACTTATTTGCATATCAAGTGGACCATCTAGGAGACATTGTTCACAGCTTCCCCCCCTTTGCAGTAATGAAAATTAAAGGCATTTACAACACATAGTCAAATCGTCAGCGACTAAAGCCACGTTGCCTTCATGTGGAAGGCGAGGTCGAGAGAGAGGACACTTGGACGCTACAACGGGCATCGAGTATCACCAGTAGGTCCCATGGCAGGCTCCAACTTGGAGCCACATGGTGGAGCAAGGTAGTGAGTGAGCGGTGTTTGGTTGCCAAGTGGGCCCTACTAAGAGAAAATGACTGGGAGTTTTTCTCTCTGCCCTTGCAGTAATGAAAAATACAAGCATTTCCAACCAGGGGCGGATCCAAAGAGGCCCATGGGGGTGCACAAGACACCTGGTCTAATTTTGTTTTTACATTGTTATAGCACATGTATATGTAAGTGTGAACCCCCCCCCCCCCAGCCCAAATCGAAGGACACCGGGCCAGCCAAAAGCAACCAAGCGTCCCAGCTCCGGCCTCCCGCTGCCCCACACTCGTTGTTGGGCTAAGGATGATATCGAGTGCGGCCCAGGACGCTAGGAACGCTAGTGTATCCCAATTACTTGGCCAGCAAAGCCACGAGCACACAATCATGCCAAGGAAATTAGCAGTCGCACACTCGCATCGCCCCAAACTCAGCTTGTGTCTCTTGACTTCTTGCTCCATCTACCATCTCTTTCCTGTCTCGTGCTGCCTCGATCGTCGCATTCCGTGGGCTATGGCGTCTCCTAGTCGTCATCGGTCGTAGATTACCTCATGAGAACCGTGCATGGGCCGCAAAGATCAAGTGGTGAATCGGCATATGGTATTGCTAATTTCTCTCAATTCTTCTTATTTCTTTCAAGTAAAGTAATTAAATTTGTAAGTTAGGGTTTCAATGTGATGATCGTTAGTTGATTTTTATCAAATTGTAGGGTTGGGATGTAGGGTTTTAATTCGTTTATTTAATACCGGCCTAGTTCATTGCAAATCAAAGGCAAAATGGAAGTCACTCTGATCGATGTGCCCATCTATGACCAAGCTTATTAGCTAAGATATAATGTCAAGTACGCTTCTACATTTTTGTTTCTACTCTATTGTTTTTGAACACATGACAGTATCTAATTGAGTTTTCATATTATTGCCAATGGTAAGTAAATTTATGGAACGGTCTTCGAGAAGGAAGGTGCCAGACAATGGTATTAACGATGAGAATTCACCTATTTTATGTACGCCGTTGAGGCGGGATATTTATTTTGCCAATGATGACCATATTTTGTCTGTAGTTTGGTTCTTCCTTAGCGGGTTTCTTGATTTTAGTAAGCACTTTCATCGCTACTTTGTTATAGTTGTACATTGCCATCGGTTATGTTAAATTTTTTATGTAAAAAAATTGTCGAACACATTATTATTTAGTACAATGTCTTGTATAAAATTATACGAGTAATTCTATATAGGATGAAGTGGTGAACCCGATCATTTTTGTTGCGACTCTACCCTTATTCCCAGCAACGAACCGGTCCCATTGCCTTCACGTCGAAGCTGAGGCTGGAGAGAGAACACACTTGGATGCTACAATGGGCATCGAGCGTCACTAGTAGTAGGTCCCATGGCAGGCTGCAGTTTGGAGCCACGTGGTGGAGCAAGATAGTGCTCCCCTATGCAATTTATGGCCCCGTTGCTTGCCGCCCGAGGAGACAAAAAGTGTATGGTGTTTGATTGTCAAGTGGGCTCCCTAGGAGAAATGGTTGGAAGATTTTTTTTCTCACTCCCCTTTCAGTAATCTTTACTTCTTTTTTAAGGCAGTGGATAGGTGAGTGATGTGTTCTTTCCTCCCACTCTGGTCCTTTTGCACTAACCAGTGGGGCCAACACCGGCTATCCCGTTGGCTCCTTTATCACCCGCTCACCCTTCCCGGCAAACCCACCAGTGCTGCTCACCACCTCCCCTGAATTTTTTTGCTAATATAGCAACTTTTCGACACGTATTTGCAGTATTGACCACGCGGGATTCATATTTGCAGTATTAGTACAGATGATGCACGGCCGCCGTGCGGAGCCCTCTCTCCGCCCGCCACGCAGCCCATTGCCGCACGGCCGCCGTGCGACAACGTCTCCCGTGCGACAACATCTCCCGTGCTGCCATGTGTCCTCCCGACAGTTCCCGGCAACCACCTCAGCTAGCCCGCAACCACGCACTGCCACCTCAGCCGTTGTCACACGGCCGCTATGCGGCAAAGGCTCCCGCGTGGCCACGTGCCATCCCCACCTCAGCCACCCGCCGCCACACGCCACCACCTCGGCGGTTGCCACACGATCGCCGTGCGGCAACGGCCCTCGGTCCGCCATGTGTTAGGTTTAGTCAATGAACAATTCGGAAATGGTGCCAAGACTGTTGAGGCGGAGGTAGACCAGTAGGCTGACTCTGGAGCAGAGTCTGGTAGGCGTACATGTCGTTGTGATGAGGCTTGCCGACCTAGGGGACACTTCTGAAGAATTCATCCACAACAGAGTCTATAAAATCACTCTGGGGGTACGATGCCTGCAACTCCGGTTGTGTGAATGAGCTCTGGTCTTGGACGTACCGGGTTCCCACGTATCAAGAGGAGCTCTGCCCTTGAACGTACGGTGGGGTAGCGAACCCGGAGGAGCTTTGCCCTGCGTACGCTCCAAACCCTGGCTGCCATTGTCCGTACCCTGGCACCGTGTACTGCTCCCTAGCAGGAGCTGGGAGGCCTATATCATCGCCATCAGTCGACATGAACTAGCTATCACCCCCACACCCAATTGAAGGCTGCAAGACGGAATGATGTTAGTACAAATAAACACTCTGAAGGTAAATTGAAAGCCTCGTACCTTCGGATGTGCAGTTCAGATGACCGAGGGGGAGCGCCAGTCTGTGTACCAGGTGCAGACGACAAAAGTGATTGATCCCGACGGACCTGCGGTGGGAGAACAACATGATGTTAGCGGAACGTAAGACATAACCAATAAATCTGAACGCAGATTTGTTCATATCTTACCTCCCCGACAACCTGGGCCGCGAATGACCGACGGGGAACGCTACGACGCCGACCGGACTCGCTAGGCCATGGTGACCTAACAGGTGAGCACCCCCCACTTATTGCCCGATGCGCAGGACATCGTCCGCCGAACGACCGCAGCTCAAGTTCTTTATTATCTTCTTCATCTCCGCCGAGATGTACTTCAAAAAAAATTATATCCCTCCGGTTCTATTTAGGCTGCGGATGGCGGCCTCCGATGCGTGATGGATGTGCTGCGCCAACTTCAACTGTAGTGACATACGCAACAGGCTCACTAACGAAGAGTACGAATGTCATCAATGAAACGACCAGAGGTTGCAAGTGTATTACGTCATCGTCATGCCGAGAAGCGATGTGACGATCGAACGAGCGGCGGAGGCTCTGCTGGTGCGTCTCCTCTGTCACCGGCTCTGGGCGCTCCGGTGGAGGAATGGCGAGTCTTGCGCGTGTCTGTGGCACGTACCACTCCATATACGCACCGTACGTCTCAGAGTCGTACGGACGCGGGGCATGCAAGACATCCACGTGCACCCTCTATGTCCATGTCATAGTCCACTGGTGCTGGACCGAGCGCCAATCCTTAGTAGGCCCACCCTGCCTCGATCACTTGCATTTCTGGAAGGATTGGTGTTAGAAAGGGTGCACGTAAGAACTGTAAACATTACTCGGATGAAGTTTAACTCATAGGTGTACAGCTCGCAGCAGGGACCTGTCGTCCGAGAGGGGCACGACCGGGTGCACGCCAATCTGTCGCATTACACGCCGCAGTGGGTAAGGCTCCGCCATATGTGCGAACACCAGGTGGCAGTCTGTTGTCCATATGATGTTTCTCTCGTGCAACGACTCGAACTCGTTGTGGTACAACGAGCAACGCCTCACTGGTCTTGTGTCGGCCCAGCGCAGACGGCCTTCAGTCCACCGTAAGGCCATGGTGGGCCTATCTATCTGGTCATGCGGAACGGGGTACGGATGCACCGCTATCTCAATGGACGGCCGCCCAACAGAGAAGTGCTCCCAACTCCACAGCTGCAGGAGCACGTAGCAGACGACCAGGCTGGGGGTACCACCACCGGTGTCGCACCGTGAAGTGTCACACAACCCCCGGTATGTAGTGCAAAGGACGGCTGATCCCCAGCTATACTAAGGCATCACCCCAGCCTCTGCGTCAACCAACGACTCGGCGAGGCGGATGTAGCAGGGGTAGCAAAAATCACCCTATGTGGTTGGAAACAGGACCCCAACCAAAGATCTGGAGAAGGTAAGCAATGAGGTGTGTCCTAACGGACAACGGGAGCCAATTTATTAGTGACGTGTTTCAAGGTTATTGTGATAAAATTTGTACTAAGATCTGCTTTGCTTCTGTGGCACATCCACAGAGCAATGGGGCAGTAGAAAGGGCTAATGGTCAGATTATACAAGGTATTAAAAAATTGATTTTTTAATCACATTGAGACATGCTCAAAGAATTGGATGGAGGAGCTCTTCTCTGTCCTATGGGCATTACACACTACTACCAGTAGAGAAACTGGTGAAACACCATTCACACTAGTCTACGGTGTAGAAACAATGCTACCTAGTGAGATTCGCTAGGTTCAATGCGTACAGACCTCCTAGAACAAATAAATCAGGGAGAATTACGCGTAGACGACGTCAATATGCTAGAAGAAAGACGTGATCGAGCACTATCAAAATCGGCTGCCTATCTGCAAGGGCTGAGACGCTACTACAATCGAAGAGTCCGTCCAAGAACACTTCATGTGGGTGACTTGGTCCTGAGACGAATCCAAAACCAAGCCAACTTGAACAAGTTGTCCTCTAGATGGGAGGGTCCATATAATATAGTCTCTGTCACTGGGCCAAGTTCAGTTAGATTGGCCATGGAGGATGGTCGTGTTCTATCTAACACGTGGAACATTGAACATCTTCAAAAATTCTATGTATAATTATCTTTTTTTCTTATATTAAATAAATGCATAATTCAATTATCTTTTAATTATCGGTATCATATTAATTTTTTCAACATAAATGTTTTCTTTTGTATCATTCGCATACATGATCACCATATTTTTCTAATTATTTATTTGAGTGCTTATGGATGATCAATTTTGCTACTGGGTCACAGAGTCTTTACCTATCAAGTGGCCATCGGTATATATTTGGGAAATGACAACTGTCTGGGAACCTCTTATATAAGTCAATTCTCATTGCATAAGAACCCAACAGATTGACTTCATTTTCTTGAATACACACTGGTTCGGATCATTGATTTTGTAAAAGATATCCTGGTCTCAACACATTTGTTCGCCCGAAACACTCCTCCTATTGCTGGACAAAGTGCTCCAGGTGGGGGGCTACATATAGCAACATAAATAAGGAATTCAACTTACAAAAATATTTTAAATTACAAAAGTGGGTCAATTTCCAACAAGCAATTACCATTATCATACACCAAATCATTTCATTATCACATACAATTTTTTTTAAAGTGTATAATTACAATGCCATTTTTGAACACTTGAGCTAGGAGCACTTGAAGGAGTGGCGGGAGCACTATCTTCGATATTTTTAATAATCTCTGCCACCACTGGTGCAATCTTGGCTTGAGCCACAATACCTGCTTCTTTTGTCTTGAACTTGGGCGCAGGGATAAGCTTTCGAAGATCAACAGAGTCCCAATAAAGGAGATCAATCTTCAACAAGACTCGTTCAAGGCTTGACCCATTGCCCTCGTTAAAGATTGATATATAGTAGTCTTCATGGAAGGTATGTGTTTTTGAATGTATGCAATTTGAGTATAAATATCATTCCTAAGTTCGTCTAAGGTCATTTTGGTTACGAGAGGCGTTACTAGAGCCTTCAGATGCTTTGCGATTTCTCATAGAGAAGCTGAAATTCGGGAAAAGCTATATCCCGTGACTGAAGTGATTTCCTTGCCGACCTTCATCAAGGTATCCACCTTCTTTTCAAGTTCTTGCATGGCAGTGTGACTCCGTGTTTCCACTTCCTTCAAGTCTTGAATCTGAAGACCCTTATTAGAAGAGGTCTTCTAAAGATCCTCCTTTGCCTTTTCTAGTTCTAAGAAAGAACAAAAAAACATAATAGAATTCACGCATTATAGATAATGACAAGATCAAATGCTGTGTAAAAAGAAAAAAGAAGTTATTTACCTTTCTTCTCCTTAAGAAGCACCTTGTTTTGTTCAAAGAGGTTGTGGCTCTCTTTCGATTGCTTGCTTAGGATCTCGTGTAACTTCTCATTCTTCTAAGTTAAGAGGCGGATCTCTTCCATTTTCTCTGCTATGGCCACCACGCTCCTCTCAGATCTTTTCTTTGCTTAAGAAAATTTTAATCTGAGAGAGTGAAGTACAGACTCAACATTTTTTTCCGGCTTTCGCCAGTAAACACTCCCTATAGTGTAAATAAAAGCATAAGTTAATTATTTAATGGTAATCTTATGATTGAATAATGACTTTATATACTTACTTCTCTTTCTCCTCTACGAAAGTTTTGATTTCCCCAATCATGTCGACATTGACTTTCCAACACCTTTTGACAAACGTCATGAGGTCTTGGAGGTCCTTCTTTTCAGTTCTAGAAGGAGAACTCTCGAGAGGAACTTTATTTTCGGATTGATCCAATTGAACCGAACGGAAAACTTCTCTGGTTGGATCAGATTCAGTATCTTGCGACTCCTAAAACATTTTATGAGTCAGATCTAAACTGGTATATTCAAAATAAAATTACCAAGATAAATTTTTTTACCAATATATGAAAATCTTCATCTTGAGTTTCACTAGTCAGATGGACCACCTCTTCTGTCTGATCCTATTGGCTTAATGGCTCTAGCATATTTTTCCTTATATAAAGCAGTTTCAAGTTTAAGAGCTGGACAAGAAGCACATGTAGAAGACTCAATACTGTTCTTAAGCTTGGCATATTTAGCTCTAGCTGCTTCTAAGATATCTTTAACTTTATGTTCGCGCTCTAAGCAAAAAGTGCAAAGGCTAGAATCAACCACACCAGAAACAACTAACTTGCTAGACTCTAAGCATTTTTCACACGGAGCATATTTAACCTCAACAAGTTCAGTCATAGCATTTTCAAGTTGTTGCAAAGCAATATCATGAGCAGATTACAGTTTAGCAAATTCTGAGTGCATAGCATGGCAAGATGAACATTCATTAGATTCAAGAGTATTAGCATTTTCAAGTTCTAAAGTCAAATTATCTATTTGTGACTAAGTCATTATTCTTGGCCATGACAAACTCTAAAGCCTTATCCTGACTCATAAGTTGCTCAAACATAGATTCACATCTATCAGAAAGAACATCATAGGAAGGAGGTACCTCATTGTTGTACTCTAATCAAAGATATTTAACACAATCTATCTACAAAATAAGTGCAATAAGTAGTCGGCCATAAAACACAAGCCGGTGAAATCCTTGGCCTTCCCCTTCTTCTTGTTTTGAGGGATCTCCTCCTCCTTGTCCTCCTCACTCCCGGAGTCAACATCGCTCAAGGATTGATCCTCAAAAGCGGCAAGCACCCGGTGAGCGGCCTTTGTCAACTTGGCCCAAAGCAGGTGCTCTCGGATCAAATCTTGATTTGTTCCATTGAGGCTTCTTCCAAGTCGGCTTTCCTCCTTATGGTTGCCCTTACCTTTGATCAAAGGCATAATGAGATGCTTTCAAGCTACTAGACAAGCTCCCCTTAATAGGGGAAGGCAGGTAAAGTCAATTTGACAACGACATGCGGCTATGATTTAGCTCACCACATTCATAGCAAGTCACAGGACCTCCTCGATTTCTGTTTCTCATATTGTTGTAGGCCCGTGTGACCTTTTTGACTATGAGAGCCAAGTCAGCCTCAGAAAGACTCTCAAACTCCTCTTCATGGATTTCAGATAAACCAGCAAGCTAGAAAAGACTCAAAAGACCCATCAGAAGCTCTCTTGAGCGGGTTTGCAACCAAAGCCATGTTTTCCTTCTTGGGATGATCAATCGTCTCGATCTCATGAGTCTTAAGCTTGCTATAGAGCAGCTCCAAAGTTAGATCAGAAAGATTAACATTCTTCTCAATGGCAGTAGTCTTTATCTCCCACTCCTTGGTGTTGATTGCAGCCAAGAGGTGGGTGGCATTTTTAGACTGAGAATATTCAATACCAACAGCTTTCATATGATTAATCACTTTATTAAAGTGACTGAAAATGTCATCGATGCTCTCTCCAGGACGCATCTCGAATTTGTTATATTCACGCTTATAGACTGTTTGACGTACTTTCTTGACTTGGGACAAACCCTCATGATAGGTTTCGAGAGTGTTCCAAATCTCATGCGTAGTCTCAAGATTGCAAATCCGATCATACTTCTGTCTCCCAAGCCCATCATACAAGAGATTTTTAGCCTTATTGTTGTTAGCCAAAAGGGCTTCTGAAGCCGGCGTAGCAACTTCGGGCACAACGAGCGGGACTCGAACAACCTCCCATATAACGTGTCCTTCGCTCTCAAGGAAGACTCGCATGCGATTCTTTCAATAGGCATAGTCGTGCCCATCGAAGATATGCGGCTTTGTGGAGTATCTATCCATCGTCAAGTTCAGTGACCGGTTAAGATCAATATTGAACTAACCTCACTCTGATACCACTTGTTGGACCGAAAGGGCGACTAGAGGGGGGTGAATAGGAGCATACTCACTTTTTCATAAATACTGGATTCAACACAATTTCACTCCAGTAGCTATGGAAGCTATGAAGATAAGTATATCAGTACAGCGAAGACTAATATTGAATCCAATAAACACCCCTAAGCAATACTACAAAAGATCAAGCACAAGGTACCAAAACACAGAGCACTGCCGGTCAGACCGCTGGCTCAAGGGCGGTCGGACCGATTTCTGCCCGATCGGCCGGTGGCCAAGGCGATCGACCACGGCCTCGAAATGAAACAGATCGGCCAGATGACGAAGATGAAATTAGATGAAACTTTTGATCTACTAATCCAAACTTGATGAAGCTTGGAACACATCTTCTCTATGATATCAGAACATATTCCAATCGAAGATTATGATAATTCTTGGAAGAATAGCGATCATTTTCGATTTGATTGAAGAAGGGTTCAAAACCGAGTCAAAACGAAAACTTGATCCAAGATCTTGCTCGTGGGTGATTGATGATCAAGATGATCCAAGATAGGTTCCCACACGTCGCAGCAAGCTAGATCACGTGAAGAGTTCAATCAAAAACTCGCGGATCAAAGAAAGACCCAAAATCATCAAATATAGAGAAAGAACGCAATGAGACAAAACATTGATCAAACTTTCCTTTGATTGATTGATATGATATGGGCTTACAGCCTCTCCATCAATGGAGGACAATGCTCAATCCAAGAGCACGAAAAACATATCAAACTATCAAGAACCCTAGCCTCCACAAAAGCTCTCCCTAAGAAAATTAGGTTTTACAAAAATAGCAAAAGAGGCGAAGAGGAGGTGTAGCCACCTCCCTCTCCTATTTATAGTGGAGGCTTAGACCTTCTAGAAGTTTGACTCTATTAGGCTCCCGTTAAGGCCCAAAACAAACGGGACAGTTACGCACGCATTTTAATGCACATCTTTAATACCCCTTGACCTAACTAGCTACACCTAGCGTCATCTTGCGCCTTGGATTAACTAATAGGTCACCCTTGTCCATCTTGCACTACGCTTAAGTACAGTGACCTCACCCGGCATCGTCGATCGTTCTGTACCTCAGCTCTCCAAGCCTAGTCCCGATCATCCTCGCCGTTGACCGTCGTTGACCACCAAACAACCTGCACAACAATAGACAAGTAAACTGAAATTGGGAATAAGTTCTTCACAACTTGACCCATATTAGTCAAAACATGCATGATGCAACATATATGCCCTGAAACTCATGACTTTGACCTAACAACCGAACAACGCCGCCACGATGGGCGATGAACCAAGTGGAAACCGGTCGATCCGCCCCGTATCGGTCGATCACCACCTCGCCGGTCGACCGCCAGCTATTGGCCGGTTTGACCGCCAGTAATGACTTAGCCAATTTTCAACCTCTGAAAACCGAAACCTACTGGAAATTTCAAACCAATAGAACTTTTGACTGGAGACTCCAAAAATTATGGGACCAAGTGCAATAGAATCACCTCTCTTGCCTACACCCTCTATTTTTGGCCCAGCTCAATCCCTCACCTTCTGAAGTTGGCCGGTCCGACCGCCGCTTATGGCCGGTCGGACCGATTTGGGACCGTCGGCTCCATCGCCACTGCTGGCGGCCGACCGTTGAGACTCGACAGAACTATACCTTTGCCAAAAACAAGTGAAACAACAAACCGTAAACGCTATTGCTAATTGTCACATCATCCTAAGATCTGGAGCATATCCCATGATATCCACACCTTGCATTCTTTGCCAAAGGAGGGGCAGAGCTTGCACCAACATCTGATATGGGATGCCTCTTTGATGTCGCCTGTTCAGAATCGTAAGTTAGACATAAAGTAAAAATCACTTCTTATGTCTTATAATTGTTGTAAATACTTACCACTTTGCGATCTTTCCTGAGTGATAAGGCAGCTTCAATCAAGCTTGGGGGTTGTGCTTCTAAATCGATCGGTTCCTTGTCTAGCACCCGATCCTTTAACAGGACTAAGGTTCTAGCAAGGATCTCATCATCCAAAAAAGCTGCAATATAATGAAAAAATTACTTTACTTCAACTATGAAAATTTAGTTCGAGTAAAAAGGTAAATGGATTATTACCATTTTATGAAATGCCACAATCACAAGATAATATTTCCCTCTTTTGGAGAGGAAAGATCTTATTATTGAGGAAGTCATCGATGACCTTTCGTATAGTTAGAACTCCCCTTACCAAGTTGCTGATCACTTGGACCACACTCTTCTCATCACTAGAGATCTTGATCTCCTTGTCAACAACTCGGCTTTTTGAGGACCACTCCGGTGGTGCATTCTGATTATAAGTAATCCTACTCTCCTTCGGAATAGCAGAATAAAATCATTCTTTGTTCCATGTTTGGCTATCATCTTTGGTAACCAAAAAGGGAAATACCCTCTTATTGGCATCTTGGAATTTAAAGTAAAAATAGCCCACAACACCAACACCTTTCTTGTTGCGAATGATTTGGTAATAAAACCTAAACAGACGTAAACTAGGGGCTATTCCTAAAAATGCCTCAAACATATGGGCAAAGACGCTAAGTATCATAATTGAATTCAGTACAAGATGAACTAATTCTATTCCATAATGATTAAGAATTTCAATAAAAAAAATCACTCTCGGGTAAATGGAGACATGCCCGGAGATAGGGCACGAAGAGTACTGTAAAACCGGCCGGAGGGCATGGCTCAATCTCCCTCCCCGGCACACGCCACTCGAGAAGAGCCTTCTCTAGTAGATGTCCGTCTTGCTCCAATCATGTGAGCTCCTTTGCAGACAGCATTGATAATTTCCATCCCACCATTGTCTCGGTTCAATGGTGAACTGAGGGATTCTCCTTTCCGAAGGTTTGTGGAAGACGAAAGACTCTTGGTGAATGGGAAAATTAAAAAATGACAGGGGTAAATCGTGCCCAAGGATAAAGATTCGTATATATATCTTTGGTGCATTTAAAACCCACTACCTCAAGGATGTAACAACCGCACCTCGACCAATGGGGACATGACATCTTATATCTGGCCAAGGAAGTTCTTCCACGCGTCAGAGGCGTGTGAGAAGAAGCAGTTGAAAAGTTTTTCCCTTTTTCTAAAGTTATCTTTATCCGTAATCATCGCGAGTTAAAAAAACAACACCTTTAAGATGGAAACTGCTTTGACATGTGCTCTGAGAAGTGTTCACCTGATCATCAGAATTTTCCTTCTACTATTTTATGCAAAACTTCATAGAATAAATTGGCTTCTTGACCACCTTGGAAGAATAAAATCTAGCGACTATAACTTCAAGGTGGTCAAAAAGTCAAATTTGTTCTATAAAGTTTGTCTTTTTTTCATGATCTCTGCTACCATGGTACATCATCTAGTAGCCAAACATCGACAGCTCGACCGATTTTCCCGAGCTCAGGCCTCGATTTTCGTCCTGTAGGCCCGGCACAAAGTCCGAAAGCAACAATAAAAAACAAATATTTTTTATTTTTTCGAAAATGGATTAAATAACAGTATTTTATTCAAAAAAAAAAGAATCCAATAATAACATTTTATTATAGAAGATGGAATTTCTTCAGCTTCAGACCTGGCCTATATCAGGCCGGGCCAAGCCCATTTACGTGGTTTTTTCAGCTTCGGACCTGCCAATGTCAGGCCGGGCCAAGCCCATGTCTACCGTTCAAGGTCGGGCTTTTCCTTGATCCAGTCCAAAGACTTAGCATATATACCTGTAGCTGTAGGTCACACAGTTTGTGACAACCCTGTTGCTTGCCCGCGTGAGGAGACAGAAAAGGTTTTTTGAGATTAATCTAGAGACGCGGGCAAGCAACAGTTTGTGACAACCCTGTTGCTTGGAAGAACAAAATCTAGAGACTATAACTTCAAGGTGGTCACGAGTTTTGCAACAGTCTAATCAAATTTAATAAATAAGTAGATGAATGGTGCTAGCAGTAACTAGTCAGCATCATCAAATGAGCAGTAGATCTTCTGAAAAGCATCTTTTGCTGATGGTGTTTCGAAACGCTAGGCAGCCATTCACACGACTGTTGTACATGATGCTACTGATACACACCGGTAACAGTAACTCCTTTTTTTTACTTCGGATATTGTCACAACAACAACAAAAACACAGTTTAATTTAATCGAATATACTCGCATGGAGCTGAAATTACAAGCAAAATTAGTTCAGCTCAAAATATTCCTAGTAACGTCTGCCTCTTCGTAATTGGTTTCACATGGATCATTTTTGGAACGGGAGAAATGCAGCCCCTAGCTGTGCCTGACAAAGGGAGTACGTCTCAGGCTTTAATGTGTTCTGAAATTGTTCTTTGAGATTAAGCTTCGTCACTGTTTGCAAAACTCGGCTGCAAAATCTGCGCACCTCTTGACGGCGCGACTTATTTTCTGGAATCTTTGTAAGAATTTCTTGTATCAACTCACACAGTGGAGCCAAATGCTTCTTCAACACCTTTGATGCACTTGAAACATCACCAACCCAAGATTTCAATATGCAGTCCACCAATTCTAATGTTTGAATTCTTCGATATTCAGCTTTTGTGCTCCCAATCTTCTGTAGAACAAAGCCAAAAAGCTGTTGCCCTATCCAAGGATTCCTCCGGACAACTTCCTTCACAAAACCAAGTTTCAGCCGTGATTTCTTGTTGTTGAAGTAGTCGATCAAGATATAATGGAACTTATCAACCACATTTGCAAGTTCCTGTTTGGAACAACTCTTCGAATTGATGATCTTCAGAATCCAAAATGCAGCATTTTGGGCTACAGAAGCAACTGTGTTGAACCGTGACCGTGATGCCAACGTTAGAGCCTTCTCCGACAAACTTTCAAGACTAGTGAGCTCAACGTCATTGCCTTTTGGATACTCCTTTGCTTTGAATATCCTTTTCTGCAATATACCACCTATGCGTTGTTTGAATTGCTCACTGCCATCAGCTCTATGTGATTTGACAAAAGCTTGCATTAAGAAAGAATACACATCCAGCACCAGACTTTTTCCTGTAGAGTTGGGGGCAAAGAAGGTTACAAGAAAACAAACAACACAAGCTGCATAATGCAAGTAGATCACATAGAGACAGCATTTGGTTGAAAAAAAAATAACAGAAAGAAAGCAAAATAAAAGAAGAAGAAGAAGAAGAAGAAGACAACTGCTGATACTGTTTTTCATTGGATGTCCACGTTCTACAGACTACAGGCTATAAATTAACATATATTGCAAGATAGTTGGGTTATTTCCTAATCATAGTCATTCAAATAGCTCTACAACTAGCACGTGCAAGCTAAAGAAAATGCCAACACAATAGAATTTACTTTTGACTGTCCTGTTTGAAAGCATAACAACCAAAATAGAGGTGCTTCTCAAAATCTACCAGAATGGCCAACACACCATGAATGATTTGCGGGTACCACATAGCCATCGAAAATAGGCAATGTTTGGAAAATACCTGGATTCCTCTGAAGATATATCTCAAGTAATGTAAGCACACGAAGCTTGAATCGCATAAGTTGAGATTGCTTAGTTTCACTACCAGGAAGGTTGCGCTCCTTGAAAATCCTTGCAATGTAAGGATCAATACGGAACATAGCATCATCATCCATACCATCTGAATCATCTGAATCATCCCCACCGTTGGTAGTTTCTGCATCATCTCCATCTTTTGCCTCATGCTCAACTGTTTCTTTCAAATCATCTTGATCCTCATCTACTTCATCAGCTGAATCATCTTCCATTTTCAAATCCAATTCATCTTCAACATCATCAATGTCCCCAACATCTGCGACTTCCATTACAGTTTCATCATCATCTTCGATATCAACACAAGCATCGTCTTCGTCATCATCGCTACCTGTTTGGCGACGAGAACCTTTCAAATCTATCTTCACAACTCTCAACATATCAAGGAGCCCAGTATCTGTAATCTCATCACAGAACGCACGGAAAACCTGTTGTTCCAAAGAAAATACAAAGTTAGTGCAATCAAGTTAAATGCTAATAAGACACAACAAATATATGCCAAGAACTGTGAAAGTAAATGGCACAAAAAAAGTGAGGTCAGCATATCTGAGTACACAACTGATTTTTCTATGTTTCCATTTCCACTAGTACAAATATAGAAAATGGGTATTGACAAAGGACGATGAGAATATTTTGGCAGGAAAAAAAAAGAAGGCTTGTACAAATCAATTTAATTTTTTTCCATGAAGCTTATTTCTTAGTATCATCAACATAGATTTCTCAAATATGGAAAACTTCCAATTGCTAGAGGTATGTATACTTGCCTGTTCAATGGTGAAACAAACAGGACCAGATACATGAGGCAAAACAGATAGAAAAGTCTGCACAAGTACATCCATAAACTCTAATGAACCGTCCTCATTAGACTCCTCTGACCCATCCTCATTAGACTCCTGTAAACCGCCCTCATTAGATTCTTCTCCACCGAACTTGTCACCCTGAGCGATGACAGGAAAGGATTTCTTGCAACATATAGTGACATCAATTGCAGCCTCCCAAAACTCGTCTGGATGGAGAAGAACTTGTAGCAGCAACTGAATAAGGAGATAACGCATCACATGCATTTTAGTTGAATCCAATCCAGGGCTAATTTTTCTTTCCTAGTCACACAAAAGGAACCACATAAATTAGATGGCAGCCCAAAAGGAAATATATTTAAAAAAAATCCATGAGAATCTACAATATTAATTCAAACTAAACCCCTGCTTTCATAATTTTTACTACTCTCACATAAGCAACAAGAAAAGTACATGCAGAACAAAAGAAGAAAAGTAATGCAATTTTTAATGGTGCAGAATTGTCAGTGTTATATGAAATGATCCACTCAATTAATGCTCTGAAATGCTGAGATGTGGGCATAACTTAATAGTGTTGAATGGCATTACTTAAATACTTTTCCACATAAGACATTTTTTCTAGATTCCCTCTACATTTGTACCCCCTAATTTCAATGACGAGAAAAAACATGCAAAAAAAGGCCAAAGGAATGCAGAAACTAGCACTGAAGACTAAACGTCTATCCATAGATAGGGCATTTAAGCCCTATACAAGTTTGCTAGAAAAGCATTAGCATAATAACTGCAAGAAAAAAAATGATCTTGTAAGTCTCCAGTAGTTAACCCTTTGTTGTTTAGTATGGCAGTCTTTTATTCTAAAAAAATATATGAATTGAGTAGATAGAAAGATTGAGATTCCATTTCCTCTTCTAACAGAACAAGCTGCAGCCGTTGGATCAGTCAATCCTACAGCCACCCCACCACCCCCACCCTCGGGCAGCAGCAGCACTGGAACTACCTAGTACCTACCAATAAATGTCCAACCCGAGGGAGGGTTATGTGCTAGTGCACGCGGGCTTTGCATTGAGGTGGGCAGGATTGGCACAACCTATTATACCATCAAGTCTGCCGTGGATGCTATTTTAATGGTATCCCTCCATTAGTAAACAAATAACACTGCCAAAAAAAATGTTCCATTTGCACAAATGGTCCTTACTGCATAAAAAAAAGGTCATTTCATATTTGGAGATTATACTGTTAAGAGAAGTCCTTTGTATATCAACTGTGATGTTACATGTGAAGTACAACAGCTGATCAAATATGGTGCTCTGATTAATCACCGTAGCAGGCAAAGTTCTAAATCTGTGTAGTCAGATTTTTCCATCTTAATTACACTGAACCTCTGGATCAAAAGCTCCCTGCCCATCTAGCTTCCAAACAAACACTTACACCACTGCGTACATCCTAGGTTCTACTAAATCCATCAATTTGAAACCCAAAAATTCACAGCCTGTGATAGTTTCAATATCAGACACAGGAATAGCGCAATACAGATCTTGAAAATAGCAAGTGTAGTATTTCCCGTGCATACCGATATGTACACAAAACCAGGTAGGACATTTGTACACCCTCAAAAGAAATAACATATTCACTATGGTCATTCTTGTAGGTCAACCAAAAAATTCACACAACATAGAACATATTCTGAGAATAAGCTAAGTTGAAGCAAGCAATTACAAACCTCGTGGAAAAGCATAGATTCTATCGCCAGCAATTTCTTGAATGCATTGCCATCGTTGTTGCTCAAGGTCCGGAACAGTGAAACTGAGGGAATGTTGCACACGGTGTTAATGAAACGCATGAAGTAGAAGCCTAAGTCATTAGACTTAACCTCACTAACAACATGTAAGGCCTCATCCTTTTGTGCATCTTCTAGTAATAATTGAAGTTGTTCGATGCATTCATTACGAAGCGATGTCGATATAGCTGTTTTTGGCCATTTGAACTTCTCTTGCAACTCGAATGATGTCACCTCGGTTCCTAAAGATGCTGAGAACAGACCTTGGACTGCAAGGAATTTCAATATCTCAGTCTGCACTTGAAACTTTTCTTCAATACACTTAACCATTTCAGAATCTGTCAGTGAACTTCCTTTAGATGTAAGCTTCAAATTTTTCAAGACACAAGGAATTGTATTCACCACCCAACTCTTCAGAAGATCAGCATTCCCTTGGCCAAAAAGGTCCTTATCTTCAATTGAGCCAACTTCTGAATTTTCATCAGTTGTCTGACTTTGATCAGATGGTTCATCTGCAACAGACCCTTCATCCACAAAGAGCGCCATCAAATTTTGCAGAAGATATAAACAATCTTGACCATTGCGGAACTTGGCCACCAACTCTTTAACAGTTTTTGTTTTTGTCATGCAGTCAAATCTTCCGCTGCTATACTTCTGCAAGTTAATAATGACAGCAACATTACGATCATTGTCATCACTTACTAAACTTACTAACTCTTTCAGAAAATGTTGGCCGGCATTGTGCAACCATGATGATTCATTTGATAGAATATCCATCAAACCATGAACAACTTTGCTGGACAGAACCACTTGAATGGATGACGGCGGCAGTCTTGGAAGGAGGTTAAGAAGTATATTAAATGCCAAATGTTTCCTGTCATGAGATGAAAGCAGCAATGATCCTTCCATTATAACCTCACAGAAACTACGTAGATTCTTATTCGCATCCTCCGAGGAGCTGCCTTTCTTATTCTTTTTGTGCTTTTTGCTAGAAGTGGTGTTATTATTATTCTGCGAAGCTGACTCACGAATGAGCATGTCTGTGATCACAAGCCATAGACTATGAATACGTGGAAGACAAAACGCAGATTCCTGCATATATTACAGCAGAACATTTAAAGGATCAGCCAACAAATGACAATCCACAAAAGGAAATTTCATAAATATAAGAAATGCAAGTTACTAAATACACCTTAATTACTTTGAATTATAACAATATGTTTGATTTTTATGAAGTTCCTCCTAAACCGTTAAATTATTCAAAAAAATACCTTAAAACAAGCAGCAATGGATAGAAGATGCTCTTCTGCAAAAAAATTGTCAGGGCTGAATGGATATGGCAGAAGCTTCCCAAATATCTCCTTCTGGACATTAGTTCTTTCTTGCAACTTCAAAGCCAGAAAGAGTGCATCTGAATCTCCAACGTCAGCAGCTCTGTTGAACCAATCTTGTACACCAGGGGCTTCAAGAACCTCAGATAATATAGCTTCATCTGGCAGCTGCAACACATAGAAAAATTCAGCAAATGTCGAATCAAACAGGTGGTCAAATACTGGTACCGTTCACAAATGGACAAAGATTAGGAACACACCAGTGAACATATGTAGTTCATAAATCCTCTTTTTCCATAAATAAAACATATAAGGTGCAATTTCTATATAATAATACAACACGGTAGTCGCAATTGCCATAACCACAGGTTGCATACGGCAATATGCTGCAATGGCGGATTTACATGGGTTCAGGAAAAGTGTGTTTTCGATGTTCAGCACCAAATTAGCATGGACTACCAGCGCTGCTGCCGTTTCGACTAACTTGTGTAAACCTTCCATTATATGCACAATATATCTGTTTATACGGCAAATAAAAAGCATCTCATGTTATAAAACTGTTCAATATGTGCTTGAGGCATGTACCTTCCTGGCCAAATCTAGAATCACTGCAACTGCAGGCTCAGTTAGATATCGTTTCTTGCTACCAAGTTTTACAACCTTGCTCACAAAATGCTTGACAATGGGAGAACATTTGTCACGTGTCCACTGTCCTGAAACCCGTCCAGACCTAGCAAGTGATCCAAATCCAAACAGGCGCCCCAAAAGATTGTCCTTAGCTTCCTACAACAAAAATGAACAATAAAAAAATAAGTTGACATCAAAGGCAGGCAGAAGAAAGTGCAGCTGGTCATAATGATAAGGGTTTTGCAAGTTACCGGTCCCTTCATCGCAGATGAATATTCTAGTAAATTAGGTATCAATTTCATAGCTGCTTCAACGTTGATTGCTTGAATTGATTCAAGCACGACTACAAGACCCAATGCAAATCCTTGTCTTGCAAACTGCAGATCCCAAGCAAATGAATTAGTTGGAAGTGTAACGGAGCAGAATTAGAACATAAGTTCGTCCTAGAGTCAGGAAAGTATTTCTGACCTCTCTAGAAGAAGAGATGCCGCGAATGAGCCGCCGGATGGCATACCGCACGGACGGCGCGCAGTTCTCCAGGCCATCATCCTTCTCAGCCTCCATCTGCGAGGGCCCGTCACCATCGCCGACTTCCCTCTTCACCTTCCGTGCACCCTTCTCGTACACCCTCTGCACCTCCCTGAGCTCCACCACAAGCGCCTCCGCTGCGGCCTCCCTCACCGACGCCTCTGGCGATGCCAGGTCCCTGAACACGTTCATGTGCAGCCCCGGCCCCGCCGCCACCGGAGCGGGTGGGGGAGGGACTGACGCCACAGCCTCCGCCGCCGCAGCGGCGGCGGCGGCGGCTGTATCTTAGCGGCAGCGTCGGATTCGGCGGACTGGCGGTGGCGATCCTTGTCGATCTCCTTCCGCTGCTTCCTCCGCTCCATGGCCAACTTCTTCTTCTTCGCCGGCGCCTCCGCGGCCGGGGCCGGTTTGGCGGCGGCCTCGTCCTGCGAGGAGTCCGAGGCGGCGGCGGCGTCGGATTCGGCGACAGCGGGCGGCGGCCTCTTCTTGCCTGCCATTGGAGCGCGAGGCGAAGCTTAGCACAGCTCTAGGAGAGAGCGGAAGGGAGAACGGAGGCGTCCGAGCCGACGACGGCTAGGGTTTATGCCGAGACGAGGCGGCTGGAGGCAAGCTTAGGGTTAGGGTTTTGTTTTATTTTTCACCCTAATTTTTGTCTTGTATGTTAGAAACTGCGACTTATGTAGGCCCATATAAGATAAGCCCAAACAGTCCATATTTGTGGATCCAACAGTTACGTAGGCCCAGCTAAGGATCACGGGCCCAATGACATGTGGGGTCTCACAACAGCGTGGTCCAGGCGTGTGGCGAGAAGGCCAGGCGAGGCTGACGTGTGGATCCATGGAATAAAGCAGGAAGTCTGCGCGCAGCGCAGCAATGGCGGACAAACCGAGCCGCACGCTGGTGCTCTACGCCGCTGTTGCTACTCACTGCTCGGTTCTTTCCCCTCCTATTGAAAATTACACAAACTACAATGCGGAAACCTAGGTGGAGAAGAGAAGAATAGCGGCACCGTTCTTGAAGTATATAATGCTCCTTCTATTTGTTACACAAACTACAATGCGGAAACTGGTCAAGCAACTGCCCAAGTGGATCCACTGGAGCTAATAGTTCCCATGCTATCCGCGAGGTTGGATGTGTGTGATTTCTGCTTTGATTAATGCTACAGAGTTCGTTGTGAGGATTAACTAGCTGCCACCAGGGGCGGATTCACTGTAGCTCAGCAGGGTGCACAGGACACCGGGTCTAAAAATTATTTTTAAAAAAAAATAACGATGTAAATTTGATGTATATATACGTGGACACCCCTAACTTAATACAGGAGGACACCCCAACTTCTCAGTCCATTCCACGGCGCCGGCCAGCCGATTTGCCGAGGCCCAGGCCCAGGCGCCCAGCTGAGCCATAAGCCACATCACATTGCCATCAATCAATGTACATGAGTCCATCAGACATCACGTTATCGCACAGCACATTGCACAAGCTGACAAGCACATGGCCCACATACCAAATACCAATGACCAAACCATCAGTCCATCACATTATCACGCACAGCACAAGCTCATGGCCCACATCACATTCAGATAATCACATTGCGATTCACGCAAAGACACCAAGATGCGAGCACATGCACACAAAGACACCGCCTACTTTTCTTTATTCTCTTCGTCCCTCGATCGCCTCGTCGGCTTGTCTCCGATCGCTCGTTGTCCAAAGGCCGATTCCTTCCCGCTTACCATCGACCGTCATTCCTTCGCCAAATCGTCAGTTCAGTTAGGCGCCTGGGCCGGCCGCAAGTAGGCCACGCTCTGCACTCGACTCCCTGTCTCCCTCGACGCCTGAACCTTGAAGTCCCGGACGCAGGGCAGGCAGTCCTCGGTGAGTCCGATTTCCCTAAATAATTCTGATTTATCTCAAGTCCAATAACTAATTTTGTGTTTTAGAAATTCAATTTGTTGATCGTTGGTTAATTTTTCCTAAATTATAGGTTACTGCTTTCAATTGTGATAGTATTTGGAATACCCCAGTGATAAATTGGAAGCGAAATTGCAACTTGTGAGTGATCTATGTGACCAACTGAATATTTAAGAACAATGTCAAGTAAGCCTTGCAATTTGAAATTGTTAATGAACATAATTATGTATCTATCATGTGTGCATCTATTATTTAGCACTACAAATATCTAATGGGATATTCAATAATTGACAAATGACAGGCAAATTTATGGAAATGTTTCTTAAAAGGAAAGCACCACCACAGGAGGATAATAATGCCCCATCACATGAACAAAATGATGTCACTAATGCGTAAAATTCACCATCGAAGAGATCAATTGGGAAGATGAGATTCAATTCGATCCGCAAAAGAAAAGAATAGAGGAGTACCTTCCTAATCAAAAGGATGTGGTAAGAAGAAAGTACTTGGATAATGGGCCTTACCAACCTCGCACTTTTGATTTTCCATATACATCGATTGGTGGTAAAAATAGAAGGTTTAATCCTGAATGGTTTGATGAGTTTGGGAGTTGGCTTGAGTATAGTGAGTCCAAAGATAAAGCATATTGCTTTTGTTGTTTCTTGTTTAGAGGCCGCAATAAGAAGGAAGCTGGGTATGATGCATTTGTGTCAACTGGTTGGTCTAGTTGGAATAAAAAATTTAGACTAAAGGAGCATGTAGGAGATGTCAATAGTGTTCACAACCAAGCAAAGAGAGATTGTGATGCTTTGTTGACACAAGACCAACACATTTACGTTGCCTTGAATAACCAAAGTAATGCTGCCAAGACTGCTTATTATACTCGACTAAAAGCCTCAATTGATGTTGCTAGAATATTATTAAAACAAGGATTGCCTTTCCGAGGCCATGATGAGTCTGAGGAGTCCTCCAATAAAGAAAATTTTAAGGAATTTCATGCTTATACAGCAGAACAGAATCCATCTGTAGGCAAGGTTGTGGGCAACAATGCTCCTGGTAATAATCTGTGCCTCTACATTGCCGTGTGCAAGTGGATGATAGATTCTCTAACATAGAGACTATTAGTGAGCTTTCTCAAAAAATGGTGGAGACAAGGAAACATATTTGCTATCCTTTGGTTTATCGCCTTTTGAAGCTGCACTAGTTTTACCTGTTGCCACTGCTACTGTTGAGAGATATTTTTCAGCTATGAAAGTTGTGAAAACATATTTGCGCAATCGCATTGGCGATGACTTCTTGCGTGATAGCCTTATTTGCTATGTGGAGAAACATGAAATGGAGAGAATTACCAACGATACTGTAATTCGCCGCTTCCAAAACTTGAGAGAGCGTCGAAACAAAGTATAAAATGTAATGTACTTATCTTTATTCGATCATTACATGATTCTTTTACATAAAATTTTACTAAATATTTATTCTCTTTTTTGGTAGGCTATCAAGGTCGGATGTTGTGTTTTGCCGATACCGGCCGTCTTTTGTTCATGAGTTGGACCTTTATTCATAATTATCTACTTTGCTGCAATTAACCAATAGTCCAATACTACTTGTAAGACTTCATTTTGGTAAGCACTTTGGTCGCTACTATTTTATCTAGTCATGTTGAATTGTTGAACACATTGCTATTAAGTACAACATTGCTTGATAATTAAACACGTATGATATGTATGAGGAGTGGGGACCCCCGGTCATTTTCGTTCTAGATCCGCCACTGGCTGCCACGGTAGTGAAATTTCAGGTTTATGTGGGGCGAGAGCTGCTATGGTTGCCAATTGCCCCCGTGTTAATTATCCTTTGCGGCGAATATTCGTTTCCATGTTTTCCAAACTGAAGATTTCATGGCACAACCCGGATCGTCCGGTGCTTCTAGGGACATTGGAACAGTCAGAGGGGAATGTCCAGGAGAACGCAAGCAGTAAGCTGGGGAAATTACGGGTGAAGGCAGGTCTCAATCATGGAAGCTGCTCCAGTCAGTTCAGCTATCGCCTCCCGTATTCATGTATATGTGATCTTGAGCTATGGATCTGCTGCTGAAAATATGATGAGTTCTCCTCCATCTCAAACTCTTCAACCGAACGTTTCGGCATGTACAAACATCAGTGCCATTGGATGATGTCGTAGTGTCATGGTGAAGTCTCGCGGACGATGGTCGGCGTGATGACGACGGTTGAAATCAAAGGGCGCTCTATCAAGGCCGTGGAGAGAGGGTTCATTTAGGAAGCCGATCGACGATCTAACATGTCGCGTCACGCCACGATGTCATCGGAAGAGAGGAGGCGTCGGAGAGGTCAAAGCCAAGGCGGTGAAGTCCGGAGCCGGGGAACGTCGACAGGTCGGCAAGGCGACGCAAACCGATCTATGATCGAAAAAAATAGAGAAAATCCGATTTGAAGATGACTAGGGAAAACTCTAATTGGTAGCCGATCGGATGATCGGTGACACGACCTAAACTATGGGTTGCGCAGCCCCCGGAAGGGATTACGGAGATGAGATCATCTCCCAGGGGCGGGGCGGCGGAAGTTGTGGAGGCGGCGGCTCAGGAGCGGTACCCGCTCTGATACAATGTAAGAGAGGAAAGTAATGCTATCTTTTATTGTTGAAATCAGAGTATATGAGTTACACATATATAGACTACAGCTATCATATGAACGTGTACAGCTATCATGTGAACGCGTGATCCCTTGGAAGAGAAGTCGTCATGCATGTAGGAAGCCGAGGCACCATCCTGTCTAACAGTTTACTTATCTAAATTAGTTGATTTGTTTCCATAATATTAGATATTCTTGTCCGCACCATGAGCACAACCCCTTGTTCATCAAAGGCATATCCTTAGTTATCCTCTACTTAAGGATAGCATATTATCCATTAAAGGCAAGAAACAATAAATAAAGAAAGCCCCCTCCCCCCTCTGTCTTCTCCGCGCCACCAGGTGCAATCCCTTGTTTGGTTGGCACCTCCTTGCTATTGGCCATTCAAGCCTCGCCCTCCCACTCCCATCGCTTATTCATACAATCTCTGTCGCCTACGACTAGCACACAACAACTTGGTAACAGAGACCACCATAGCTCCGACCACCATGTCGAGTTCCAATGACGAGGCTTCCATGAACCAAGACAAGAAGCTCGATCAAATCCTAGCTCAGTTGGCGCGTCAACAGCCGGCTTGATCGGCATGACACTCGCCTGGTGACCCTGGAGGGATCGACTCGCCTGGTGACCCTGGAGGGATTCGACTGGCACTGATGGTGACAAGAACACCGGCAAAGAGGATTTGCCACCCTAGCTCAATCACTCCGAACAATTCTTTCGCGGCCAATGCACGCCCGAGTAGGTGTGGATCATGACGTATCACATTATAGGAGCCGGACAACAATGGTACGCCGATCTGGTGACGCTTCTACGACATGGTCGATGTCCGGTTTGACCCTCCCCTGTGCCATAATCCGATTGGTGAATTGGTGCACCTCCACCGGACCGGGACAGTGACCGACTAACAAGAGCAATTTTTGGCCTTGCTGACCCGTGCGCCCCTCACGTCAGAACAGGTCGGAACAGCAGTTCAATGTCTTCATGGTTGGGCTGCTGGAGACATTGCGCACTGGCGTGGAGTTGGAGTCCCCTCACAATCTGGAGGTCGCCACGAGCCTCGCTCTTGCGTACGAACGTCGTGCACAGGCGGCCACTGAGGTGGAACGAGCAACACTGCTAGCCAAACCCAACAACAAGGGAATGCCTCGAAATTTGCTTGAAATGATGCAATCCTTTGCTTGAAATTTCCTAACATAACAACCTTTTCTATAAGAGCTATACTCTTTTTCGATCCTCGACCGATTTCAACTCCTTCTCTATAAATATGGAAGCTATAAAAATCAAAACATAATCACAATAGAAGTATTATGTCGAAATCGACGAACACAATAGCACACAAAACACCTCACACAGCCCTAGGCCAGTTTGAGCGCTGTGGCTGATCGGTTTGACCGCCAGGTATGGCCAGTCAGATCACGATGGCCTGGGAGAAACCCGAGAAGATCACAAAATGACTCAGCTTTTGATCCAGTGATCTAAATCCCCTGAAATATCAACCATGGCTCATCAAAGAGGTCGGTAAGTCGGGAAGATCGAAACCAAGGTTCCATGAATTTCTTATATGGGGGCAATAGGGCACAAGAACCGAGGAAATTCAAACTTTGATCCAAAAACTTGCTCGTGGGGTGAATGATGATCAAGATGATCTTAGATGTTGTCCCACATATCTTAGTAAGCTAGATCACAACATGAATGCCAAGAAAACCAAAGGAACAAGCAAAATCGTAAAAGTCATCAAATAGAGAGCAGGAACAAGAAGAAACATCTTGAGGAAATCTTGTTTGGGTTGCTTTGAGAATATTGTTGGTTTACATCCACTTCATCACAGAGGACAAAAACTCAACACTTGAGCACCCAATCAATTTATCTCTCAAAAACCATAGCCTCATCTACTCAACTTTCCCCCAAATCAAAAAATAGGGTTTTCACTTGAAATGTATGAGAGGCTTCAAATCTGGACCTCTCCGTTTTATAGTGGAGGTTAGGTTTAGAAATAAAATCCTGATGAACACCCGTTAAACCCACACACAAATAGGTCAACATGCACATACGCTTCTCAAAGCAAATGACGAACCGGGCTTCCCGAATCCATCTGTTTGTGGACTTCATATCCACTTGACCTAAACCATATCTCATTGTGCCGTCTTGCGTCGCGGTTTTGTCAAATGTCACCAAGGTGGTATTTTGATGAAGATACCAAAATACCTCTTCTCGATCCTTCTGCAAAGACCGAGTCTAATCACTATGAAGCAATCACATACTTCGTCACGTGTAGGTTGATAACGCTTTCTTCATGTCGGTAAGTCTCCCCCATCCGGCTCCCACCAAAACCAATATGGTACTTGCATCGACCTTGCGCCGCTTGATGCAACCCGTTGCACTAAACTTCTCGTTCAGTCATCCTTGTCCATCTTGTGCCATGCTTGAGTCCAATGACTTCACCTGACATTTTTGGACCTCAGTCTCCTAGCCTAATTCCGATCATCCTTATTGTTGACATCCAAGGCTCCTGCACAACAATAGACAAAGAAATTAATTTTGGACACAAGTTCTTCGCAACTTAACCCATGTTAGTCAAAACACACATCATGCAACATATATGCACTGAAACCCATTAAATTGATCTAACCCACGATCATCGCCACCTTGCCAGCAAATGATTAGAGTCGGCGATTTAGACCGCCACCCATGGCTGGTCCGACTACCAGGCTAAAGGACTTAGCCAAATTTTCCTTAGAGGCGTCTAGACTCTGTTGCCCACTCATCCAAACAAGGTGGTCGTGATCAGGAGACACGAACACCACTACATAGAACTGCCTGATGGCCTTGTCATGGAAGTTACACCGCAGTGAGACCAAAGAATCCAAACCTACATTTTTGAAGAGACAGTAGAGCCCGCTGTAGGTCTGATTTTGGGCAAGATAGCTCCATTTGACAAAGCGATGATTGGTAAAATGTTTCTTCGCATAAATGATTTGAAACACATCTTGCTGGAACTTTGTGTGAAAATGTTCATAGAAGCTGATCTTGCAAACTGAAATTGATTGATGTGCCTCAAGATTGTATAATGTTCACTCTTGATCCTTGACACATCAAGCCCGATGAATTCACTTTCATCAGGAGCTCCTTCATCCTCATCCTCTTCTTCATCATCATCATTATCAGACGCCTCAAAGTTTTCATCGCTATTTTCATCATTTTCACTTGACTCCTCAACCTCTTCCATGCGCTCATCTTTGGGTTCATCTTCGATTGGATTCTCCCCTTGTGAAGAAGGAGGAGCCCTCGAGCGTTTTGCCAAACGCTTGTTTGGCATGGCTCCTGGGAATAGAATACAAAGATCAATCAAGGAAAATTGAGGAGAAAACTTATGAATATACAAGAAATTGCCATTTGCCATGCTCTCTGGTCACTGGCGATCAGACCGCTGGACCTGGCCGGTCGGACCGATTTGCTATAGGTTAGACCGTCATTCTGAAATCGGTCAGACTGTTGGTGACCAGCACAGAACAGACTGAAAATTTGACATTTCAGATTTTCTCAAACATTGCACAGATCATTCAATGGCAAAGAGTATATTCAATGGTTTATTCCCACAAACTACTTGCATATCAATTTTGCCACAAATATTGAGAAAACTAGGATTTTACAACAAACCCTAGAATTTGGGCAAATTTCAATGAGAGAAAAAAGCAAGTAGATGATGATGGCTTACCGGATCTAAAGGAGAGGAGAATCACTAGGGATGACTCCTTGGAAAGATTTGAGAGCCACAAAGCACAAAGGAGAGGAGAATCCAGAGGGGAGAAGGAGGTGGCGGCCTGAAGAAGAGAGGGGAAGAACTTGGCTCGGGCAAAAATGAGAATGGGGAGAGAGAGGGACTCTCAGGTGAAGGATTATAATACACTCCACGCAAAATCGGTCTGACCGCTGGGCCAACGGCGGTTGAACCGATTTGCTGCATGTCGGACCGCCGAGGGTGGCCGGTCTGACCGGTTATGTCTCAAAACTGACACACAGTTTCAGAACAGATGAGAGAAAAAGAGTAATTTATTGTATTTTACTCCAAATCTTTGCACAATCAATCAAATAAACACATTTGGAGTATTTCCAACTTATATAGCCCATGAAAATCAAATCTTAAATAATTTTTATAAATTAATCCTTTGTTTTCGCAAATGAAATCGTATTGTCATGAAAATTCACCAAAACATGCAAAATGAGCAAATGATGAATCTAAAAGCATTCAATTGCATGTATGAGTCATAAATACCATTATGAACATATTCATGTGAATAATTTTGGTTCATATGGCGAAACTCACTTAAGTGATAGAAAGTGACCACTTAGGTCAAAGTAGTATTTTGGACGAATTTGAAAATCAAATAACTTTTGCTAGGTTGGTCTTTTGGAAATATTTTGAATACCAAAAATATTTAGAATAACCAACTCTAGGATTTTCCTTTTGGCAAGATTTTCAAAAAATTTTAGAATATATTTTACACAAAAAACTAGTTTTGGTCCAAAACAAGATACCATAATGTAGAATTTTGGCTAGAAATGTATTTTTACTTAAAATAGGTTTTTCTAAAGCCAAAACCTTTGGTAAACCTTTGAAAAGCATTTGTATACAATTTGCAACTAGTTTTTCAAAGGATTATTAATAATTTTTAAGATTTTGACTTTTGGCTAAAAAACTCAATTTTGAAAAACAATACTAGCACTTAATTTATTTGTGCACACTTAGGGATGTGATATACATGATAATGATTTAGCACTCCCTTTAATGTGTCACTTCCAACTTGCTCAAGATATTAATAATGATAATATGAATCATAGAGCAAGAACACCCCTTTTAATATGATTTTCATGAAATGCAACCTACACAAGGCATAAGGGGCTAGATACTTCAATGTAAATACTTGTTACCGAGATGGCATTGGTTCTTGATGTGAAATGATTATCTTCAAGTTTGGCTCCAATTTGATATATAATGGAATCCACTTCTTCATGAGAGAGCCAAACCTCCAATGCCTCTCCAAGTATCTATTAAGCATTTAAGCGCAATTTGGTACCCAAAACTTGGTTGGGTTCACGAATGTTAGTCACAATTGATTTGGGCACCCAAATGGTCCTAGCATTAGTTTTATGTGAACTAACTATTCTAGCAAACACATTGACAATTTTATCTTTCCTAAGCAAATAATGATCATTGTAAATAAATGGCTTAGGAGATATATCTTTGGGATAATCCTTACTAAGATGTCTCATTTCCCAGCAATTGTAGCAAGTTGGGCCTTTGCTTTATCTACTTGTCTTTATTTCTTGCTTCTTGCCGGCTTGCCTCAATTTTGAATGTCTTGTCTTGACATCCTTTTGATTAGGGCACACTAGGCATAGTGGCTTTTTCCGTTGCATCCATGACACTTGACATATTTCTTCATATGTCTCGCGTTGTGCCTTGTCTTTAGTCTCCTTCTTCTTAGGAGTGAAGTCAATTCCACTCTTATCTTGCAAGCGCATTTGCTTGCTCAATATTTTGTCAAGAGTGGTCTTCCCTTTTAGGCTTCTTTCCAAGTCACTCTTCAAATTTTTGACTTGGGTCTTGAGCTCATTATTTTCTCTACAATGTTAGTATTGCAAGATAGGGAGGAAATGAGAGCATCTACTTTAGAGCAACAAGGTATATCAATTAAGTCATCACATGAGGTGGATATACTAACTTTAGATGAAATGCAAGAGCTAGGAGCTATGCATGGCATATCATCTAATAAATTACATTCAATGCCTATATCCACCTTAGAGCTATTTAGATTATTTAGGAGAGCTTCATGTTCATCTTTTAAAACATCATAATCATTTTGAAGAGAGACATACTCTTTCTTCAAAACTTTGAATTTCAATTTCTCCTTTCCTAAATATTCATTGAGCTTTTCTAGCATATCCATCAACTCATCATAAGTAGGCCCATCGTCATCATTTACCTCATTATTACCTTTAGCCATAAAGCATTGAGTTGATGTAGATGGAGTTGAGGACTCGTCATTGTCGGAGCTAGAAGTTGAGCATTCTTCGTCCGACATCCATTCTTGTGTGCAATCCTCGCTTGTAGTGGTGGACATTTCATAATAATCATCACAGAAATATAGAGTTTCACAATCAAGTCACATACTTGATAATAAATATTATTGATATTATTCTAGGAACAATATAACATATTATCCAATGTTATAAACATAATGAAATATAATCATCTTTGTAATTGCCTCTAGGGCATATTTTCCAATAGCATTTACATCCAACCTTTCATTTACGTACTGCAACCTTCTTCCCTGCCAAAAATGCTAAGACATTTAGCTATACCATACTTACTGCTATGATTAGTAATCAAGTTATGCATGTCACTCACTGTTGTTGTTAATCATTCGCAATGTAACCGTGTAGATCAGTCCTTATAAGTTCTCTTTAGCAATAGCTTTCATAGCGTCGTCACTGTTAACGATATTTCAGAAATTTGTTTGCCCTTTTACATTGATGTGGCCACCATACTCCATCACTTGCATTTATTATGACCCTGATTAGTTACATTTTCCTATTTTAACGTCGTTACTCTCATCTTCGGTGCTAGACACCGGTACCATTTACTGTGCTTCTCCTTAGTTACCTCCTCCTACTTTATCATACTAAAGTTGGAACTCTCATATACAAATCTAGATTCTGAGCATGCAATTCATAGCTACAGAGGCCCCAACACAAACTATTACCGTTGTTGGTGGTGACACATCACCTACGTTTGTGCAGTGACACAACACAAACTACCCACTGCATCTTCATTCACGCCGGTATACTTGCTACGCCATGTTATGCATACATGTTCAGCATTGTCACACCTTCTCCCTGAAAATTGATTTTGCATCTTCCACACAAGGACCAACCAACTCATGAATCACAATATGTTGAAACTGTGATACTATCTGATAAAAACTGCACAACCTCTTCCAACTAAGAGGTTAGTCTGGTCCATCGCTCATCTCACAGATTATGTTGCGCGTTTGTTCAATTAATTCCTTTGATTCCCTTCATCATGACAATGCAAATAAATTTAACATGCGGATCGATCTGCATCAACAAACGACATTACTTCTGCATTCCAGTTATAGACTGCAACTTGTACACCAGATCACTCTACAGCAAGACTCATCAAAAACTCATCGCGTCGATTGACGATCACTGATACGCTGTTCATAACCAGCATTTTTATCATGTATAATTTTAAGTGCCGTTGCCCACTAAATAAAAGGGGCTATCTCCTTATAACATCGATGGATGCACATTGTATTACAGTAAGTCAAGGAAATATCCTCTAATGATACACATGAAAAACAATCTATGCTTATTCACATACATAGGGCGATTCATTCCAGCTACCATTTACTCATAAAATCATACTTCTCATGATTTTAGATTTTTGGTTACTACTTCTGCATAACTAAACAAAATGTATGGAAAACCACATGTCGTACTTTAAATTTACACGAATCTTTTCTTTGTGCTCCGGCTTCCTTTCATTTTGATACTTAGGACGTACCAGATTCGCATATATAAAAACTTTCAATTAAAATAATCAATTTAAAAAAACCAACGTCTGACAACGAACACATCATAAAATACACAAAATTCCTCAGACCTATCAACGGTCGTATCCACACCATCACATCGACTGCCCTCAATCACGGTCGTTACCTTCCGACATGGAGACCAGTTCGACAACCCGGGCTGCACTTTCTTAGGTTCCCTTCCTCTGCTGGCTGCCTGTCTTCGTTCAGCTCCCATGTTGTAGTTTTACTCTGATGCCTTTTTCATATGTTCCTCGAACGAATTCTGAAAGAACAACTGTGCGTCTCCTTTTTAGAACAAATATTTTTATGCATTGCACTTCCATAATATTTTTATAAATGTATTAATACAAAACTAACTGCAAAATTTAACTCTATAAACAGTGAAAAGTCAATAGTATCAAGTATTTGCGACGGAGCAAGTACTATAGCTGAAGGGAGTGGGAGAATTAATGCTCAATAAGTATACCTGAAATCCTGAATGTCAGAGAAGCTCCTGTATGAAAAAGATTACCACAGAAGCTTAAGCCCACTCGGACAAATCCTCAACGAAGTTCTAAAAGAGAAGGAGGGGGTTATCAGGAGCACCATCGATCGATCGAGCCTTCCATTTTAGACGGCGAGGTAGGTTTGTTTCGTTGAGGTTGCTACGGTGCACGCAGGAGTGGAGTAATGATTTAAAGACGGAGGAGACAAATAAGTTATACATTGTAATTTCATTTCATGAGAATTATCAAATAGTATCAACGGTGATAATATTTTCTCAATCAAATTTGTCAAAGTACGAGAGGAGTCTGCCCGTGGACGAGCCGTGCCTCGCGGCGGCTAATTTCTTCCCTTATTTGTCGCTGAGAAAGCATGTGAGCTTTCTTCCTTTTTCCTTGCTTGCTTTATGGAGTCTTCTTCATGAATTCGGATCCTCTGTGGTACTACAGAGGTCCACCATACAAATAGTATTTTTCGCGAGAGAGTGGGCAACGCCATGGCATGACACTGTAGTAACAATGGAGAAAACGTACCATGACAATTTTACAACCGCGCAAAACACTGTAGCAATGATGTATCACTTGGCCTCGGTCTTTGATTTTTTATCGAACGGTGAAGATCGCTCCTAATACTCATGCACTGTAGATCATCTGCATTGACTCCTTCAATACAATGCAGAGGATCCAAATCCCTTATTCATTTGTGGCATACATCATGTCATCACCCTACGGTTACTGTTGTATAGTGCCCATGGCTTAACCCATGCGCTTAACCTAATGAGTCAATGCAGCGGATCCAACTCCTTTTTTTTTTCATTTGTGACACACATCATATCATCACCCTGGGTTACTGTCGTATGGTGCACATGGCTTAACCTAATTGCGCCTGATTTTTTTGAAAGTTGTCGTCTTCTCGATTGTACTCCTATTGTTATTGAATGAGAATTAAGCTCGTGTTTCGCAAAAAAAAAAAAAGATAGATAGATATTGATGGTCTGAATTAGGAATTAGGTTGTGAGTTACAGACTTACAGTACATAAGCTGCGAATCACCAGCGCTCTGACGTGGTCATTACCTGTCCTGACCTAACCATACCGTTAGTGGCTACTACAACAATATTTGTCAATATTGTTCCGGATATCATACCGGTTTAGCTATATTCTTGTACCAACTCATGTCGGTGTATTATTTTAGAGTTTAATATATTATTGTATTTTTAAAAGTATATATATGTTTAATTGTATGTACACTAAATTTCATTGATAATATTACTCAAAATACATAGTAGTATAATTAAATATAACATATACTTCAATGTGTTTAATAGATAGTATTTTCAATTCTATCGGTATGGTCCGCATTGTTCGGTATCGAAACCGGTATTGATGTAGTATAACTGGTATTGACTATTATCGAGGCTGTTACGGAACTCATGACCACTCTGTACTATTTTAGTTGACGGAACGATGCATACCGAACTATACCATAACGGTATTAATAAGTTTTACTACAAAACCTTCAGATTCCAGTCCAGTGACATCAACAAGCCACAGCTAGAACGGGTCTGCTCTAGTTGTCTTGTCCCCGTCAGCCTGTTTAGATTTAGAGTGAATGATCTCTTAACTCAAATCATTCGTGAATCAATCAATTCAATGTCCCGTCAATTTCACACAAGGCCAAGAATGTCCTCTTGTCCCTTTCGTGCTGTACTCTATACTAGTACAATTGCCCTAAAAAAGAAGAGTAAAAATTCAATGGGATTTCTGTGAAATTGGCAAGTTCCAATCAGGCCAATCTTATTCCAGACGGCTGATATACCGTTGTCTTATGATCCCTTTAAAAGCTTAACTCAGTCATTCATGAACCAGTCAATTCCCAATCAACATCCCATTTCACACGAGGACAAACGCGAATTGAAAAGGGACTCCAATTCCTTCCAAGTTGTACACCAAGCAAGTACCCCTACCACAGTAAACCCTATCGCAAGATCGGACGGCCGATCCCGACGGCAGAGATTTGGCTTTTCTTGCCTAAGATAAAATCCAAGATTCTACTAGTAGTTAGCAGAATCAGCTCAATGTCCAATTCACTGTGGCCGGATCCACTCACACATAACACCTCATTTGCACTTTTATTCTTACTTTGTGTAAAATGATTAACCTGAATATGCTATATTTGAACTAAATAAGTATAATATATTATCACAACTCACTTTAGACATCACAATACGTAACTAATACTACCACACAACTCTATATGAGCCACCCTGTTACAGAATCACACCATGACTTTGCAGCATCTTCTTCCTTGGGCATCCTGCCAAACCAAAAAAGTTGCAATCTTTTTTCTTTCCTTCTTTCTCCGGCTGCTGTTTGCTTATGCAACGCACATAATCTCATCTCAATATATCATCTGGCACTAGCTGTGGTCCGTGTGGCTGTGGCGTGGTGGTGGTCCATTTGATTGGCTAAGCATACTAGGCTTTTGGTTAGTTGAGTTCAATAACCATTTTGCTCCTGTCCTACTACTACCAACCAGGGCACAAATCATCTCTCAAAACAGGAGCATTTGTTTTCATCTTGATTTCTCTCTCTCTCTCCCCCTGATGTGAATGAGACGATCAAGATCAAAATTTATTAATTTCTCAAAGAAAGTTAAACATTTCGGTGATGAATATTGGCATAGATGAATTGACACAAAGAATAAGATCAATGCCCACATACATACACTTGATCCTTGCCAGTACTATATATCTTGACATTTGCTTAAACCAATAATCTCAAAGGGTATAAATTAACATCTGAAGTGCGCTCAGCTGACCTCTGTAACAACATGTTCTTGTTCATCATCCCCATACTTTATCCAAAACAACGGATCAAATGAATCTTGCTAGTCCAAAAGAAGAGCAGAAGAAGAACAGATTAAAAATTTAAGTTAAGCAGAAGGGAGAAGGCACAGATAGATACACCAACCTATCTATCTACCACCTTGGGCTCTCCTCCCCTCTCATGCCGGCAACCGGTTGAGCGCCTCCAGCAGTGTGTTCTTGAACTTGTCAAGATCCATCCTGATGTTCTGCTTGTCGAGGTACGCCGTCTTGAGAGCGTCCCAGCCTTGCTTGTGCACGGCATAAGGATCGGTGAGCACCTGGTGGTTCCGCGGGTACTGGTCGATCAGCGAGCTCTCCTCCAGCTGCACATTGTAGTCCATGTAAGTGACCTCCATGTCCTTGGCCGGGTTCTTGAAGGTCACCCTGGTCAGCCACTCGAGGCCGCCGAACGGCACCACCTGGATCAGCACGGCACCCTTGGGGAGGAACACCATGTTGGTGAGCCCGGCGCCGTGGACGCCGATCATGACGTCGGCCGAGTTGACCAGCCTGGCGAAGGTGGACATGTCGGTGTGCTGGTCGGGCTCGGCGATGCGCACGTCGAAGCCCATGGCGGCGGCGGCCTGCGCCATCTCCCGCTCGTTGAGGAACCGACGTGAGTTCTTGCGGGAGATGATGAGCAGCCGCGGCTTGCCGTGGCCAGTGGCGCCGCCGAGGGACGCCGCCGCGCGCTCCAGCCCGAAGGCGCGGCGCAGCGTGCGCTTGAAGTCGACCACCGAGACGTGGCCCGGCGAGCGGGACGGGTCCACGCCCATGTCCTTGTGGAAGGTGGCGCCGACCACGATGCGGGGGAAGCAGTGCACCTCCTTGTCGTTGTCGACGTCAAGGATGTCGTGCTTGGTGAGCTGCCGGAAGAGGAGGATGAACTTGTTCACCCACCACGACTTGAGCCCGCTCAGCAGGAACTGCACCTCGCCCTTGAACTGGTGCGTGCTGATGAAGAGCGGCACGAGCACGTCGGTGTAGTCGTGGTACAGGTTGCCGGAGAAGCCGCCGTTGGAGAAGAGGAAGGCCGGCACCGAGTGGTTCTTGGTGCACGCCGGCGGGGACACGCCGGAGCCGAAGGGCTTGAGGGTGAACTCGCGGACGTAGGCCATGGCGACGGGGTCGTGGTACCGCGCGTACGGCTTGGTCTTCCACTCTTTGTCCATTGGATTGATGTAGATGGTGGAGGCGTTCCCGTCCACCCGTATTTCGCCCGTCGCCTCGCACCGCTCCGACCGCTTGCTCGTCATGAAACAGGTCGACTTCCCCGTGCCACCGCCGGCGCCGGCGGTCGGGGAGCTAACAACCGCAGGCGCGGCGCCGCCCGGGCTGTCCTCCTCCTCCTCCTCCTCTTCTAAAATTAAGAAAAGAAACAATCTTTGAGCACAAACCGTACTCCAAAATCCAAATTTGCAGTCGACCTCGGGAGCGGCTGGTTCAGAGACAACAACCCACCTCCCGCCGCCTTGGACGCGGGCTCGTCGGTCTCCATCCTGATGCTGGAGCTCATCTGCTCCTGGAGCTGGTCGTCGGGCTTGGCTGCACGCAGGCGGCGGCGGTCAACATTAGCTAGCTAGCTCCTACTAACGAAATGCACGGATCAAGAAGAAGAGAAGATATAGGGGCTAAGAGCAAGGCGAAGGCGAAGGCGAGGATGCTCTACCGAAGGGGGTTGCACAGTATCTGGCCTTGACGAAGCTGAGGACGCAGAGGGAGAGGAGCATGGCGGCGATGATGACGCCGTTGCTGACCCGCCGCGGCTCCTGCCGGCTCCGCAGCGACGGCTTCATCTCCTCCGCGCCCGCAATTCGAGCTTCCCCTCCCCCTGTGCCTAGATCTGGAGCAATTGCTTCCTTGCTTGCGGCTTGCCTCCCCTCCCCTTTCCTTTCTTGACTTGCTCTCACTCTGCCCCCTCCCTCCTTGCAAGGAAGCTGGCTCTCAACCTCTCTACTTGTGAATTAAACAAGGCCTTAATAAAGAAAGAATCGCTTATGCTATGTCATTATGTGGGAGATTAAAAGAAATCAATACTACTCTATTTGGGAACATCCATTTCCACCCGTCAGCAAGGCAAGGCAAGGCGAGCGGCGAACTGGTGGGCACGACGACGACGTGGCTGACCGGCTCGGGGACAGCAATTGCAAGGCGACTAACCACTGCGGCCGGCCGACGGGCAAGCGGCCGC
This sequence comes from Hsuehochloa calcarea, assembly GCA_036346395.1. NCBI lineage: Eukaryota > Viridiplantae > Streptophyta > Magnoliopsida > Poales > Poaceae > Hsuehochloa > Hsuehochloa calcarea. The sequence continues at coordinate 3,584,661 of CM070596.1, read as the reverse complement.
GGCCGAGGAGTAGACTAGTAGCTACTAACTAGCAGCACTAAGTAAGCAGTAACTGCCGTGGCCGTTGATTGTTTCCTCGGTGGGCCCGCGATGCGGGTTAATTCTGCACAAAATGCGATAGTTTTCTACGTTTAAAACAGTTAGATTTTAAAAGTTTATTTACAATCCTATTATATATAAATTGTAGTAAATTATTTATATAATTTTAGTTTTTGATCACTGAAATTATTCTTGAAAGTCTTAGACCCTGTTTGATACAGCTTTAACTCCCAGCTTCTCAATCGATTCTCGTAGAGTCGTACCAAACACTCCGATTCTCAAAACCACTATATTCTACTTCTCGCGATGAGCTGTCTCGAAAATAAACTAACAACAAAAAAACAACCTCTCGTGAGAATCCAACATTCAGAAATAAAAATACTCTTTCAAGTTGAAGGTTTTTACCCGCAAATACAACTGAGTTACACTAATACAGTTGAAGTATTACACCCAGGGGTGACATGATCCATTTGCCTCTAATCCTCCCTCATATGATTTTTGGAGCCAACCTACTAGCCAAACGGTTTCAACAGATAGCTCCAGATTCTCAGAGAAGTGGATTCTCAGATAATCAGAAGCAGAATCGGAAAATGAGAATCTGAAGCTGTACAAACAGGACTATTAATAACTCATATTTTCATCGCATAATTCAAAATCTTACATATACTTTTAGAGATTTAGCAAAAACAAAGCCAAAAAAATTACAACTCCATTATACATAAATTAAGTAAATTATGTATGTAATTTTAATTCTTAGTCACTGTAATTATTCTTGACAGTCTTTAATAACTCATATTTCCTTCACATGATTCCAAATCTCACATGTATTTTGAGAGGTTCAACAAAAACAAAAACAAAAAAAAACAAAAATTATATACTAACAAAATACGACAATATGGTGAACCTTTTATGTTTTTCATATGTACTTTGAGGGTTGAGCAAAAACAAAGATAAAAAATAAAATTATATACTAACAAAATACGATAATGTGGTGAACCCGTTGTTCTCAAAATTCTCTCTAGAAAATAACTAAATAAAACTTTGGTGATAATCTGACAAATAAAATACTGAAGCTAAACATGTACAAATAGTACAAATAAATTAGACCATAAGTAATTTATATGGAAATCATACAAATCAGCATGATGATCAAGTGGTCTGGACGACTGTCACAGACGAAATCATTTGAATGTCAGGATAGGTCTCTCGTATAGCACTGTAAAACTTGAGGTAATTTTCTATTGAACATAATTAAATAATATCATAGGCAAAGTAGGATATTCATGGTGTTTAAAATAAATCTTATAACACATCTAACGAGTAGAAAAATAATAGTTTTTTATAAAAAATTTTGTCGTAAGTTTTGTAGCAATTCCGTTAATTATGCTGTTTTTCGTTTGTTAACCAACACAGGGATGGTTCTGACAAGCGAAGCTCTTGCCTGCGGGGATGGTGTAAAACTTACAGCTGGGGAATTAAAAGAAAGTGATTATTATTGAATCAGACTCTATTTGCGTCGGTGAATCTCTCGAATGCTCGCGACCAAATCCGAGCAGCGATCATGACTATCCTCGGCGGCGGTTTCGATGAATTCAAGATTTGTTTTGTCCGCCGGGATGCACTTGGTTAAACCAGGCACCAGATTTCCTTAATACTTGTCTTCTCAATAGTATTTCTCAACTAGAGTTAAAAATATTATTATTGTCCTATGTGATCTCCATATGAGCGATTACAATTCTACAATCTTCAAAATTCTACTACTTAAATTAACAGATGTACTATAACTAAATTCTAACTGATCTCAAAGTACGGATGATCCGTATTAAATTCAACGGTTAAAAAAAACTCAAAAAGAAACCCAACAAGATAATGGTTATCTTGTAGATGGCAGCCAGGGAGCGGTATCTCGTTTTCTCGTTGGTTAATAGAAGATGGTCCGATCCAACGGTCTGCACCGCAGGTACGCTGTCCTTGGGCCATGCATCCGCTCGTTGCTTCTAAGCTAAACTTCACCCCGTACATTTCAGCAGGACGAAGAGCGTAACGAACGAGACATACGGTTGATACCAGTAGCCGGGACATATAACGTAGACATGTACAGAATCTCCATCAAAACGAGCGGCCTACGCTACGGAGGACAGCAACAAGGTGCCACTCGTGTTAATTCTCGCAACCAATTTAATTAAATCTTGCGTCAGTCAAACCGCGTGCGTGGATCACAGTGCTAACACTCACTCGCCACGACCTAGCCAGCCTAACTAAAACACGTCTTTTCTTCCCCGTTCCGTTTCATTTTTGTCGTGTCAAGCACAACCATGCATCCAAATAAATCAAGGTTACCTCACTACTGCTGCTAACTACTTGGTCTAAAAAAAAGCCTCTTGAGGGAACCATAAATTCTTTTCTTTTCTTTTCTTGGAAGACGAAATATCATAATATTCTCTTTTTCAGAGGTATTAAAACCTTCTTCAAAATGGAAAACTTGCGTGGTGAGATAGTTAATACTGGGCCGGACCGCAGTAATAATACAGACCAACAACATTCAGAATTCCCAACTGAACTGAACTGAACTGAACTGAACTGGGCAGCGAAATACCCGAACTGAAAATTTGTTTCCTTTCCACCTTCTTCCTCCCGCCGATTCCCCGACACAGCCGGCCGTCCGCCCTCCCATTTCAAAAAATTTCAATTAACGATCACTTTTGTTTTCAGCAGCAAGATGAAAATAAACATGACTGTTTGCAATCTGCAGGGGAAACTTGAGAGATAAGACAAGTAGCGCGTACCAATATTAGCAGCGAGATGAAAACAAGCATGAGGCAGGGGAAAATTCAATTATGAAACTTGCCTCTGCGGCGGATCTATAATACAAAATCAAACCAAGGATTACTTTATTTTAACATTCTCATTGCGTCCAACTAGAGGTGGCCAGAAAGGTACGGCAATGTTGACCGGTTGGCCAAACCTAGGCACAATACGACCCACATTGTCTGCACCCCTGACACGATGGGTTGGCCCGGCACAAAGACAGCATGGCCTGTTTGGCCTACGTGCGGAGAGGGGCGGGCAGCGCCAGCGCGAGAAAAAGGAGAAGGAACGACGAAGGGTGCATGGGCAACGAAGGGGCGCACGGGCGCGACAAGGAGGAGGGCGGGGCGACACCGGCAGCTGGCGCAGAGGGAGGAGAAGGGCGCATTGTAGGATCAAGGATAACCGACTAGAGGGGGGTGAATAGGAGGTTTCTAAATTTTCTTAATCAAATTACCCAAATTAGCAAGATACTCTAATCAAAGATATTTATCACAATCTATGAGCTACAAAATAAGTGCAATAAGTAAAGACAAGAATTAACCACACAAGAACAAGGGGGTTTTTCCCGTGGTGTCGAAGATTTGTCGATCTTCACTAGTCCACGTTGAGGAAGCTTGATCACTCAAGCCGGCTCCACAAATTAAGCCTACCCTCGATCACTAGGTTGTTCTTCCTCCTCTCCGGAGTTGGTGAACACCAACCAATCACAAACGGCAACGGGTCTCTTCACAAGCTTCTTTGAAGAGATCACCGAGCAACCACCGCCAAGTCGTCTAGGTGCCGACAAGCACCAAGAGAATAGAACTTGACCTTTACTTGACGGCAAACAAGAGCCAAAGGATCAACTAATAATGCAATGCTTTTGTTCTTACTCACTACCTCACAAAAGTGTGCAAAGAGAGTAAATGAGGAGTGAGAGGAGTGCTCAAGGCTCAAATGAATTGAATGAATGCTCAACAACACGCTTTGAGCCGGTGGGGTGTATTTATACCCCACAACCGAATATGACCGTTATGCGAAAATCGTGCAAAACTCGGAAATCGGAACTTCATAGCAAAGTGCGGAACTTCCGCCTTCACTCGAGTGCACTCGAACGGTCATTACGAAGAGCATTAAATGCTCAACTAGCCGTTGATTTATGTGCGGAACTTCCGCCAACAAGATTCTGTTCTTCCGATTAATCTAAGATCCGCTTTACACAATGGAACTACGCGATTCGCGAAACGGCTAAGTCCCTAAAAGGGTGCTCTGAAAAATCAACCGCACAATTTTGAGCAACCGATTAATCGAACTTCGCTCATATCATTGCGGAACTTCGCGCTTGAGAAATCGGCTAAGTCCCTAAAACGGATGCTCTGGAAAAATCAAGCGCACATATTTGAACAGCCGATTAATCGGAACTTCCGCTGTTTCATTGCGGAACTTCCGCGCTTGAGAAATCGGCTAAGTCCCAAAATGGATGCTCTGGAAAAATCAAGCCGATCTTTTGAGCAACCGCTGAAACGGAAGTTCCGCAATTCACATGCCTAACTTCCGATTGTGTTCGAGAAAAGAATTTTCTTTTAAACCAAACCAAAAGAACATGCATGATCCTAAGTTGATCCAAAGGCATAATGAGATGCTTTGCTACTAGACAAGCTCCCTTAATAGTACGACATTTATCCTATAATCCGGTCTTCCTCCATACTTCAAAGACCGGTAAAATTCAAAGGGGTCCTAATCTATTTGTACCTTGTCTTTGAGATCAACTCCGTCTTTTCAACATTCTTTCACATGCAGCTCCTTGGTTTCACTTTGTCATTTGGGACTATGCCTTGTAATCACTTCAACAAACATGTTAGTCCCATATTCACATAATGTCATTAATTACCAAAATACAATTTTTAGGGGCCTAGATGCTTTCACGCATGGGTGCGGTGACGAGGGGGAGGGGGAGGAGAGGAAGAGTAGTGCGAGGGGGGGGGGGCAGATGGAGGAGAAGATGGCAGGGCGCATGGCGAAGGGAGGAGAAGGCAAGGCGGCGGGCTCGGGACGGGAGGGGAGGTGAAGGGACTAAAGGGGTAGGGGAGAGGAATGACCACGTGGGCCACACAAATATAGTCGTTACAGGCACAACACGACCCATTTTGCCCGTAACGTTTGGAATTTAAAAAAATCTTACCGTTTTTCATCGTTTGGGGCTTTAAAAATAGAAAACAAAAACAAAAAATCACATAATTTATTTTTCTATAAATAACCACCATACCCTCCTCATTCAACACACATCCATTTCCCAATCTTTCTTTGAAATTATGTTGTGCAAATTCAAATTCTTGTGACATAATTTGGCCAAAATTCAAAAAAATGTCAAATTTTGGAAAATTCAATTTCTGGTAGCAAGTCAATAAAAGAGGTACAATGTTATTTTTTGCATAATTTTATTGTTATTATTTGTTATGCTAAGATGAAAGTAATAATAGTGTTAGTTTCGATTTTGCAGTTTTTGTTATGGAAAATTACGATAGCTTTGTTTTTAGTGATTATGGACTTTCAACGAATGAAGTTACATCCATGGAAGATACAGATGCCTCAAACCGGCCACAGTTGTAGCCGAAAGGGTAAGGGGACTTCCATCATCAGGCTCTAGGACAGCATCTTCGTCGGTGATCATCGGAGCAAAGAGGTCGAGGTCGTTTACATCTGGAGTCTGACAGAATTTTGATAAGACAACTAAGTCAGACTCACGTGAAAATGAGGTACCATATGCTATTTGCAAAATTTGTCGTAATGAACTATCTGCAAGGCCTACAGGTGGAACGGGACACTTGCTTAGATATGCTACAAGATGTAAGGGCAGGTAGAGATTGATGATGAGGCAGACACATCTGCAGTACAACCCCGATGGTACAATACGTAGCTGAGACTACAATCCTGAGGTAGCCCATCAATCTCTATACCGTTTAATTGCTTCTAAGGATTTATCGTTAGACTTTGGGGAGTCTACTGCTTTCCAAACTTACATTAGAACTGCACATAATCCTAGATTTCCTATCATTTATAGACAGACAACAATTAGAGATCTAGTAAAAATACTACAATGAACGTCGTAATAATTTAAAGGAACTATTTAGTACGTGCACATTTTCGGTAGCCTTGACCTCGGACATATGGAGTGGTCGGGCCATGGAGGGTTATCTTAGTGTAGTTGTTTATTATGTTAATGACATCTAGGTAATAGAGAAAAAATTATAGGTTTCAAATTAATTAATGTAGAACACACGGGTGAGCAATATTGCGGACTGCATTATCAAAGTCGTGGAAGACTTTGGTCTTACAGATAAAATATTCTCAATTACTTTAGGCAATGTCACTTCGAACTCTAGAGTCATGTATATTCTTACTCCAGTGTTGAGTACATACGCGGTTCCTTCTTACTACATCAACAATGCGCTTGTCATATTATTAACTTTATAGTCAAATATAGTTTAAAGAGCTTGAATCCGTATATTAAAGCTTTTCGTGATGCAATATCTTACTTGAATAATTCTAACGTAAGAATAGCACCATAAAAGAACTTCTACATGGTGATGGGTGTACGTCCAAGAAAGTTCGGTTTAGACATGTCGGTAAAATGTAAATCTACTTACCTGATGCTTAAGAGTCTTTTAAGAGCATTTTTCTGTTTTTATTCAAACACACTATCAGAGCACTGACGGTAGTATACTATTGACTGAGTAACATTGGTTCATTGTTGATAAGATACTTCGATGTTTAGGAAATTTTTATGAGGTCACTGTTGCTTTACCCGCTATCTATTATCCAACATCTCCTATTATTGTGTATAGTATTCTACAAATTGCTAGTCAATTAAAAAACTATGAAAATGAGAGTTTTAAGAGAGTATGTTTTTGCTATGAAAACTAAATACCTTAAATATCGGAAAGAAATCCATTTTCTATATGCATTTACATTTATTTTAGATCCTATACCTAAAATTGACGGATTTACTAATGTTCTTGATCTTCTCCGTGATGCTACAAGGCTACACTATTCTAACTATTTTGCATATACTCGTTCTCGATTACATGAGGTTTTCCAAATGTACGAAAATAAGTTACAAGGAGTTCGCCTGCAAGGACTCCAGTAGCACCCACTCAAGTAACAAGATAAATCTGTCAGGCAAGATCTGAGGTGTAGACTCTTCCTCCAGGTCTAGGTCTTCTTCTTCTACAGCGACACCTTCTCAACAAAGTCTAAGACCAACCTCTCACCCAATCAGTGAGGAACTATTCGTCTATCTAGACAACGATTTGGTAGATTTTAACTCAGAAAACTTTGGATTTTTTGCACTGGTGTGTAAGATCGAAGATGCCAACTAGACGGGGGTGAATAGGTGGTTAAAAAAAAATCTTTTGGCTAAAATCAATTTCTAATGCGTAAGAGTAAGTCAAATCGATTTTGCACAAATAAGACATAAAACAACTAGTCCCACTAAGTGCACCAACAATATAAGACTATGTCAATGATAGCAAAATATATAAAGACATGTAAGCAATTTAGTTTTATGAATGTAAATTACACAAAGCAAATCACTAAAGAACAAACTGCAATGACACAATGATGTTTTACCGTGGTGTTCGGAGACTTACCGATCTCCCTAATCCGTGTTGAGGTAAGACAAAACTAATTGGATCGGCTCCATGAATTAAGTCAAACACCTCCGAGGTAAGTCCAACCACTTGGACCGGCTCCAACACGAACCAACACATCGATCCACTTGGGGTTGCTCCTCCCCACTCCAGAGATGACGAGCACTAAACCACTCACAACCGCCTAGATCTTCTCACAACCTTCTTTGAGAAGCTCACTAGTGCAACACCTCAAAGTCGTCTAGGTGTCGGCAAACACCAATAGCAAACACCAATAGTAATAAGCCAAGCCTCTTACTTGACTCTCACCACGCACAACGAATGCACAAGCTCAAATGGATACGAAATCTAACTCTAGATGCACCACATGCAACTATAGATCTCTCTCCTTACTCAGAATGTGCAACACATGCACAACTGAGAGGAGAAGCTCACACTAGCTCAACAGAATGACATGGAGTGCCAAAAGTTATTTCAAAACCAGCCAAGGGGATATTTATAGCCCCACCACAAAAATTAGTCGTTGGAACAAACATCCTGAAAAATATGGATTTCCGGTAATACCGTCGTTCAGGACCGGTACTACTGCAGTAGAGAATCAACGGTCGACTGTTGTGCATTAAAAGCGTATGGTATAGCAGTTACCAAAAGTTGTGGCATTACCGACAACTACAAATCGGTATAACCGCACTGCGGTAATACCGCTCGGTTATATTGATATTACCGATTTCCAGAGGATCAAACAAACAAAAGAAAAACACCTTATCTGAAAAGTCGTACCACCAAGTATATATCGGTACTACCGTACACCGGTAGTACCGCTCAGATCATGCGGTCATACCGATTCTTAGGGGATATCAAAACTCCCAAAAATATGTTCTCTGTAATTTACGTACTACCATCTATATTTCGATACTATCGACATGCGGTAATACCGCCGTTCAAAAGGGGGTGTACCGATTATCATGTTTCAAGAAAAACTCTCAAAGACAACCTCTCTGTTAAAAATATATCACCAACTAGATTTTGGTACTACCGATTTGCGGTAATACCACTCATCAAATATGGTCATACCGATTTTGGGATTTCAAGAAAACTTCCTCTATGGAAAATTCATACTGCCATGCAAACTTCGGTGTTATCGACCTGTGGTAATACTGCGTAGTACTTGCGATCATACCAGATTTTTGAATATTTTTCCAGAGACAAGAACAAATGCAATGAATGAACCCTAACAATTTGCAAAGTGCAGTCACATGCTACAAGGATTAGACGCATGAGCCTCGACTATTTGCAAAACACATTCACAAATTATAGCATCATGCCATGGTGAGATAGAACAAACGAGATTGAGCTATCAACACATAATGAGACTCAAGCTACTAGACAAGACCCATCTTAATAATACGACAACCTATACTAGTAATCCGGTCTTAAACCAAACATCAAGACTAGTAAAAAACTAGAAACACATTCTTAGCTCTAGATAGTCATACCTTAGTCTTGAACACTCACTTGAAGTTTGATGAAACACATCTTTACTTCAAGTCCAGGTTCTTGACTTGATATGCATCAACCCATGGTGCATCCTTCACTTGACTTCCATCAACACATGATAGTTTTCTTTACTCCAAGTTCTTGACTTGGATATACATCAACTCATAATGCATTATTCAGAGCCTTCCATCAACACATGATGGATTCTTTCACTTAGGGATCTTGTCTTGATGCTTATCAACACATGATGACATCCTTCATCCCGAATCTTAACTTGAATATCATAAACACATGAAGATCTTCTTCACTAGCCCTTCATCAGCACATGATGGGTCTTCTCTTGACTTAATGATCAACTCATGATCATATCCTCTTTGTGATCTTGATATGTATCAACACATGATGCATCCTCTTCTTGAACTTTGACTTGATGTCAATAAACTAATGATACCATCCAAAGTCATAATCATCACGGAACTCAACCTATTTCACTAACTCATGGAAAATATTAGTTTCGCAATATGATTGTCATTAATTACCACAATGTACCATTAACTCATAATGGTGGGTCAAGATACTTTAATCTTTCCTCTTAGGTAATTGATGACAACCATCACAATTACAAATAATTGAATATTAAGCAATGTGAGTATATATGAACTATACAAGTTTTATATACTCAAGGGTATGTTTCAAAGTAGATTTCACAAATATATGTGGATAAAGAAATATGGATTAATACTCATGAAATCATAAAACATGGAGTGAACTCCCCCTAAATGTGTGCATACACGAATGTGTAATAAGAACATATGCACATATTCAAGTTAGACTTTTAGTAGAGTTCAACATATATTTTGGATCCGTGGAGTGCAACAAGATATAACAATATGATATCAAATGCATACCTATTTGATTTTCACCTTTTCATCCAATTAAGAGTAAACAATATGTATAACAATCAAAGTGTTAGTCTCACAAATAGATTTGTTATTAATCATCAAAATACTCTATTAACTCATAATAGTGAGTCTAGATTCTCTATGGTGGCATGACCATAAGCTAGCATACCCCGTGCTATTCATACTTGCACGTGATGTATTAATTGTTTATGTCTCGACGATTTCCTCCGAGTTAGCCTTCAGTCTTTCTGGAAGCATATCGGAGGAGAGAAGAACACGTCTCACAAGTAAGGTGGTAGAGATACGAAGGACGAGGAACAAACTGATTCACGAACAAAACACTTTGTGAAAAATCCAGGATTGTCGGGGTTTAAAAAATATGTACCTATACAACAACACATAGAACAATGATGTATGTAGAGCTACAAGCTATACTCCTTTTCTTTTGCCAAGATTTTCTCGTGTTGAGTTTTTATTCGGCAAATGTTTTAACGAGACAACCATTTGAACATTATTAAAGCTTTTAATTATATTTTTAATATGCTTGTCTCATTTTTTTACAATGTACATATCTATTTCATTGTCTCATTTTTTTACAATTTACATATCTATTTCATTGTCTCATTTTTTTTACAATGTACATATCTATTTCATTGTCTCGTTTTTTACAATTTACATATCTATTTCATTGTCTCGTTTTTTACAATTCACATATCTATTTCTGAATTTTACATATCTTTCTAAATTTTAGATATTTATTTTTTACTTTTTCAGACATAACAGGCTAAATAAACTGCAATCGACCCATCAGACCAAATGGACTCGAGCCAACACGTCACAGCATAAGAGGCCATCTGACCGTATTTGAACAACCACCCAGACACATGATCTGACACTTCACGGTTTCATTCCAAGTCCGGAACGAACCTTGCCAAGATAGGTGCCGAACCTGGCCATAACAAATTTGGCCACCAGTACCTCCTACACGAGACCCGTTTCTCATCCGCACTCTTATAAACTGGTGACGTCCAACACGAGATCCATCTCTCATGTTATCTGCTATTCTTTGCTAATCATGCTAGTGGTTCACCAAATTAAGGTTGAGTGATTTTTTAAAAAAAATTCCAGTATATTTCTGCTTTTTTAGCTAGCGTCCCCCAAAGGCCTACGGTCCGCCAACGCTACGGACAACCAGAGGATTACTCTGGTCCAGTGGGACGGTCTAAGTCGAGATGATTCAGAGGATGAACAGCTGAGACAACCTAGTTTGCAAAAGAGAGGTAGCAATGTCTCTCAATCGGCAGTAGCTTTGCGCTGCCGGGTGATGCCTCCACCATGTATCAAGAACTCGTACCTGAATACGGATTCACAAATAGATGATGCTGTTTTCTGCGGGAGGAAATACAAATCATCAGGTATCGTCACATGTCCATTTCCATCCCCTTCAAACTTTCATGTATCTGTTTGTTAGGAGTTTTACTTGTAAGGCTAACATGTAATCATTACATGTCTTTTCAGACTCGATTTAATTAAATCCATTGATAACAGCATCTTTCTCTCAGTACTCAAATAGAGCCAACTTACAACTTTTTTAATATGCAGGGTTATCTCCCTCAATTGGCGGTGATGGTCTTTCACGCTACCGAACTGATTTCCATGAAATCGAGGTATGCTCTGAATATATATTGCTTATCTGTTCATATTCAGGTTGCATTCTTCCATTTCATGGAGGTTTTGGTAACTAAGATGCTTAATTTTCAGCAAATTGGCTGTGGGAACTTCAGTGTTGTGTTCAAAGTTCTGAAGAGGATACATGGCTGCCTGTATGCAGTAAAACGGAGCACCAGGCAGTTGAATAATGACATGGACAGGTAGCTTCATAGCAGCCCTCATGCTTCAGTAGTTAGACCATGATCAACTAATGTTTCATGTTGTATCTCTCATTGCAGGAGGCAAGCAGTGAAGGAAGTTCAAGCTTTGGCAGCCTTAGGTTGCAAAATTAAATCTAGTTTCTCCATTTTCAGCTATATTTCCTTAGAAGGTTGTAACATCTATAACATGTCTTACCAGGTTCTCATGAGAACATAGTTGGATATTTCACCTCTTGGTTTGAGAATGAGCAACTTTATATTCAGATGGAACTGTGTGACCACTGCCCATCTATGAATAGAAACCAGCCGCTGAAGTGTGGGGAAGCCCTGTGATGAGGACAGCCCTAATACTACCACTACCACGTCTTCTACAAGTATTGATGAAGCATCAACAAGTCCAATGACTAGAGCACGAGCTAAGCTTTTAAATAAACATGTGAATTTGTTTCTTAATGAATGTCCTTCTATTAGTGAGAACGATATACTACCTTTAACCAATTTCTTGTGTATTCTTAGGGTCATAGGACTAAGCTTTGGAACTAAGAGGGAGGTGTGGAAGGTCGAGTCCACAGCATTGGAGGAGTACAAGGGAGAGGAAGTGTAACATCCCGTTTTCGGTCGATAAATAGTAATTACCTTGATTTCCGATTTTCATTCGAATTTTCAAATTTTGGTTTAAATTTCAAAAACTCCTAGCTTCCGTTAAGCTCGGGTTTGTGTTTCAAACCTTCTTTCAAATTCCGGATTCAAAATTTACTTTGAATTCTCCATTTTCAAATTCAAAGTCCATCCTTTTCTTCTTGGACCGGTTTTTCTCCCGGCCCACTCTCTCTTCTCTCCCTCTCGGCCCAGTCGGCCCACCACCAAGTAGCCCATCTCCCTGTCCGGCTTTTCTCCTCTCTCTCTTTCCTCCCACCACCACAGTGCCACCGCCACTCGTTCTCCTCTCCCCTCTCATCTCTCGCTCACCCTCGCGCCTCCTCCCTCCCCGCTTGCCGCTCGCTCGTCCCTCCGCCTGAATCGACGCCGCCTCCTCGGCCTCTCTCTAGCCTCTGCACCGCCAAGCGCTAACTCCCTGCGCCATCCGCGACCCGCTTCCTCCGCCGCCGTCCGGCTTTCGCCTCCCGTGCGCTGGTCTCCTCCTCCATCTCCGCGCCCCTGCTCCCACCGTCTCCACTGGCTTTTCCCCTCTCCCCTCGGCTACAAAAGCCGAGACCCTTCCTCTCCTCCCCTCTTCGTCGCGCCTCCTCTGCAGCTCGCGCCTCCTTCTTCTCGGTCTGCCGCCGCCCCTCTCCCTCCCTCCGGCGCCTCTCGCCCATCCGCCGCCCAGAGCTCCGCCGCCGCCCGACGCATCCCCGCCGTCGGCCGAGCTTCCGTCGCCGCAGATTCACCGCTCCGTCGCCTCCCGACCTTCCTCACTCGCGCCTCGGCCGTCTCCACCGCTCTCCCGCCCCACCGACTACACGGTGAGTTCCCTTGCGTCGTCCGGTGCCCACACGCCTCCCCCCCTCTCCTCCCTCCGGTCGCCATCACCGTCGTTCAACCTCTGCTCCCGTGCGCTCCGGCCGCCACCGCCTCCTCGGCATCCCTCCTCGCCGGCGCTCCATTTTGCCTGGCCACGCCGCCCCTCCGGCCGTCGACCGCCGCCGGCAGTCGCTGCCCCCGTGCGCCCCTTCTCTCTTTCTCCCCCCGGTCAGACCGCCCCCTTCCCCCGGTCGAACCGGCCTACCCACACCCGTTCCCCCTTCTCTGTTCCTGTGACCGAACCATCGCCTCCTCACTAGGGCAGTGGAGCAGCAGTCTTTTTTGTGTATGCAATTGGAGTGATTACTCGATGTATTAAGTTTTTGTGTATTGATCTTGTCTTGCGATTGTTTTGTTAACTCTGTGCAGGGTAGTCGTGGAGCAGTAATTGAGTTTTGTGTATTAGAGTCGTGGAACAGTAATTGAGTTTTGTGTATTAGAGTTGTGTATTGAAGTTTGTATGGCGATTGTGTATTGTATTGTTTTGTAATCCTCGGTCGACTAGTAGCTTTCCATTTTTGGCGAAAACATTTCCAAAATAATTTATTCTCTGTGATTGTGCTATGACTTGCGTTGATTCGATTAACCCTTGTTAATGGTTAACTCGCCGATTGTCAAGTGCTAGTAGAATTATCATTTTCGCTTTTATTTGAGAGCTATCGATTAGGAGCGTAATTTGCAAAATCTCAGGAAATCGAAGTTATGCAAATAACCTTCGTAATCGTCTCCGCAGTCACGTCAATTTTTGTCAAAATAGGTTCATTCAAATTCCCCGCGTTTGGGTAAAATACTTTGAAATGAGTTTGCAATTTGCTAAAAATAATTTTGGGGAGCTATTCGGGATTAACTTGTTAATCTCGACAGCTTACCTTGAAAACCTGCATATTAATCTTGTAATCCTATCCAGTATTCCTTGGTCCAAATATTGTTTATCCCATCCTTTTTATCCCCGTTCAAAAGTTGTCTTTGATAAAATGTTTCACTGTCTTTTTTTTAAAGCCCGGCAAAAATTATCCTGTATCCTAATCTTGCCCGATCAGCGATATCCGAAGTGGAGTATCCCTGCGGAAGTTCTTCGACTTCGTTTCTCCCTTGTTTTCCCTGGCAGAGTTTTTCAGCCATGACCCCTCTCGCTCAGTGAGTCGGTTGACTTTGTCAATCATCCCCTCCTCGCTGAATCTTGTCTCTTCAGCTCGTTCATCGCAAAACTTATTTAAAGCGCTTTGATTATATTTGGTCTTTTGAAGTTCTTTGGATTTATTTGTTGTTCGTGCTTGTATCGCGTAATTAGGAATCGGAGTCCAGAAGAAGCAGCGACTTGAGCAGGATCAAGTTTCGGATAAAGACACAGACCCAGAACTCAAGACCCCTGACAGAGAAGGCCTTGAATAAGATCAAGGCCGCAATAACCTGACCCAGGCGAGTCAATACTTTGATCATTTTGAACCAATATTTTATGCAAACTATGTTTATTTAAACTATCAAAGTTGCATGCTTTAATTCTGTACTCAAATGTATGTTAAAGCTTAAGGTAGTTAAAGACCCATCTGATGATTATTTAATTATTACCCATCCTTTGATAAATTGAATCCCTCATTCTATGTCACCCTAGTAATTATATGGTAAATACTAGTATATGTTGTACTTAAGCGACATGCTAGTCTTGCTTAAGTACTGGGACAATGAATGTCCCGAACATCATCTTTTAATCATGAAAATGGTTTTGGATAGTCATTGGATGTAGATGACTGGTGTGTTGCGTTAATTGGTTTTCCTCCCTAAAACCCTAAACAACTTGCTAGTACCACATCTGGGTGGATGGAAAGAGTGGTGGGTGCGGACGTAGCACGAGAATGATTGGTATGTGGTATGAGCCGTCCAGATGAATTAAGGACTTAATCTTGTCATGACCTCCTGTGTAAAACAAATACAACCGCAAGTCTGCAAAGTGCAACTTGGCCTAGTAAAACTATTAAACCCTGAATGTCATCCCACAACTGGTGTTTAGAAGTGTGCAAGCGGCAGGACGTATGCTAGCTTGAAAGGGACACCGGGAACGGTGAAGTTGCGAGCTGCGCTAGTCGTTGTGGTAAACATCCCGCACAACTTATGGAATTGGCCATAGAGGTGAGATGACAGAAGGGGCAAGGTAGTTTGAAACGTTACTGTGACGATCGCTCAACTACATGACTAAGGAATCATGTGGGGTAACGAGTATGATTATCTCTTGTGGGTACAGTGTACAACCTCTGCAGAGTCTAAACTGTTTAAACAGCCGCGCCTACGGTCAAAGGCGGACATGAGAACTTAATCTGAGTTAGTTCTATTTCAAAAACCTTTGTGGGTGGATTAAAAATGTGGTGGGCTCATCTAGCATTTGTTTTGGATTTTTCCTGGGTAGCCTTACCCAGTGTTGATAATCGGTGGATGTAATCGCTATCAAAATTAAGCATGAGGTGGAGGTAACCTGTACTGTTATTTAATATTACACTTATTCTCTTTAATAAAAATACAATCTGTTTAAAATGCTAAGTCATAGGACTTTATATATATGATAATTGAAAATGTTGCTTTAGCAAATAAAAGAACCTGAGCCATCTTTGTTAAGCCTTGCATATATACTATTGCATACTGTGTGTTGGCTCGCGAGCACGGTGGTTGTGCTCATTCTCTCTCTTTCCCCCAAACCCTCAAAAGCAGAAAATATTGGAGATTACGACTACTACGAAGAACCAGATGTCTGAAGACCCAGGAGTTCTTGAAGCGTAGTTTAGTTCTTAGTTGTTCTAGTCTCGCCCCAGTCTAGCTGACTCCGCTGGTACTTATGTGCCTCCTATATTATCTGAGTTTTCGGGTAATATCGGATGTACATAGGTTTCCCCAGTCGCTTGCCTGTGGAGAGATGTGCCCTCACCCTTTTTGCTTCCGTTGTCGCTTCCGCTACTTTTGTGATGTAATTATTTGGCCTGTTCGGCCTTTATTGTAAAACTTGACCTGATACGGTCTATGTAAACTCTGATGTGTTAAATAAATGAATGGTATGGTTTTAAGCCATGTATGAAATGATTCAGTGATGTATCTGTGAGTGCTATCTACTGATCCAGGAAATAACACAGTGTATTCACAGAGAATTCAGAATTTGAAAATCCGAGTCCAACAGAAAAATCCTGAGTCCATGAGCAAACCATGCGGTCCAATCCCATGGAGAATACCATGGTCAAAGAAGCCATGCCCAAGACATTCATGTGATTAGTGGTACATTAATCAATTATGTCATTAGGCAAGATGAATACTTATTGGTTTATGATTCGGATGCTTGACCGAATAGAAGTCTGTTCGGTTTGTTCGGCCGAACCAAAACACAGTCGGCCCAAGGCCTGCTAAGCATAGGGGAAACCATATAAGTAGTAGCCGCCGTCATTGTGTGTGTGTGTGTGGTGGGGTGGGGTGGGGAGTTATTTTGGAAATAATAGATTGTTTTGTTTGAGAGTTCTCCTATGGTGACCAATTCTTCATGAGGGGAAATTGAGAGTTCGTCTAAACCAAGATCGTTCAACCTTTTCACTGAGAATTGGGAGCGCGATAGGGTTTCGCTTGGTGGTCGTGAAGTCCGACGCGTGTGTTCTCGCGAATTAAAGAGTGTTCGTTCTTGCATTGGCAACGAGGGATCACTACGATTCGAGAGGCTACACTTGAGTATCTTGATCCTACGTTGAGAAAATCGGGTGATCCCGTATCACGTTGGAACTGTTGTATCAGGTTTGAATTCGTTATGCCTGTCGTTTACCAATCCATTGACATTTTGTTTGTTCTTGGTCATTGGGCCAGTATGCAAAGCAAAACTAAATTGCCCTTGTAATATAACAATCTTACCGTTGTAATTTTACCCAAACAAGTTTCTTGAAATCACGTCAAAGCTCTTGGAATTACTCTTGGATAATGTTTTCCATCCTGCTCATATTCACTTATCCTACATGGAATAACCAGTTACTCTCTCTCGTCCAGAATGGGGCATGTTCTGACCTTCTTAGACCCCCCTGGTTTCACATTATGGGCAGGTCTAGTTTATTGAACAAACACCAAGCCTAATTTCCAGTTCCCCACACCCACAGTGATGACAAGAAACACAGTCCTTGTGGTTATGGGATATATTCTAATTGTGTTGTGTATTGTCTCCAAACGTTTTACTTGCACAAGTTTTAGAGCTAGAGAGATGTACCACTTGA
The DNA here is from genome assembly GCA_036346395.1 of Hsuehochloa calcarea. Lineage (NCBI taxonomy): Eukaryota > Viridiplantae > Streptophyta > Magnoliopsida > Poales > Poaceae > Hsuehochloa > Hsuehochloa calcarea. The sequence continues at coordinate 3,567,163 of CM070596.1, read as the reverse complement.
AAAATATTCTTATGCAAGTGAGAAATGGTAAACTTGTGTTGTGCCAGACATTGGTTTGTAATGTTTCCTTTTTTTCTCTGAAAAACAATAACATTAACCTTTCTAGTCGTGTCTGGTTTGCATTTCCCCCATATCTTGCATGTATATCTCACCTACTAATATCAAAATAAACATTGTGAAATTGAAGATCTGCAAAGGCTTGGACTTCATTCATGAACGCCTCTTGACATATAACGGGATTCAGTGAAGATCCCGTTATATGCCTCCGGAAATGCTGAACGATAAGTTTGAGCATCTTGACAAGGTAGATATCTTTGCTCTCGGGGCAGCGATCTATGAGCTTATAAGAGGCACCCAGCTTCCTGAGTCTGGACCTCAGTTTACAAGTCTCAGACAGGGCAAAATTGCCTTACTTCCAGGATGCCCAATGCAGTTCCAGAGTTTAATTAAGGTATAACACCATATTGCCTTTCTATATCTAGACTGTTACACATGTATCCAGGAACCCTAACACTCAATTTTTCATGCTGTTTGCGCAACCTCTTTCGAAAACCAATGGCCATTGTTGCATCAGCTCTAAAAGAACGGACATTGTTAGCATACGGTAGGCTAACAACAAGAAATGCTTTTCGGTTGGGCACAATTCATTTTGTTTCTGATGTGCCTTTCTTTTGCTTTTTGGTTCCACTAAGCTGGACCTTTGGTTAAGTCTCTGTTCTGTTCTGTTCTTGTATGTTATCGACAAGTCTAGTAGTAGCGTGTTGCATGTTCTGTTTCTTCCATTAAGCTTGAAGTATGTTCTTCTTGTCCAAAATATCATATCCTAGGCTAATAATATTTTAGAGGAAATTGCACTTAGCTCCAGGTACATCGTCGTTAGTTTCATAAAACCACAGGTTTAGCAAAACCTTCACTTAACCACAGGTTCTTTGACTCATTGGTTCGCTTTACCCCAGCCTGTTGGCATGGCTCAAAGTCTGAGGTTCTTGTTTAGCCAAAACTTTCACTTAACCACAGGTTCTTTGACTCATTGGCGCGCTTTGCCCCAACCTGTTGGCATGGCTCGAGTCTGAGGTTCTTACTGATCGAGTTTATTCGGATGGGGATGGCAAGTATCAATTTCTAGTACATAAGTTGTATTTTGTAATGCAGGATGTGCGAGTTCAGCTGCTCCCTAACTCCTGACGCCGAATACAATGGCTTCAACAGGAACGGGAAATAACACGAGAGAGTGGCCCTGATGAAAATGACAAGGAAAAGTCTGCTTGTTTAAGCTCTGAAAGGAAACCCTGTATTGTTTGTTAAAAGCAAACCATATCGTACAGTAAATAATTAAAGACAAAAAGGTAAAAATATCAATGAGTGTTTGCATGATATAATAAGGACCTAAGAACAGTAGCTTGACATTGAACATGACTTAGTAGCATGCGTTCCAACATCCATTAAACTGCTACAGGTTCAGATTTTTAAAGAAAGAAAATAGGACCCAAGCAAAACCTTCACAGCATCATGTTACTAGGTATGTGCTGCACCGAAAAGACAGAAGGGGACAAGCATCAACACTAGCTCGAGGACCATAAATTGCTCCTACCGCGTCCCCTGCCCTGTTCCTTGGCCTCTTCCGCTGCCCCTCACACCGCTTCGTCCAGTTGAAGTGCCCCTTTCTTGGCCTCTTCCCCTACCCCTCACACCGCTTCTTCCAGTCGAAGTGCTAGTCCCCGCATCTCTTCCACTAATTGGCAATTTTCTTGGCATGTGCACTACATCAGCTTCAGGGATCACAAATCCAATGCCTCTGTCAATGTTGGTCTCCATGTACGGTTCTTGACAGCTCTGCCCATGTGCACATGCATCTTGGCCCCTGTTCTTGCCCTGCATAACGCAACAAATGCTTCAAAATGTTTCCAGTAATGAATATAAATGAACATAACATAAAAATATACCATCTGTTGGAATAAACCACGCCGAGTTGTGCGCGTGTGCGTTGAGTGCGTGTGCGCCGAGGCGTGCGTTGCGGAGTGCGTTGAGTGCGCGTGTGTGGTGTGCATTGCGGGCGTTGGTTGCGCCGTATTGAAGCCGCGCGTTGGTTGCGCCAGAATCTCGTGCGGACGTTGAGATGAGTTTGTTGCTCAAGGAACGTCGCATGTTGATTGCTCGAGCTTATAAATGCGCATGCAAAGCGTGTGTTAGTAGAGTCAAGGAAAAAGAAAAAAACTTGGCGTTACGTCGCCGGGGCGTTTTTGTCGCCTGACAGAAATCCTCGTGTTCTAGTATTTGATCTTGGGTCAGTTCTAACATTTGGTATCAGAGCAAGGAACGAAGATGTCCGGCACCCTGCAGAAGCTCGGCGTCGCGGCGGAGCGCGTCGTCCCCAACACCGGGCGATTGAGTGCCGTGCTGACCAAGACCAATTATCATGAGTGGTCATTGGTCATGCGGTGAGCCTAGAGGCGTTGGAGCTCGGGATCTTTGTGGAGGCCGTCGGCCGAGCCGCCAAGGATCGGCGGCGTTGGCGCCATCTTGCGTCTTGATGCCGCCGGATGAAGGCCGGGCTCGCCGTGAAGAAGTCGGCGAAAGAAGCGTGGGAGGCGGTGAAGAGGATGAGGGTCGGCGATGATCGCGTGAAGTCCGCGAACGCGCAACGTCTCTTGAAGGAGTTCGAGAACGTCGCGTTCCACGACGGGGAGTCCGTCGACGACTTCGCGATGCGCATCAACGGACTTGTCGCCACTGCGCGAAATGGCGAGGCAATGGAGGACAGCCGCGTGGTGAAGAAGATCTGCGCGTGGTACCGAGCGAAGATGAAGCGGTCGCGGTGGCGATCGAGATGTTTTGGACCTCAACACCATGTCCGTGGAGGAGCTTGTCGGACGGCTGCGTGTGGCGGAGGAGCCTCACGACGTCGATGAGGTGATGGGGGGTGCTGGGCGTCTGCTGCTCACTGAGGAGCAGTGGGAAGCTCGCCGACGCAGGCACAGCGGAAATGCGCGGCGCGGAGACGGCGGCGACAAGGCGATGGCGACCACGTCGGCGACGGCGGCGGCGAGCATGCGTGCTCGGGGACTAGCAGGCGTTCGGAGCGCCGCAACCGAGGGAAGTGTTTCAACTGCGGCGTTCGTGGCCACCTCGCCAGGGATTGCCGTGAGCCGAGGAAGGAGAAGGCATTGCTCGCCGATGCCGACGACGAGCCAACCCTCCTGTAGGTCAAGCGTATGGGGGTGTCGTGGTTTAGGGGGTGATTGTTGGAATAAACCACGCCGAGTTGTGCGCGTGTGCGTTGAGTGCGTGTGCGCCGAGGCGTGCGTTGCGGAGTGCGTTGAGTGCGCGTGTGTGGTGTGCATTGCGGGCGTTGGTTGCGCCGTATTGAAGCCGCGCGTTGGTTGCGCCAGAATCTCGTGCGGACGTTGAGATGAGTTTGTTGCTCAAGGAACGTGCGCATGTTGATTGCTCAGGCTTATAAGTACGCATGCAAAGCTGTGTGTTAGTAGAGTCAAGGAAAAAGAAAAAAACTTGGCGTTACGTCGCCGGGGCGTTTTTGTCGCCTGACAGAAATCCTCGTGTTCTAGTATTTGATCTTGGGTCAGTTCTAACACCATCAACGCATCCAGTCTAAGTTGAAGATCAGGTCTAAGTTTTTTCCCACAAGTTCTGTAAGTGTGGGTTTGCTGCCTGCAGTTAGAGCATGTGACTGTAGTTATCCTTGCTCTACCTGTGGCCTTGGGTGCCTCTTCAGCTCCTCTCTTTCTATTTTTCTTTGGTCTGCCTGCATGCTTCTCGAACTTTGGAGGGTCAATATCCTCTGAGTCAGTCCTTGTCCATCCATTGTCTCCAGGAACTGGATAAATAAATCATAGGTGTGTATGCTCTGATGTAAGCTTCTTTCTTGAAGTACTCATCCACATAATCTTCAGGTCTTGCCCTTGTTTTGTATATGGCTGCACATGCATGCTTGCAAGGAATTCCAGTCAACTGCCATTTGAAGCACCCACATGTCCTCTGACTTAAATCAACTTCATATGATCTATCTGAGCATGATACTTCCCAGATTGAGAAACCAGATTGGAATGTCCTACAGTACCTAGAGTCCCTCTTCTCTAACTCTAGCTTCCCAGCAATAATGGGTGTAATCTCCCACTGAGCACGGGCGCCACCTTCCCTCTTGTTTGCAGTCCTTGTCATAGCCTTCTTCCTATCAAGGTTAAGCATTGTGACAATTGGTTTGTCCCTGAATTCAATGATATACGAGTTGAACACCTCACTAAGGTTATTGACAACTAAGTCAGTCTTGGCCTTGGTGGAGAATGCATGCCTGCTGAAATGCTCTTTGCCTAAATCCCTGAGCCACTCCCATGCCTTCTCATTTAATAGCTTCAAGCCTTCCATTGCTCGGTCATAATCCCACTTAGTTGTTGCATAGACAGCAACATCCACCCATTCCTTGTACTTCTGACCTCTCCAACCCTTAAGGGCCATGTTTTGCAACATGTCGGATTCGGATTTTCTAATTTCGAATTCTCTGCGAATACACTGTGCTATTCTCTGAATCAGTAGATAGCACTCACAGATACATCACTGAATCATTTCATACCTGGCTTAAAACCATACCATTCATTAATTTAACACATCTTAGTTTACATAGACCTCTTCGAGCCAATTTTTACAATAAAAGCCGAACATGTCAAACAATTACATCACAAAGTAGCGGAAGCGACAACGAAATCAAAAAAAGGTGAGGACACATCTCTCCACAGACAATCGATCGGGGAAATCTGTGTACATCCGATATTGCCTGAAAATTCAGATAATATAGGAGGCATATAAGTACCAGTGGAGTCAGCTAGACTGAGACGAGACTAGAACAACTAAGAACTAAACTATGCTTCAAGAACTCTTGGATTTTCAGACATCTGCATAAACAGTGCAGCGCGGCAGATTCCCAGCGAGAGAATGGGTGGTTTGAGTTGGTGCCAGCCTGGGTTGAGTTTGCAAAGGGCCCACCTGCTAGTCTGTGGGTGTGACCTGTTAAATAGCCGTAGTTGTTTGGGCGCAGAGGATTACGAATTGAGTAAACACAAAAGGACAAAACTCTATTTCCTCCGCTAGTTCTCGCTTGTGTCTTGTTCTTCCCGGTCCGACTCTTTCTCCCAAATCCCAGGCGAGTCTATGCCTACTTCTACTATCCCCTGAGCGGAACGTAACAGTGCAGTAGCACGGCCATCCATGGCAAATGCAGACTCTTCACAGGTAACAACACTCAAAAGCACAACTATATGAAAATCCACCTTTGGTAGTATAATAGCTTATCTTCCAAATTGAGCATCCTCTACACGGGCTGCAAGCGTGCGCAGCAGTTTCTTATCAAAATTTGGGTCAGTTTCTGAGATTTCAGACAGAAAGTCACGAGCTTCCTCGTACCGCTTGGCTTTGCGGTAAGTGTCGACTACTCTCCTGTACGTCAGCTCCATTGGCCTCAAATTGTGCTGAATCATGTAGCTGACGACCTCTCGAGCCTCATTGAACATCTCCAGGCTAGCGTACCCTCCAACGAGTGTGTGATAGGTTACAACACAGGGAGCCATGCCATCAGCAATCATCTCAGATAGGATCCTCTGAGCTTCTTTAATCAGCCCTTGCTTGCAGAATCCGTTTATGACGGTGTTATATGACACAACGTCAGGCTTCACCTCAGAACTTTTGAGCTGTTTCAGTATCTTCTCAGCTTCCCAGGACTCGTTGCTCTTTGCATACATGTCCATCAAACTATTGTAAGTGATTAGATCAGGGCTCAGCCCGCTCTGCTTGATCGAATCGAACATCTTGGTGGCCTTGCCATACATCCCATTCTTTGCATACATTGAGAGCATGGAGTTGAATATGACAAGGTCAGGTTTGTAACCCCGTGCCTTTACCTCTTGAAATGCCTTCTCGATTCCCCCCAACTGTCGGCACTTGAAGTTGGCAATCACAAGGGTTCTCAAAATAACCCAGCTCGGGAATATGGTACCTTCATAAACTTCTTTTTCGATGGCCTCTATCCCAGCCGCATTGCCCCCCTTTGCATGGCACTGGAGCAATAATGAATATGACTGATCATTTGGCTTGAACCCCTTGCTCTTCATTTCGCTTATGATGGACTCAGAAGTGGTCCAATCTCCTTGTCGCGATAGCACATTCAGCAATGCATTGTATGTGGTGAGGCAAGGGTTGAAGCCAGCACTGATCATTTCATCATACACCTTGAAAGCATTAGCCCTTGAACCACACCGACCATAAGCAGATATCAGTGTGTTGAAGGTATCTCGGCTCAGCTCAACCCCACAAGACTTCATCCCCTCAAGTACCCTGGTAACATAGTCCTCCATACCTCGCTTCCCGCAGACGGCCAGCATTGTGTTCCATGTCACCCGGTTTGGTGTGCATCCGCTCCTCGACATCTCTCCAAGCATCTCCAGCATCACGACGAACCTTGATTTCTTCCCCAGCATGCCAAGGATAAGATTGTACGTGTTCACATTCGGAACACACCCATTCTTCTTCATCCGATCAAACAGGGCAAGCGTCTCATCCATCTTCCCGACATTCCCGTACGCTGTCATTACGGCATTGTAGGTGAATGTGTTCGGCAATAACCCCTTGCCAGCCATTGTATCAATACATTTGGCAGCCTCCTCATAGAACCCAGCCCTGGCATAGGTCCCGGTGAGCTCATTATATGTGACGGCATCCGCCTGGCAGCCGCGCCCCTCCATCTCCTTGAGCACCCGCAGCGCCTCCGTGTAGTTCCCGGCCTTGCCAAACACTTGCAGGAGCGCATTGTACGTGACGACGCACGGGTCGTGGCCGCGGGCCCTGAGGTCATCGAAGAAGGCGACTGCCTCGTCGACGAGCCCACCCCGGCCGCACGCAGCGATCACCGTGCTGGCGGTGAAGTCGTCAGGCTCGACCCCGGCAGCCCGCATCTCCTCCAGCAGCGCGACGATCTGTGGCCACGAGCGCCCCATCCTCCCGTACACATCGAGCACGACGTTGTAGGTCACGAGCGTGGGCGCCACCCCCTGGCGCCGGAGCTCCGCGAACAGCTCGAGCGCGCGCTCGTAGCGGCCGCCGCGGGAGAGCGCGTGCAGCACGGTGGTGTAGGCGCGGACGTCGAGGCGGGACACTAGCGGGAGCGGCATTTCGTCGAGCAGGGCACAGACGGTGTCGTGCTGGTCCTCGCGGCCGAGCGCGCGGACGACCATCTCGAGCGCCGCGGCGTCGGCGGCGCCCTCCGCGCGGGCCCAGCGGAGGAGCGCGAGGGCCCACTCCCAGTGGCCGGAGAGCTCGAGCGCCTTGAGCAGGGAAGGTATGTCAGCGCGCAGGAGCTCGTCACGGCGGGAGGAGAGTAAGGCTGGGAGGGACGGGAGCGACTGCGAGGAGACGGCGAGCACGAGGGACTGCGCGGCGGGGGAGAGGAAGGAGTGCGGCGGGGTCGGGGTGGGGTGCGGCCTGCGCGGGGCGGGGACCGGAGCCGAGGCCGCGGTGAGGTGGAGGAGGAGGGAGTCGAGCGGGAGGGACGACGGGGACGGCGGCGGGGGCGTGGCCGGGAGCAGCGGGGTGGCCGCCGTGTGCGGAGGCCGCTTCTTGGGGCCGGCCGGGAGGGTGGGCTTGTTCGGGAACAGCCCGCGGCCGGTGGCCTCCATCGCCGGTGGCGTGGTGGGTTTGGCCGCTCGGAGCTACGACGGCTATGAGCTCATGAACGAGCCATGGGTTGTGACCGTGTGAGCGTGGAGGGGATCAGGGGGATGGGAGCGGAGGGGATGGGGTTTTGGGATACGGTGGCGGCAGCGGGTGGACGGGAGTTGGCGGGAGAAGAGGGAAGGGATGACGAGACGAGCGCCGGCTGCCTCTGATCGTCATTTCAGGGCCATCGACCCGAATCTGATCCACCGGCGCAAATCTGCCATCGGCACATCTGAGTTTTTTTTTTTTTGCTGAAATAGTGCGTTTGCGTGCGTAATTGCAGAAGTAGCAAGCGGCACAACGCAATTGCAAAAGTGGAATCTCGGCCGATCGGTGACAGACCGGACAGTCGCTCCAGCCAACACGCTGCACCGGACACCTCCATGTCGCCCTTGTCCGGCTGGTCATTGGCCGGATGTCCCTCCATGCGCCTCGTCTAGCCCTCCACCGGCCAGATGCCCCTGTCTAAGCCTCGTCGAGCCTGACGACTTCACCGCCAGCACGGTGATCGCTGCGTGCGGCCAGGGTGGGCTCGTCGACGAGGCAGTCGCCTTCTTCGATGACCTTAGGGCCCGCGGCCACGACCCGTGCGTCGTCACGTACAATGCGCTCCTGCAAGTGTTTGGCAAGGCCGGGAGCTACACGGAGACGCTGCGGGTGCTCAAGGAGATGGAGGGGCGCCGGCTGCCAGGCGGGTGCCGTCACATATAATGAGCTCACCGGGACCTATGAAACAAATCTCATCGTTCAATTGAACTAATCAAGTGGTAACGCTCAAGTGGATACACAATCCACTACCTAAGGTAATACATGCACTTAGAGTTTACTCTCTAATTCCACCAAGTGCGACACATGCACAAAAGAGAATAGATACTTGTTCTTATCTCAAAAGAGTGTCTAACAACACTAGAACACTTTACAATAGCACCAACAACAATCTCAGCAACCCCCCTCAACCAACCAAGGTGGCTATTTATAGCCCACACCTAAAAACTAACCGTTGGGGGAAGATTCCCTCGAATCTGCACAGGGCCGGTCTGACCACCAACTAATGGCCGGTCGGACCGCCCGTGCCTCCAACGGCTATAAAATTAGTCGTTAGGCCTTCGGCCGGTCGGACCGCCACCAAATCGGTCAGACCGCCCGAGGCAAAATCGGCTAAGTCCCAAAACGGGAGCTCTCTGGAATAAACGTTCCGCACGAACCCTAAAACTTCCGCACACCCGAAGTCCCGTTTTCACAACGGTGGAACTTCCGCACAGAGAATCCAAGTCAAAGAAAATCGGTCGGACCGCCAACAGCACAGCGGTCGGACCGATATGCCACCGGTCCGACCGGTGACCACTGGCGGGTTGACCGCCAGACCACAGAGCCAAACACATTGGCTTCACATCAAATGACAAAACACAATCGCCCATTTACGTGCAATTCCAACAAGGTTTCAAAGATGATATTCTCAGTAGGTTACAAGACACATTTGCCAACCTTTAGAATACTCATAACAAGGAATAAGGTACATGGACTTACACCATTTACAAAACATATTTGCAAACTTAAGTCACATGCTACAAGGGTTATGCATGAGCCTCGACTATTTGCAAAACACATTCGCAAATAAATAGCATCATGGCTAGATGAGCTAGAGCAACTATGATGAGCTATCAACACATGACTAACTCAAACTACTAGTTAAGACCCCTCTTAATAGTACGGCAATCCTATACTAGCAATCTGGTCTTCCAACCAAACACCAAGACCGGTAAAAGAGTAGGAACACATCCTTAGCCCTAGCTAGTCATACCTTTGCCTTGCATCTTCTTGAAGCTTGATGACGCACATCATCACTTCAAGTCCGGGTCATTAACTTGATAATCATCAACACATGATGATCCTTTGCTTAACCTCCATCAACACATGATGGGTCTTCTCTTGTCTTGACAATCAACTCATGATTATCTCTTCTTCTTTATAAGCATCAACTCATGATGCATCCTTTACACCAAGCTCTTGACTTGATGATCAACTCATGATCATCCCAAGTCTTTTTCATCCTGGAACATAACCTATTTATCCAACTCATAGAAAATGTTAGTTCCACAATGTGATTACCATTAGTTACCACAACAAACCATTATCACATAATGGTGGAACAAGATACATCAATCTTTCACTTATTGGTAATTAATGATAACCACTTCAATTACACATAAATTGAATTTAGATAAAGGTAACACAACGTGAGTATATATGAACTACACAAGTTACATATACTTACGACATAAGTATGTAAGAACTACACAAGTTCTATATACTCAAAACATGAGCATACAAAAACTACACGAGTTCTATATACTCAAACGGATATGTTTCAAAGTAAAGATCCTAAATATATGTGGAAGACGGAATATGGATCAATACTAATAAAACCACAAAATATAGAATAAAACTCCTCATAAATGTGTGCATACACAAATGTGTGATAAGATCATATGCACATATTCAAGTTAGACTTACGGTTGAGTTCATCCTATATTTTGGATCCGAGGAATGCAACAATATATATAAGATTAAGTCGAATGCATACCTCGTTGAATTTCACCTTTATATCCAAATGAGACTACACACTAGATATATAAATAGAAATGTTAGTCTCACAATTAGATTTGTCATTAATCACCAAAACACTCCATTAACTCATAATGAGGGGTCTAGATCTTTCAATCTCCCCCTTTTTGGTGATTGATGACAAATCATTTATCAATCATATCATTTGGATATAAATAGACATACTATAAGAAATTAGGCTATTGAACTATGTCTATGCATGTCATATGGTGAAGTTTAAAGCATTAATCAATATGCAAAAAGAATATACTTGTAAAAACAATGCATTCTCCCATAAAAGAATTCTCCCCCTGTTTGGTATAAGTCAAATAACAAAGAAGAATATATAAATCATCCAAATAAGGAGAATGTATTACTCATCCAAATAAGGAGATATTGATAGCAAAATTATTCTCCCCCTTTTTGGCATAAAACAAAAATCCAATTGTGAGGATATACATTGATAACATAAAAATTCTCCCCCTTTTGGCATTAAACACCAAAAAGATCAAAACAAATCTAAAGCCAAGAAATAAGTTTTGCAAAGCAAAGAACTTGGCAATTGAAATCATTTTCTTCTTTTGACACCACTTGAAACGATATTTGAAACAAATTCAAATACTCTCCATTTTGGAATTTTGCTAATAAGCATTTTCACAAAGCATATTGAGATGATCATTGAAATTCATGCTTGTGTTTTTTTTTTTAAAAAAAAATGATAGAATTTCCTTTGGAAAAAGAACCCAAGGAGCATAACATTTGAAAATAACAATAATCATGAGAATCTAAGTAAGCTCATATTTCATTCAATACATCTTACAAAGATACATCATAACATGAATGATCAATTTGCTCACAAAGATATCAAGATAACACAGCCAAGTTTAATAGGAGTCATACAACCATGCATAAAAATATATTACAATATTCTTCATTACAAGGTCTAATGACCTAAATAAGACTAAAGCTGCTGGTCTGCAGGAGGAGCCTCAAGAAGAAGGATGCTGATCTGCAGGAGGAGCCTCTGAAGAAGAAGGACGATCTCCCCGTTGAGTGAAGGAGGGTGGGCGCTGACCTCGTCCATGGCGATGATAGACCAAAGGCTGAGATGCAAGGAATTGCTCACGCAAGTCTGAGACTGAAGCGTCCAGTGCATCAAATCTGGAGGTAGCGGCTGCCTGAATCTCATCCAGTCGAGTGTTTGTAGCCGCCTGAAATGTCTCCTGGGATGTGCGCATCTGATCCACACTCAGCTGAAGATGTAGAATCGCTGCCAAGACATGGTCTTGCTCCTGAGGACCCTGTGACGAGGACCCCTGTCCTTGAGACTGAGGAGGAGGTGGAGGAGGCATCGGAGCACGCATCTGAGGAGTAGGAGGAGGAGGAGCATCCTTGGGTCTATATTCTTTATGCTCTATATCACAGGGGCTATCAAAATCAATTCTGCTCTTTATCAATTTCATAATGAAGGTAGTATAATAGATACTCTTTGATTTGTCTCCCTTGGAGGTGGCAATCTCTCCGATTATAAGATCTATGACATCAAATCTTGTGCCCTCTATGATATATTTTACCACATTCCATGCCCTCCCATGGATTTCATCGTTATTCCCACTTCTAGGGAAGAACGATGCTCTCATGATTCTGTTTATAATACTGGGGAGGGGAAAGAGTCCAGTTACCTTGCCACATGAGTGATGAGTGTTCTGATCATAGTACTCATCTACCAAGGTAAGTACTAGGGGTTCCTGAAGATGTACCTTGATTTCCCTGGACTCTCTCAACTCTAAGGCCTGCACAAAGTCTTCCTTAGAGGCTTCTAGCCTCTGTTGCCCGCTCATCCAAATGAGGTGGTCGTGATTAGGAGACACGAACACCGTAGCATAAAATTGCATGATGGCCTTGGCATGGAAGTTACAACGAAGCGAGACCAAAGAGTCCAAACCTACATTCTTGAAAAGACGGTAGAACCCGTTGTAGGTCGGATTCTGGGCAAGATAGCTCCACTTGACAAAGCGATGATTTGCAAAATGCTTCTTCGCATAGATAATTTGATACACATCTTGCTGAAATTTTGTATGAAATATATTCATAGAAGCTGATCTTGCAAATCTAAATTGGTTGATGTGCCTCAAGATAGTATAGTGTTCACTTCTGATACTTGACACATCAAGCCCGATGAACTGACTTTCATCGGGAGCATCTTCCTCCTCAACATCATCCTCCTCATTATCAGATACCTCAAAATTTTCCTTGCATCTTGACGAGGATCTAATAATCTATTATTGTCTTCACCCCTTATCTAAAAGGAGAAGCCCAATAAGACTCCTCAACTTCTTCCATATGCTCATCTTGATTCATCTTCTGATCATCAAGAATACCATACACACAGATTAGGGTTATTATTCTCTCCGAGAAGGCTCGAACTGCCTAAACATCCCGTGTCAATCCACTCTGCGTGATCTTATCTCTAGGAGACCCCGAATCAAACAATCTTTACGTAAGATCGGTTCTAATACACCGACAGCTGGCGCCGTCTGGGGATCTTCCGTAATCTCTTGTCAACATACTCTCTTTTTCCAATCTCATGCAATCATGGTAGGAGAATGGAACGAGGAGAACTGGTTTGACTTGGCAGACTGCAGACGTCGACATGGATGCCGGTTTCGACTATGAACCGAGTGATGCATCCACGATGGTGATGTTGCCTTCTGAGATTTTTCTCCAGAAACCATCCCATTAATAGAGTTGAGGAGGGATCCTTATCCCCCACAACAATACGTCCAACAGAGGAGCCATTTCCCTCAAAGGACAAGGGTCAATCCGACCAGACCGCCCCGTGAGGACTCACAACGCGACGAGAGTTTTTCTCCAAGTGTTCAAGTCCCTTAAGACGGTCCGACTTGGTAAGTCAAGTTCGGGAGCCACCATCCCGAGACTCCACCAAAGATCTAGTGATTCTCTCTCGTGGTAACTCCAGAGAGGGTGGGATCAAGCATGCTTTTCTCAAGAATTCGACCGCCTCCCGCAGATCTCATTTGCGAACGGAGATGCTTATAACCCGAGTTCCCCTACCGGAAGGGATTACTCCAAGTCGCCAGATGGTGTCCTCGAGCACTCCTCAAGCGGGAGGCCTCGAGCGCAAGTGAGAATCATCAACGGAGGTCTTCGCCCTTCCCCAAATCGTGGTCACCTCATGGAGGCCGAGATAAGAACACTCCCAAGATCACACACCGCGCCCTCGTGGTAATGGCAAGGGCACCACCGCTTGGCGAGAGGACCAACACTGATGAACGCGAGGAAATCCTCGACATTCTCGCACTCCACTAAGAAGGCCTCAAAGACCGATGAGGAGGATTTTGATGTTGTCGAAGAAAGAAAATTGCAGCCCGTAAGAACTTGCTCAGGCGCATTCAACATCACGGAGGAGGTACAAGAACTCCGAACATCAACGACTTGCTCGAGAATCCGGTCAAGAGCTTGCTCGAACGCTGTGGTACGATCTCTTTCTCAAGAGATTACGCAAAGACTTCGAATCGTGATGACAAGACCGAGGTACCTCATCGACAACACTCAGGTAGTCGTAGCAATACGACTTCCTCAGCTACCAGTCAATCGAATATTTCTCTACGTAGGAATCGACACGGCCATAAGTCGAATCGATTCCCTATTCGGAGAAATACCTTTCGATCAGCTGAAGATCAAGAAGCCCTCAAGAGGTGATCATTCACCACTTCGACAAAGAAATTCTAACGAGTGGAATACGAGGAGTATTCTCCTCGTAGAATCGAGGCCTACTACGTAACAGTCGTCACCACACGGGTATCGTCGTATACGATCACCTGGTGACATTAACCCTTCTTTTCTACAAAGAAGGCGTCAAGAAGTGATTACCGGATGTCGGGCATTTTCGCCTGACCTTCGAGCGATCACGCCACCTCATTTTCGACCGATGAACATGGAGAAATTTGATGGATCTCAAAATCCCATCGAATTTCTTCAGATCTATACAATGTTGTCCGAGCAAAGCAGGAGGAGAGCATGTAATGGCGAATTACCTTCCGATCGTGCTCGAAGGATCCGCCGATCGTGGTTATTAAACCAACCACTGAGTCGATTTACTCTTGGCAACACCTCGTGATCTTCTACAGCGAATTTCCAAGGCACATACAACCGCCTCGAAAAGAAGACGACTTGCACCGGATAAAACAGAACAACAACGAGACTTTGCGCCAATTCATCAAACGCTTTAGTCGTTCGTAACTCAATTCGAAATTTCGATTCCTCTGTGATCGTGGCTTTTAAGCAAGGAGTCCGCAGAGAAGAATAACGGAGGACATTGCTCAATCCTCCCAACATCAAGGTCCGAACTCTTCGAGATGGCCGATCGATATGCAATCGCTTCGAGGCGCAATCGAGTGGAACAACACTATCGATCGAGAAACATATACTCCTCGAGAGCGGTGAAGTTGGTAAGGATAAAAAGCAAAAAGTCCAAGAAGAAAATAAAAATCAAAACCACAAGCCGCTGGTTCCAAGGAGGTTCGCCATGAAAGATGGAGAGCCCCAAACCACCAAGTCGCACTCGATCAAGGCAAAGGTAAGCGCGATCGTAGGAACGACAAACCAAGGTGGTGTCCTTTTCATAAAAGGAAGGACATGACCTCCATAATCGCCGAAGTTTTCCAAAGAAAGCTCGAGGACTACTACAACCAAGAAGCACCACTTCCTACTCTCGGCGGGTAGGACATACGAGTGGCCAAAAGTCGTTGGATGATGAGGAGATGCCGCTCCAAGATCCACAACATACCGCTGAGCACATCTACGGAGGATCATCGACATACGACTCCAAACGACAACTTAAAGTCGATGGACGAGAGGTAAATTCTCTACATACTCCTCTCACATAAATTACCAAGTGGTCGGAAGTTACCATCTCTTTTGAGAAGGATGACCGCCGATCACTACGAGTCGATCAGTCGATATCCGATTAGAATGAACCCACCATCAACAACTGTCGGGTCAATCGAGTGTTGGTTGATGGTGGCAGTTCTTTGAACATATTATTTACTAATGCCCTGGACGAGATGCAAGTACCCAGGACAAAGGTAAGGCCGGTACGATACTCCTTTCATGGAATTGTACCGGGATCTTCAGCCAAACCTATTGGCCAAGTTTCTCTTCCTTTAACATTTGGCTCACCAAGTAATTTCAGGACAGAGAAAGTCTCCTTTGATGTGGTCGATTTCGATACGGCATATAATGCCATACTCGGACGACCAACTTTGGCAAAATTCTTAATGGCTACTCATTACGGGTATCAATGTCTTAAGATGCCAGGTCCCAAAGGAGTGATCACCATTCAGTGTGACAAAAGATGGCGATAGTCACGATCGTCGATCCTCGAGATGGTTGGTCAAATACCAACTCGAGATGAAAGTCACCTTCGACTAGTCAAGTCGGCTTCAAAGTCGCACCAAAGCCGAACGACCAAGTCAAAGAGGTTCCTCCGACGCAGAAGAACCCTCAAGACTGCTCGATCGGGAGACTTCCGACCCCAAATAGGAAGACGCCTCATTACCTTCCTCCGAGCTAACGCAGATGTCTTTGCGTGGCAAGCATCCGACATGCCCGAGTCCCTGTGGAGGTGATCGAGCACAGTGCTAGCTTTACGGCCCGATAAAGTACCAGAAACAAAAATTACGAGATTTGCCCCGATCGACGAGATGCTATTAAATCGAGTTAGATAAGCTACTTAAAGCGTGCTTTATAAGAGAAGTCAACCACCCAGTGGTTGGCTAACCTGTAATGGTCAAAAAGTCAAACGGCAAATGGCGATGTGCGTGGACTTTATCGATCTTAATAAAGCTTGTCCAAAAGATGATTTCCTTTACCTCGTATCGATCACCGTTGATTCAACTGCAGTTGTGAGATATTAAGTTTTTAGATGCATATTCGAAACCACCGATCAATATGTGTTTAAACGATGAAGAAAAGACCGCGTTCATTACTCCATTTGGTACCTTTTGCTATGTCAAAATGCCATTTGGTCTAAAGAATGCCGGTGCTTCTTTTCAACGCCTAATGCAATCGACTTTTTCATCTCAATTAGGCCGAATTTGGAAGCCTATGTTGATGATCTAGTCGTAAAAGCATTAAGAGACTTAATCATATCACCGACCTACAAGAAACATTCGACAACCTCGTAAAGCACCGCTTAAAACTCAATCCAGAGAAGTGTGTTTGGAATTTCTTCAGAAAATTGCTTGGATTCCTAGTATCTGAACGAGGAATCGAAGCAAATCCTGAAAAATAAAAGCCATCCTCCAGATGCGTCCTCCAAACACAAAAAAGGAAGTCCAAAACTCACTGGGTGCATGGCGGCTTTAAGTCGTTTCATCGCACGACTAGGAGAAAAGGACTACCTTTCTTTAAACTTCTCAGGAGACATGAAGGTTTTGAGTGGTCGAACGAGGCAAACGCCGCTTTGAGGATGTCAAGAAGTATCTTTCGAGTGCTCCTGCTCGTTTCTCCAAAGCCGTAAGAGACGCTCTTAATTTACCTAGTCGCCACGCCACAGCAAAGAAGCGCGATATTAGTCGTAGAACGTGAAAACGCATAACGACCGGTTTACTACGTTAGCGAAGTTTTACACGCCTAAGGAGCGCACCCTCGTGTCCAAAAACTTCTATATGCCCTCCTCATGTCTTCGAGGAAATCTGCGCATTATTTTCAGCGCACAAAATAGTCAGTGCTTGTCCCGAGTTTCCTTTGGGAGCAATCCTCCATAATAAGGAAACAGTGGACGCATGGCAAAATGGTCAGTCGAACTTGGGGAGTTCGACCTCCATTTCGTGTCCCGAACGGCCATAAAATCCCAGATCTTGGCAGACTTTGTCGCCGAATGGACAAATTCTGAACCTGTTCAGGATCCCCAGTACGATTCCCACGACCAGTGGATGATGTACTTTGACGGGTCACTTACTTTAAGTGGCTCGGGGGCTGGGGTGGTCCTGGTATCTCCTACCGGAGAAACCTTAAAGTATGCCATACAATTAAACTTTCAGGCTACTAACAATGTAGCAGAGTACGAAGGTTTGCTAGCTGGCATACGAGCTGCGAAAGCACTCTCAATTCGTCGACTACTCGTGAGAGGAGACTCTCAACTAGTCGTGAATCAAATCGGGAAAGAGTACCAATGCTCTAACTCAACAATGGCTCGGTACTTATCAGAAGTACGTAAGCTAGAAAAACATTTTTTAGGTTTCGAGGTACAATTTATCCCTCGAAAGGATAATTTCTCATGCACCAACCGCTCGGATGGCTTCTTCCCGATCCACAGTACCAAAAGGAGTTTTCTTGGAGCAACTCCAAAAACCGTCTCTGGTCGAAGAACCAGAAACACCTCCTCTTGAGATAGCCTCATTAGATTACGAGGATACCTGGATGACTCCCATCTACGAGTATCTTTACAAGGGTTCCGTACCCGAAGATGATCTTGAGGCAGATCGATTATCCCGAAAAGCCAAAATGTATACTTTGGTTGAAGGAGTCCTCTATAAACGAGGAGCCCAAGGAATACTCATGCGATGCATTCCGCAAAACGAAGGAATAACACTCCTTCACGATATACACAGTGGCATCTGTGGGACGCATGCTTCCTATAGAACATTGGTTGGTAAAGCCTTTCGACAAGGTTTTACCGCCTACACCAGACGATGCTATGGAGGTGGTTAAAAAGTGTGTCCATGTCAATTCCATGGTGAGATGATACACCAACCAAATCAAGCATTACAAACAATACCTCTTTCTTGGCCTTTTGCACTGGGGCTTGATATCCTAGGACCGCTTCCCAAAGCTCCAGGAGGTTTCAATTCCTTTTGTGGCTATTGACACGCTCACAAAATGGATCAAGTTGAACTCAGAATCGATAACAACTAAGCAAAGAAAAAGGTTCATGATGAGAAGCGTAATTAGTCGATTTGGAGTTCCGAGTCGGATAATTACGCATAATGGTAAACACTTACGCAAGTGCAAAATTTCGTGAATTTTGCGACGAGTTGGGTACCGTTATGCTATGCTTCGCTGCACATCCCCAAAGTAATGGGGCTACGAACGTGCAAACGGCCAAATAATGCGAGGAATTAAAACTCGAGTCTTCGACCACCTTGTTAAGCGCCGGGGCTTGGGTACAAGAATTACCCTCCATATTATGGGCGGTTAGACGACCACCAATCGAGCAACAGAGAAACACCTTTTTTCTAGTTTTGGAGCCGGCCATGCTTCCTCCGAGCTAAAATTACGGTCGACACGAGTTGAAACCTTCAACAACTCGGATCAGAACGACTTCGAGCGAGATGACATTAACCTACTCAAGAGAGGAGAAACCTAGCCTTAATCCGCTCGGCGCCTACCAACAAGCCTGCGCAGATACTATAATCGTAAGGTCCAACCTCGCAGCCTTCTTGTAGGTGACTTGGTATTGAGGCTCGCCAATCCAAGTCTAATCGAATAAACTTTCCCTAAATGGGAAGGTCCTTACACAAAGGGTCGAAGTAACTCGGCCAGTGGTCTGACGACTAGCAATGGAAGATGGACGAGTTCTCTCAAACTCTTGGAACATCGACCGATTCGCAAATTCTATGTGTGACTTTCTCGAGCAAAAAAGTCCGTGTTCTTTCTACCTCTTTTTGCCTTAATTTTGAGTAGTGCTTTTTAATCTTTCGACTATGATATGAAAACACGCAGCTTTCTTTACATCGGCCGAAAAGTGAGAAACGCGTCATCCGTCGAAACTTCTCCTCTCGCATGTGGTTCTCGCCCACTAGAAGGAATTTCCTAGCATCGACTGCTACTCACTTTTTCGCCAATACAAAGAGCTCGGGTTTTATCTAGTCGTAATGTTCTCAAAGCCAACTCTCTCAATCTTAATCTATTTTTTCAAGAAATTCAAAAATATTCTAAGCAGAGTGCACTTTCTTACATTAGTTCGACCACCTTTGGTGTACTCGATTTGTTTTAACTGGTCGAAGGAAGAGACACACCTAGTCAAGTCTTTCCTCTCTGCATGTGGTCCCGCCACTAGAAGGAAACTTCCTAGTGTCGCCGCCTCCTACTTTTGCTACTGGAAAAGACTTATCGAAGTCCACCAAAAAAGGACGAACGAATGACTAAAGTACTCTAAGACGTTTGTTTAACTCAAGTTGCTGTTCTTGGTTTGATTAAACTAGTCGGAGATGGGAACATCACCTAGTCGAAGTCTTTCCTCTCTGCACGTGGTCTTGCCCACTAGAAGGAACTTCCTAGTGTCAAGTCGTTTCTACTCTTTTCGACCAGTGCTTAACAACCGTAACAAAAGCTATAAGTTAAATAAACCTCTCTTTGTTTTCAGAAACCCCATTTTAAATACTATTTATTTAGATTGTCTAAACAATCTAAGCAAATAGTCGGGGGCTAGGATAAAGTTATTAATTTAACTTCAATTCTTAGTTTTTCTTTCGTTTATTATCTTTTGAGTTACTAACTACTCGACAAGATGATTTTCAGGAAATGAGGCGGATCATATATTACTCATTAACAAAAATTGTCTGCCTTACAAGGTAGTTACAAGATTACTCTGAAGGGGGAGAGCCTAGCTGCATTTCCTCCGCCACCTTTTTACCAACTGGATCATTTCCTCAATCAGACGACTTGCCTCGATTCGGAGATACTAAGTCGGCTTCAATTGGTTTAACATTAAGGCGGGGTCTTGAGCTTTAAGTTTCGCTAAAGCGTAACTTCATCGCAGCTTCGATCGCTTCCCTTATTGATTCAGCTTGATTAGTCTTCAGAGTGGTCACCATTTCTTGCAATTTTCCGACTTGTTCCCCAATGGTACTTGTGTGAGCAGCTATGGTATCTTCTCGAGGAGTTTTTCCCTCAGAATGTAGCTCATTAAGCACATTGTTCAGGAGAGTGATGTTGCCTTGAAGACTAGTCTTCATCGACTCCATCTCCTGTTGGGTACAAGTCGAAGCCTCGCGAAGCTTCTTGTTTTCGACCACTTGTTCTGAAAAGAATAATATCGGTCAAACAAAGATATACTTCTAGAGGAAGATAACACAAAGATAATTATAGGTAAAAGCTTTTCTTACCTACTAATTGAGAATCCAATTTCTTGACCTCTTCTCGATGGGAAGCAATAGTTTCAAAGATGCTTTTGCTCCCATGCTCGATGTCCTCTCAGATTTATCTTAGCAATGCGACGGACTCATTGCGATTAAGGTCTTTGCTTGGATTTCACCTCGAGGCTTCTCAATTGGGCGACAATTTACGAACAAGAAATTGGCATTAGAAAAGGAAAATACTCAAAAAGAATAACAGTAAAGATTTACTTACATTAATCGAGTTCTAAAACCCTCGAGTTCTTGATTCTTATTCGCAGTAATGCGGAAAACTCTGAATAACCAAAGATTTTTCTTGAACTTGTCCGAGCTTCCGTGATCTCTTTTCTTTATCCGGAGAAGAAAGGAGGGTCGAGTAAAGTTTAAAGATCAAAAGCGGTCTTAAGTTCGAACTTCTCGCTTATTTTTTCCCGCAATCTTTTAGATGCAGAGACTCTCGAAGTCTATCCGAGAGAACTAATACTTCATTCCTTAGCTTCCTCGACTCCTCTTTTCACAATGAGTGAGTCACCTAAGGTCTTCGTACTCACCGCTTAACCTACAAAAAGAGAACGAAGATAAACATCACCTGAATGGTTGTGAGTACTTCTACAACCACTGACCTAGTCGTAAGTTTTTCTGCGACTAAGATATGGTTGTAAGTCTTTCTACGACCACTACCTGGTCGTAAATAGTCGTAAGTTCTTTTCGACTGATACTTCGTCATGAGTTTCTTCCATGACTATTCTCGTGAAACATTTTACGAGTATTTAAGTCAAAAACAACTATGAATGATAAGTGACTTACCACCTCTCGCCTCTGCACAGAGTAGTTCTTTCTCTTGTCTTAGCTCTAAAAGTTGTCGATGATACTCACCGACAACAAGGAATTTGCTCCAGAGCTTTCTGCAAAAAGAAAACAGTGAGAAGGGAAGGAAAGCCACATATATAAGTATTCTGAAGATACTTACATTCATAGTCGTTCTAGCAAAAATCGAATATACAAGGTCCGGGTGCTGCAGCTTATCTATCCTCGCGACTTTGTCCCACCACACCTTCTCGAGGCGCTCGTTGTCAAAAGTATTCTCCGTATTGGGAATATCTTTGGGATGGGGGACTCGGTCACGAGATTTGTAACCGAAGGACCCTACGACGGAGGCAACCCCAAAAAAGTCACCACGAAGTTGAAATTTTCTCCTTACGGTTCTCGTGATTTCTCTTTGGGTAGGGAAGGAACGCCTCCTCGATTTCCTTCCCAGGCGGTGCGCAGTCGGTCACCACCTTGACCAGAGGCTTCCACAACCGCTCTCGTTGTTTCTACGACTTGAGAGTCGAGCGCCACCTCAACAATAATACCGCTACCTCAAGAGTCGTGTTACGACTTCAAAGCAGATGTGGGAGACACTCTGGGAGTCTCGACTTCATCGGCCACCTGGGCCAAGGGTGATGCTTCGACCACCTCCGTTGCTACCTCTCCGAAGAGTCAAGGGATAGCAATGGACTTCTCGTGAAGCATTCCCTGGGTCAAGGAGTCGGATGAAATAAAGAAAAGCAAATCAAAGTTGTGAAAAGAAAAAGGTAAATGTCGTTCTTACACTTCAAGACATTTCACATACCTCTGCACTCGGTCTTAACCAGAATTTTGGAGCAATCCTCCCAACGGAGGACCTCTTCTTCTCCACGACCACGCCCGGTCGAGGTTCAACAATTAGCTCGGCTACGACCACGCCCGTCAGAGTTTGAACAGAACCGAGCTCGTTTCTCGATCTTTTGATGGACGAGATCGGTCTCGACCATTCCGTATAAAGATCGCCCTCGATTGCGAGTTGTGCCGATCAAAGATCGTCCTTCATAAAGACACAAAATCCTTCCAGTTCTCCTTTCAAGTTTCTTAATAAAACTAGGAGTGGCACCAATCTGCGAAAGATTCCGTGTCATAATAGAAGGGTACCTTAGCCTTGCGAGGTTTGCGCTTGAGAGGTTCAACCGCTTCAACCTCCTCGGCCGACGGCGCGCGGCCTCGGCAGATACAACTCAATTGCCGCAGACCTTGTAGAGGTTTGGTCGAAAGACCGTAACTCGAACTTGCTCCCCTTGTCGGCAGATTTTACAAGTCGACGCCTCTTCGAGGGAGGAGCCAGTCTTTGTCTTTCGACAACCCAAATAAATAGTCATCGAACGACTTCTTCGTCGTCTGGCGATTTTCCATGGCTACTTTACGTAAAGCAAAATGTAAAAGAAGAATCACTAATTAGTCGTAAGTTTTTTCTATGACTAGTACCAAGTCGTAAGTTTTTCTACGACTTTTCTTGATTGTAAGATATTCTACGATCACCATTAGTCGTAAGTATCTTCTACGACTATAAAGTCCTAAAGAGAGAATCGATTTACGATTACCTTTAGGCGCTCTATCCTTTCATCTGCGGACAAAACCGCAATGATTTGAGGAACCGCCCTCGGAGTGGCGGGGACTTCTCACAGATGAGTCTGACTCTGGAGTCAACCTCAGCCTGTGAAAGATCTGTGTAAACAGATAAAAATATTAGACAAAGTTGAGAAAGACCAAACGGAGAGTTAAGTCGACAATTGCTTACCCTCCTCATAGTCTCTGGTGGGGTCTCCTCTTCCCGAGTACCTCCACATAGGAGATGCTCGCTTCTTCAGAGGACTAATTCGGCAGTGATGAAATCTTTCACCACATGCCATCCGTCACCCTTCTTCCTTCAAGTCCTTAATGGCTTGAATATAAGGGCTAATCCTACTGATATCTTCGAGGTTGAATCCCATGAAGATTTCTTTTCAGCAGCCTTCCCCACGAAAGAAAGGCTGTCTTCAGAGGTGACCTTCCAGTAGAACCACCTCTTCCTCCAGCTCGGCCACGAAGACCGGGTGAAACTCTGAATGTACTCCTTCGACTTCGAGTCGTGGAGCTTCAGACCACAGCTTCCGGCGATTCCGGTTTGTCGAGCCATCCCATAATAATATTGGAACAATGAGATCCGCCGGAATCCCTGTGTACGCCGCATGCATACACGAACACACTCAACATGGTAATGGAATTGGGACCTAAATTCACTAGTTCCACCCCAAAGTGTTCGAGTACTCATCAGAAGAAAGGGGTGGGTGCAATCGAATGCCGCGACTCACAATACGCTTGGAAGACGGATTTGCCCATTTTCCCGATGGCGATCTTGCCCGATAGCCGAATCCACTTCACCGAGCCTTCTCCGGATCTTCCCAAGATCGACCAAGGTCTTGATCTTAGCCGCATCCATCTCCGATTCCTCCCATTCGAAACTCTCTTGGCCATTTCGCCGTAAGCAAGAAGTTTTTTATTGGGTTGGCGGCGAGAAGATGAAACCTAGTCGAAGACGGAGAAAGCAAGAGCTCAAGAACAATGAGTGATTTGGGAAAAGTAAAAATCCAAGTCTACCTCCCGGTAAGTTTTTATAATCAAGACGATCTCCGCTGCTTTGGAAACCGTCCCGCTATAGGTCTATGATAGATGGTTGTACCGCCGGAACCGCTTCATCTGACAAGTCTATGAGAGCGGTTGCAATTCCCGGATGGTCCGCTCGAGAAAAAGTAGGTACGTATTGTCACCTCCAAGCAAAATTACATTCTTGACCAAGTCTTTCTAGTCGAAGGAAGTATCAATCGGAAGAGCTTTTCTCCGATTCCCTACCACGACCACCAGACGGTCATAGGGTTTTTATGACTTTTGATAGTCGTAAGCAACCTTCCCGATCAAGCAAATTCTGGTCAAAGCAACATTCAAATGTCGAAGAGTTTTTCCTTCGACTATCATTCTACGACATTCTCATGGTCGTAAGTCCATTTATGAAACCTTTATCAAGTAAGTTACTTTCACTTGAAGTCAGGGGCTAGATGACGAGGATCTAATAATCCTCATTTTTATCTTTTATCTATAATTTTATTATGGGTAAATATGATGTCACATAGTCCCCAGAGGTACCCTTATCTAAAAGGGAGAAGCCCAATAAGTGGTTGTGAGTTCTTCTACAATCACCCCCACGCTTGTAAGTCTTGCTACGACTATATCATGGTCGTAAGTCCTTCTACGACCACTACATAGTCGTAAGTCCTTCTACGATCGCTACCGGTCGTAAGTTCTTCTACGACTGGTAAACTACGACCACCTTATAATCAAACCTACAAAGCGAGTGGGTCCAATTGATTAAGGAATCGAACGGCCCGCACGCACTATTATTCCGCTTATTAATGGTGCGTAATTACCCCATTATCTCTCGGAAGATAATTGCGGGGACGGCGTGAAGAAGCCGAGGCGCGGTAATTATCGCCATCATGCGCCTCAATTCTTCGATTAATCAGCGATCTCCGCAGAGCAAAACGGCTACTTCTTCACGACTATATAAGGGCATTGATCGAGAGATATAAGGGGCGGCGAATAAGAGCCACCAAGTAGGAACACAAGTGCTATTCTCTGTAATAGTCTTAGTCTTTTACTTGATCATCAAGAATACCATACACACGGATTAGGGTTATTATTCTCTCGGAGAAGGCTGAACTCGCCTAAACATCCCGTGTCAATCCACTCTGCGTGATCTTATCTCTAGGAGACCCCCCGAATCAAACAATCTTTACGTAAGATCGGTTCTAATACACCGACACATCTTCTTGAAGCTTGATGACGCACATCATCACTTCAAGTCCGGGTCATTAACTTGATAATCATCAACACATGATGATCCTTTGCTTGACCTCCATCAACACATGATGAGTCTTCTCTTGTCTTGACAATCAACTCATGATTATCTCTTCTTCTTTATAAGCATCAACTCATGACGCATCCTTTACACCAAGCTCTTGACTTGATGATCAACTCATGATCATCTCAAGTCTTTATCATCCTGGAACATAACCTATTCATCCAACTCATGAAAAATGTTAGTTGCACAATGTAATTACCATTAGTTAGCACAACAAACTATTATCGCATAATAATGGAACAAGATACATCAATCTTTCCCTTATTGGTAATTAATGATAACCACTTCAATTACACATAAATTGAATTTAGATAAAGGTAACACAACGTGATTATATATGAACTACACAAGTTCTATATACTCACGACATGAGTATGTAAGAACTGCACAAGTTCTATATACTCAAAACATGAGTATACAAAAACTACACAAGTTCTATATACTCAAACAGATATGTTTCAAAGTAAAGATCTCAAATATATGTGGAAGACGGAATATGGATCAATACTAATGAAACCACAAAATATAGAATAAAACCCCCCATAAATGTGTGCATACACAAATGTGTAATAAGATCATATGCACATATTCAAGTTAGACTTATGGTTGAGTTCATCCTATATTTTGGATCCGAGAAATGCAACAATATATATAAGATTAAGTCGAATGCATACCTCGTTGAATTTCACTTTTATATCCAAAAGAGACTACACACTAGATATAGAAATAGAAATGTTAGTATCACAATTAGATTTGTCATTAATTACCAAAACACTCTATTAACTCATAATGACGGGTCTAGATCTTTCATAGGGGGAGGAGGATTGGCGAGGATGGCGGTGAAGCGGCCCGGGCGGGAGGAGGCGCCTTGCTTGTCGGCATGAGGCGGAGGTTGGCGAGGGGAAGGCCGGTTGGCGGGGAGAGGCGGTGAGGGGACGGGCCTAGGAGGAGGTGGTGGCGTGTGCATGGGAGGGGCAAAGGGAGCGGTGCCCAAACGAGATCCTGGAATATTTGCATCATCGCAAATTTTTGATTCTTGCAAAACCTTGGGTTTTTGAAGTGAGGATGTTACACAACAAGTGTCTCTTGCAATATCTGTGTTCAAAACTTCGAAATACAGTGTGCACAACATTCATAAGACCCTGCAAGTTGTCGTAGGTTACAAATTTGGATAGGTTACGTTAGATCAATAACAACCGGAAAAGAATGATTGTTAGACACACACCTTTTGCCGGTCAGACATTATTGTCCATCCTCCATGTTGTTCACCATCTCCAATTGCAACATGCAGCATCTCCAGGAACAAAGTCCAACTATTGGTATCTTCCTTGCCAAACTACTCCAAAGGCTATGGGAAACATATTGTTGTTGCCATCTCTACCTGAAGCAGCTAACACTTGTGCCCATTTATCAACTTCACAAAGAAGCCATCAATACCTATATTTTAACAAGACAAGGTGAGAATTTTGATAATTAAAGAGGCCTCGTAATTAAACTATGAATACAATGTAAAAGTGTAGAAACAACTTAGTGATACTTACTGATGAAGGGTCTGCATCCTTCTAGAAACCCTTGCTTCTGACCATTTAGGCATATGAATAGGCCACTAAACCTAGGATTCAAGCCTTGATCTATTCTATTCTCTATGGTCACAACTGCAATACTACCTGGGTTTTTATTGTTAGGAATATCAACTTGTATATTCAGGAGGCCAAAGGGCCAGTATATATAGATAAGTACATGAGGTGAATATGCAAATAACCCCTCATAACAATGGGGAATAACACAAATATACATATATCTCTAACACCCCCCCTTCAAACTCATGGTGGATCAACAACACTAAGTTTGGAGAGGTAGAAGCTATGTTGTGCTCGAGTCTGGGCCTTCGTGAAGAAATCCGCTATGTGAAGTTCGGAAGGCACATACTGAAGGGCAATCACCTGATCATGCACACAAGACCTCATGAAGGAAGCATCAACACCAATATGCTTGGTGAGCTCATGCTTCAGAGGGTCACAGGTAATACTGATAGCACCTGTACTGTCTGACAAGAGAGGAGTTGGTGTAGTGACAGAAACACCAAAATCCTCAAGTAACCACCATAGCCAAGTAATATCTGCTATCAAGAGAGCCATAGCTCGTAACTCAGCATTTGCACTCGAACAGGATACTGCAGTTTGTTTCTTCGTCTTCTAGGTAATGAGAGAACCACCAAGAAAAACACAGTAAACAGAGATAGACCAACGATCAGATGGATCGCTGGCCTAAGTAGCATCCGAATAAGCCTGAAGCTGTCACGAGCTGGAGTGTGGGAAGAAGAGACGGCGAGAGATAGTCCCACGAAGGTAGCGCAGAACTCGAAGGAGGTGGATGTAGTGGACCTGAGTGGGAGCAGAGACAAACTGACTCAGAATGTGGACTGAATAAGTGATATCCGGATGAGTAACAGTAAGGTAGACAAGACTCCCAACAAGATGACGACAACGAGTCGGATCAAAAAGAGGCTCACCATCAGAGGGCCGAAGATGAATGTTGAGCTCTATGGGAGTCTCAACAGTACGCTGATCAGTGAGAGAGACGCGGTCAAGAAGTTCCTGAATATACTTCTCTTGGGACATAAAAAAACCATCTGTAGTGGAAGATATTATTGACATCAAGCTAAGAAACAGATCAATGACGAACAGACGCCACCGAAAGAAGAGTGCGGACAGTGGTCATGTGGGCCACAGGAGCAAAAGTCTCGTTGTAGTCACGACCATGCTCCTGCTGGAAGCCACGAGCAACGAAACGCGCCTTATAGTGCTCAAGAGAGCCGTCAGATCGGGTCTTAATCTTATAGACCCACTTACACGTTATGGGACGAGAGTGGGATGGAAAAAGAACAAGATCCCAAGTACCAGTACGCTCGAGGGTAGCATTCTCCTCGGCCATGGCATGCTGCCACTCAGGGTAGTAACAACATCCGGTAGGAGATAGGCTCATGGGTAGCTGCACCAGCAAAACCAAAACGGGCAGGAGGCCGAATCGACTGACGATCGCGGAGGCCGTAGCGAGGAGATGATGACCCATCAGGGGAAGATGGAGCATCAGGAGAAGATGAAATATCAGGGGAAGATGGCTCACCTGGAAGATCCTCAATACGAGGTCGACGAGTGTAGAATAGAGTGGGAGGAGCCTGAGGAGCCGCAGGAGACGGACAGGTGGCGACAACGGCGGAGAGGCCTCAGGAGGTATATGTGGAGACTTAGTGGGATAGGTGGACGAGGGCAAGACAGAGATGGGTGTATCTGGAAAAGTAAAAAAAGACAGGGACCCCACAGAAGAACACGAAGGAGAGGCAGGACGTGGGTAGAATGGATGAGACTCGTTGAAAGTCACATCCTGAGAAATCCGCATCCGTCGACCAACAGGATCCCAGCACCGATAGCCCTTGTGCTCGGCACTGTATCCCATAAAAACACACTCAACAGACTGAGCAGTCAGTTTGGTGCGTTCTCGAGGTGAGAGGAGAGCGTAGCAAACGCAGCCAAACAGACGAAAGGCAGAGTAGTCTAGAGGAAGACCACAGAGAAACTCAACATGGATCTCACCCTAAAGAGCAGAAGAGGGCTGAATGTTGACGAGATAGGTGGCAGTGGAAATAGTCTCAGCCCAAAAGTGAGGTGGAATAAAGGCGGCAATCATCAGTGTAGGAGCCGTCTCAAGAAAGTGACGATGCTTGTGCTCAGCGACACCATTCTGAGCATGAACACCAGGACAAGAGAACTGAGCGAGAGTGCCCTGCTCGGCAAGGAAGCTGCGTAGGTAACGAGAGAGGTACTCGCCAGTAGAGTTAGCACGAAAGACACGAATAGGAGTGAAGAACTGTGTGTGAGCCATAGTTGTAAATTATTTATAGATAGACAGGGCCTCACTACGAGAAGACATAAAATATATCCAAGTGTGGCGAGAGAAATCATCTATAAATATGATATAATATCGATGACCCCTTTAGAAATGAAGGGAGCCGGACCACAAACATCTGAATGAACAAGATCAAAAGGACGTTGAGACAATGACTCACTATGAGAATAGGAAAGCTGAATCTGTTTCCCTAACTTATCGCCCTCACAATCTAAAGACACGTCTCCTGAGACAGACCCCAGAAGACCACGACGAACTAAAGACGACAGACGAGATCCACACAGATGACCAAGACGGTGATGCCACTGCTGGAAAGAGCTAGTAGACGGAGTAATGACGGAGAGGCTGGCGCGGCGGTGGCAAATGAAGGAAGGTGAAGCCAGTCAAGCTCCCAGAGACGCTGTGAGTCAAGGCGCTGAGGGCCAGAACCCACGAGAGCCCCCGTGTAGCGGTCCTGAAAACAACAAGAGTCAGGGTCAAGGATGACCCGACAAACAAGATCAAGATGTCCACTTGAAAGAAGAAGTCGCATGGTTAGGCGAGGAACATGATCAATGTAGGAACATGAAAAGATGAGTTGCTAAGAGGTCCTCGACCAGAGACAGAAAGAGAGGTACCATCAGCAGTAAGAACACTGACAGGAGAATCAATAGGTGTAACGAAAGATAGAGTGGAAGAATCAGAAGTCATGTGAAAAGATACTCCGGAATCAATAATCCACAAGGAGGTACCTTACTGTGTAGGAGGTGGTTTCTCATTGCAGAAGAGTCGATGGTAGAACACATGAGGAGAATCAAGAGGCAAGCGAGCGTCAAAGTCGGCTATCTCACCTCAAGAGAGAAATCTGGCAAGGAGTCGATGGAGACGTCGATGTAGAAGCACCGGTGCTAGTGCTAGGAGAACAGCGTGAAAGATACCGCTGCTTCTTATAGCACTGGGACTCAATGTGGCCAACTTTGTCGCAGTAGGAGCAGCTAGGACGACCACCGCCAGATGGAGGGCGGCCACCACCACCTGTGGCAGCCGCTGTAGGAGGTAGTGTACTGAAGCGTGGAGCAGTCGGTGTAGCATGAGGACGAGCGGCGAGCACGAAGGGGAGTGGCATCAGACCAGCACCACTCAGGCGAGTCTCCTCTGCACGTATCTCGGTAAGAGCCTCTAGAAGAGTGACACGAGGGCGTGCGAAGGCAAGAAGCGCGCCTGCTCGCCGAACTCAGATTTAATGCGAGTAAGGAACTCGTGAGACACGCTAAAACTCGGTCGTAGACGCATAACCAGCAAAGACGTAAGCAGGAGCGACGACCAACAATGCGAAGAGTGTCCAATCGACGCGGATGTGAGAACTATGAGTGTAGAAAACGTCAATAGTAGCATCACCCTGCTGAAGAGAGTGCTCTTAGCAGACCACGGACAAGTAGATGGCATCACCAGAGGGCTCGTAGCGCCGACAAAGGTGAGTCCACATCTGGAAAGCCTTAGGGAGTCCCACAACCTCAGAAGAGAACTGAGGCTGGACACTGGCGATGAAGATAGCAGCAGTCCGAGCGTCGTCGTCGTACCACTGAGTGTAGGCGGTCAGTCGATCCTTGTAGGAATCCAGAGCCTCTTGGTAGGCAGAGGCAACCTCATCATCAGCAAGGCCAGCAGCCTTGTCGGATGTCGTGAGCAGCGCGACAGGCGTAGGTTCCGTCGGAGGAGTAGGACAAGGCGGGTAGGTGACATCGCCAGAGAGGATGCCCCAGAGACGAAGACCACGTATGTGAGACACGAAGTCGGTGTAATTAACATCATCGAAGATCACCGGGCAGTGAGGAAGGGAAACGGTGCCCATTGGTAGGCGACGCTGGACGACGCGGCGACCAAGGCAACGTAGTCTAACAGGTGGCGCTGGACGGCGCGATGGTTAGATCAATGTTTTTTACTTACTTCACGGGCCAACCAAAACCTTTTAATGGGTCTTCCGAAGACCCACGACGTGCGGGGTGGGGGACCAGGGTTCCCTCCTTTGCTGCCGCTCGGGTGGCGACGGGAGCGTCGACGGCGGCAGCAGATCAGAGAGAGCCAAGCTGAGCCCGCCTACCTCTCATGCCTCTTCGGTCGCCCGGGCTCCTCGTGACCGGCGGCAGATCGGAGATCGACAGTGGTGCGGTGGAGGAATCGACGTCGACGGCGGCAGTGAGAGTGCCTTGCGGCGGCGGAGAAGCTGCGAGCGGGCCTCGGGTGGCGACATCACCTGGTGGGAGGCTGTCGGGAGGTGGAGCGGCGGCGTCCCCTGCTACGAGTACCAACGGCGGTCGACGGCAGGGCGGTCGACGAGTCGGCAACAACAACCGGCGGTGGAGCACAGGCGTCGGCGAAGCTCGGCGGCGATCCGATCCCGACGGGTGGCACAGGCGTCGACGGCGGCGAGAGCACAGGCGAGCTCGAGGCGAGCGGTGGCGGCGTGAGCGGCGAGCAGCGAATGGGAGGAAGCCGACTGAGGCGGCTAGGAGGTCAAGGCGGCGGCTAGGGCAGTGGAGGACGAGTTGCGCATCCGGGAGAGGTAACCCTAATGAGCTCTGATACCATGTTAGGAATAGCAACTTGTATATTCAGGAGGTCAAAGAGCCATTATATATAGACAAGTAGAGGAGGTGAATATGCAAATAACCCCTCATAACAATAGAGAATAACACAAATATACATATATCTCTAACATTCATCAACAAGTGTTTGCAAATAATCCCTTATCCTCTTGTATTGCTTCTTGTGATTTCCCAAAACATTTTCACCAGCTTTTCTCTTGGCTCTGTAAGCCATGATGGTCTTTGTGACGTCTGTGCTCAAGTCTCATGCATTGATCCATAAAAGCTTCGACCTTCCAGTCAGGGTCACTTCTGAAATTTTCCTCATACATCTGACTCAACCAAGTGCTATTAACTGTACTAGTATGCATTGACTCAGGACAAGTGTGAGGACCAGCCATCTATCTCAATTAGAAAGTCTTCTCCATACCGATCTGAGAAGCTCTCATGTAAAAGTCACAACGCACATCAGTTTGCTTACACTTAACAATCACCCTGTCAGGATTATTTTCTAGGTAGCTATAGTTCCTCCCTTGCACTATGTGGTATGTTTTCAAAGCCTTCCTGAATTGGTGGACATCAGAAAAACAAAAGCCTACGCACAATTGGCTTTGGTCCATGATGTTCTTCTCATCAAAGTAAGCCCTCGTAACTTCCACCCTTCTAGATCCCCTCCTCTTTCCTGGAGGTGGTTTGTTCTCCTCATCTGTCTCGTCATCAAGTGAACTAATGCCACCATCCTCATTCTGAGGATCCTCGAAATATGGTTTACTTGTGGATCCTTTAGCTGGATCCCTTTTCTTCTTAGTTACCATTTTCCTAGATGACCCAGTCCGGCCAAACCTTTCCAAATAGATTTTCTGTTCAACTCATCATGCATTGTCACATCATTACCATTGGTTTCTCCTTCGAACAAATCCTCTTATGTCGGTATCACCTTCACAATAGTTCTTTGGGTCTGCCCTCTCCCTCTTCATTTCACATAGTTGCTCATACAATTCAATCCTTTCCTGCACATAGCCAGTACCATCCGATGAGGTGCTCTTGGCATCTTCTATGTCATACTCTGTGATTCCAAAACTGCATGTCTCCTATGTCATCATCTCTAGGTTCCTGTGCTATAACCTCTACATCATTAATTGACACCAGCGGAATCCCTTTGTAGAACCCATTTGCATTATTCGCTGGAGACAATATTGTGGTCAGCTCCTTTTTCTAAAACAAGTGTAGATGAGGTTTCTTGCCGCTGTTGTCCGCCTTGATCATGCCAGAAACAATCATGGAGCCCACCATGTATGAACCAGGAGATGCATAGTACATATCATCACTAGCAGTGTGCCCCTCTGCTTCCATGACTTCCACCAAACTGAAGTAGCAAAGGAAGCATCTAGCCATCTTCTCCACAACTGGTGTTCCGGGGCCTTGATCATGTTTGAAAACTTGCAGCGTCCAAATCTCTTCAATCATCCTACAACATCGAGATTAATTTTAGTCATACATGTTTAAGACCTTAAGTATTATAACGAGTTTAATTTTGATGGAATTTCAAACTTACTGCGTGCTCAAACATGAATGATATACTTAGTGCCAACTGCCAAGTATGCAATTTGTAACTGAACATAAGAAGTCTCATGATACTTATGCAGAAAGCCTTCCTTTGCATATACCAGTTTCATTTTGTTACTGTTTTTGAGAAATTCATGATGCTGGACAGGACTGTGAATTCATATACCAGTTCATGCTACCATTTGCACAATAAATTCGGAGGACTAAAATTTAGAGTACAGAGTTTGTTCATTGTGTCCTCAAATATGTGCGATTCAAGGTAATAGCCTAATGTTTCAGTACTACAATTCAGAGTTCATAAATTCAGAGCTTCAATACTGAAAATATATCGTACCGATGTCTATTCCAAACACACAAACTCTAAAATTGCGAACTAAAACCCCTACCGATGCATGCTCCTATTCTGATACCAAAAATTACAAAGAGATCAAGAGTTCTCCACCTTTGCAGCAGTTCCTTCCCTTGCTTCGGCTCAATAGTGTTGGTTGTTGCTGCTGATACCACAACCGCCCCCACCATTGCCACGGCTGGCGTTCCGCCATCAAAGCCGATCGCGCCCTGCATCCACGAGCGATGAGAAGGGCGACACCTCTGTTTGAATCGTGCTTGCGAGAGAAGAAGGGAGGCGAAGGGCTTCGTGCTAGGGCAGGTATGGCGAGAGAAGAAGGGAGGCGAAGCGCTCTTCTGTTTTGTCCCCGTCCGGGTAAACTCGACCAGTAACAACCTCAGACTCAGTCATGCCAACAGTTTGGGGGCAAAGCACACTAATAAGTCAAAGAAGCCGTGGTTAAGTGAAAGTTTTGGCTAAACTTGTGGTTTTACGAAACTAACGTCGATGTACCTAGGGCTAAGTGCAATTTCCTCAATATTTTATCTAGAGAGGTAACAACTCCATCAGCAGTAAATAAGTTGATCTCTCTCTCTCCCTCTCCAAAGAACAAAAAATATGAGCTATAGGAAACACACTGGTGCTTGCTAACTCGTGGCTATCATATAAAGCATCAGCTGAATGAATCCCTTATCATTAGCAGGGTTGAATCCAGTCTACTGTTTGGGTCAAGAATATTGCTGCAGGGCCCTTTTGTTAGTAGCTTGTTTCTATGCCTGAATTAGAGCCATTAGCTGGTTGACTGTGAAATTGCTTTTGTTGCATACTAGCAGGTCCCTTTTTTGTGAAGTACCATTTAATACCATATATGATAGCATGTGGCTACTGGCTATGTGCGGAGTTTATAATAATTTTGGAGATTTTTTTGTTTGTTTGTCACCTTAATGAACTCTTAGCATCCTTCATGCATAGTGCATCACTACTTCAGCTTAAAGTTTCAGAAACATTTGCTCTCTTGTAACATACTTAAACATTCTGTTTCTGCTTATTTTCAGTCCATGATGGATCCTGATCCATTATTCAGATCCCAGCAGTAAGAGAGCGGGCGCAGCTGAGTCGAACACCATCAGCTGCTGCCAATTTTGTATATCTATTGAAAGAAGACTCCATGAGCGCACTACGGATCAATTTGCTCCCAGTTACCAGATAAGCAGATGCTATGTGTCTATGCCTGCCCTGATCTGATATTGTAATAGGTACTAAGAACCAAGCAGTGCTCCGATTTCTACGCAAGGAATTCGGGTAATGTTTGTAAGTTATGTTCGTTTTGATCTCTGATGTTTTGTCGTCGTTTGGAGTTCGTGCTGGAACTGGAAGGATGGACGGTCTTCCGTTCTACATGTTAAGAAACCGGGCCCAGGACTCTGGAGAGTCCTGGTCCAGTACGGGCCTAGGACCCCGGAGAGTCTTGGCCCAGTTGAACTCCTCATCCCGTAGTCTATAAATAGAGGGTCACCCCCCTCTCATTGTAACCCTGATTGATCCGAAGCAATAAAGCAGACCCTGAAGTCCCGCATATCTTTGTGTTCATTCTACTGTTGTGTTCTTGTGTTCTTCATCATTCTTACGATTCTGATCATTGTATA
Source organism: Hsuehochloa calcarea (assembly GCA_036346395.1). Classification (NCBI taxonomy): domain Eukaryota; kingdom Viridiplantae; phylum Streptophyta; class Magnoliopsida; order Poales; family Poaceae; genus Hsuehochloa; species Hsuehochloa calcarea. The sequence goes on along the minus strand of CM070596.1, from coordinate 3,531,938 downwards.
CGAGGTACCCGTTCGGACTGGACTCGCCAGCGACGGTTACTCAACACTACACACGCCTAACCCCTATTTTTGCCGTCTTCTCGAGGACGCCTGGACCCCCCCGCCCCCAATTTCCTTCCGATTCGTGTGTCACGAGTCCGCTTGAATTCGACCAGGGTTTTCGTTAGCGGTAAGTTCAGCCGAAAACTGAAAAAATTCAATTTTTTTGGATTTTATTTTATTTTATTTAAAATCAACTTCGAAAAAAACTCAACACATATATTTTTTGGACAAAATTTGTCAAAATTGATTTTTTTTTTTGGAACCGGTTTGTATTCCTATTGGTCCTACCGGTAAATCCAAAATTACCGATTTTTGGTTGAAATTCGGAACACTGAATGCGATTTGATATTGAAATTCTCCACGGAGTAATCGTGGTACGGCCCTAAAGGATTCTGCGATCTTTTTTAGTTGAACTTGCGATATTATCTTGTCCTTGCTGAACACTGTTCAAAATCCAGATGTATCTACAGGGATGGACTGGAAATTTAGGCTTCCCAAATAAGGTCTAAGTGTAATTATTTTTTGAGTTTTCGAATGCTGTTTGGAGAAGAGGAACACTGATACGTAGGCAATGCACTGGGTACATCGATTTTGCTGCTATACTTGTTATGGTATATCCAATAGTGTATTTATTGTCGTTTCTTAGCTATGCCGCCACGTCAATAAAATTATACATGGAGGAGAGATAGGAGGAGAGAAATCATCTATCGTCTCTTCCTGGAGAGACTATAGTGCACGTGAAACAAGATAAGATACATTAATCTACTATAGTTGACATGTGAATCCGTTTCAAAAGAAAATTATAAAATATAAATATTGAAGAGTGTACTAGAGATTATATATTAAAGATGTTATCTTTAAAAATAATATAACATATGTTAGAGATAAAATTATCTTTAATTACTGAAGATACTCCTGGTGGCCGAGCTCGGGTCTTCTCGGACTTGCTTTGAACGAGTCTTCTTGTCTTCGGATTAGCATCGAGATACGTGTGTCTAATCCTGATTTTGGCTCAATGGTTTAAAAATATAGTTTATACCTAAAGAAGCATAAATATAAAGAAGCATAAATTATCTCATAAATAGACATATCTTAGGCACACAGTACGAGATGTGGGAACGTATCAAACGAGGATTCAACTTTCACTGAGATCTTGTGAGATGATAGCAAGCAGTGGCGGACCTAGGATTTTACCACAGGGTATGCCAAAAAAAATTTCTTATACAATTCGGTAAAACCATATTCTAATTCGGTACCCGTGGTGGTGGAGGCGGGTGCGTGGGCAGGGGCGGAGAGGCAGAGGACGCGGGCAGGGTGAGGCTATCGCGAGGGCTATGGCGAGGGTGATGGCCACGGCCACGTCGACGTGCACACTCCTCTCCCTCCTTCTCTGTGCCGCCGCCGTGCTGCTTTCGTGTCGAGCTGGCCCTAGCCCAACTGTCCATGCTGTGTCGCCTGACAGACCCCATCCTCAGGCCTGGCCCGACCATTCGTGTCGTGTAGTCTTGGATCGTGCCGTGTCGGTTGAATCTCGGGCCAGCCCGGAAAGGTATGACCCAATTCCTAAGTCTAGTGGCCACTAACATGGCGAAACCCGCTTATGAGACCAACTAAGGTTGAAACGTAAATGGTTTTGATAATTGAAGGTTAAAAGTGAACGGTTTCAAAGGTAAAGATTGAAAATCGGACAATATCATAGTCAAGGGTGGTTGTAAAGTGGATTTTTTTCCTATATAAAATGTATCACCCTAAATAACAACATAACTTAATTATATATATACTACACTCCACGTACTTACGTAATTATACGTACTCGATCATCAGATACGACGATCATACAAGGATAGACAAATGGTGTCATGAACAAGAGTCCGTCTGAAGCATGCATGCATTAAAGTGGCACAAGAATTAGTCGTACCACAACATGGCCACACACAAATGTACAACATCATGTGTATGTGTTTGAATGGATCGAGAGGCTGGAGATGACTTATCGCAGTGAGCCTATAACCATCCATGCATGCTAGGGGCGGACCCACAGGGTATGCCGGGTCTTATCGACTCGGTGAAAGTTGGCAACTTTAAGGTCTGTTTGGTGTGACTTTAACTTTCAGCCTTTTAGTTTGAATAGTTTTTTTTTTAAAAAAACATTTAAAATTTTTTTAGAATAAAAATTAATATTTAATTTATTTTGAGAATATACAAATATTTTTTTATTATTTTAATTGTATTTCATCGGGTTTCGGGCGGAATTCAAGTCCCGAGCTCAACCCAGTCGGTCTGGGCCGTCTGTGAACAGGTCTATCCCGGAAGAACATCCGGTTCAACTATGTAACACATGTGTTTATTAGCGTCTTTCAACACAGATTTGGTGATCACATTCTCTTAACATGGAATGACTTACAACTACTACTCCTTTCGATCACAAAAGGAAGTTACTTAGAATGCTTACAGTCAAATTGTATCTATTTTAACCAAAGATATTATCTAAAATTTATAGTTTGAACGTACAAAAATGGTACAAATAAATTTATCATGAAAAATATACTTTAACAACATTACACTCTTATAATCTTTTTTGAAAATATGATGATAAATTTTAGTGATAAAGTGATATATTGTTGATTTTAAAAAGTTAAAAATAACTTTCTTTTGTGATTGGAGGGAGTTAGTTTGTAAGCCAGCACTGCAAAAACGAGTATGTTTTTTTTTCGCTCCGTTTTGTTTTTTATTTCTTCCAAGAGCATAGGAGCACTACTCGTTATCTAATAAGAGGGAAAAAATACTACTACTATCAATCACATCCGTCCATCAGATAAGACCCCTTCTCCCTTGATCCATCCAATAAGTTTCCGCGGCGGCGACCTCGACGACTTGATCAGAGCTGTGGGCTGTGGCTCGTGGCTCGTCTGAGAGCGACGAAAGCCCCACGAGTGCAAACTAAAATCCTCGAGAGGAGAGTGGCGGAGGAGAGAGGAGAAGACAGCGGCAACCGCGACAGCGTCCAATGCCGCTTGGCGTCGCCGGAGCAGCACCATGGCCGGGGTAGGGGGAGCAGCGCTCGTCGACGGCGTCCGCAGATGGCTCGGCTGCTGCGGCCCGGCCTTCTCCCAGCCCGCGCTCTCGTCGTCGTAGGCGTCCTCGAGGACCCGGACCTCGCCGCCCTCCCCGCCATCCGCGTTCCCAAGCGCAAGATGCCGCAGCCGCTCGACGGCCAGCTCGAGAAGGTGAGTCGCGCAACTACCTCGCGTCGATCTTAATGAGTTCGCCTGTTTCTTGGATTCTGAGCTGCTTCGTGCCCGTGTGGCTTCTCGACGGGCTGAATTTGGTGGTTGGGGTCGGAAAAAAAATCACGTCTCTGTCGTGTTCGTTGATTTTTCAGCACGACAATTTGATGCAACCGAGTGGTTGAAGAGTGTGAACTTGATCGAATTTGACTTGTCGTGTGTTCTTGTTTGGTCGCTTAGGGAATTTACTTGGTCTAAAGCTCACCGCTTTTGATCGGAAAGTTCAGTAAAAATGACGGTCGCATTGCTTGATTTCCTCCTGTCCATTTTGACTGCTTGGTTCTGTGCCATGTTTCTTTTGTTGGCCTAGGAGTAGGAGGTGGCGACGGCGCATCAAGCAATTTTTCTGTGGTAAAGTTTTTGCCTTTGGAAGTTTTGACTCTACTAGATCTCGCTGTCCATGGATTGTGAATAAGCCATCGGAGCGCTTCTTCTATAAAGCTCGCGCAATTGGTAGCGCTTGATACGGTTTTGGCCTTGTATGATTTGACGGCTTCTTGTTTCAAAAATACGCAACTTGCGCGTTTCTTTGCTAAAAACCCGCACTGATTTTTTTGTTTCATTCCTACTAGGACCATGCAGCTCTCCTCTTATCCACAGTTTCCTTTTTGTAACTCGTCCCCAAGTGGAATTTTCTGATGCCTTATTCCAATCTGGCTACGCGGTGGTGCTACTGCTTAAGTCGCTTCTGGTGTAGGTATTGTGAAACCATACGGCTTTGTTTCTCGCTCTGCCCGTGCTGGCCATGTGCTTGAATCTATTCTTGTCGTAGCCATGTGTGCCATGGGAATTGTTCTATAAATTACTGTAGCTGTTCTTGTCTGACTATGCAACCCCAGCCGGATTAGTTTTTGGCTGTTGCTTGCTTGGTGAAGGTGCACTTCTCCAAGTTCTTTTGTCGAGCTCGTGCTTTATTATATCTTCTCATGGGGTCAAACTTATTTGATGCCGCGTAATTTCCCTCCGTACTAGTTTGATTTAAGATTTAAGATTTTGGCAGTTGCTTGCATAATCCTGCGAAAGCTCTGGCGTCCTTTTCTTTCTGATGTTGTTGGCAGGGACTTATTCCACCAATCAGAAGTCTTGGGTTGCACCATGGAGCCAGATCCTTTTTAAATTGATGAAGTTTGACCTTCAATAAGAGATTGCATTTTTTTATTAGGCTGGAACCGGATGTTAGTTCCCCTGGCCATGATAGTTATAGGGAAAAGAGCATAGCTGTCGGCCTTCTGTTATTTTACTTTCTTCCATGTTGATTTTTCTGGCGATTCCGTGAGCAATGAGTAGTCCCTCTTTTAAACAAGGTACGATGGTTCTGCTGCTTCCTGCAAGAGCTTTTGCAATTTTGTGACTTTTCTGTTGTAATCTATCGGGTTCAATAGTTTTATGGCGACATTTTGCTCTATGGGTACTCGATTGATGCAGTTCAAAACTCTAAATTTATATTTTCTTTCACTAGTTGTCCTTTTGTGTGGGACATTTGTTATTGAGCAAGTTTTATATTTGGTACTTCTTGATTCTTCTTGCCTTCATTCTATTTTGACAGGTTAATTTGTTCTTTTTGTCAACACTTGGGTCTCCATTTCCTTCAATTCTGTCCATAATTCGACTACCTTTGAATTGTTTATTCAAGGGTCTTTGGATCCTTATGCTCAAAATCTTTTTTTTTTTGAGCGGTGGAGTTTACATAATGGGCAGTGGGGGCTCAAATCCTCCGCCTTTCAGTGAAAGAGGAATGTTTTGCCTTTCACTTTATCCTAGCCATTCCACAACAACTCAGGTGACCATTTAGAGAGGTCATTGAACCTCACAGAAAATAGGTAAGATTTTGGACAGCTCCCAAACTCTTACAGCATGGAACTGCAAAATACCATGACCAGAGCATCTCAGTGTACAGGTGGTATTGCAACAGATCGCATGCTGCATGTCAGCAAAGAAAAGGAAGCGGTGACTCTGCTGCAACTTGATCGGGTTACCATTGCTTAGTTGGCGATCACCGTGTGGTGATCCCTAGTCACCAACATTTGCTGCATTGTCTCCACGTAACGTGAGAGGGGTTAGGATGTTGATGGGGGGACTGCTAAGATAGGTGAAATGTGTACAGATGGAAATATTATTATTAAAAAAATACAAAATAAAGAGTCGATTTTTTTTAAACAAAACTAGGCTACTTTTGCCATTCCAAATGGCGATAGTAGCCTAGGCAGTGGCGACAGGGGACTTGAACAGTACAGAGATGTCCCTATCACCATTTCGCGACAAGGATCCTAAATCTTGTAATATTAAAATTTTACGAACCGTCATTTCAAATAGCGACAGGGATCCCACAAGTCTGTGTCACCATTCCAAATGGCGACACAATCTGCCCTATAAAAAACCTTAAAATTCTGGCATAACTCACTTTTATTCAGAAAAAAGAGAAAGAGGGGAGGGGAGAGGAGCAGAGAGGAGTAGAGGGGAGGAGAGAAGCTAGCGAAGTGTTGCCCGTCTGGTTGTTCACCTTTCAGGTAATTTTTTTAACCGAATGGATTACATAGTTTTAGATGTACGATTACGTAGTGTAGTATGTTGTACATTATCATTTTTAGTGGGTAGTTTAGTTTTAGATATGTGGTTAATCATAGAAATCTTGTTTACGATGCAGTACGTCAAATATGTCGGACGCCACCAACTTCAAAATTTACTACGGTCAGGGGACTATTCTTGAGGGTCCCGAGGGGATTGATTTGCGTTATTTCCAATCGGAGACTATGACCCTAACAAGACTAGAGCAGCGTACATGGGGCGCTGTGATGCGCTGGTTGTTCCACTCATTCGATTTGGACCATGCTGTGTATGATCTGATATTGAGTTGTCTTGCCAATCGAGCACCACAGGGCACATACTGGGAGTTAGTGTAGCTCAAGGGAACAAGGTTTCGATAGTCATATGTACGTAGGGCGAGGGAGGAACAGTGAGATTTGGTCATTCTGGCCAGGCATATGCCAAGCCCACTCCTGCATCGGCGGCTGAACAAGAAGAGGGTGGTGATGTCAAAGAAGTCGGAGACTCCAGCCACATCGCGACACACACCCTGTGGACTTGCTGATGCTGTCGATGAATACCCTGTGGAAGGAGCACCTTCAGTCAGGTAAGCTAGTGGTCTTGCTGACGAGGGCGGGGAGCTGAAAGCCGTAGTCCAAAGGATGGATCTCGAATACCAGGACTACATAGCATTGTCAGAAGATGAAGGATCCGATGGCGAGAATGATGTGGACCAGCAGGCGGTTCCATCCGAGTGGAACACATACCAGTTCGACAACCTCATCGTTAAAGAAGGCTCCTGTGTGCCGCGAGAGTACGACCAGGGCGAGGTCAGGCAAGGGGCTATGTACAAATGGAAAGATGCCGCGCAGGAGGCGGTCAAATTCTGGACTTTGTCGGTGTGGTATACATTCACAGTCATCAAGTCTAACCCAAAATGCTAGGACGTGAAGTGAGACATAGAGTGATGCCCTTGGCGAGTGCACACATTTTAGCCTAAGTGAGACACCTACTGTAAATGCTTTATAGTGGCCCCTCGCACATGTGTCATCACTGAGTCAATGCAGTCTCATCACTGAGTCAATGCAGTCCCACATGAACTTGTTATCAGGCTTCATCGCGAACCTCATGTACGGTGCGATCGTGGATAATATAGATTTTGAGCCACGATCCATCATTCGGGCGATTGAGGCAAGGTTCCAGTACACAATCTGCTATGCCAAGGCATGGTGGGAAAAACAGAAGGCATTAGAATCAAGGTTCGGTACGTTTGAGGAATCCTACCATAACCTCCCCGGGCTACTCCAAGTCATACAGGATAGGAATCCCGGCACTCATGTCAACATTCAAGATTCCACGCATCCGAAGTGGGGCAATAAGAGGGTACTGAAGCGAGCATTCTTTGCCTTTGGTCCATGCATTAATGCATTCCGACACTACCGTCCAATCTTGTGCGTGGATGGCATATTCCTGACTGAAAAGTACACGGGCCAGATACTGACTGCAATAGCGACGGACGAGAACAATCAAGTTCTTCCCGTGGCATTCGTTTTCGTTGAAAGTGAGAACACGAACAACTGGTTGTGGTTTCTGAGGAATTTGAGAATTTCTGTTGTACAGAGTCGTCCTAACGTATGCGTCATACATGATCGGCATGCGGGCTTGCTGAGTGCAATAACTCAGCTACAACAAGGGGAGAACAAACCACTTCCATGGGTGGATCTGCAGAGTAGGTGGTGTATGAGGCACTGGTACAAACTTCTACAAGCAGTTCCGCAACAAGGACTTGATGAACTTGTTTAAGCGACTTTGCAACCAGAACCAACAACGAAAGTTTGAAGTACTCTGGAAGATTCTGGACGAGCGGACCCAAACACGCAGAAGGGAGGCAACAAAAAAGGCTGCTACAAGCGCTAACCAGGTCTCCGAAGCATTGTCACAACTACCCACAAATGGTCCTAGTTTGGCAAGGAAGACGGGTGCGCAGGTGAAATGCTTCTCGAACTGGATTGAACATAAGCCTAAGGAGAAGTGGTAACTGCTACTTGACAGAGGTGGTGCTCGATATGGTACCATGACAACCAATCTAGCTGAGATGTACAATTGGGTCATGCGCGACACAAAGTGCCTCCCTTTGGTTGGTATTGTGGAGGCAATTGTTCGTAGTACCACAAATTACTTTGTTGACAGAAGTAACAACGCGTCGCTCGTCATGGCAAATGATAGAGTACTATACTTCGCCATGATCAATAAGTACATGGAGGAGAAGAGCAAGAAGAGTGAGATGCACCGGGCATTCAAGATGGGCACAGCGAGTTTTGATTCGAGATACTGTGCAGGGTTAAAGGACACCGCAGGACGAACCGCGATAGGATCACCCACGAGTGCACGCTACAATGCGCTAGTTGCGTATGCACTTGCAATAAGCCTCTTCCTCTGCGCGCTAGTTGCGTATGCACTTGCAATAAGCCTCTTCCTCTGCATAGGCTCTGCTTCTATGTCATGGCCGCATGTTCGACGGTGGCGCAACATCCTGGCCAATACCTCTCTGACTATTTCAACAAGGAGGAGGTGATGCAAACCTAGAGTGCAGAGATGTATGGTTACGACGTGGTTGGCCATTTCACTGTCATCCGACCTGGGAGCAACTTATCTGGGCCGCGAACATTGATAGGCTGAAGGGAAAGGTTGGCCCGCGACATGTATCAGGAACGACATGGACGAAGCAGAAGCCGAACGTTGTACGAAGAAGTGCTCCATTTGTAAGGAGTCTGAGCACACCTTCAAGAAATGCCATACGAGAAATCCACAGGACGAAGGAAACATCGGCAGTCTGGACGTCGCCGCAGGGACCTCATCCGACCGCCCCACTCGAGGCGGTCCACATGGCGGACGTTGAGGTCACAGCCACCAGAAAGGTTCGTCCTGTTGAAATATGTGGTGCCCAATGCTTGTAATATCACTTTGATTTGTCGAAAAACTAGGTGATGACATTGTGGTGAATGGTTTGTAATGTCAGTGTGATTTGTCAACAAAATATGTGACAACGTTGTGTTGAATGTTATGTAATGTCATTGTGATTTGTCGATAAAAGATGTTATGACGTTGTGCTGAATGTTATGTACCATCATTGTGATTTGTCGACAAGAGATGTTATGACGTTGTGCTGAATGTTTGGTAACATCATTGTGATTTGTCCATAAAATATGTGCTCGGAAATAGTCAGTAAAAAAGCAGTGCAGAGGTCCCTATCGTCAGTTGAAATGGCGACAGGGTCTTGGTGACACCTCTTTACATTTATGGTTTGCAAGCTTGGTAAGCAGCTGTAGCTCCCTCATCCCTCTCGTGATTCTGTTTCTGCTCGCCCTTTTGATCTTGTTCACTTTGATGTTTGGGGCCCGACCCCCTTCGTTTCAAAGGGGTCATCGATACTATGTGATTCTTATTGATGATTATTCTCGTTATACTTAGATTTACTTCCTGTCCTCTTGCAGTCAGGTTCTCTCTATTTACTAGATGTTTGCCACCATGGTTCACACTCAATTTGATTTAGCCATTCATGCATTTCGTGCTGACTTTGCTGGTGAATACCTATGTACTGCTTTGCATCGCTTTCTCGCTGAGTAGGGTACTCTTCCCCAGTACTCTTGTTCTGTTGCTCACGCTCGAATATTGTCTCTGAGCATAAACATCGTCACTTGCTTGAGACAGCTCACGCTCTCTTGCTTGCCTCTTCTGTTCCACCTCACTTCGGGGCTGAGGCTGTCTCACTGCTGCTTTCCTCATCAATATGTAGCCTTCCACCGCTCTTTAGGTTTCTACTCCCGTTGAGAGTCTTTTCGGTCGGGCTCTAGAGTACAGTCACCTTTGTTGTTTCGGCTATATCTGCTTCATCCTACTTCCACCCCGTGAGCGCACCAAGCTGACTGCTTAGTCAGTTGATTGTGTTTTCTTGGTTACAGTTTTGAGCATAAGGGTTATCGCAGCTGCGACCCTATTGCTCGCTGGGTGAGGATCTCTCGGGATGTTACCTTGGATGAGTCCTGACCTTACTACCCTCGTACCCCTGCTGTGAGCTCAGATTCTCTTGTTGAGTCGATCTCCTTTCTAACTTTTCCTAACCATTAGATTTCCACTTCTGTTTCACTTCCGCCTCCACCTTCTTCGCTTCCCACTCCTCCGGCTCTACATGTTTCCTCCCCTCCGAAGGTTCCTTCCATTTCTTTTGTTGAGATTCCACCCTTTCCCCTGCACTACTCTCGCCGCCCTCGGCTTACTCCTCTAGTTGAGCCTCCGTCTTTGTTGGGCCCTGCTCCTAGCTCTTCTTCTCCGTCCTTGCTGGGTCCTGCTCTATCTCCCAGATACAATCTTCGTTATCGTCAGCTCGCGATGTCTGAGGAGATTGCTATTTTGGAGCGTATTGGCACTTAGGATCTTATGCTCTTACCTACGTGTCACTCCTATCACGTGCAAGTGGGTGTACAAGATCAAGACCCACTCGAATGGCTCACTTGAGCACTATAAGGCTCGTCTTGTGGCGTGTGGTTTTCAACAGGAGCATGGTTGTGACTACGATGAGACCTTCGCTCCTGCCACCCATATGACCATTGTTCGCTCTCTCTTTGCTGTGGCCTCTGTTCAATAGTGGTCCATCTCTCAGCTGGACGTCAAGAATGTCTTTTTCAATGGTGAGTTGCGTGAGGTCTACATGCAGCTGCCCCCTGGGCCTTCTGTCCTTGATGTTATGATTTATCGCCTTCATCGCTCTCTCTCTGGGTTCAAGCAAGCTCGTGCTTGGTTTGACCACCGCTTCTCCACCAGTGATCACGACCCTACCCTCTTTGTACACACCTCTCCTCGGGATCGGACGCTCATCCTTCTCTGTGTGGATGATATGATCATTACTAAGGATGACTCTCAGTATATTGATTTTGTGAAGGAGTATCTCGGTGGGCAGTTCTTGATGTATGATTTGAGTCCTCTTCATTACTTCCTTGGGATTGATGCCACCTTTACGCCTGAAGGCTGCTACCTCTCCCAAGAGAAGTACATTTAAGATATCTTTGCTTGCACTTGTCTCACTGATCAGCGCATGCTTGACACTCCTATGGAGCTTAGTGTTCACCTTCGGCCCACTGATATGGAGCCTCTTGAGGATCCCACTTGCTACCGCTATCTTGTCGGGAGCCTTGTTTTGGGATTACTCGACCTGACATGTCTCACCCAGTTCACATTCTGAGTCAGTTCGTTTCTGCTTTAAATCCTACTTTGCAAGTTCCTCTTGATACATTCTTCTTCAGTAGTTGGCAGGAGCTATTTGTCATGATACCATGTATTTGTTTAATGTTCCCATACTTGTTTTCTGGTTGATTTGTTTCTTGATTAGATTATCATTTGGCAATCTCTCGTAGGTACACCTTCCCTCCAACTTCTGTACTCCTGTCATAATGCTACTGGGATGTATCGGTAGCGCTATTTCAATTTATGGATTGGTTTGTTTTATTTTTGGTTCCTTGGATTATCATTTTTTTGTGCGGAGTTGACTACCCTTGAGATGTTTCCTCACATATGCTCTATATATTCTTTGTGCTTTGGAGGTTTATATGATTCAAGATTCTTCCTTGATAGTTATTATTCTTTCTAGTATGTTTTTTTTTGCATAAATTTTCAATTTAGTGCAAACTGTGATCTTTTAGAAAACATTGGGCATGGAGTTCTTCACGGAATATGGGGAAGCAAGCCAGTATCAGATCCAAGAGGTCATTGGGAAGGGAAGCTATGGAGTAGTCGCTGCTGCAGTAGATACTCACACTGGGGAGCGGGTTGCGATCAAGAAGATAAATAATGTGTTTGAGCATGTCTCAGATGCCATCCGCATTCTGCGGGAAATCAAGCTTCTTCGGTTGCTCCGCCACCCAGACATAGTCGAGATCAAACACATCATGCTTCCCCCTACCCGAAGGGAGTTCAGAGATATTTATGTTGTTTTTGAGCTCATGGAGTCAGACCTACATCAAGTGATCAGAGCAAATGATGACCTCACTCCAGAGCATCACCAGTTTTTCTTGTACCAACTTCTTCGTGCTCTCAAGTACATCCATGCAGGTTAGTTGGGAAACCATTATCATATAATTCACCTCATCATCAACAATCACGTCATACCAAGTGTGTATTCTTTGTAGAAGTTGTATTTTGAACTCTAATGAACTCCCTATCTGACTTTCCTATATATGGTTTATCTTGTTGCAGCTAATGTGTTTCATCGTGATTTAAAGCCCAAGAACATACTGGCCAATTCGGACTGCAAATTGAAGATTTGTGACTTTGGACTTGCACGTGTATCATTTGATGATGATCCTTCGGCTATCTTTTGGACTGTAAGATGTTTGTCGCTGAATAAAATAATTATCTTTGATTCTTTTCTATTTAAGTTACTTACCTATGGTGCATTGCAATTTGAAGGATTATGTGGCTACAAGGTGGTACCGTGCTCCTGAATTATGTGGCTCCTTTTTCTCCAAAGTAAGTTGGTCTTCAACTTCTGAGCTCACTGTAGTAAAAAGAGAGAGTAATGCTTCTTCAGTGCTAAATCTGTGGTGTGTTATTGTTATTTCTAATGCCCGAAGTGTGCCAATGCTTCAGACGTGTATATGATGTCATTTTTCTTAAAAAAGTATTTTTATAAATCGTCCAAACGCAGCAGCTGGTGCTGAATGACAAAGATGTAGTTAAGCTTTTACCAGTATGGTGCCACCCATTTTCCTTTCTGAAAAATGCTGAAGTTACCTTGTTGCACTGGACACTATTGTAAAATCTTTATTGCAAAGTTCTTGAGAATATCTTTCCATTCTTTATGTCTTCATGAAGATTGTTGATTTTGTCTGTACAGTACACCCCTGCAATTGATATTTGGAGTATAGGGTGCATATTTGCTGAAGTTCTCACTGGAAGATCACTATTTCCTGGGAGGAATGTCGTGCACCAATTGGATCTAATAACAGATCTCCTTGGAACTCCGTCATCCGAAACTTTATCCCGGGTATGTCTACATATGTATGCACGGGTTCACTATTTTCTGTATTTTTTTCTCTTAGCAAGTAGTTTTCTTGCGAAACATATTACCTTCTGAGCTATTTGTTGGCAATGAAATGCTGTTCCTGGTGCTCTAGGGGTAGTTTCTTTAAAATGAAGTGACATACGTAAACTTGACCATAAATACAAATTTGGTTCTTTTTAGATGTACTATAATATGTTACAGAACTACTTGTTCGGTTGTTCCTCAAACTTTGCTTGCAAATACGTCAATATTGTTTGGTTGGATCCCTATATATTCTTTCCTGTATAATAATGTCATGTGGGGCCTGACCTATTCACGGCGCAAGAGGGAAACCGACCCAACCGGTGGGTCGACCGGTCCAACAGGTGGTTCGGATGGTCTGACCGGTGGCCTCCTGGTCGAACCGGTTAGCAAGGACGAGCAGAGATTGAAAGTGACACGGCAAGCACTTCCGGCTATTTCGAATAAATGATGATTAGTTCTATAATTAGTTAGAAGAGATAAGTTAGGATATTCTTGCAGGATATGGTAGGTTCCTAGATAAGTCCCTCCAGGACACTTAGCAATTTAGGAAGGTGATTAGTATTCAGGAAGGATTGTGTTAGAGTTCGTATTAGCTTAGACAAGTTTTGCATCCACTATATAAAGATGCTATGTACTGTCTTTTGCAATCAAGTAAGAAAATCAGAAAACCCACCTTTCTCTCCCTCTCTCTATTGCGGGTGGCAATCCTGCCTTGGCCACGAGGCAGCAGCCACTACGGCTCCTTTGCCGCTCCGTCGAGGTCCAAGACCACGTCCCATTACTGCTCACAACTATCCTCTTCGATCCAATCCCTTCAACAATAATCTGGTCCATGGGTCGGGTGGGCCGGACGTGTCGGACTGCGTGGCGCTCGAGTTCACGAAAGCCTGCATCCACTTCAGCTCCAGGTCCTTGAGGAACTTGATCCATTGCCTCTCCATCTCCTCCGCGTGCCTCTCCTTCGCGGCCTCCATACGCTTGTACATCTCAGCGAATGTCTCGATTGCCCTTGCTAGCTCGCCAAGCCCTCCAGCCCCGCCCCTCTTCCTCTTGTGGCCAACAACAGCGCCGCCGCCGCCAGAGCGAGATGACACGGAGCGCGACGCCGACTGCTTCATATACCAAGAGGCATCAAGTACCTTCACATCAGGGTCCCTGAGGTTGGCGTGCAGCCACTCGGCCGACACCACGGGCTCGGTCTGCGGCTGCGCGCTGACGCCCACGGCCTCCGAGCAAAACGCGCAGATCGAATCACAGAAGCGAAGGGGAAAAGCGCGGGCCCGTGGTGGCTTGGAGTCGAGCGGGGAGGCGGCGAGGTCGGTGGCGACGGTCGGACCGTCTTCGTCCTTGCAGGATCTTGACGCCGGCTTCCGGGCCACGCCCCTGTTGCCACCGTCATTGGCGATTGGGAGGCAGTCCTCCAGGCGACGTCCAGGCAATGAAGAAGACGAGGCGGTTCACGTGGAGGGAGGACCCGATCCAAATCGGATCTGGACTAGCGATGGCCTAGCGATGAAGACGAAGCTAGGCGTTGACCGGATGATGATGCCGCTGTTACCACCAGGCGGCGAAGACGCACCAGGCACCGCGGATCCGTGGTGCGGTGAGCTCATCGTCGAGGTGCTGCTACGAGAAGAAGGCCACCGAAGATGACGCCAATGAAGACGCCGAAGAGGCCGCCCCCGGGAGCAGAGATTGCTCCTCCCGGGGGCAGCGGCGACGACGGCGGCCGGAGGCTAGGGGGCAGCGGCGGCAGAGGTAGCGAACCCTAACCCTAACCTTTGCTCTGATACCATGTTATGAATATTGTGTGTATATTGAAGAGGCCCAATGGGCAATATATATAGGGTGCAAAGGGATATACCCTATACAGATAAGGAAATATAAAAGACATATCTAACATATCTCTAACAGTGGCTACCCCGGCCGTCCCCCCACGATGACCATGGCGTGCGAGCGGGTCGACTGGTGGGTCCATCCCGGTCGGACCGCTCGGCTCAGGCGCCACTGCAGCTGGTTCGACCAGCTGGGCTTCTCTGGTTAGACTGCCCGAGGACACCTTCCACGCCCGGGGCCCTGCCCAAGCAGTTGTGCTGCGTCGTTCACTGACGCCGGCCGAGATGGAACGTCACCATGCACAAGGTCTTTGCTATCAGTGCAATGAGAAGTATTTTGTGGGCCACCGCTGTAAGCGCCTTTTTGTCATCGAGATTCATCCGGACTTCGGCGACAATGACGACCAGGAAGATCCCTTGGCCACCAATAATGCGCTGGAGATTTCCTTGGCCGCCCTCACCGGCATTCAGCCCCGCTCCGGCCAGACTATGTGCTTGTTGGTGGTAATCGGCACCGCTACATTGGTCGCCCTCCTCGACTCCGGCTCCACGCATAACTTCATCGCCGACCATGTGGTGCATGTCACCGGCGTGCACACGCAGCCTCAGTCGGGTCTCAGTGTTACCGTCACCAACGGTGATCGCGTCACCAGCCTCGGCCTTTGCCGTGCCTTGCCCATCCGCATCAAACAGGAAGATTTCACGTTGGATTGTTATGCTATGCCTTTGGAAGGATTCGATGTGGTCTTGGGAGTTTAGTGGCTCGGTACGCTTGGACCGATCACTTGGGACTTCTCCTGCATGACCATGGCCTTTGCTCGTGACGGACGCAAGGTGATTTGGCATGGCCTTCCAATGGAGCCTCGGCCGGCCTGTTTGCTTGCTTGTACCGGTACCAACTTAATGGATGATCTACTCGAGGAATTCAGCAACCTCTTTGTCGAGCCACATGGTCTGCCGCCAGTCAGGGACCGCTATCATCGCATCCACCTGAAGGGCGGGACTGATGCCATTGCCGTTCGGCCCTACTGCTATGCCCAATTGCAGAAAGACGAGCTTGAGAAACAGTGTGCGGAGATGCTTCAGCAAGGGAATATTCGCCACAGTACGTCACCTTTCTCTTCCCCAGTATTACTCGTCAAAAAGACTGATGGATCTTGGCGCTTTTGCGTCGACTGCCGTGCTCTCAATGACCGCACCATCAAGGACAAATTTCCAATTCCAGTTGTGGAGGAATTGCTTGATGAACTCGAATCGGAGCTCGAACGAAGGAGAACGGTCTCTCAGAAGTTTTGAAATCACATGGTCGGAAGAGGTTCGACTACAGGTGGTCGGAAGGAGATTTCGACTACCTGGTCGAAAGGAGGTTTCGAGTACACGTGGTCGGAAGTAGGTTTCGACTGCACGTGGTCGGAAGGAGATTCGACTGCACGTGGTCGGAAGGAGGTTCGACTTCAACTACCTGGTCGGAAGGAGGTTTCGACTACACGTGGTCGGAAGGTGATTCTACTCGACGCGGTCGGAAGGAGGTTCGACTACAGGTGGTCGGAAGGAAGTTTCGACTACCTGGTCGGAAGGAGATTCGATTGCACGTGGTCGGAAGGAGGTTCGACTACAGGTGGTTGGAAGGAAGTTTCGACTACCTGATCGGAAGGAGGTTTCGACTACACGTGGTCGGAAGGAGGTTCGACTACAGGTGGTCGGAAGGAAGGTTCGACTACATGGTCGAAAGGAGGTTCAACTACATGTGGTCGGAAGGAGGTTCGACTACAGGTTGTCGGAAGAAAGTTTTGACTACCTGGTCGAAAGGAGGTTCGACTATAGGTGGTCGAAAGGAGGTTTCGACTAAACGTGGATGGAAGGAAGTTCGAGTACACGTGATCGGAAGGAGATTCGACTACAGGTGGTCGGAAGGAAGTTTCGACTACCTGATTGGAAGGAGGTTTCGACTACACGTGGTCGGAAGGAGGTTCGTCTATAGGTGGTCGGAAGGAGTTTCGACAGCAGGTGGTCGGAACGAAGTTTCGACTACCTGGTCAGAAGGAAGTTCGACTACAAGTGTTCGGAAGGAAGTTTCGACTACCTGGTCGGAAGGAGGTTTCGACTATCTGTTGGACCGAAAAAGGCGACTAGAGGGGGGGTGAATAGGAGCACGCTCACTTTTTCAACCACGATTAGATTCAAAACAAATTTCACTCCAATAGCTATAGAAGCTATGAAGATCGATATACCAGTACAGCGGAAGACTAGGATTGAATCCAATCAAAACCCCAAAGCAAAACAACCAAAAACAACCGAAACTTAATTTCCTAAGAGAAGGGCGGTCTGACCTCTACTCAGGGGCGGTCTGACCTCTCCAAGGGGCGGTCCGACCTCTAGCTAGGGCGGTCGACCTCCAAATAGATGAACAAAGTGAAATCACCAGAAAAACGGTTGCAAATAGGTCTAACTTTTGATCTACAACTCCAAACTTCATGAAACTTGGAACACACCTTCTCTAGGATGTCGAACCTATTCCAATCGAAGATCATGGAGATCCATGGAAAAGTTACGACATTTTTCAGTTTGAGAGATGGATGGTTCAAAACCGAGTCAAAACGAAAACATGACCCAAAAACTTGCTCGTGGGTGATTGATGATCAAGATGATCTTAGATGTGTTCCCACATGTCACGACAAGCTATATCATGTAAAGAAATCAATCAAAACATGCGAATCAAAGAAAGACTCAAAATCACCAAATAGAGAGAAGAAGGGCAAAGAGACACATCTTTGATCAAAGCTTTCTTTGGATTGATTGATAGGGTTTGGGTTTGACCACTCCATCAATGGAGGACAAAGCTCAATCCAAGAGCACAAGATCAAATCAAAACTCTCTAGAACCCTAACCTCCACTAATCCTCTCCCTAAGCCAAAACTAGGGTTTCAATAATGATAAAGAGTTGGAGGGTGCAGCCACCTCCTCCTCTATTTATAGTGGAGACTTAGACCTTCTAGAAGATTAACTCAAATGGGCTCCGTTAAGGCCCAACACAAACGGGTCACACACGCACGCATTTTAAAGCGCCGTCTACAACACCTCTTAACCTAAACCGCTTCTCTTGCGCTCGCCTTGCGCCGTGGGTAGGCAAAGGTCACCAAGGTGATATTTGGTAAGATTACCAAATACCCTTCTCGGTCCTTCTCCAAGACCGAGTCCATCTTCATGCAAGCACTTCGCATGCTCCGCCGTGTAGGTTGATCAACGGCTCTCTCCATGCTCGGCAAGTTCTCCCATCCGGCTCCCACCGAAACCACCATGGCACTTGCACCGACTCCGCGCCGCTTGATCAAACCGATCGCACCAACCGCCTGCTCGGTCATCATTGTCCATTCTGCGCCATACTTGATTTCATTGACTCACCCAAAGATCGCCGATCGTTACGACCTAAGCTCTCCAAGCCTCGTCCGATCATCCTCGCCGTTGACCGTCGTTGACCACCAAGCAACTTTGCACAACAATAGACAAGCAAATCGAAACCGGAACAAGTTCTTCGCAACTTGACCCACGTTAGTCAAAACATGCATCATGCAACACATATGCATCAAACTCATGACTTTGACCTAACCAATGAGCAACGCCGCCACGAAGGCGACATTCGATGATATCGGTCGATCAGCCTCGTGGCGGTCGATCGACCGCTGCCTGCCGGCCGGACCGCCGACCAAAGGCGGTCCGACCGCCAGAAGGACTTAGCCAATTTTCAACCTGAAAATCCAAACCTCTGGAAACTTTAAACCAATAGAACTTTTACCGAGACTCCAAAAATTATGGGAGCAAGAACAATGGGATCCTCACTTGCCTACACCTCTATTTTTGGCCCACTGCTTTGACCACTTTTGTCACGGTAGGTCCGCCAAAGCGCACATGGCCGGCCCGACCGATTGGGGACCGGCCGGACCGCCGTATGGCGGTCGGACCGCCCGCCCGTAATGATCGAACAGATCAAACTTTGTCGAAAACCCGTGAAACGACAAACCGTTAACGCCATTGCCAATTGTCACATCATCCTAAGATCCGAGCATATCCCCATGATATCCACAATCTCCCTTGATGAACACATTGGCAATAATCGTAAAATATAATTTGGAGGTTTGAAAAGTAAAATACTTTCGTTTTCGTACAAAGGCACAACTTGGTCCATAAGCAAGAAAAAGCAATGGAAATGACCAAGTGGCATCGTAATAGAATAGGCAAGTGAGATAAGGCAAAAGAAAGCATAAAACTTTAATTTCGAGAAAAGTCAAAAATCTCACTTAAGGTCCATATGAAAGAACAATTGTTCAATTGACCTTTGATCATTGTGAGGAGTAATAAATGCAATTCAAGTTCAGAAGAGTCAATAAGACAATAAGAATGCAATTCAAAAACTCCCCCTCACTATGATCCTCGGATTTCAGAAAATTTCAAATTTCAAATTCTCCAACTTTCTCCCCTTTGTATAAACTTCTCCCCAACATTGAAATATCTTCTCCCCCTTTGACAATGGAGTCATCAAGGAATCACACCTTCCTCTCATCCAGAGATAGCAATTTGCAGAATGAAGAAAGAAGCAAAAAGAAGAAGTATGCATGAAGTGCAATGGAGTGGCTTAATTTTTGTATTTTTCAATTTTTGATTACAAGAAGCTTTGGAGATTACCCAAAAGAACTAGTCAGCATTTCTAATATTGCACAAACAACATATCAAGCCTGATAGTGCTAGCAAGATCATGGTAAGACATATATAACAGAGCTAAGCATAAAGACTCAAAAGTAAAGCAATGGATTTGATCAATTTAAGCAAGGCTTCAAATTTAGCAAGTTCATCAACAGGGATCCTAAAATGAAATTGGCCATGTCAAAATGTCAAAGTAAGATAAAAAATCTAACAAAGACCACATTAAGAGTCAATCAGTCCCAGTATTGAATCATTTTGCTCAAGATTTTTAAAAGCCCATTTGTCAACGCTTTTCTCATATGCAATGAATATTGAAGTTGACTAATGATCTAACTTAGTGACAAGATCCTGGACTAGGAGCCATCCACAAACTCATCCTAAGCTTCACTGAAGTTGATTAAAGGTATATCTTAGTAAAGAAGATCCGGACTAGGAGCCATCCACAAACTCTTTCTAAGCTTCTAAGGCGACAAATCTTGAGGTTCATGTCATTTCGACAAGCAATCCCCATGAGATCGTCTGGATCATCAAACTATCTCCAAGTTCATGTCATTTGACAAGCAGTCTCGTAAGAATAGTTTGGCACATTTTAAGCATAAGACAATCTTGATTTTTTTCATTTTTTTTAAGAGCAGTTTTAGAATCTCAAGAACACAAAAGCTCAAGTAATGGTCAATTTTAGATTCCAGAGCTCACAAAGCAATTCTGACAGGGCCAATGTCACAAAAGGAGCACTAATTGCGCAACTCGCTAAAACATCCACAAATTGCAATTTTTAGTTCGAGTTGTTTTAAAGTTCTAGCTCATATAGCAAAGACTTAGCTACACATGTAAAAGCATGATAATTTTAGCAAGTCAAAGAACTAGACATGGCATTGAGCAAGAATTGAAATACTAAAGCTCCAAAGGGTAATAGGCAAAGCTTCATCAATTTTAAAAGATAAGCAGAAAATTTTATATTACAATGCATCTTTTTGGATTTTTCAAATCACTTGAAGTATTTTACATATGAATGCAATATGATACAATGCGATGCAATAAAAGCCTAAAACCTAAAAAGTTCAAAAGATCAACAAGTTCGTAAAAAGAACAATAAAAGATCAAAAGAACAAGGTAAGATCGTAAAAGATCGAACTCCCCTCAAACCAACCCATAGGGATAAATTACCCCTAACTCGCTTCTTAAGGTGGCAAACCTAGTTGGGTCTAAAGGTTTGGTGAGGATATCGACCATTGAGCCTCTGACTCCACGAAGTGTAGCACAATATCACCCTTCTCGACATGGTCTCAAAGGAAGTGATAGCGAATGTCTATGTGCTTGGTCCTAGAGTGTTGCACAGGTTCTTAGCAATGTTAATAGCGTAGTGTTATCACGAAAAGAGGAACACTAGCAAAATTTAACCCGTAGTCCTTAAGAGTGGATACCATCCACAAAATCGACTACAAAGAACTAGCGGCTGACTACATACTCACCTCAGTGAGATTGTGCAACAGAGGACCGCTTCCTAGAAGACCAAGAAACAAGAGAAGTGCCTAGAAGTGACAAGTGCCCGAGGTACTCTTCCTATCAAGCGACACCGCAAAAATCGAATCGAAAACCCCGAATGGATAAAGAAGAAGAACAGAGTACCAAATGCCATACCGAGGGTAGAGTGTAAATACCGAATATGCGCTTAATCGCTTGGCGATGGGAAGTTCTCGAGACGCTGAAACCTCGCGAGAGCGGTCGTGAAGTGGATGTCCTGTCTTGATGCCGCAGTCAGTGCGGGGGAGCCGATCATGTCGCGGTACTCGCGTTGATCCACCGCTTCTCCTTCCTCATCCGATCCAGCGATCGAAGTCGCCATGGGAGTGGCGATCGACTTGCGATCACCCATGTCGAGCGCTTGAGCAGATCCTTAGTATACTTCGTCGATGGATGAAGATCCTTCCTTACATTGCTTGATTTGAAGCCCCGAGTAATTGAGCTCTCCCATCATGCTCATCTCAAATTCCCGGACATAGTCTCGTAAAAGCTAGAAACAAGAGCATGAGAAGAACCACCAAAGATAATATCATCAACGTAAATGAGCAAGTAAGAAATCATTGCCACGCCTAAGAATGAACAAGGTCTTGTCTACCTTACCCATCTCAAAATCATTCTTAAGCAAGAAGGTCTTAAGTCTATCATACTGTGCTCTAGGGGCTTGTTTAAGACCATACAAGGCTTTGGATAGCTTGAAGACATGATGTGGGTTCTTGGGATTCTCAAAGCACAGGGGTTGCCTAACATAAACCTCCTCCTCTATAAAACCATTCGTAAAGGCACTCTTAACATCCATCCGATATAATCTAAAGCCCTTAGAGGCAACAAATGCAAGAAGAATGCGAATAGCTTCTAGTCTAGCAACAGAGCAAAGGTCTCATCAAAATCTAACCCCTCAACTGCTAAAACCACGAGCTACTAACCTAGCCTTGTTTCTAACCACAGAACCATCCTCATTTTGTTTGTTTTGAAGACCCAATGAGTTCCTATAACATTATGACCACTAGGAGGTTCTACTAGGTTCCAAACCTTATTCCTCTCAAAATTCTCTAACTCCTCATGCATGGCATTGACCCAACTCGAATCGGATAAAGCATGTGATATATCGCGGGGTTCAAAAGAAGCTACAAAAGCGTAATGAGAATAGAGGTTTGGATCATGATACCGGAGCGAGTGACTCGCTCATGGATATTACCTATCATCGATCCGGCGGATCTTTGCTTTTGAATGTGAAGTGGCGCACCGAGAAGAAAGTACCTCTTCGACCTCATGCAGTACTGCGATGATGAAGATGCGGCAGTGCCTCAACCAAGGCGAAGTAGTCACGGCGGGTTCTTGTGCGAGAATAGGAATGTCAACAAAGCGCAGTGGAAGAGTATCATCGAGTCCATCATCATCTTCCTCTACAAATATACTCTCTCACCGTATCACAGAAATATCCGATCTAGCTCTGTGGCTAGTCTCATCAAAAGTGACATTGCATGTCTCTGAAACAGTTAGTTTCGACATTAAAACTCGAAAACCCCTTGAATGAGCGGATAACCTGTAAATAAACCATCAAAAGTTCTTGACTCAAATTTATCTAGATTTCTGTCTTGAGAATAAAGCACTTGGATCCAAAGACTCGAAAGTGCGAGATGGAGGGTTTTCTACAAAACGAAGCTCATAAGGAGTCTTGCCCAAAGACGGTCTTAAAAGACACGATTTGCAATATGGCAAGCGTAGAAATAGCTTCGGCCCAAAACCTCCTCGGAGTGCTATACTCATCTAGCATTGTCCTAGCCATCTCAACTAGAGTCCTGTTCTTCCTTTCCACAACGCCATTTTGTTGAGGGACGTGTGGGGAGGAGAACTGATGCTCAATTCCACGCCAAAGACAAAAGAAGCAAAGATGCATTCTTGAACTCCGTGCCATTGTCATCATGGATCGCTCTCAAGGCACTTGGAAGTTCGAAGCCAAACGAAGAACAAGATCATGATAATGATCAAAAGCTTCATCCTTCGTGAGAAAGAACACCCAAGTGTATCTAGAAAATCATCGACTATGACAAGAATGTACCATTTTCCACCAATCGATCGAACCTAAGCGGGACCAACAGTATCCATATGAAGCAACTGTCCCGGTCCGTCAGTCATGACCATAGTCACTGATGGGTGTGAGGCGGCAACTTGCTTGCCATGCCTACAGGGCGCACATACAGCATCCTTGACGGCTTTGAGTTTAGGCAAACCTCTCATGAGCTCAAGGTTGCTAACTCGCGTCAGATGATCAAAACCAATGTGCCCCAAACGACGGTGCCAAAGCCGTAACTCGTAAGAAGAAGATGAAATTAAGCATTTGAGAGAACCAAAGAAGAGATTGAAAAATCACTCCAAAGATCCTAGCAACTCTAGTAATCCCAAACACAAGCTCACCAATTTGAATCAAGCACCCGACAAGCATTTTTCTTAAATCTAGTCTCATAGCCATAATCAAGAAGTTGAGAGACAGAAAGCAAATTAAACCTTAGCTTGTCCACAAGGGCGACGTCCTTGAGGATGAACTTGTCGTTCACCCTGATCGATCCCGTTCCTTCAATCCGCCCTTGCCTATCATCTCCAAAGGTGATGAATTCATCACCCGTCGACCGCGTGAAGGAGGTGAACCATCTTGAGTCTCCTGGTCATGTGGCGTGAATAAATGAGTCGACGAACCACGTGTCCTTCCTCTTCCGCGGTAATCCTCATCGCCGCCGGCGTCGTCGAGTCGGCCATGAAGCAAACGCCGGTGAAGTCCTTGGCCTTCCTTCTTCTTGTCTTGAGGATCTCCTCCTCCTTGTCATCCTCGCCCCGAGTCCACATCGCTAAGGATTGTTCCCCAAAAGGCAAGAACCCGTGAGTCGCCTTTGTGAGCTTGGCAAAGATCAAATCTTGATTTGTTCCATTGAGGCTTCTTCCAAGTCGACTTTCCTTCCTTGTGGTTGCTCTTTCCTTTCAACTTGGGGCGGTTTGCCGATGTGATTAAGCTCACCACACTCATAGCAAGTCACTGACCTCCTCTCTTTTTGTTTCTCATATTGTTATAGGCCCGTGTGGCTTTTCCGACTATGAGGCTAACTCGGCCTCGGGAAGACTCTCAAACTCCTCTTCATGGATTGCGATAAACCAACAAGTTTAAAATCCGGAAGAAGACTCGGAAGACCCATCGAAGCTCTCTTGAGCGGTCCGCTACCAAGGCCATATTTTCCTTCTTGGGATGATCAATCCTCTTGATCTCATGAGTCTTAAGCTTGCTATAGAGCAGGCTCAAAGTCGATCGAGAGGTTGACGTTCTCCTCAATGGCGGTAGCCTTTATCTCCCACTCCTTGGTGTTGATTGCAGCCAAGAGGTGGGTGGCATTTTCTGATCCGAGAATATTCAATTCCAACGACCTTCATCCGATTAATCACTTTGTTGAAGCGATCAAAATGTCATCGATGCTCTCTCGACGATCTCGAATTTGTTATATTCACGCTTATAGATATCCGCGTGCTTTCTTGATTTGGGACGAACCTCATGGTAGGTTTCGAGGGTGTTCCAAATCTCGTCTGCGATCTCAAGATTGCAAATTCGATCATACTCCTGCCTACCAAGCCCACCATACAAGTGGTTCTTTGCCTTATTGTTGTTAGCCAAGAGGGCTGTTGAAGCCGGCGTAACAACTTCAGGAAGAACGAGCGGGGCTCGAACAACCTCCCATATAGCTTGTCCTTCGCTCTCAAGGAAGACTCGCATGCGATTCTTCCAATAGGCATAGTCGTGCCCATCGAAGATATGCGGCTTGGTGGAGTACTTATCCATCGCCAGTTCGAAGGCCGGTTAAGATCAAGATTGAACTAACAAGACTCGATACCACTTGTTGGACCGAAAAGGCGACTAGAGGGGGGGTGAATAGGAGCACGCTCACTTTTTCAACCACGATTAGATTCAAAACAAATTTCACTCCAATAGCTATAGAAGCTATGAAGATCGATATACCAGTACAGCGGAAGACTAGGATTGAATCCAATCAAAACCCCAAAGCAAAACAACCAAAAACAACCGAAACTTAATTTCCTAAGAGAAGGGCGGTCTGACCTCTACTCGGTGCGGTCGACCTCTCCAAGGGGCGGTCCGACCTCTAGCTAGGGCGGTCGACCTCCACTAGATGAACAAATGAAATCACCCAAAAACGAAGTTGCAAATAGGTCTAACTTTTGATCTACAACTCCAAACTTCATGAAACTTGGAACACACCTTCTCTAGGATGTCAGGAACCTATTCCAATCGAAGATCATGGAGATCCATGGAAAAGTTACGACATTTTTCAGTTTGAGAGATGGATGGTTCAAAACAGAGTCAAAACGAAAACATGACCCAAAAACTTGCTCGTGGGTGATTGATGATCAAGATGATCTTAGATGTGTTCCCACATGTCACGACAAGCTATATCATGTAAAGAAATCAATCAAAAACATGCGAATCAAAGAAAGACTCAAAATCACCAAATAGAGAGAAGAAGGGCAAAGAGACACATCTTTGATCAAAGCTTTCTTTGGATTGATTGATAGGGTTTGGGTTTACTGACCACTCCATCAATGGAGGACAAAGCTCAATCCGAGCACAAGATCAAATCAAAACTCTCTAGAACCCTAACCTCCACTAATCCTCTCCCTAAGCCAAAACTAGGGTTTCAATAATGATAAAGAGTTGGAGGGGTGCAGCCACCTCCTCCTCTATTTATAGTGGAGACTTAGACCTTCTAGAAGATTAACTCAAATGGGCTCCCGTTAAGGCCCAACACAAACGGGTCACACACGCACGCATTTTAAAGCGCCGTCTACAACACCTCTTAACCTAAACCGCTTCTCTTGCGCCGTCTTGCGCCGTGGGTAGGCAAAGGTCACCAAGGTGATATTTGGTAAGATTACCAAAATACCCTTCTCGGTCCTTCTCCAAGACCGAGTCCATCTTCGCGAAGCACTTCGCATGCTCCGCCACGTGTAGGTTGATCAACGGCTCTCTCCATGTCGGCAAGTCTCTCCCATCCGGCTCCCACCGAAACCACCATGGCACTTGCACCGACTCCCGCGCCGCTTGATCAAACCAGTCGCACCGAACTGCCCGTTCGGTCATCATTGTCCATTCATGCCATACTTGATTTCATTGACCTCGCCCAAGATCGCCGATCGTTACGGACCTAAGCTCTCCAAGCCTCGTCCGATCATCCTCGCCGTTGACCGTCGTTGACCACCAAGCAACTGCACAACAATAGACAAGCAAATCGAAGCCGGAACAAGTTCTTCGCAACTTGACCCACGTTAGTCAAAACATGCATCATGCAACACATATGCATCAAACTCATGACTTTGACCTAACCAATGAGCAACGCCGCCACGAAGGCGACATTCGAGTGACGATCGGTCGGCCGCCCCTCGTGGCGGCCGACCGCTGCGCTCTGCCGGTCGGACCGCGCCAAAGGCGTCCGACCGCCCGTAAGGACTTAGCCAATTTTCAACCCCGAAAATCCGAAACCTCCGGAAACTTTAAACCAATAGAACTTTTCTCGAGACTCCAAAATTATGGGAGCAAGAACAATGGGATCCTCACTTGCCTACACCTCTATTTTTGGCCCAAATGTTTGACCACTTTTAGTCACGGCCGGTCCGATCCGCGCACATGGCCGTCCCGACCGATTTGGGACCGGTCGGACCGCGCGATGCTATGGCGGTCGGACCGCCCTATCGAGAATGAGTGAACAGATCAAACTTTGTCGAAAACCCGTGAAACGACAAACCGTTAACGCCATTGCCAATTGTCACATCATCCTAAGATCTGGAGCATATCCCCATGATATCCACACTATCCTTCAGGACACTTAGCAATATAGGAAGATGATTTGTATTCAGGAAGGATTGTGTAGAGTTCGTATTAGCTTAGATAGGTCATGCATCCATTATATAAAGATGCTATGTACTCTCTTTTGCAATCAAGTAAGAAAATTAGAAAACCTACCTTTCTCTCCCTCTCTCTATTGCGGGCGGCAATCCTGCCTTCACCGCGCGGCAGCAGCCACCACGGCTCCCTTGCCGTGCTGTTTGTTAGAGATATAATTAGAGATATGATTTGATTCGGTTTCCTTATCTGTAACATGCATTGTATATATATACTGGCCAATTGGCCCCTGATAATACTAAGTTGCTATTCCAACATGGTATCAGAGCATTAGGGTTACCTCTCGTACAACTTCGTCTGTCGCTTCGTCGGCATCATCTTCTCTGCTTCACATCGACGCCTGCCGGCTCCCGGCGCCCGTCCACGTCCCCACCGCGCCTCCCGCGCCCAAGCTCCTCGGCGATCGTCGCGGCGAACTTCGGCACGATCACGCGTTCCCCGCCATCACGGACCTCACCTCCGCGCTGCTCGTTCCTCCCGCGAACTCCAAGACGCCCGCGTCGGCGCCAGCCGCCACGCATGAGGACACGGACGACACCGTGCCGCGCCGACGGCGCTCGGTGCTCCACCTCCGCGTCGCCGTCCACATCGGCGACCGCCGCCACCGCCACGTCACCGCCTCGGAGACGCCGAGCCCTTCACCGCCGTCACCGCCTCGAGACGCCGAGCCCGCCTAAGCCGCCGCCAGAGCCGCCCACTGGCGACCGCCACCACCACGGTGAGACGGAGTGGCGAGGCGGAGAGACCGGCGGCGGCGGTGGCGGCGGAAGGAAGGTGAAGCGCCAAGCTCCCTGAGAGCGTGAGTCAAGGCGCCGAGGCTAGAACCAACCGAGCTCCGTGTGGCGGTCCCGAACACAACAAGAGTCGAGTCGAGAATGATCCGATAACCAAGGTCGATGTCATCCCGTGAAAAAGAAGTCGCATGGTTAGGCGAGGAACATGAGCAATGTAAGGAACATGAAAAGATGAGTTGCTAAGAGGTCCTCGACTGCAGACGAAAGAGAGGTACCATCGCAGTAAGTACAATCGAGGGAATCAAGAGGTGTAACAAAAGATAGAGTGGAAGAATCGGAAGTCATGTGGAAGGATGCTCGGGAATCAAGGATCCACGGGAGGTACTGATGTGTAGGAGGTGGTTTCTCGGTGCAGAGTCGGTCGCAGAACTCGCAGAACACGCCGAGGAAGACCTGAAGCGGCAGCGATGCCGTCGGTCCGCTATCTCTGCCGCCGCGGAGAGAAAACGCGGAAGTAGTCGATGCAGACGTCGATGTAGAAGTACCGGTGCCAGTGCTAGGAGAAAAACGGCGTAAAATATGCCGCTGTTTCTTGTAGCACTGGGACTCAATGTGGCCAATCTTGTCGCAGTAGGAGCAGCGAGGACGACCACCGCCAGATGGAGGGCGGCCACCACCACCTGTGGTAGCCGCTGGAGGAGGCAGCGTACTGAAGCGTGAAGCAGTCGGTGTAGCAGGTGTACGGGCGGCGAGCACGGAGGGGAGTGTCATCAGACCGGCACCACTCAGACGAGTCTCCTCTGCACGTATCTCGGTAAGGGCCTCGGAAGAGTGACACGAGGGTGGCGTGCAAGTAGTCGGGCGCGCCTGCTCTAACTCGGACGAAGTCGAGTAAGGAACTCGTGAACAGCTGAAACTCTGTCGGCCGCGGACGATAAGCGGCATGAGCAGAACGACGGCCAAGAAGGTCGAAGAGAGTCCGGTTGGCGCCGCATCGCGAGAACTCGAGCATAGAAGGCGTCACAAAGTAGCATCACCCCGTCAAGAGAGTGTTCTGACGAACTCGACAAGTAGAGGGCATCTCGGAGGGTTCGAGCGCGCTGCCGAAGATGAGTCCACATCCGGGCAAACCGATGAAAATCCCACAATCTCGTAAGAAAATCGAGGTCAACATCGCGATGAAGACAAGAGCAGCTCGGCGTCGTCGTCACACCACCGAGTGTAGGTAGTCAAGTGATCCATGTAGGAGTCGAGCCTCTTGGTAGGCGAGGCGACCTTCTCATCGCAAGGCCGCAGACTCAATAGCGGCTTTGTCACCGTCGGAGCGCATAGCACGTAGGCTCCGTCGGAGTAGTAGGGCATGGCGGGCAGGTGACATCGCCAGAGAGGACGCCTCAAAGGCGAAGACCGCGCATATGGATGCGCATGTGAGACAAAGTCGGTGTAGTTAACACCGCCGAAGATCACCGGCGGCGAGGAGGGAAGCGGTACCCATTGGTAGGCGGCCGGGACGGCGCGCGACCAAATAACGTAGTCTAATAGGCGGCGCCGACGGCGCGCGATTAGACCAACGCTTTTTTTTTCAACTCCTCTCTTTAAATGGAATCGCCGGCCGATTAGGTCGCCCACTTCAAAACGGAAACCCTAGTAGGGTTTCCTTGTGTGATGGCGGCGACCCTCCTCTCGATGGCGGCGGCGGCGGCGGCGACCGGTGACGGCCGGCCGCGGCAGCCGGCCGGTTCATGCAAAGACGCGGCGACTTCTACGCGACCGGACGGGCCGGCCGGTGGCGGCGGCCGTTCGTCTTGACTGGATGTCGAGCAGTCGGCGAGTGCTCGCGACGCGGACGGCGCGCCAGCGGAGCCACCACGGTCGGTGGAAGCGATTTGAAGAAGAAGACGGCGGCCGCGGCGGCGACCGGTACGGCGGTCGGTTCACGGCGGACGCCGAGGGAGCCCAGCGATGTGGAGTCTCAGGCGATGGTCGGCGAGCGCGCCGCACGCAGGAGACGGCGGAGACAGCAAGGGAAGCCGCGAGCGGCTCTTGGGCAGAGGGATTACTTGGCTACGGTGGTTACTTGAGGATTTTGGTGTTTACATTACACCGACTCCTCTCTTGTCGACAATCAGAGTGCTATCGGTGTGCCGTGACCACGGAAGCATGAGCTCACCAAGCATATTGGTGTTGATGCTTCCTTCATGAGGTCTTGTGTGCATGATCGGTGATTGCTCTTGATATGTGCCTTGAGCTTGAGATAGCGGATTTCTTCACGAAGGCCCGGACTTCGAGCACAAAGACGGCTTCTACCTCTCCAAACTCGGTGTTGTTGATCCACCATGAGTTTGAGGGTCGTTGAAGATCCGGGCGGCGGCCGGCGGCGAGGTCGTTGAGCGAGACGTCTGTGGTCACTGCTGCGGCTTTTCAAAAGTGATCCGTTGAGGTCCAGGACCACATCCCATTACTGCTCACAACTATCCCCTTTGATCCAATCCCCTCTCCAACAATCCAGTCCGTGACAAATAATCTCTTTGTGATTTCTGCTCTTTCTACCACATGTCTTGCATTGGCATTTGGCACATTAGGGTTAAGGCGATGATCTTCTTAATATTTTCTGTAACATCCGCAGATTCGTAATGACAAGGCCAGGGGACATATGTTTGGCATGCAAAGGAAACAGCCTATTTCATTTTCTCATAAGTTTCATAATGCTGATCCTCTGGCTCTCCGCCTGCTAGAGCGTTTACTTGCATTTGACCCTAACGATCGACCTACTGCCGAAGAGGTATATTTTTGGAAAAGAGGTTCTTGCTTATGTTCAACTGATTTCAGAAGTGATGAGTACATAAGCATAATCTTTTTTATTTCTTCCAGGCCTTAGCTGATCCATATTTTAGTGGGCTTGCTAAGTTGAAACGTGAGCCTGCAACACAGCCAATTTCAAAGCTTGAGTTTGAATTTGAGAGAAGGAACCTGACAAAGGATGGTGTAAGAGAATTGATATATCGAGAGGTAGAAAACCACCACTTCAGTTTATGTTCTCGGCTGACTAAATTCATCTCACTTAAAATTGGATTTTTCTTTTATTGAAAGTAAACAGATTTTGGAGTACCATCCACAGATGCTTCAGGAGTATACCAAAGGTGGAGAACAGATTAGTTTCCTCTATCCAAGGTTAGATTTGTTTTGCCACCAGCACGAGTTCAAGAAATGCTTGTCATACACATCATAACAACTTAACAATGAAATAGTATGATTTGTATACGCCGTATCACATTTTATTTTCGTATCGAAATTGTTGGAAGGTACCTGGTTTAATAACCCTTATCAGTGGTACTTTTTGCTAATACTTCCTCATTGCAGTGGGGTCGATCGTTTCAGACGGCAGTTTGCGCATCTTGAGGAGAACTACAACAGAGGAGAAAGAAGTACCCCACTGCGGAGACAACATGCATCTTTGCCAAGGTGTGTTAATCACTAACAGCTAGAATTTATAACTGCAGAAAATCTTCTTTGGTTCTGATTCAGCTTGCTTCTGTATTTATTTTCATGTGACAGGGAAAGAGTCTGTACATCAAAATATAGCAAGAAAAAAAAATCTAACAATGAAGAGAGGAGAAGGACAGCTTCTGTTGCCCGAACCACCATAAGCCCGCTAAGATCACAAGAAGAGGGGCAGAAGCGTACATCTGCTTATCAAAATGGCACAAAAAATTCAAACTTCAGTCCAAAGAGCTATTTGAAGAGTGCTAGTACTAGTGCTTCCAAGTGTGTTGTTAAAGGGAATAATGGCCCGAAGGTACTGCCTATTGCCAATACGATGACACCACTTAAATTCATCCCTAAATCTTATAAGTTATCAGTGCACGGTCCTTTTTCCCTCACAAGTTCTGTTTATGCAAGGCACCGACTAATGCTTACTCTGTTTTGCTTTGCTTTTTTCCCCCCACTCTTAAGGGGAATTGTATCTCTGAGGACATGGAAAAGGAGGTCGTCTATGAATTGTCAGACAGGGTGGCTAGGATGGTCTCCTAGGGCAGCAACAACCAGCAGTCATGATCCTAATGCGATTCCAAATTGCAATGCAAGGAAGCAAAAAAATTGCCGGTCATCTACAATTGCGCTGCAAATTCCGCAGCAACTATTTGGATTTTCTGATATGATAAACCACCTTCTGGCCCTTTGTTTGTGTTATCTATTTGTGCTGAGTTGTGCACAAGCATCTTGCTTGGAGAAATGAATTGCGTGGTTAATTACTTGTACCAATTCGAAGGCTAGATATTGGCTACTCTGTTGTGCGCACTCGCCTTGGTGTGTTTATATTTTCTCATAGGCTGTCAGCGTGTGATAACCAGCTCTAGGCGCAATATGAACAGTATATCATTTACCGTAGTACCATTTCAACAAACTTAACAAATCCCAGTGGTAATGCTGCATCTACCTCTGAATTGTGTGAATGCCATAATAGTTAAGAATTGCATGTGCAAATGCCATAGCAATTGCAACATTCAGTTTGGGAATTGGTCAATTGCACGCAGACAGATTACAGCATACTGGTGAAGTGGTGAGTGGGAGCAGGTAAATCTGTTACAAGCTCTGGCCATTGACACACCAACTCGATGTGCGTGCAGAGTCTAATCCACAGCATTTTACTAATGCAACTGCACATGCAAGTATATTTATGCAACACTTACATCAGCATCAAGCACAAGCTCACCATCATCTATGCATATCTATCTGCATCTATCTAGTGCAGGATAGAATCATTAGCAAAGCATGACGCTTCATCAGGCGTGGGAGAGACCCAGTCAGCTGCTGCTATCTAGCAATTGAGTAGGACATAACTGAACATCCACTCCACAAGTACTACAAGTCTACAGGACAAATACAAACAGATACTCCATAATTTGATGCAAACACGCACAATGAATTTAAATCAATCAAATGCAGCCTTGATACGTGCCAGAATTAAATAGATTCAATTTAAACCACACATGCAGTGCAAATATATACTCCTGGCCAGGGTACTCACTTTCAATATATCACTTAAATGAATATATTATATTTTTGTCACTTTAAGTATACTTAAATATCAATTATAAGATACTTCAATTTTCATTGGACCCCTTTATTTTTGCTATATACTTTTTTTTCATATATAAAATAGGTATATATACAAATTTTGCTATACAAAGTGGGTTTTAATAAAAAAAAATTATAGAACTCACTTTAGAATATCTTATAATCATTATTGAAGAGTGCTCAAATAGATAAAGAGATATCATCATACGATTTAAATAGTATATGGGAAGTGGGAGTACGTACTCCAGGAGTACGTGCTCAAATATATATATATTCTGTAATTATACAGCTGATAAACTGACATATATACAACTTATTTTACGCAAGAATAAATAGCATTTAAACATAGCTAGAACTGGGGATTAGTTTAGGTATCAAAACTAGCACTGGGATTAAAGAAGATAGCAGATTAGATTAACATTTATGCTCCAGACCGGGCGGATTCAGTCCTTGCGTGCGTCGTCAGGGAGACGGCGGGCTCTGGCTGCGCTCGACGTCGGAGTCGACCCGGGCGTTGTGGCGCTCCGACGGACCGGACGGCGGGATGGAAGCCCAGCCGCTGCGCGGCAAGTAGTCGAACGTCCGGCGGTACGCAACGCTGGCGCCCGTCCCCGTCACCGTGCTCCCCCGGTGATCACTGAGATCCGGCGATCGCCGTGCCCGTGCGCTCCCTGCTTGCTTGGGCCTGGCGCCGTCGCATGGTCCACAGATCAGCACAAGAACAAGGAGGAGGATCACAACAACGGCGAGCCGCAGTGCTGAAACATATGGAGTAGTACGAGGAGGAGCCATGGTGATCGACCGAGATAGAAGCCAAGAAGGATGAAGAGCTCGCAGTTTAATTTTGTACTGATGAGTTACTAGTAGTTCGCAAGAAGCATATGTATGGGTATATATAGGAGCTTGGGACATCGTACTCGACTACTCGCTGGTTCTTGTGCATGGGGAGG
The DNA here is from genome assembly GCA_036346395.1 of Hsuehochloa calcarea. Lineage (NCBI taxonomy): Eukaryota > Viridiplantae > Streptophyta > Magnoliopsida > Poales > Poaceae > Hsuehochloa > Hsuehochloa calcarea. The sequence goes on along the minus strand of CM070596.1, from coordinate 3,498,232 downwards.
CGGGAGGCAAGTGAGGATTTTTCTTCTTTAAAAAAGAAAATCGAAAAGTGCTCAATTTCTGCATAGAGATAGTATTTTTGTAACATTGGATCCAAGTTTTCTATAACTCAAACCTTTACATCCAGTTGAATTAACTGGCAAGGCAAAATTAGAGAAAGAAATAACATACATAAGGTAAAAGAGAAAAAATCTTTATTTGCCATGCAAAGTTGCTAATTCCCCTAATTTGTCACTGAAAAACTGATCTTTCCTTTAGTGCCACTGGCTCATTTTTATCTACCCATTTTTGGCACTCTATGCCGTCCCTTGACTATTGTAGTAGTTAATAGTAAAGAGAGGACCCAGGTTCCTGTAGATGCAAAGGGGTAACCCCCGGAGATCCTCAAAGGAGGGGGAAACGGTCTTGGTGTATTAACATGTCTTTATTACTTTGAAAAATATCATCCTTTATTACATAAGATAAGGGTCTATTTATAGTGTTATAAAGAGGATACAAGATATTACAATTCTACCTCTAAAAAGACTACGTACATGTAAAGGTTGCAGAGTCTTTATGTCCCCCTAGGCGTAGCCTTCAGTGCATGATGGGGTTTTCTGAGTCCAGTCCATCACACCTGTACTCTCGGTCCATAAGTGACCTTGCAACTAGTAAAGGAGCTTGAGCAAAATTTCAAAGAGGCCAAACTGTCAAAGGGCAATTACCAAGATCTCGGGTCAAACTTCAGAATCAAACGCTAGAACAGAGTAAGAACTAGGAAGGAAAAAAAATTACCAAGATTGTGACCTGTCCAGACTCACTCGCCCCATCCGCCGTCCGCTCGCAGCTCGCAGCTCGCTGACAGCTGACAGCAACAAGCCCTCCGCAGCCGGCAGCTCCGTTCGAGTTGCACCGAGGCGACGAGCAGTGGGCATGAACGTGACGGACCAACACTAATTAGCCAGAAAAGGGAGAAACGAAGGCAGCAAGGCAAACTGGATTTGCTTGGCAGTTGGCTACATCGATGGAGACTGAAGAGCAAAGGGCAAGGCATGTGATTCACGAATTGGGTCCTGGGCTCCTACGAGGTGGGCCGAACTCAGCAAGCATAGGGGTGTCCATCAATGGTATATGGGTCAGATTGTTACTATGTACTATGAGTTGGTCTATTTTCTTCGCTGGGCCTGGCCCACTAACTAAATTTCCTAAATTTTACTTTTGACTTTTAAAATTCAAGAAAAGCAAGAAAACTCTTTTAAATTTTAGAAAATTCAATAAAATAATAACTTTATTAATTTTATTTTTAGTAACAAAACTTTGGGATGTACCGGAGGTCGGCGACCTTAACGCTTGGAGGGATGGGGTGGCGGCCAGTGATGGGAGGGTGATGGATCTGGTGCTTAGGGGTAGGGTGGTGGTGAAGCAGAGGGGGAGAGGAAGAGCTGCAGATGGGTAGGAGAGAGAGAGACACAAAGGAGGAGGAGGAGGAGGAGGAGGAGGAGTAGGGGCTACCGATGGTGGCGTCCGGTGGGGCAGGAGGAAGGAGAGAGAGGACGGTGAGAAGGAAGAAGGAAGAAGATAAGGGCAAGTTTGGAATTTTGTGAAAATATTAACAGCCTTTTGCTCTGACGGCAAAAGTGAAGACTGACAAGTCTTCGATACCACAGGAAAAACTTCATTATCTCCATTGTGGTTCCATTCTTGTCTTTACTCTTCCGCATTTACAATTCTAACACTTTACTTGTGTAAAATTGCTTAGATAGATTTGTATCTAGTTTAGACTAGTTCTTAACTGTGATATATTGTTAATTACAAGAAGAATTTTAAAAACCTCCTATTCACCCCGTCTAGTCGGTTATCCTTGATCCTACACCCTTGATATAACTGCTAGGCGACGTGGGGTGCAGTTTCTTCTGACAATAACTACCATCAATGTACGCGTTTCATCAAGCGTAGAGGCGCCTCTTGGCATGGAGTAACTGTCACCCCATCACATGCTATATAAGGGCTAAAGTCAATGGATAGAAAGGAGGGGCGATCGGGGTTAGCCGTAAGATGAACAACCTTCAACACTACCACTAAATATCCACAATGTCATTGCAAAGGATCATTTAATAGATCAAATACTGGGTGATATGAGTAATGGTATCCAAACTCGATCCCGTGTAGCTTCATTTTGTGAACATTACTCTTTTATTTCTTCTCTTAAGCCAAAGTATGTAGATGATGAACTAGATGACCCTGATTGGGTGAATGCGATGCATGAAGAGCTAAACAACTTAACCCGAAACGATGTTTGGACAATGGTGGAGAGACCTAAGGAGCACAACGTGATTGGCACAAAATGGGTCTTCCGTAATAAACAAGATAAAATCGGAGTTGTGGTAAGAAACAAGGAAATGTTAGTCGCACAATGGTATACTCAAGTTAAGGGTTTAGATTATGATAAAACATTTGCACCCGTAGTTAGACTTGAGTTTATTCGCATATTACTTGCCTTTGCATCAAGTTTTGATATTAAACTATTTCAAATGGATGTTAAAAGTACTTTCTTAAATGAAAAAATAACCGAACTTTATGTTGAACAACCTCCGAGTTTTGAAGATCTAAAAAATCCTAATCATGTGTATAAACTCTCCAAAGCGCTATATGGCTTAAAACAAGCTCCTAGAACATGGTATGAGTGCCTTCGAGATTTTCTACTCTCAAAAGGATTCAAAATTGGAAAGGTTGATACAACATTATTTACTAAAATCATTGATGATGATTTCTTTTTTGTCAAATTTATGTTGATGATATCGTATTTACGACTACTAACCAAGACTTTTGTAAGGAGTTTGGTGATATGATGTCTAGGGGGTTGGAAATGTCCATGATCGGAGAGCTAAGCTATTTTTTTGGACTTCAAATGAAGCAACCCAAAGATGGAACATTCATAAGCCAAATGAAGTATGTGAAGGATTTATTAAAAAAGTTTGGCATAGAGGACACAAAACCCATCAAGACTCCCATGGCAACAAATGGATACCTTGATCTCAAATGAGGGAGGTAAACCGGTAGATTTAAAGCTTTATAGATCCATGATTGGTAGTTTGCTTTATCTTACCGCATCTAGGCCCAATATCATATTTAGTGTTTGGTTGTGTGCACGTTTCCAAGCATCACCAAAAGAGTGCCATTTGACGGACGTAAAAAGAATTCTAAGATATTTGAAGCATTCTACTAGCATTGGCTTATGGTATCCTAAAGGTGCTAAATTTGATTTAATTGGATGTTCGAATTCTGATTATGCAGGTTGTAAAGTGGATAGAAAAAGTACCTCCATAAGTTGGCAATTGTTAAGAAGGTCTTTAGTTTCATGGTCTTCCAAGAAATAAAATTCCGTAGCCCTTTCCGCCGTCGAAGCCGAATATGTTTCCGCGGGTTGTTGTTATGCTCAATTATTATGGATGAGACAAACTTTGATGGATTATGGAATCAAATTCGATAAAATGCCTCTATTGTGTGATAATGATAGTGCTATGAAAATAGCCAATAACCTGGTCCAACACTCAAGAGCCAAGTTTATAGATATACGCCACCACTTCTTGAGAGATCATGTGAGCAAAGGAGATACTGTAATTAGCCACATTTGGACCGAAGACCAATGAGCGGATATTTTCATCAAACCATTAAATGAAAGCCGCTTTTGCAAGTTGAGGAATGAATTCAATGTTATAGACTATTCAAATAGTGCTAGAACTCATGCCTCATGCACTTTGTTCCTATTTGATGTTATTTGAAGCTTTCAATAAAGATATTTTCAAAAAATTTCCTAAAAATCTCTATGTTTATAAAAATTATGTTATCAGATATTCTTTAGTCTCTTCAATGCATAATGATCCTGAATGATATTTATTTGAGTGCAAAACTAGGAATTATTTGCATATTTCTCAATTCCAAGATCTATCCCTAAAGTTCTAGAAAAATAAGAACTACCGCCATTATTATAGCGGTACTACCTCTTTGCGGTACTACCGGAGTGTAAGTTGAGGAACTACCATTCACAGGTAGTATCGGTGTTGAGTTCATGGTACTACCGCGTCGGTTGGTAAAAATATAACCGAAGACCAAGTTGACGGAGTGGTCGGAGAAAACCATTGTGGTCGAAAACATGGTCGAAACCATCGAGGTAAAAACGTGGTCAAAACCAACATGGTCGAACACGTGGTCGAAAACAGCATGGTAAAAATGTGGTCGAATACGTGGTCGAAGACCAATGGGTCACCGATACTACCGGCATTGAAAATGTGGTGCTAAAGCTTTGGTTGGTGAAACGCATTAACTACCTTCGCACGGGACTTTAACTCTTCCATCTCCTCCCCGAGCGGTTATTCGGCGCCACTCTCTCTCTCTCTCTTTCCCTCTCTCGCCAAAGAACTCCTCAAATCCTCTCGAAAGATCTTCAAATCTTCTCGAGTTTTCTACGACTCTTGTTGATCTCTTGCGACCTAAGGGTTCCTCTCCCTCGAATCTCAAGGTAAAAATGACTTTAATCCCCTCTTTTTCCTTGATTTAAAATCCTAGGTCAAAATTAGGTCTATTTGAGAATATGGATGATTTAATGAGTTTTTCTTGGGCAAATTGCAAAAACTAGTGTCCTATGATGTCTATGCATCTATTCTGTGGATTCAATCCATTAGAGACACCAGTAGAATCCAAGCATTACTTGCCCTATAACGTGTTCAAAGAAGGCGGTACTACCACTCGTCGTGCGCGGAACTACCGCAGTGTGGTCGTACCGGCCATTGAACGACGGTACTTCCACATCCCGATACTACCGCTATTTGCACGTCAGTACTACTGATTTCTCTGACAAGACAATTATTTTATTCCATTAATTTTAAACCTACTTTGGTTGATATCTAATTTCTCCTTGTAATATGTCCTCTTTGTTTGAAGATGCCTAGGACCAAGAACACCACTCGCAAGTTCTATGGCACTCCGAGAGCTTTGAGATCAAGACCCACGCTCCCCAGTCAAACCTCCTCTCCTTCTCAGTCGCTTGCAGCTCGCGCTCCTGTCCAAGTCAATCCAGAGGGAATTCAGAAAGGTAGAGAAGATAGAGGCAAAGCTCCTGCTCCTGATGTTGAATTAGAAAATAAGAAGAGTTCAATCCAGGCAAAAAGTAAATCTGGTGAGGAAATGGAAGAGCCTGAGGAGCAACCAATCAATTTGAGGATGATCACATGAGAAGAATACGCTATACTGCATCATAGAAATCAATTTGTGCTCCCAAGGACATCTACAAACCCTAAGTTCCACACTAGAGTTCAGGAGTTGGTATATGAATAAATGTATGGCCCCCACAGGCAATTTGCTGATCATAAATATGTGGACTGGGCACATATAAATTCCCTGAACAAGTATGATGGAGCATATTGACTATTTCAAAGGGCCGGTATCCATAACCTAGTAGCGCTAAAATGCGCCTACAATGAGGAGATCATTAGGCAATTCTATGCCACATTATATATATCTCCTGATTTGAATCATATGACATGGATGATAGGGGCCGCTTACTTGGATTGCTAGAGGCACGAGTTTGAGCTAACTTTAAGGACACAATCAAGCAGCTATGAGAAAGTTTATGATAGACCTGCCCTTTTGTTTCCAACCTGGATGGAGTACTATGATGAAAATATCAGATATACTCCAAGCAAGCTAGTCGGTCTCCTGCCAATTCCCAGCTTGGTCAACAGGATCATTAACCATACCATTCTCCCTAAGAGCGAGAATTTTGATGCCATTTAAGCACATTCTTGGAACTTGATAGATAACATCATGCACGGCAGGAGATTTGATGTGGTAGATCTTGTCCTTCGGGAGATTGCTTCTTCCAAGAATAATCGGATCAAAAGAATCAATTATGCTCCTTATATCATGGCTTTGATCATCCAGAAGACAGGATTTGTGGAGGCTTGTGATCCGTCCACAAGCCATACAAGCCACGCGAGGGTCCTCCCATTCTTGCAGCTTCTCGTCCCCGGGCTCAACAAAGGGAAGATACACCAGAAGAAGAACAAGTTTCCCTTTCTCAGATCTACTCAGCTATCCTCCAGATTCGTGACAATCAGACCGAGGCGTTTGCATCTCTTTCCACTAGGATGGACTCCATTGATGATCAAGTGACCTCCCTCACTAAGAGAGTCACTTCCTTTGAGCACACCTTGGCTCGTTCTCCCTCTCCAACCCGTTTTGGCTGCCGTCACCGCCATGATCCTTCTCCTTAGGGACCGCAGGAGTAACCATTTTTGGTATTTTGATGCCAAAGGAGGAGAAGAAAAGGAAAGGAAGGTGCAAGATGGGGATAAGCAAAGAAGGAGGAAGCCTAAAAAATTATTATCTACTATATAGTACCTACATATACATGTCTCATTGTGATGTAATGAACTTGTGAACTTTGTTATGTTATTATGTTATTATGATATCATTGTAATATTGTTGAACTTGGTACTTAGTACCATGGTTAAGTTATTCTTTGTGAATTGCAATCTCTATCTTGTGTTTGATTATAGTATTGTCAATTCTCTCAAGTTCAACAAATAAAAGAAACTCTGCCAAAAATTTTAAAAATCTCTACATGTGCACATGTTTAGGGGGGGGGGCCTTATTTGAAATGACTTTAAAAAGTAAATAATTCTCAAAACTCATTTGAGCTCATTGCAAGAATTATTTTTTTAAAGTCACAACAAGAATATACAACTCGTTTTTCAACAAGCGGTATATTCAGAACAATATCTTTCTCACATATTGATTGGGTTGTCATCGATTACCAAAAAGGGAGAGATTAAAAGCATCTAGGCCCCTAAAAATTATTTTGATAATTAATGACAATATGTCAATATATGACTAACATGTTTATTGAGTGTTTGAAAGGTTTAGTCCCAGTGACGAATATAACAACCTGGAGATGCATGCTAAAAGTCAACATGAAGATCAATATGGTTCAAGACAAGGTATAAGTAGTCTAGGATCTCTTTTGATTTTACCAGTCTTAGGTGAAAAGGATGGAAGATTGAATTTTAGGTTAGATGTTGTACTATTAAGAGGGATCATGGCTAGTAGCTTGATAACATGTTCTTGTGCCATTTGGATCAATCTAGGATCATACATGCACTTATAATTTATTTTGAAAATCAACTATGATTTTTTCAGAAAAGTCAGTTGTACCGAAGTTTACTTGGCAGTACTACCGCACAGCGGTATGACTGGGAAGGTGGTGCGGTACTACCGCAACCTGGTCTGACCGAAACTTAGTTGACAATACGTTTTTTCCAGAGAGAAACATTTAGGAGCATGTTTGCTCCCATGGAAGGCAGTAGTACCGGGGTTCATTTGGCGGAACTACCGCATTGCGGTACGATCTCATATCCTGAGCGGAACTACCGCACACCAGAAGTACCAAAACTTAGTTGGCTGTACGTTATCTCCAGAGAGGGTCAGTGTTGGATCTCTAAGGGAAGCAGCAGTACCACCCTATGTGAACGGAACTACCGGAGAGCGGAACTACCGCATATACTACGGCGGTAGTACCGCACCGCAAATTCAACAGATATTTCAGAGGCATTAATTTTGTCTGCTATATCTGTTGTTGTGCAATCGATGGAAGTGCGGTAGTACTGGCCAATGAACGGAAGTACTACCACTCGTGTTGAAAAATTCAGGATCTTGCCTTTAATGGTCTAATTTATTCGTGGGGGTATAAATACCCCTCCACCAGTTCAAGGACAAATATAAAAGACCTCATTTAGCATCCTTTAGCTAAGAGCATACGCTCCACACCTCATATACACTTGTTGCATTCATTGTGAGGTTGTTGAGCAAAATTCAACTGCATTCATTTCTAAATTGATCCTTGGCACTTGATTGCCGTCAAGCGAAGATTGTGGTTCAATACTTTTGGTGTTTGCCGGCACCTAGACGGTTTGGCGGGAGTTCGCGCGGTGATCTCTTCAAGGAGATTGTGAAGAGGCATGGCGCCAAATTGTGAGTGGCTCGGTGTTCGCCATCTACGGAGCAAAGGAAGAACAACCAATAGAGGAATGAGGAGCAAAGCTTAATTCGTGGAGCCAGTTCAAGTCGCTTGGACTTTCCTCAATGTGGACTAGTGAAAACCGGTAAGTCTTCGATACCACAGCAAAACATAGCGAGTCATCATTTGGTTATTTCTTTGCCTTTAATTTCCTCATTTATATTTCTAGCAAATTGAGATTCCTGAGATTGTCATTTAGTTGTGCTAGAGATATATTTGCAGAGTCTTGTCTTGTGGTGCCTTAGCTTTACTAGAATTGAGTAGGTTTTGAATTGCAATATAAATCTTGCTTAGCTCTAAAATTGTAGAAATTAGTTTTGGAAGGCAAGAATTTTTAGAACTTCCTATTCACCCACCTCTAGTCGGTTATCCTTGATCCTACAGCTGTGAGCGATAAGGAGCCTTGGAGTTCCGAACCATACTCCGACTGAGGCAAAGGAAAACACCCTGAACGGAAGAATGACAAGCCTATGTGGTGTCCTTTCACAAAAAAGAAAGACACGATCTTCGCAATTGTCAAGTTTTTCAATGAAAACTCGAAGATTACTACACCGGCAAAGGACCACTTCCTACACTCAAAGAGGTAGGACAAGCAAATGATTGAAAGCAGTCGGACGATGATGAGGAGATGTCGTTTCAAGATCCAGAACACACCATCGATCACATCTATAGAGGATCTTCGACATTCTAGTCAAAATGACAACTCAAGGTTGTCGAACGTGAGGTAAACTACATCGACCATCCTCTTATCAATAAAGTATCGAAGTGGTCGAAAGTCACAATCTCTTTTAAGAAAGGTGACTGTTCGATCCTTCCTACTCGACCTGGACGATTTTGGATCATGGTCGAGCCTACCATCAACAACTGTTGAGTGAATCGCGTATTAGTTGATGGTGCTACCACAGTATAGGTGCAATCACCCAGTTTGGAGCATTGGATCATGAGTGAATGCACTAGATCGAGGCGAGATCATCCCTCACCATGGTTCGCAAAATTGTCATTAAGTGGTAGGGGTGATCCTACATGCATCTAGGACATCTATGCACGATCTCGCTAAGTTTTTCTTTCTGAATAAGACTGGGCGATCATAAATAGTTTTTTATGTATTAGTACTTGTTGACGATCGAGTCGCCGATTTTACGAAATAAAAAGAGGAAAATGACAAAGAGTTCTTGGGAGAGAATGGAGCTGCTCTTTATTGCAATGAACTGGCTATTATAAAGGGGTACCTTCGACTAAGCGATGGACTAGCCCTAATTACACTGAGAGTATCACTATTGCTCTACTTGTCTTCAGAGTATTGGGTCTTTGATTACCCAAGCTTGATGTTGAATCGATTGGATTGTCTTCCTATTCTCCTGTTGCTGCCCATCATCTATCCTTAAATAACTGCCGAAGAGGCGGCAGTTACTCGTGATGAAGACACTTTTTGGAAGTGACGTGTCTGGTCGGAGAAGGTAGTTCTAACTAATGAGAGAGTAACTAATCACCGGTTGGTGTCAGTGGCAGATAAAACCATATGGTGGTTATTATCAGTGACTCAGGGCCATCAAACGTCGTGTGGTTTGGAACAAATATAACATGTGTTCCATTTATCACACGGTAAGAATATAACTGCAATCAAGTCCAAGTGTTCGTTCATTGCTTCTACGAGCAGTCACTTGGTCGAAGATAAGGTGCATACCTTCGTCCGACCAGTGTACCCATAATGTAACCTCTGGAATCTTTACGACCAGAGGTCGTTAGCCTTAGGGGTTACGACCACGAAGGACGTGCGATCATTTATTAAATATTAAAGTAATATTTAGAGATTTAATCCTCATCGGTAATTAAAGTTAAATAAGCTTGATTGCACGTATTTTAAAATGTTGTGCGCGCGTGTGTAGGAAAATAGTATGGTATTCCTAGGAGTATGTACCCTCATTTCTCATATACCACTTAAACCATATGGTGATACCTCTTTATCAATTTGAGTATATTTCAGTAATGATTATAAGATATCCCAAAGTGAGTTACATGATTTTTTTTTAAGTCCACTTGTCGACGATCAAATCGCCGATCTTATGAATATATAAAAACAGAGGAAAATGATATGTATCTCCTAGAATAGAATGGGGCCACTCTTTATTGCTATGAACTGGCTATTACAAGGAATGCATGTGATCAAATAAAAGGCTAATCCTAGTTACACTGGAGTGCAATGTTTGCTATGGTGTTGTGATCAAATCGACTACTAATCTTCTCAATTGCCTTCGTTCCGATCTCCGATCTCATCTCCCCTCCTTCCATCTGCGATCCTACTTAATTAGTTGATGAAGTGGTGGCAGTTATCCCTTGGAGAGACGCCTGTTGGGAAGTAACGCGTCTAGTCGGAGAGATGTGTCAATTGACAAGGTATCAACTGCTGTGCGGTTTATATGTCGGTGAGACATTCAACCGTAGTCCAGTGTCTTAGAATTATGTAACGTCGCGTGGTATGGAATATACAGCACGTGTTTCATTCATCACACGGTAAGGATATACTTGGATTCAGGTCCAGATGATACCAGTTCATAGCTTTACGGGCTGTTAACTGGTCGGGGACTAGGTACATGACCTTGTCCGACCAGGGTATTCATTATGTAACCTCTGGAATCCTCACGACCAGTGAGATCGTTAGCCTTAGGGGTTACGACCACGAAGACATATGATTTCTCTTTATGTATTAAAGTAATACATAGAGGTTTTAATCCTTGTCAGCTAGCCCCGAACTTTAAATGAATGGGTCGTGTGAAAACACTTTCTTCCGATGAAATCATATCGGGCAGACCCCCCCCCCATTAAATGTCATGACATTCAAAGTGGTCTGTATTCATTTTAAAGTTGAGAAACTGCCTTGGGACTTGAGAAGCTTTTCTGTCCGTTGGTCAAAAAGATTGCCCTTTGGACTTCTCTTTGCACTGGGTGTTAGGGTTTTCACGCCTTCTGCTTCCTCTTCGTTTTCCAAAAAGGAGAAAATTGCCTCTGACCACCTGTGACTTCTTCATCCAAAAGAATCCGCCATGTCGGATCTCATCACCAACTGGTCAGTTTCTGATCTAAGTGAGAAGAAGTTAGAAAGTCTGGAGAGAATTGGGTTGCTACCCGATAGGAATCTGATTTCTTGGAGATCAGCTATCGGGAAGCATTCTCCAAGCGGTGAAGACGGAGAAATTCCAGTTTTCCTCGCATACATCAAATTCGGTTTTAGGCTCCCAGTTCACTCCTTCTTTTCCCAAGTTTTAGAGTATTATGGAGTGGAACTGGTTAATCTGGCCCCCAATGCTATCGCCAACCTTAGTATCTTCGTCTACCTCTGCGAAGCGTACTTGGGGATTCCTGCAACTATGGATCTCCTCAAGTACTACTACAGAATGGCGAATACAAAGAAGACGACCGGTACACCCGGAGAGTGCACCTTGCGCCTCCACGACATAAAAGCTGATGAGTACATCCCTATGTACTCAAAATCTTTGTGGTCGTCATGGAAGAAACACTGGTTTTATATGAAGATCACGCAACAAGACGGCCTTTACTACAGTGGTAGAAATGCGGTCGAGAATCTGCGATGGCGCTCCTCCTCAAAAAAGGAGGAAAAAGTAGAGAGATGGGTTGAAGCCATCCGTCTCCTTAATGTCAGGGGTTTAACCTCCTGGCATGTGGTGAGAGACTTTTCCATGCGTCGGATTAGTCCCTTGAAAGCCAGAGCTCATGTGATGCTCTGGTACATTGGTCGGGACGATGTGACCAAGGACTCCAGAGAGGGTAAACTCAAATGGATTCCGACCAGTTTGTTTTATTGACTGATTACTTTCACAACCCTAAGACTTCTCGTTTATTACAGCCTTATCTCATGACGAGATCAGAAGTCGGATCAAGATGATTTGCGCCGGAGAGCCTAGCGAGAAGGCTAGCTTCCCTCTGATCTTAGCGGTCGTTACCGCAGAAGAGAGGGCCGAGAGACTTCGTGTAAGTATATCAATCACTTTCATCTTTCTAATATTTTCCGATCGATTTTTACGTAAAATCCTCTTTGACATGCAGTCGGTCGGGCTTAGGATTGATGTGGCCACTGAAATATGTGAGTCAACTGACGATTTGACCAGTCATGCAATCACTAGAGATAGTGATCGTGTAGAGGCAGGTAACCGAACAGAAATATTTATTATTAGATGAAGCACGTTCATCACCTGACTAACTTTGTTTGTTAATATAGGTGGTAATCGTTGAGTCCCATGTAGTCGCTCAAGACTTGCCAGTTGCGGTTGAAGTAGCTATTTTGGAGACCAACGAATCTACACCTTCTGATCCAGCGATCAGGGACATTGTTCTCGACCAGCTGGTCGAGAACATTACTTCTGATCCCTTATTGGAAAGTGTAGAGTGTGTAACCAACCCCACCAATTCAGAACTGGTGAAATCGTTTGAAAAGAAAAGGAAAGCGGGCGCTACGGACTTTAAACCGACACGCTTCACGGTCAAGACCAAAAAATCAACTAGGTATGTATGAATTAGTCATACAAATGCATACCGTATATGTCTTTGATGATCTTGAAGCTCTGTATTTCCTTTCTTTCTTTTGTGCAGATCTTCTGGTGTTCCAGTTATTTACGACCAGACCAGACTAAAAGATCAGGTTGTTGAGGATGTTTTCGACCAGAGCTTCCCTCAGGTTAGAGTCCTTGAGAGGGGAGTGGTCAGGAAAGCCCCCGAGCAAGCTTCAATACCAGAACTTGATTTGGATCCCATGGTGATTATTACCCCATCAGCGGAGGTGAAATCCCTATAGATTCGCAACAGGTTTCGATTACTGCAAGCAACCCTTCGCAAGTTAACAAGTTTCCTTTTTCTCCTCGATTTATTAAAGATAAGGACCTTGATGAAACCTGGGGAGAACATCAGATCGTCAAGCTAAGACGAGTCCTGATAAATTTTTTACCGATTATAACGACGTGGCAATTCGGGTAAGTGTTTACAACCATTTTCATAATTCCTCTTGAAATTTACATGAAACTTAAAGAAGAAATGCTATCTATGTAGCACATGGTCGAGAACTTTGCTGTGGTCGGAGGACTGACCCAGTGAATAAAAATCTTGGAGCAAAGACACTCCGAATTAGAAAGTAGAAACTTTCTACTTAACCTGTTTTTCTTCCTTATGACTATGTTACTCTCTTTTAATTATTCTCCATTATCATATTTGATAGATTTGGAGAAAGTAAAAGAAGAATCTATGGCCAAAGAAGCCAAAATAACAAAGCTTGAGGAAGAATGCCAAGCTAAGGACCGGTCGATCGCATACTTGACGACCAGAAATAAAGAAATTTTAAAGATTTCTGGAAAGAAGATTGAAGGTAATTAATCGTAAACTTAACTTAGTATCTCTTCTAATCATCCCTGCCTAACACTCATTTTACTTATGCGGAACAAAACCAAGCCCTAATCAGAGCAAAGAAAGCTCTAGAATTTGAGCAAGACAAGGAGGCAACTCTTATGCTTAATCTCGATGAGAAAATCATTTCACTTAATAAAATGATTTTTGATATGGGATCAGGATCGAGCTTGCCCTCCCTGAGAGATCCAATGGAAAAAGGTGAATTGCCTGGGCCATCTTCTAGAGGATCGTAAGTGCTTGCTCAAGACTACTAGAGAAAATTATGCCCGGTCTATGAAAGAATCCATTGCCAGCGGAGTTAGTTTCGCTCTGTCGAAACAGAAGGCTTCCGACCCCTCCACCAATCTTCAAGCCATTGAGGAGGATTTCAACTGCTTGCCTGAAGAGGCTACCAAGTTTCTCAAGGAGGTAAGACCTCTTGGAGAAAAGGTTGCAGAAGAAATAGAGATTGGATCTCCGTCAAGCAGTGATTAGTTAGGCGATCTCCAGTAGAATTGTAATGTAAAGATATACAAAAATTTAAAAGTTACCTTTTTCTTATCAATGAAATCTTTTGTTCATCCGATCGACTTATGAACATTAATATATTACCTAGCACCCGACGGTTTTATAGCATAAGAACTTTACTATATAAGCAGTAGGCCAAGAATATGAACTTAAGTCTCAACCATTGTTTGAAATTATGTACTGATTGTTTAAAAAACTGATCGTAATAATACTAGTAAACCTTTTTGATCGGAACCAGTGCCATGTTTTAACGAGTTTTAAATCTGTTCTTCATAATCGAAGTACTTACTAAGACAATATATGGTCGGAAGAAAGGACTTTCCTTGATAAGAAAACTCGAAATCAAAGATGCACAAAATAAACGATAAGTGGTTTTATTTCTATGTAATACTCAATGCTGGTCGGAAGGAACTGCTAAGAAACGAAGATATAAAATATATTTCACAATACGTGTTCATGCTCTGGTCCGACTGGCAGCGAGGATCGTAGGAAAATGTCCATCGCTAAGAAGCTCCTTCCGGTGGGCGAGACCACGTGCGAAAAAGGAGAGACTTCGACTAGGAGGTTTTTCGTGTCCCGATCAGTAGCCAAACGAGAGTATAACAGAATTTTAAAATAAAAATATAATCCCCATAATCTTTTGCATATGAACCATTAAATAACCTTTAAAATTACATAACATATAATCCCCATAATTTTAAACCAGAGTTGGGTACAAACATATAAATAACATCACTCGCCAAGAGAATTTAAGGGATTAAATAACCTTTAAAATTAATAGAAATGAGAAAGGAAATTAAACAAAGAACTTACGCAGATGATCAAGGTTCCAAGAATTAGACAAAACCCTCCTATCTGACATAGCTAATTGTACCGAGCCTGGTCGAGTGACTTCGACCATAGTGTATGGACATTCTCACTTGGGAGAAAGCTTGATGCGATTTGCTTGGCTCTGAATTTTTCTAAGAACCAGATCACGTACAGCCAAGCTGCGAGGTTGTACCTTACTATTGTGGTACCTTCTATGCCTTGTTGATAGATTACTGAACGTATTAAGGCTTGGTTTCAACGTTTTTCGAGGAAATTGATATCATCGAGTCGTCGTTCCTCTTGATCGTTTACGTTGAAACAATCGGTTCGAGCAGAGCCAATTTTCAGTTCTGGAGGAAGCACGACTTCAGCACCATAAACTAAAAAGAATGGTGTTTCACCGGTCGCACGACTGGTCGTGGTTCGAATGGCCCATAAAACAGAGAGAAGTTCTTGAACCCAGCTCCTGACCGTTTTATCAACTGGTCAAACACTCGGCGTTTAACCCCCTCCATTATCATACCATTAGCACGTTCAACTGCTCCGTTACTCTATGGATGAGCAACAGAAGCGAAATGGATTTTGATTCCAAGCTCATTGCAGAATTCCTGAAAACTGCCACTTGAAAACTGAGTACCATTGTTTGTGATTATACGACTGGGTACATCAAATCGTGTGATCATATTTTTTGTGATAAATCTCTTAGCGGCCTCAGTTGTAGTTTTGACAACTGGCTCGGTTTCGATCTATTTTGTAAACATGTTAATCATGACGAAAAGTAATTCAAAGCCCCGGGTGCTCTTGGGAAAGGTCCCATAATGTCTAGTTCACAGGTTGCGAAAGGCCAAGAAAGAGGAATTGTTTGCAAAGCTTGTGTCGCTGATGTACTTGTCGACTATGAAACTGACATCGTACGCACTTCGTCATGAGCTCTTTTGCATCATGAAGGGCAGTTGGTCAATAGTATCCTTGCCTGAAGGCTTTACCGACCAATGTTATGTAAGAATGATGTGCTCCATAGACTCCTCCATGAATTTTGGTTAGCAACTTAATGCCATCTGGTTGAGATATGCATCTCATCAACACTCCATGCGTTCCTCGTTTATACAAGGTACATTCAATTAGAGCGTATGATTTGGCTTTTCGTGCTATATGATCAGACTCTACATCATCTTCTGGAATTAAGTCATGCTGAAGATAATTGTAGATCGATGTCATCCAATCTCTACCCTGGTCGTCACCGATCTGTGGAGTATCTATGTTATCAGAATCAATTTGTATAACCTGAAGTGAATCATTGATGTTCTCGGAATGCTCGACCACCGAGGGTGAATCAAGTTGCTTGAGAAAAACTCCGGGCGGGATGGTGGACCTGGTTGAGGCCATCTGTGCCAACTGGTCTGTTAGAAAGTTTTCCTTTCTAGGAATATGTTGTATCTGGAAACCGAAGAAGTACTTTTTGAGTTTCCGTACTTCCGCCAGATAAGATGACATCTTGGTACTTGAGCACTAATACTCTTTCCCCACTTGATTCGCTACTAGTTGAGAATCGCCTTTCACTAGTAGTTGTAGGAGTTCGTGGATCTGAACTTCCCCCCGACCTCGCGTCTGGCCCCGTCCGACCCATCATCCTTGGTGGGGCAGAACCAGGTGAATTAACTAACAGACGTCTATCCATTCTGTTACATCTGGCTTCTGGTGCTTGATGGCCCGCACCAACTCCATCAATATGTGGTGACGAGGTAGTGTATGCAGCACCGTACACGGTATTTTGATCCGTATTTCCGATCGCATTGACCTCGTGCTTCCAGCAGCGATCTTCTGAAGAGCTTCCACTGTAACTAGTGGAGAGTCTTCCAGTGCTTCTACCAGATGCTTCCACGGTGGAGGCCGGTCGGAGATAAGCACCTCCCAAGGTCTTCGGGACGGACTGAAAGATCTAGACCCGCCATTATGAGTTAATGGATTGTTTTGGTGATTAATGACAAATCCAGATATGAGACTAACTCTTTTATCAAGTATTATCTTTGTGTAGTCTCATTTGGATATAAAGGTGAAACACAACGAGGTATGCAATCGACATCTCAATCTTATATATTGTTGCATGTCTCGGATCCAAAATAGAGGATTGAACTCAACCTTAAGTTAAACTTGAATATGTGCATATGACCTTATTACACATTTGTGTATGCACACATTTAGGGGGAGTTTTATCCTATACTTTGTGGTTTCATTAGTATTGATCCATATTCCATTTTCCACATATATTGGGATCTTTACGTTGAAACAAAACCTTTGAGTATACAACACTTGTGTAGTTCAGATATACTCATGTCATGAGTATATAGAACTTGTGTAGTTCTTGTATACTCATGTTAGAGTATATATAACTTGTGTAGTTTATATATACTCAATTGTTCTCTCATTTATCTTCATTAAATTTATGAGAATTTAAGTGGTTATCATCAATTACCAAAGAGGGAAAGATTGAGGTATCTTGTCCCACCATTATGAGTTAATGGTATGGTGTGGTAATTAGTGATGATCACATTGTGGAACTAACATTTTCCATGAGTTGGATATATAGGTTATGTTCCAGGATGATGAAGACTTGGGATGATCATGAGTTGATCATCAAGTCAAGAGCTTGGTGTAAATGATGCATCATGAGTTGATGCTTATCAAGAAGAGATGATCATGAGTTGATCATCAAGACAAGAGAAGACCCATCATGTGTTGATGGAGGTCAAGTGAAGGATTGCATCATGTGTTGATGCATGTGAAGACTCGGGATGGAGAAATCATCATGTGTTGATGATGTTCAAGACAAGATCCCGAAGTGAAGAAATCATCATGAGTTGATGAGTGTCAAAGTTAAAGACCCGGACTTGAAGTGTTGATATGCGTCATCAAGCTTCAAGAAGATGCAAGGCAAAGGTATGACTAGCTAGGGCTAAGGATGTGTTCCTAGTCTTTTACCGGTCTTGGTGTTTGGTTGGAAGACCGGATTGCTAGTATAGGTTGCCGTACTATTAAGAGGGGTCTTAACTAGTAGTTTGAGTTAGTCATGTGTTGATAGCTCATTATATTTGCTCTAGCTCATCTAGGCATGATGCTATTTATTTGCGAATGTGTTTTGCAAATAATCAAGGCTCATGCATAACCCTTGTAGCATGTGACTTAAGTTTGCAAATGCGTTTTGCAAATGGTGTAAGTCCATGTACCTTATTCCTTGTGATGAGTATTCTAAGGGTTAGCAAATGTGTTTTGTAACCTACTGAGAATATCATCTTTGAAACCTTGTCGAAGATTGCATTCAAATGAGCTAATGTGTTTAGCCATTTGAAGTAGAGCAATTGAGTTGGCTCAGAATCGCCGGTCCGATCCGAAGGGTCACCGTGGCCGGATCGGTGGCAAATCGTCCGACCGGTGTGCTACGGCGGATCGACCGATTATACTTGAACCGATTTTGTGCGGAAGTTCCATTGTTGTAAAATCGGAACTTCCGCGGTGAGGAAGTTCGAGTTCGAGCGAACGGTTTTTCCAGAGCTCCTTTTGGGACTTAGCCAATTTCGCGACGGGCGGTCGGACCGCCAAGACGGGCGGTCGGACGATATATCGCGTCCGACCGGCCAAGCATGCATGGCGGTCGAGACCAAGGCCCAACGGCTACTTTTCTAGCCGTTGGCGCGTAAAGCGTCCGACCGCCATTGGTTGGCTACGACCGCCTGGTCGTTTTGATGGAATCTTCTCCCCAACGGCTAGTTTTTGTGTGTGGGCTATATATAGACACCTTGGCCGGTTGGGAGAAGTTGCTGGTGCTATTGTTAAGTGATACACTCTTTCTTTGAGCTAAGAGCAAGCCTCTATTCTCTTTTGTGCATGTGTTGCACTTGGTGAGATTAGAGAGTAAACCCTAAGTGCATGTGTTGCCTTAGGTAGTGGATTGTGTATCCACGTGAGCGTTGACACTTGATTAGTTCAAGTGAAAGTTCGGATTTGTTACTCTTGGTGTTTGCCGACACCTAGACGGCGTGGAGGCGTCGTGCTCGGTGACCTTCTCAAGAAGCTTGTGAGAAGGCCCGACGGTTGTGAGTGGTTTGGTGCTCGCCATCTCCGGAGTGGAGGAAGAGCAACCATAGTTGAGCGAGGTGTTGGTTCGGTTTGGAACCGGTCCAAGAGTTGGACTTACCTCGGAGGTGGGTGCTCATTTGAGGAGCCGGTCCAACGCGGGTTGGGCTTACCTCAACGTGGATTAGGGGAGACCGGCAAGTCTCCGAACACCACGGTAAAACATAAGCGTGTCATCTTGTGTTTACTTGTGCTTTACTTTGAGCAATTTACATTCTTGCTTTAATTGCTTATATATCTTGTATGATTGCTCACTTTGTATTGTGTTCATATTGTCGGTGCACTTAATTGAGCCTAGTTGATTTAGGTCTTAATTGTGCAAAACCAATTCGCTTTTAGCTTCCGCATTTATTTATTGGTTTAGCCCTATAAAGTTTTTAAAACCGCCTATTCACCCCCCTCTAGTCGGCCACCTCGATCTTACACGGACTTAGCCTGACCCGACGGATTGCCGATCGTACGCTGAGCCTTATCATTCCCACTCGACCTATAGCCGGTGGGAGTTTCATCGACACCGTTACCAGATGTCAGTTGGCTCCTGGAATTTTCAGAAGCCGTTGGTGAGTACTTGTCAGCCATGATTGTATCGAGAGTGTATTGATTCTCAGATAGCGGGGCTGAAGTTTCGTCACCTTTTTCACCGGTCGGAAGGACCATGCTTGGAGAGGTTCTTGGACATTCCGAGCTGGTCGGAGTAATACATCCCTCCAGAAGCACCACTTGTCGTAGTGGTGTATCTTCATCCATCCGTTCGATTTCGATGTTGTCAGCGACATGCGAACCGGCGGAGAAGGAAGATAATGACATCCCGTTCTCTTGCATGGCGTGGAGACATTCGCCCATGTCGAGATGGGAGTAGTCATCCAAATCGAACCAGTTATCCTCGTCCCAAGTTCCTGCCATAGTCGTATATACGATTATGAAGGACGGGCGAGGATTTGCTTGAGCGAAGAACTTCTTCAGGAAATTTGCTCCTTCTATCCCTACGGACGGCGCCAGCTGTCGACGATTAAATCGCCGATCTTATGAATATATAAAAACAGAGGAAAATATTGTGTATCTCTTGGAATAGAATGGGGTCACTCTTTATTGCTATGAACTGGCTATTACAAGGAATATCTGTGCTCAAACAAAAGACTAATCCTAGTTACACTGGAGCGCAATGCTTGCTATGGTGTTGTGATCAAATCGACTGCTAATCTTCTCAATTGCCTTTGATCCGATCTCCGATCTCATCTCCCCTCCTTCCATTCGCGATCCTCCTTAAGTAGTTGATGAAGTGGTGACAGTTATCCCTTGGAGAGACGCCTGTTGGGAAGTAACGCGTCTAGTCGGAGAGAGATGTCAGTTGACAAGGTATCAACTGCTGTGCGGTTTATATGTCGGTGAGACATTCAACCGTAGTCCAGTATCTTAGAATTATGTAACGTCGCGTGGTATGGAATATACAACATGTGTTTCATTCATCACACGGTAAGGATATACCTGGATTTAGGTCCAAATGATACCAGCTTATAGCTTTACATGCAGTTAATTGGCCGGAGACTAGGTACAGGATCTTGTCCGACCAGAGTATTTATTATGTAACATCTGGAATCCTCACGACCAGTGAGATCGTTAGCCTTAGAGGTTACGACCACGAAAACACTTAATTTCTCTTTATGTGTTAAAGTAATACACAGATATTTTAATCCTCGTCACAACTTTTATAACAAAATTTGTATATATATATATATATATATATATATATATATATATATATATATATATGAGTCATAGCTCATTGGTGAGAGCGTCTCTTGCCTCTCACCCTGAATAATGTGACATACACGTACGCGTGCATGTTTAGTAGGAGATTGCGGGGCTTCCAATTGATATCTTAGTGTGTAAGAAATGCGCACACGTTTTTGTGCGTCGGCCTTGTATCTCTGAGAAAAAGCTGATGCTGCAGTTTCTACTCCAAAAAATCAGTAGACGAAAAAAAAAACAACTAAAAAATTACACAGATAAGTGTAACTACTTTTAACTATACTTGGAGTGCGACAGATGGAAGCTAGCACCCCGCACACCCACACCCTCGTTGGAATCCACGAGATTGAACCACCAAGGTGGCAATCGTATACTAGCACTAGGACTAGCATGCACTAACTGAACAAAGCGAGCTGCAAAAACAACAATTAGCACAGGAGAGGATAGTATGGTCATGGCAGATGCTAAAAACTCCAGGCACGCAACACCAGCCTCTACTCAAAGCAGTGAAACAGATAAATTTTTTACAGATAGTGTATCACGTGGTAAAAGTAAGCAGCGATGGTCGGCAGCTAAAGAACGATTCTTATTTAACCCTTTTAGATTTACTTTTATTAATTGCATCTCGCCAGGTTTATTTTCAAATATGATCGTTTTCCGTGGCGTGGCCTGTTTTGTTTGGTTGGCTGGTGGCATGACTACGCCGGAGATAATAGCGTGGTCAAAATAAAAAAAAAGTCAGATTTGATGGTAAAGTTAAGGATAGGTCAGTAGTAAAGTATTTTTTAAAGGGATTAAATAAAAATATTCGCAGCTAGAAACTAAAAGCAAACCAGTCCTATAACTGGTAGTACGGTGGAAGAAAATCTCAGCCGTTGATTTTGTTAATGCAGTAAAAATCAACGGCTGAAAAGTGCATCACGTCCGGTGGAAGAATTCCTTCCTAGTCTGATCTGATGTACCCCAGTAGCGCAGATCCTCCAATCAATCCTGGCCTCTAAAAGCTTCCTCCTCCTGGCCGAGCACTAAACTAGCAAAGCAAACCTAAGCAACGCAAAGCGGAAAGAGAAATCCCACCACAGGCGACCCACATGGCACCCGAGGTGCAGGCCTCCCAGTCGCCGTCGCCCCACCGCTCGCCGCCGCGCCACCCGGAGCCGGATCCTCCCCTCTCGCCCATGCTGCAGCACGCGGTCGACGACTGGTCGGAGAGGCCCCCCAGCCCGCACTATTCTCCGCCGCTCCACTCCGAGGCCATCGTCGTCGCTGCCCAGCCCCACGCCGCCGCAGCCCGGTACGTGGCCCCGAGCTCCGTGACCCGCACCGCCGACCCAGCAGACGGCCGGTCCTGGTACTCCTGGAACGGCGGCCGCACCACCGCCCCCCCTCCGCGGCGGTCGCGGTCGCGGCCGCAGCCGCCGCCTCTGCCGCGGTCGCAGCCGCAGTCACCGCCTCCGCCTCCGCAGCCGCAGTCACCGCCTCCGCCTCCGCAGCCGCAGCCGCAGTCACCGCCTCCGCCTCCGCCTCCGAAGCCGCAACCGCAAACGCGGGCCGCGGCTAGGCCGGTCGACCAGGGCAACCTGGTCGTTCCCGACATCCTGTTGCGCAAACGCCGCGCGGCGTCGCTGCAGCGCACCGCGCTGGTGGCGCGGGGCGCGGCGGCGGGGCTCTGCCTGGCGGCGCTCGCGGTGCTCGCCGCCGATAGCCGCAAGGGCTGGGCCCTCGACTCCTACAACCGCTACAGCCAGTTACGGTAAGCGCCCCCCCCCAAAAAAAAACAATTCCTTAACAAAATCTCGCTGTGTTTGGTTAGGGTTATTGGATTGGTGATTTCTATTACGCGCTTGCGTTCTGTCGCTGTGCAGGTACTCGGAGGCGGTGAACGTGATCGGGTTCTTGTACTCGGTGTTCCAGTTCTTCGCGCTTGCGGAGCTCATGAGGAGGAAGAAGCATTTGATCCCCCGGCCCAAGGGCGATTACTTCGACTTCTTCATGGATCAGGTTTGCATCTCAGAACCCTTTGCTCCTTTTCATAGGTTTCTTTAGGATTGTGCAACTGCAAGTCATGTGATGTGATGTTGGAAAGGAACAAGACAAGATATGAAGTCATCTTGGTGAAGCGAAGTATAAACTTTCTAAGCTCGTGAAGATTTCTTTCTTGTGATGAGTGTTGTGCTCCATTTTGCGCTGCAATCGCAATCAGCATGGTTGTGTTTTCATAGAACTGATCTGCACCTAAATTCTACATTCAGATTGTACTAAACTGTGCTAGAATTAGATTCGGAATTTCGTGGCGCATAGATAAGCATGCGATCTGAATCAAGCCTTATAATTGTTAAGTGTTGTTTGTTGAGCAACTACATTCGTGATTTCAGGAGTAAATTACAATTTATTGGATCTAGTTAATGACAAACATTTCACATGCAACATGATGTATGGATTGTAAACTAGCTGATTAGCTGTGGTATGCATATTAGCTTGTGTCATGTAGGCTCTTTGTGTGTGATGCAGAATAAAGGCTTTGGGCATATTTCCTTTTCACAACTTAGGTGTTGTATGTTTTCTTTATTCCTGACAAGTGGACTATTGATGAGTGACAAGTTATTACTACATTCAAGGGAAAGGGGGAAATTTTCACTTCTGTCATAATTCTCAAAAAATTATATTCTCAAGTCCAAACAGTACAGTTGGTTATTGATCATCATGATTGTTATTGGGGAAAAAAAAGTTTTGATGGAAGTATTACTAGGTGGTGCCTCCATGTATCTTGCATAAGGATTATACAATTCACAAGACCAGTATAACTCCTATCCTTCATAACGATGTTACAGTTTTAGGGTTACACTTCTATATACTGTTTCAATCTGAGTTAGAAATACTTCAAATTACCTTCGTGTGCTTTCCATTTGAGGTGAGATATCAAAACCTGGTTTTGAGCACATTATGTCCAGTGATTGAACAAAATAAATTGATTTCTGTAGTTCTGGAAATGGTTGGACAGATGGTTTAGATTCGCAACTCTGGTCTGTCTCCATTCTCCAACATCACATAATTTCACAGATTTGCATGGCATTTGTAATTACAATGCATCGGTTGGACCCAAAAAACAAAACAAAACAAAAGGAAGGCTATGTGAAGTAGGAGGAATATGCCATTTCAACTATGCATTGAGATGCAAATTTCACTCTTTTTTCATTACCAAAGTATACATATGGAACTCTGATAAAGTATGCAAATATATTCCCCAAAATAATGTAGACTTGCAAGATTGAAACAACCACCACTTTGCAGAAATCACTTTGCACGGTGATACTTAAATGTTAAATCATTATTGAGTGCCAATCTACCTCTATTTTCCCTGACAGGAGGCCTGTTTGCTTATGTTTTTATATGCTGGTTCAGATCTTCTGTTTCATATGTAGATTGCAGAGGGTCAAATGTTTATTTTGTGTCATGTAACCATGTTTCCTGGAGGAGCTTTTCAGTTTCTTCAGTGATAGACACACTCCGCTTCTTGATATGGATTGGACACAAAATAATACTAGTTGGTTTTTAATTGTTTCTTTCCCATTGCTTGTGATAAGTTCGCTTTCCTATTATGTTACAACTTTTAATTAGTTCAATCTTCGAAGAAGAGACCAATGCTGATTTCTTTTGTAATCATTGCAGGTGCTAGCATACCTTTTGATATCGTCATCATCATCAGCAACTGCTCGAGTAGGTGATTGGATCGATAACTGGGGGAGCGATCCTTTCCCAAACATGGCGAACAGCTCCATTGTCATATCTTTCCTGGCATTCTTGGTTTTTGCTATCAGCTCTCTCATATCTGCGTACAATCTATTCCGCCGAAATCTGTAGCTGCACGTACCAACAACATGCTACCTCTTCATTTCTGGACAAGGTTTTCAGTGCAGACTTTGTTGTGTTGTACATGTATATATGATCATCGAACGACAATGGCAGTTCTAGACCTCTAGTAATAATCTCTCTACATGAATTGAAGTGTCTGTCCATGGATTGCGCGCCTCCGTGGTAAACAAAATTCCAAAGTTACTGCCAACTCTGAACAAGTAATTTATAACTGCAATACGACGACGAAATATAGGAGTGTACACTTCACTTTACATGGATCTTCCGTATTCTCGAGTACAATAGTCAATAGGAGAGCAAATCACCATGGAGGCCAGGAGCTAAAAACTTTGGGACGGCATGCCAGATACAACTACCCAAGGAAACAAAAAGAGAATGTACATTTTTTTTCCAGCAAGATTGATAGGATCTAATTGGATGGTATCATCATACCATGGAAGTCTAGCCATTCAAATCAAATAAATGTGTACACTCATCAACAGTACTACTACACATTAAGGATCAGAACTGCTCCAAGAACACCTTACAAGTTACAACAGCTGGAACTGAAAAGAATGGCGAAATGGAACAGGCTACTTCAGCCTAATTGTAATTGATGAATCTCTCACAACTCCAGCTTGACTGGATTACAAGTATACTGTCGAATTATGAGGTTACCTCAGCCTAATTTTAATAAACGAATGAATCTTCAAGCCCCAACTCCCATTGTATGGGTGTGCCATCTATTTGCACTGCAGTTGCCTCTGCAACGGCTTTGAACTCCATGTCAGCTCTTGGGTAGTAAGCAGTAGGGAGGATCACTGTAGGGAGGTGTGGGCTCTCGTGTAATGTCCAGACCGTGCATTCAGCTGCTATGTTGGGAAAATGAGCAAGAATCGTTTCTCTTGCCTTGTGACTGATATCCAGGACGACATACTTCTCTCCACGCTTCTTCAGCTGATCATCTATGCTTCTTGCGACCACATCCCTCGGTGCTAACCGTAGTTACCAGAAACACGATTCGTTTGAGTCGTAGTACGGGATTCGAGTTGGTAGTTTGTCGCTTTTTTTTTTCCAATTTCCACTGGTACTCTAAATCGGTTCGGGTTCAACGAATTCGGTTCGCAATTCATGGGGTTTTATAGCGAATCCGGTAACTATGGTGCTAACTCTACACAGTCATCATAAAAAGGCATAAATCTCTCCATGGATTGATTATAGAGAATTCCTCCATTTCCTGAGTCTCTGACTGCTGCTGTTACGAGAAATGTGGTCTCTCTTCTTTTAGTCGGCTTTATTGGGAGGCCTTCATCTGATAGTGCAGTTGGATGGAACTGCACAAACCTGTCATTGCAAAGTAACGATCATTTATTATATGAACCCCAGATACAAGGAGGTAAAAGTTGCAAAAACTGAACAAGGAAAATGTAAAGGAATAGAGATCAATATGGGAGCTAGTGCTACTAATGCAACACTGATGTAGTGATGTGTACATTTTAATTAGGAAAGCAGGGATGAGTAGATTTGAGAGCAAAGGTGCCGTGGTAGGGCACCAAGGGGTGTCTCGCCTCTAAGGTTGTCAGGAATAATGGTGTACCGTAATGGATATCATATATGTGTATAGACCAAGTTCACGTGGTATACTTAGACAAATGTATATAAATGTCCCTTCTTAGCCCTTATATATACCCCAAGGGCATGTAAAGGGGGTGGGTGGGTTCCCTCATTCTCTTATTTGGTACATTCGTAATACAAGGCTCATACAACTATCGGTTTTGGTTCCTCTTCATTCGATCATCTCCCAAGACAAAAGGGTACTTTGAACCCTCTGTCTAGTATTTTTGCTACGACAGTTGACACGGTCCGTGCGGACCGAACAAGAGGCTACACATGAGAGGAGCCGAAGACACCTCCACCCCGACCGAAGCCCATCCCTGCTGAAGCAAATCCCACATGGCCTGGGATGAAGTACCACCTTCGGCTGAAGCTCCTGGGCCGAAGCCCACCTACGGCCAAAGAGACCCCGCGGGGCCAGGACTGAAGTCCCATTTTTCGGTCGAAGCTCCCCCTTCGACGCATCCACCTCAGAGCCGCCTCGGGACCGAGCCCCCTTTGGAGCGAGGCCCCTACCGGCGACCCCCTCGGGAGCAAGCCCCTTCACGGTGAGTCCGCCACGGGAAACCCCTCTTCGATGTCGTGCCCAGCTTCACCACCTTCGGCGCATCCACATCGGGGCCGCCTTGGGAGCGAACCCCCTTCGGAGCGAGGTCCCCACCGGTGACCCCCTCGGGCTCCCCCCTTTGGCAGCACCCCCCTCGGGTCCACCTCTGACGTGGCCCGTCCCAGCGCACCACTCGCTGCTGCGCACCCCTGCGGTGCCTCCACTGCCTCGGGCCGCGCCCCGGCCCGGCCAACACCTCGCTGGAACACCACCACAACACAGCCGGCCGTGCTACAGGTTTGCCCTACCCAAACCGTCTTCTGATAAATGCCTACCTAATTGAAGGGTGTGACAAGGATGCATTTGTTAAACTAGTCATTAGCAGGCTGTAAGACCTAGTCTAATTTAGCACAAAAATGCAAGTCAGGTCCATCAACATGGCAGTAAGGGGCAGAATATAACCACAGCCCAAGCTGCACATCTGCTCAAATATCCCAGTCTCCCCAATTCTGGTCACACAGAAGCCGAGCGCCACGACCCATGTTGCAACACTGACGACAGACGGATCTGTACTCCTATGCGTCCTAAGCGTGCTAATCATTCTTAGATTGATACTTAGCATCTATTCGATGAAAGGAAGGTTTGGGCAAGAATGGCAAGGACATTCTTACTGCTAGCTCTCTGCGTCCTAAAACTCACAAACTGTGCCTTCCTAGCACTTTGGCTGTATGTTTTTACTCGAGACTCGTTGTCAGCGTTTCAAGTATAACAGCTGTAACTACCTGTTATCCTACCTTTTTGTTGACAGTTTGGATGCATAGCCAGTCAATGATAGCGGCTTGAGAGTTGGCCACGCATGGTCACCTCAGGTGCCCTGTACCCCGAGTTCTCCTCTGGTTACTGACATTGTCAATATATAAGTGCTTACGGGCAAAAGTATTAGCATCAAATTTACATTTAGTAGCATTTTCCCTTCCTGTCAATTCCTTGAGTAAACCTTTGATGAACTAGTAGGCGCACATACCATGACGTTTGCTTGACTAATTCATTCATTTCATGGTTCGGCCAGCACAACACAATAGCATCAAACCTCCTTCAGACAGTTACCTTCTTGATGAATAAACCTAGATAAAACAGTGTGGGCAGCATTGCAGCCTCAGCAAGCATGAACATAGGACCTAAGTATGCTAACTGCACCGAACCACATGCATTTGTAACTTGGCCACCGTTGCTATCAGTGACCAGAGTAAGGGGATGGTCAGCAGTATCTTGGCTGCAAAATACAACTAGTGCTTGCTGCATATACCTCTGCCACGGATAGTAAACTTAACCCAAGTTGTATCCTTCATAAAGAGTGGGGAATTAGGTTACAATGAATAGTAGTGGTAAATGGCACCAGTGTTCTCTAGCAGGAACCAGTGCTTGACAAACAGGAGCAACACAACATCGCACAATATCATGGCGAGGAAAGACACCGCGCATGGTCCCGAGCCCCGGTGCACAATAATCCACTCTCACGAATGTGAAGTGTATAAATAAGACAACATGCATGCCCCCAAACCCCGGTGCACACCGATGCCCCTCGAGGGCACATGTGTATAAACAAGACACCGCGCATAGCTCCGAGCCCAGGTGCACACCGACGCCCCTCGAGGGCGCAAGTGTATAAACAAGACACCGTGTGTGACCCTGGGCTCCGGTGCATGCTAACTCACTTTCGCGAGTGTGAAGTGTATAAATAAGACACCACGCGACCCCGAGCCCTAGTCCAAACTAACGCCCCTTGAATGCGCGAGTGTATAAACAAGTCATCGAGCAAACTCTAGTCGTTCTGAAGGCCATGCCTCGGCGACTAGGGAGTCTCCCGCCTAGAAGGCCTCGCCTCGGTGGGGAGATCTCGCAAATCATGCTTCATCGCGCAAACCCTAGTCGTTCTGAAGGCTGTACCTTGGCGACTAGTGAGTTTCCCGCCTCGAAGACCTCGCAAATCGCACTTCATTGTGCAAACTCTAGTCGTTCTAAAGGCCATGCCTCGACAACTAGAGAGTCTCCCACCTCGCCTCGAGACCTCGCAAATCTCGCATCATCGCGCAAACCTTAGTCGTTCCAAAGGTCGTGCCTCAGCCCCTAGGGGGTCTCCCGCCTCGAAGGTCTCGCCTCGACAAGGAGACCACACAAATCGTGCTTCATCGCGCAAACCCTAGTTGTTCCAAAGGTTATGTATCGACGACTAAGGAGTCTCCCATCTCGGCGGGGAGACCTTGCAAATCGTGCTTTATCACGCAAACCCTAGTCGTTCCAAAGGCTGTGCCTCGGCGACGTTTCGAAGGCTGTGCCTCGGCGACTATGGAGTCTCCCGTCTCGAAGGCCCCACCTCGGTCCGCCACTGGCGCTCCTCTGCAGCATCTTCCCCTCCTAAGAAGTGAAGCATGCCGCGATGAGTAGATCAAGTTAGAGCGAGATGAGCCTGGGCAAACCCGGATTAAGGAGTCCGGCCAAGACCGTGGCGGAGAGGTTCCCCGAAGACGTGACAAGTTTAGCTTCGTGGGTGTGAGACGGGTAAGGATTTCTAAATCGTACTTTATATTTGGGGAACGGGTGGAATTAGGGTTTTTTATTTGTGAAATTAGGGTTTCGGATTTGTAAATCTTGCTTACTATTAGGGAAAAGGCTTATCCGGGCGATGGGCGTGCGGATGACATTGATTCCGAGCTAGGGCGACCGGAATTGTACAGTGGCGACGTGAGGCACGTCCGAGCTGCTATATTTGGCAATACTGCACGAGGAGACACATTTGCGAATATTGTCCGGAACGGTGTTATTTAGGCCAGAAACTCTTTGGTATGTCTAAACAAGAAGAATAGCATGGTTTCATTGTCACTGATGATACAGTGATGTTAGATGCTGCTACTAATATCATCCATGTGCTATTGGAATGTACTGCATATGTAGATGTTGTTAGGATTGTTGCATATATTATCAGGAGGCCAATGGACCTATATATACACAGATACATGTTACAGATAAGGAAACCAAAACAAATCTAGAGTCCTACTCTAACACAGATATATATCTCTAACTATATCTCTAACTATACCTCAAACTCATGGTGGATCAACAACACTGAGTTTGGAGAGGTAGAAGCCGTGCTGTGCTCGAGTCTGGGCCTTCGTGAAGAAATCCGCTATCTGAAGCTCCGAAGGCACATACTGAAGAGCAATCACCTGATCATGCACACAAGACCTCATGAAGGAAGCATCAACACCAATATGCTTGGTGAGCTCATGCTTCACGAGGTCACGCGAGCAATCTTGATAGCTTTGTCTTGTCGACAAGAGAGGAGGTGTAATGTGAAACACCAAAATCCTCAAGTAACCACCGTAGCCAAGTAATCTCTGCATCCAAGAGAGCCATGGCTCGCAACTCGACCTCTGCACTCGAGCGGGATCTGCGATCTGTTTCTTCGTCTTCCGGGCAATAAGCGAACCACCAAGAAAAACACGATGGCGAGATAGACCGACGATCGGAGGATCGGCCCAAGTAGCATCCGAATAAGCTGAAGGCATGGCGAGTGGGCGTGGAAAGAAGAGGCGGCGAGATAGTCCCACGAAGGTATCGCGAGAACTCGAAGAAGGTGGGCGTAGTGGACTGAGTGGGAGCGTAAACAAACCGACTCGTAATGTGAACGGATAAGTGATATCCGGACGAGTAACGACAAGGTAGACAAGACTCCCAACAAGATGGCGATAGCGAGTCGGATCGAGAGAGGCTCGCCATCGAGGGTCGGAGGTGAACATTGAGCTCCATAGGAGTCTCAACAGACGCCGATCGATGAGGAGGCGATCAAGAAGATCTGAATGTACTTCTCTTGGGACATAAAGAAACCATCCAGGTGGAAGTAACCTCAATCCCAAGGAAGTAACGAAGAGGACCAAGATCCGACATAAGGAACTGCTCACTAAGACGAGCCTTGACAAAGGCAATGTACTCGAAGTCATCTCCGTAATGATCATATCATCAACATCTGAGAAGAAGAAGAGTCAGACCACGAGGCGAAGTGTGTACAAAGAGCGCGAGGATCATGATCACTTGCTAAAAAACGGCAGCGGTGACCACAGAGGAGAAGCGCTCAAACCAAGCACGAGGGCTTGCTTAAGGCCATAGAGAGAGCGACGAAGGCGACATACCATGCCCTCGAGAGCAGAATACCCGGTGGCGGATGCATGTAGACCTCCTCACGCAACTTCGCCATTAAGAAAGGCATTCTTGACATCAAGCCGAGAAATGCAGACCGGTGACGACAGGCGCCACCGAAAGAAAATGCAGACGGTGGTCATGTGGGCCACGAGCAAAAGTCTCGTCGTAGTCACGACCATGCTCCTGCTTGGAAGCCACGAGCAACAAGGCGCGCCTTATAGCGCTCAAGAGACCATCGAGGCGAGTCTTAATCTTATAGACCCACTTACATGTGATGGGGCGAGTGAGATGGAAAAGGAACAAGATCCCAAGTACCCGATGCGCTCGAGGCGACAATCTCTCGGCCATGGCATGCCGCCACTCAGATGAGTGACATCCCTGGGAGGCGAGCTCACAAGTAGGCTGCGCCCGACAAAGGCAAAAGCAGGCGGGGCCGAATCGATCGGGCGATCGCGGAGGCGTAGCGAGGAGAAGACGGCCCATCGGGGAAGATGAAGCATCGAGAAGAAGATGAAACATCGGAGAAGTGGGCTCAAGCTGGAAGATCCTCAATCTGAGGTCGGCGAGTGTGAGCGAGTGTAGTGGGGGAGCCCGAGGAGCCGCAGAGAGGCAAAGCAGTGGCGACAATGGCGGAGAGGCCACAAGAGAAATATGTGGAGACGAGATAGGTGTATCTGGAAAGGTCAAAAAGCAGAGACTCCACAGAGTAAGTCGAAGGAGAGACAGGACGTGGGTAGAAGGGACGAGACTGGTCGAAAGTCACATCCCGAAATCCGCATCCGTCGACCATCAGATCCCAAAGACCGATAGCCCTTGTGCTCGCAGATCGTACCCCGAAAGACACACTCAATGGGTGGCGGTCGGTTTGGTACGTTCTCGAGGCGAGGAGAGCGTGGCGACGCCAACCAAAAGCAGAGCGAAGGGTAGAGTAGTCGGAAGAAGACCACAGAGACGCTCAATAGGGATTGCATACGAAGAAGCGAAGAAGAAGGCCGGATGTTGGCGAGATAGGTGGCGGTGGAAACGACCTCCGCCCAAAAGTGAGGTGGAATAGGCGGCAATCATTAGTGCACGAGCCGACTCAAGGAGGTGATTTATGCTTGCGCTCAAAGAACACCGTTTGAGCATGAGCACGAGGACAAGAGAATCGGCGAGAGTGCCTCGCTTTCGGCAAGGAAGCTGCGCGCAGTGATGAGAGAGGTACTCGCCAGTAGTCGGCCGAAAGACACGAATAGGAGTGGAGAAGCGTATGCGAACCATAGTGGCAAATGTTTATAGATAGACAAGACCTCACTACGAGAAGTCATGAAATATATCCATTGTGGCGAGAGAAATCATCTATAAATATGATATAATATCGATGACCCCTTCGAAGCGAAGGAGCCGGACCCCAAACATCCGAATGAACAAGATCAAATGGATCTTTGAGACAACGACTCACTATGAGGATAAGGAAGTCAAGTTTTGCCTAACTTACACCACGACAATGGAGAGACACGTCTCTGAGATGCACCCGAAGACCACGACGAACTAAAGGCGATGAGCGAGAGCCACACAGATGGCCAAGACGGTGATGCCACTTATTGGAAAGAGCCGGTGAAGCGGAGTGGCGAGGCGGAGAAGGCGGCGGCGGCGGTGGCGTGGAAGGAAGGTGAAGCCGATCAAGCTCCCGAGACGCTGCGAGTCAAGGCGCCGAGGGCGAGAACCAACGAGCTCCGTGTGGCGGTCTGAACACAACAAGAGTCGAGTCGAGAATGATCCGATAACCAAGGTCGATGTCATCCGGAGAAAGAAGTTGCATGGTTAGGCGAGGAACATGAGCAATGAAGGAACATGAAAAGATGAGTTGCTAAGAGGTCCTCGACCGCAGACGAAAGAGAGGTACCATCGGCGGTAAGAACAACGGCGGGAGAATCAAGAGGTGTAACAAAAGATAGAGTGGAAGAATCGGAAGTCATGTGGAAGGATGCTCCGGAATCAAGGATCCACGGGGAGGTACCTGTCTGTGTAGGAGGTGGTTGCTTAGTGCCCGAAGAGTCAGTCGCAGAACCTGCAGAACCTGTCGAGGAAGAACCTGAAGCGGCAAGCAGTCGGCGAAGTCTGGCTATCTCTGCTTTCGATGAGAGAAAGCGGAAGTAGTCGATCACGAGGCGTCGATGTAGAAATGCGGTGCGGTGCTAGGAGAAGAACGGCGTGAAATATGCCATTTTTTCTTAGCCTTTGGGACTCAATGTGGCCGATCTTGTCGCAGTAGGAGCAGCGAGGACGACCACCGCCAGATGGAGGGCGGCCACCACCACCTGTGGTAGCCGCTGGAGGAGGCAACGTACTGAAGCGTGAAGTAGTCGGTGTAGCAGGTGTACGGGTGGCGAGCACGGAGGGGAGTGGCATCAGACCGGCACCACTCAAACGAGTCTCCTCTGCACGTATCTCGGTAAGGGCCTCCAGAAGAGTGACACGAGGGTGGCGTGCAAGTAGCTGTGCACGCCTCTGCTCGAACTCAGGACGAAGGCGAGTAAGAAACTCGTAGACACGCTGAAACTCCAAGTCGCATACGTCTGCAGGCGAGCGGCCAGAACGAGAGCAGCGGCGGCGGTGCGAAGAGAGTCGATTGGCGCGATCGCATAACTCGGCGTAGAAGGCGTCAATAGTAGCATCACCCTGCTGAAGAGAGTGCTCCTGGCGAACTCTTGGCGGTGAGGGCATCTCGGAGGGTTCGAGGCGTTGTCGAAGATGAGTCCACATCCGACACCAAAGAAAATCCACAATCTCGAAGAAAATCGAGGTGGACACTTTGGCGATGAAGACAAGACGGCCGGCGTCGTCGTCGCACCACTGAGTGTAGGTAGTCAAGCGATCCATGTAAAAATCCAGAGCCTCTTGGTAGGCAGAGGCAGCCTTCTCATCAGTAAGGCCAGCAGCCTCGATAGCAACTTTGTCACCGTCGGGAAGCGCATGCACGAGCGTGAAGCCGTCGGAGGAGTAGGGCATGGCGGGCGGTGACATCGCCGAGAAAGGGCGCCCGAGACGAAGACCACGCATGTGGATGCGCATGTGAGACGAAGTCGGTGTAGTTAACACCGTCGAAGATCACCGGCAATGCGGAGGAAAGCGGTGCCCATTGGTAGGCGGCTACCGGGCGGCGGCGACCAAGATAACGTAGTCTAATAGGCGGCGCTGGACGGCGCGGCGATTAGACCAACGTTTTTTTTTGTTTTTGATTTTTTTCACGGCTCTTTAAAAGCCGGTCGGCCCAGCGGACTCGGTAGGCCCAACGACCAACAAGCTTTTAGGTTTTCCTCGGGCGTCTTCTCCTCTCGCTAGCGATTTCTTAGCCTTGATGGCGGCCGGAGAGCGGCAATGTAGCGGCTGGCGATGGCGGCGGCGGCCGGAGCAGCGGTAGCAGCGATGATGGCGGCGGAGCCGGCGGTAGCAGCCAGCGATGGCGGTGGCGGTCGGAGGCGGCGGCCTCCTCCTCTCTCAAGTGATCGGGTGAAGGCGGAGCTCCAGCGCAATAATGGTGGCGGCGCGGCGGAGAGTGTATGTGGCGGCGGCAGGCGGCGCGAGACGCCGGGAGGACCGCCGCGCAGGGTGCCGGCTGCTTCTCCCGGCGGATCTTGAGGCGACGGCGGTAGTAGACGACGGATCTCCCGGCGACGAGTCTCGAAGCGACGAGTCTCGAGGGCGACAGAGCTCCCGAGCGCTGGGTGTCTGGAGACCAGGGATTTGGTCGAGTCGTCGAAGATGACAGGAGGTGATGCCGTCTGAGCGGCGGCGGCGGTAGGGCAACAAGCGAAGCGGCCCTTAGGTAAGCTCTGATACCATGTTAGAATTGTTGCATATATTATCAGGAGGCCAATGGACCTATATATACACAGATACAGGTTACAGATAAGGAAACCAAAACAAATCTAGAGTCCTACTCTAACACAAATATATATCTCTAACTATATCTCTAACAGATGTTATTCTGTCTCTCTCTGGTTGAGGTGAACTGTGGTTAGCGTGGAGATTTACGGGCGATGAATGATGCGACGGAGGGAGAATGGAGAAGCGCGCGTGGTTCTGGATTACTTGCAGCTGCTGGTTAATGCGAAAGCAGGCGGGCCAATGCGAAAGTTGTTAGCTAGAGATGATGAACACCGATGAGTAATGCAGATTCAGGTGGCGCTCGATGGCTTGCGCGACATCAAGGGTGGAGTGGAGTGGACTGGACCCTGCCCTGCATCCTGCCTGCGTGCGCGCGCGAGGAGGCGGCTGCTGCGAAACGAGAGATCGATTTGGCCGTTTGATTGAGTCGTTCCGTAATCGCAGAGCAGCACGTTTCTGTCTTTGTTCTGTTGGTTGGTTGGCTCTGACCATAGATAGACGCTGACACAATCCAAGCGAGCGAATACCCGAGCGAATGCCGTGTTGTTAACAAGACGACCAAGCAGCAGCGCCGGCGAGCAAGGAGGCCTCGTGGCACCAATATTCTCCTTGCTCGTTCGCTCGCGCGCGTCCCCTTCCTTATAAAGTATAAACGCCACGCCGCCCATCACACGCGCGCGCGCGTAGCAAAAGAAACGAAACGCGGCTCTCCTCAACCTTCCTCCTCTCCATCTCTCCGCCGCCAGCAATGGCGCAGTCGCCGCGCCTCGATTCCATCCTCGGCTTCAGCCGCGCCCAACCGGACCAACCCACCGACGAGGGCCACCGGGAAGACGCCGAGGCCGCGTCCGACAGCGGCGACGACGACGCCACAGGCACCGGCACCGGCTTCGAGTTCGCCTTCGCGCCGCCCCTCGCCGCGGACCACTACGGAGGCGGAGGCGACCTCGCGCTCGCCAACGACCTCTTCGTCCACGGCCGCATCCTCCCGGCCTACCCCGTCTTCGACCGCCACCTCCTCCCGCGCGACGGCGGCGACACCGACGCGCCCGCGTCGGCCTCCACGGCGCCGCCCTCGCCGGACACCTACTGCCCCTGGGTGCCGCGCTCCGTGCCGGGCTCGCCCGCACGGGACCCGGCCTTCCCCAAGAGCGCCTCCACGGGGGAGGCGCGCCGCTGGCGCCTGCGCGACCTAGTCGGCACCGGCGGCCGCTCCCGCAGCGACGGTAAGGAGAAGTTCGTCTTCCTGCGGCCCGCCGCCGCGGCGCCGTCCAAGATGTCTCAAGGCAGCATGACCACAACGACCGCCGCAGCGGAAGAGAAGCGAAGTGAGAAATCTCCTACGCCGCAGCACGGACAGAAGCAGGGACAGAAAAAGAAGAAGGCCGCGATGGAGATGGACATGGCCACCGCGCACAAGCTCTTCTACAGCAAGGCCGGCACGACCGCCGGCGAGAGGAAGCAGCAGCAGACGTCGTATCTGCCGTACCGGCCGGGGATCGTCGGGTTCTTCTCCAACGTGCACACGCTCGGCCGATCGCACCACCACCCCTACTAGCCTGCCTAGATAGACCATTTCTTCCGTTGTGTTTGTTGGGATCAATTTCTCGATGATTCAATTAAAAAAAATGGAATTGCTAAAAAAATATTGTTTATATTTTGTATAGAGAAAATAATGGATTTTCTGATATTACAATTTTGTTTGGAGATTTATGCTTCGGCCGACAACATCGTCTTCTCGGAGATTTGCTAAATAATATTCGACCGCTTTCTTTTGTCACAATAGTCGAATTTTCATTCGTTCGATATGCTTTGAGATTTGCACTTCTTCTCATACGATACGATGAATTGGGTCCGAATTTATTATGATTTTTTCGGACCATAACAGGTTCACCATATTACCGTATTTTGTTGGTATGGAATTTTATTTTTTATCTTTATTTTTGCTAAATATCTCAAAGTATAAGTTAGATTTTGAATCATGGGATGGAAACATGAATTATTAAGATTTTCTATAATAATTACAGTGATAAGAACAAAAATTACATATATATATATATATATATATATATATTCTTTTAATTATATAAAATAAAGTTATAAGTGAACTAAAAAATTTAACTGTTTAGAGTTGAGAAAGCAGTAGTCAAATGTACAGACCCACCTGTGATCGCGCGTTTCTTTGACTCTGAACTTGTCAATCACTCGCGACCGCATCTTGCCTCCGCTGCATGTGTGCGACTTGATTTGTCTCCTTGTAAATTCATTAATCAATCCATCATCTCCGAGACCAGAGATGGACTTGGAACCAAGGAGACCGTCCCTATTCCGAGTAAGAGGCGATGCATCCGAGTCAGACGGGCGCTCCAGATTAGACAGGTTCGCTCGGTTGCAAGTTGCTGGAGCAGAGGAATTTTTGCAGCCTTATCTCATCCCATCTCCACCTACAGAAACTTCAACGGAGCAGAGGTAGTTATCACGGGGATATACTTACTATTAAAGGTTGATGATATAATTCACAGTAGTAGCGAAGGTCTATTAAAACACAGGTCTAGACGGTCTGATTGGTCAGACCGGTCTTAATCGAAGGTCAGAGGTGATGGTCAGATCAACCCATGAACAGATCAAATGGCCGACGGTCTGCGAAGCCTACTACCCTGACGCAATTACTCTGAAATTTTAGACATGTGCAACAGTGTGTGCAACTAAGTAGGCACGTTACTTATTTTGGACAGCTCTTCGACTTTCCAAGGAGACGCCTACTAACGTGATGCAATTGATCTCCGTCGTGGTCGTGCAAAAGGAAGCGTACACCACATACATACGCGAGTGTGTCCCCTTGAGCCAGGGATGGAGCTACATTGGAGCATGGGGTGCAGTTGCACCCTCAAATTTTTTTTTGCAAAATACTAGGTATTTGATGGGTATACTAGGTATATATACAGTGATGAACCCTAAGGTTTGATTTGTTGGCCCGATCTTTCGATGAGAACGATAAGTCCGGTAGGCGTCGCTCAACTCTGACGATCCTGGCTATGAACACGCAAGGCTCAAAACCACGCAATTCTTTGAATCGATCGACAAGTCGTTATCAACCATGCACGAATACCAGTTGACGACCACGAAGGTCGATTCACGCATACACCAAGAAGCACGCAAGAACAAGATAAAGCAATCTGAAATTGCAACTAAAGATTGAAATATTAAAATTGGGATTTCGAAAAGCGGTATTATGGTTGGTCTAGTCGACACAAGCCAATACACGAAGTTGCAACAAGGCTAACTTTTAACTAAACAAAATCCAAGGAAACTAGAGGGGGTGCGTCCTCCTTAAATAGGGGATGAGGAGCCAAAAATCTAAAAGAAATAGAGGGGTGGGACTAAAGGTACGAATTACTGTTCACATGAACAGTAATCACACCCCCAGGTGGGCCGGCGGCATATGGGCCAATTCCGGTACGATTACAAGGCCCAAATCGGCCCAAATTAGTGACATAGCATCTTCTTTTGACGATTCCGAAGTCTACAGAATGAATTTGGAGGTGAGGCTGGATCCGTTGGAAAGATATCGTCGTTAGCTTTCCAACAAGCCCAAGAACACCCGAATCGGACTCCGTTTGCAAAAGTTATATCTGTTTTAAGTTGGTGTTTGTCGGGCTGATTCCGAACTGATCGACCAAAATGTATCCACTTGAACTCCTGCTTGGCACATGTAGTAGCACCATGGCATGTACACATAGTACCATGGTATGTAGACGTAACACCATGGCCTGTAGACGTAGCTCGATCTAATTGGGTAATATGGCATTGCATTAGCCGAAAGTCCAATTGGAGAAGATGTTGGTGAAGTAAAGGAAGTAGAGGATGCGGTCAAAGGGTTGAAGCGATGGTTGTATCCTTAGGGTCGATGTCCTCATCATCCTCCCTTTCTTGAATTTGAGTCGTCCTCGACTCATTTGTTTTCTCAAGTCATCACTCTCTGCAAAGGTTAGTAGCAACAGGAGGCAAAGAAACATGCACTTCTTCTAATGGACACGGAGTTTCTTTACAAATCATAGTATGACATTTAGATTCATGTTTTCCATATCAATGGAATCAATTTTTGTAGCTAACATAACAGGAGCTTTCAATTTAATTTCACTTGGAGCTATAATCTTTTGATCAACTTGTGTCTTCTCCTTACTTGTTCTCACAGTTCTTTCTAATTCATCCTTTAATATAGCGGCGAGAGACATTGAAAGCGAGTGATTTTCTTTTCTTTATATGTGAAAGTATAATGATTAGATCTACCATGATGTTCATATATCTATCATATTGCCAAGGTCTACCTAATAATAATGAGCATGCTTGCATAGATGCGACATCACAATCAACATAATCATGATATGATCCAATAGAAAAGTGTACGCGCACAAGCTTAGTTACCTTCAACTTACCACAAGAATTCACCATTGGATGTAGTAAGGATGAGGGTGTTGTGTTGTGGTCAAGCCAAGCTTCTTGACCATGTCTATGCTAGCAAGGTTGTTGCAACTCCGCCATCAATGATGACTCTACATGAGCGTTCCTTGATGACGAACTTGGATTGAAACAAAATGTGGCGTTGATTTTGTTCAAAAAGTTCCATTTGAGCACTTAGCACACGCCGAACAACTAGGCTTTGGTACATGTCGACGCCTCATGGTTTATATGTTCTTCCTCGGTTTCATCACCGGCATTGTTAGTTGCAACCAACACATGTTCTTCCTCAATATCGCTAGTGAAGTGTACTCACCATTGTCCTTGATAAGCAAAGCTCACGACTTGGGCAATCGCGCATCAAGTGCCCAAATCCTTTGCAACGGTGACATTGCACATCTCTAGATCGCCTGTAGAAACAATGGAAGAAGCACTTTTTGTAAGGGCTTGTACTTTTGCGGTTTGCTTGCATCGAGGATATGTATAGGAGTTGAAGCGACACGGGGGTGCAGTGCGAAGTGGAGGAGGATGCCATGTGATGTTCTTTGCCTTGGCCGACACGCAAAAGTTCCTCCAATATTGCCCACGGCGAGATTATCGACCTCACACTTCTCTCTCAGCTTTGCAAGCAATATGGAATAAACGGTTGATAGAATCATATTCTTTATAGTCTAAAATGTCCTGAATTTCACGGTTTAACCCTCCCAAAAATCTAGCCATCTTAGCATCCTCAGTTTCTTCTAAACCACAACGCAACAAACCAGTTTGCAATTCTTAATAATAGTCTTCTCTGAGAACTACTACCTGTCTTAAGCGTTGTAATTTATTAAGCAAATCACGTGAATAATATGAAGGTACAAACCTACGTCTCATTGCTCTTTTCAAACCATTCCATGTTCTAGGTATGTCCTGATGAGTACGACCATATTCACTCCACCAAATAGATGCAAAATCTGTGAACTCACTAGTAGCAGCTCTAACCTTTTTATTGTCAGGAAATTCATGGCATGCAAATTTTTGGTCCACAACTAACTCCCATGTGAGATAAGCATCAGGATCATATTTACCAGCAAAAGGAGGTATAGTGAATTTAATTTTACCAAGTGCATCATTATGGTCACGTACCTCACGTGGTGGCTCTCTTCGCATACCTTGTCGATTGAAGCGTTGTTGTCGGTGATCACGATCATTAATGGGATTGAAATCACCATCGGACCCCGTATCAGCAACATATGGGTTCGCTTCATCTTCTACCTCATCGGCCCATGGCGAGCAGCGGATGGGTTACTGGCGCGATCGTGCAATGCCGACGGCGGCGAAGCGACAACGAAGGTGGAGCTCTCTCTAGCTCGCTCCACGTGTAGCCAACGCCGCAAGTTCGTCGATGGTGCGATCTAGAATCAACTCCATCATACGAATGTTGATCCAAAGATGCGAGAAAAGCGCCGCATGATTTCTTTTGTCACGAGGACCGGCGGTGCATCTTCCTCATTGTTGTGCTGCTATGCTCCCCTTGTGACGATGAACCTACCATTGTTAGTATCAAAGCAAAAAACAAATCACGGTGTATATGTCCCTATCAACTACAAGGTTACGAGGCTCAATCAAGTCACTCACACTCAAGCTTATACCTAGTTCTTACAAGTTCTTACCAATGCAAAGAAGGAAGTGGTACAACCGGTGGTGGTTCGTGATACTCTCACTTGCGATCATTACGATTGCGAGGAGCGACACTGCCGAGTTAGTAGGAAGTGGAGCTCGGAGGGCTAGTATGTAGCAAAGGAATAGCAATTATTCAATTCAAGTATGCAAAATTGAAAAGCGAGTCAAAGTACTAGTCACAAGTCTTGATCCTAGTCTAATCAAAGTTTAGCTAATCAAAGCCCCACTAAGAGATGTGTATGTACGCACGCGCAAAGATAAATGTGACTTGATGTAAGCAATGGAAAACCTCACAACAAGTGCTGGGAGAGACGCTAACTAACTACTCAAACTTCTTTGTAGGGCACAAGATGGTTCACACGATGTAGAGCACAAAAACAGAATAACGTGCAGCGTAAACAACCCTTTAGTTTAAGCTGGAAAAAATAGTTAGTCTCAAGAGATGAAAAAGCAAAGTTTTATATGGCTTATATATACTCGTTTGAAAGGTTTCGATGAGATCTACAACTTTGCAGTTGAGACGAACCCCAAATTCTGATGGGAAGACTAAAAGAAACGGCAAAAACCGAAACAAAAAACTTATGACGCGAATTCGGAGCCGAAAATGACCGATTTTGGGTTCCCTGGTGGGAGACTAGTGCATTAAGTGAAAAGTATGCGCCCCGTTGTTAGCTTTCCAACGAGTCCAAGAACGTCTAAATCGGACACCATATGCAAAAGTTATGCCCGTTTTACTGAAGGTCTCTCGGAAACGGAATCGTACTCGGACTGGAAACCGACTCGGTTTCAATCTTTAAATTGCTATATCTTTTGATTCCGTGGGCTAATCTTGCAGAAATTTTTTATGCAAACTTGTGGCTATATGTAGAAGGGCTCCACCAGTTTTCACTGATTTTGGTGTAAGTTTGTTTTTTTTCTTTTTTTTTCTACCACGGCTTTTGTTTTGTGTGGCGGCCTCTTTCTCCTTCTATTTTTTTTTTGCCGGCTCTAGGGTTTTCCACAAGTCACGAATACAGCAAAGTGTTCTCTCTTTTTTTTGGTGCAGATTAGAGGAGTTCTAACCCACGAATTTTCTGTTTTAGATGCAAAAACTAAGAACGATTAAGCAACGCAAAGAAAAAACACGAGAAGCAATCTAGACAACGACGAACTAGACAATAACTAGAACTAAAGATCAGCAACTAGACATGACAATGTAACTAAATATTCAACAAGCAAACTGAAAAGAAAAAAATTACAAAGGCTCAAAGGGCTTGGTATGGATGATAGATGCGAATTTTTTTCTTTTGGTAATTTTCTGGACTCTAGGTATGAAAAATGAATCTACTACTAGAAAACAGGAAACTCTCACCGAAGAACTGTAGCTCTGATACCACTTGATGAAC
The DNA here is from genome assembly GCA_036346395.1 of Hsuehochloa calcarea. Taxonomy (NCBI): domain Eukaryota; kingdom Viridiplantae; phylum Streptophyta; class Magnoliopsida; order Poales; family Poaceae; genus Hsuehochloa; species Hsuehochloa calcarea. The sequence continues at coordinate 3,455,987 of CM070596.1, read as the reverse complement.
CCTAAGGTTTGATTTGTTGGCCCGATCTTTCGATGAGAACGATAAGTCCGGTAGGCGTCGCTCAACTCTGACGATCCTGGCTATGAACACGCAAGGCTCAAAACCACGCAATCGCTGAACTGATCGACAAGTCGTTATCAACCATGCACGAATACCCGGTTGACCTGACCACGAAAGTCGATTCCTGCATACATCGAAGAAGCACCCAATAACAAGATAAAGCAATCTGAAATTGCAAATAAAGATTGAAATATTAAAATTGGGATTTCAAAAAGCGGTATTATGGTTGGTCTAGTCGACACAAGCCAATACACGAAGTTGCAACAAGGCTAACTTTTAACTGAACAAAATCCAAGGAAACTAGAGGGGGGTGCGTCCTCCTTAAATAGGGGATGAGGAGCCACAAATCTAAAAGAAATAGAGGGGTGGGACTAAAGGCGTGAATACTGTTCACATGAACAGTAATCACACCCCATGTGGGCCAGCGGCATATGGGCCAATTCCGGTACGATTACAAGGCCCAAATCGGCCTAAATTAGTGACACATCACCTTCTTTTGACGATTCCGAAGTCTACAGAAGGAATTTGGAGGTGAGGCTGGATCCGTTGGAAAGATATCGTCGTTAGCTTTCCAACAAGCCCAAGAACACCCGAATCGGACTCCGTTTGCAAAAGTTATATCTGTTTTAAGTTGGTCTTTGTCGGGCTGATTCCGAACTGATCTGACCAAAATGTATCCAGCTTGAACTCCTGCTTGGCACATGTAGTAGCACCATGGCATGTACACATAGTACCATGGTATGTAGACGTAGCACCATGGCCTGTAGACGTAGCTCGATCTAATTGGGTAATATGGCATTGCATTAGCCGAAAGTCCAATTGGAGAAGATGTTGGTGAAGTAAAGGAAGTAGAGGATGCAGTGCAGCAGGTTGAAGCAGTGGTTGTATCCTTAGAGTCGATGTCCTCATCATACAGGCTAAGTACTCAATATTTGAACCCTCATGCTTGTTTTATTTGCTTCTAAAGATGGTGCTAATCCTTCTAGTAGCAGGTGCAAATGTTGAGTGAGTATTTTCGGCAATTAATATGATCAATAATTATGTACAAGGTGTTTTGAATTTTTTTACGTTGAAATGTGTTACTTGACTTCGTACCACCGTTGTTGAAATCCTTACTCCATCACTACCCTTACTGCATGCCTAAACAGACAGAGGCTGAGGATAAATTCGAGATTTCAACCTTAGTGGGCATAGTCGTGCAACCATAACTCCACCACTCCATCAAGAGGTGGTTCCCTACATAGGTGTTTATTGATTTTTTTTTAAATAATAATTATTTCATTCCGAAATATAGTAATATACCTGTCTTTTTTATTTTACAGAAATAATACTCTGTCGCTCCCTGTTAATTTTCTTATAAATAAAAGGGTGGTGGCAAGGTTGGTTGGTCCGTTTGTAATTTTTGTAGAATCTCAAGAGTACGAAATCTGTTAGACTCGCAATAACATTTTATGATCGTCGTATGTTGTTGTAGTACGGTAATTTTCTGAAATTTTTTGTGAGGACGTTTGAGGTAGCAATGATTCGTAAGTAGGAAGGTAAGTGATATTGAGATGCGCTAGGGAATTCATACACATTTTCTAGAATTTTTCCAAGTTCATTTGCTACTTTCTAATTGCTATTTGGATTTTCTGGTATTTTCTAAAAATAAAAACTAATTTAAAATATCGAAACAGTGTTTGGACCGAAACCCAACCCTATTCCTGCCGGCCAATACTATGCGGCCCAGCTCGCCCGCGCTCGCCCATTTCCGACTGACATGCGGGCCCCGCATGTCAGCCTCTCCTCTCCTCCTCGCGTTTCGCCGCTGACGTGTGGGTCCCGCCGAGTCGTCATCGTCGTCTTCGCGTGAGCTGCGCTCACATCCGCCATTGTCGAGCTCGAGCTCCGAACGGCAACGGAGAAATCCCAACTAAAATCTCCCAGATTTCCGCGTCAAATCTTATCTCGTATCTCCCCGTATCCAAATCCGACCGAATGAAATCTCAAATCGATTCCTATCTCCTGGATTTTCGAATTCATTTTCGTATTCAAAACGGACTCGATTTTGGAATTCCTTATCCTGGGCGCCCGAGCCCCTATAAATAGCTCCCGATGTTCGCCAGCGCCTCCGCAACCCAAAGCCCCCACCCTCATCGCCCTGAGAACCCTAGCGCCGCCGCAATCGAAGCTTTAGGTTTCCGGCCGAAGCTTTTCGTTTTCCGAATTATGTCGCGGCCACCTCGCTGACGTCGACTGCACTGCCGAGTCCGCCGCCGCCCGAGCTACCCGTGCGCCCTTCATTGCTACAGGAGCATCGCCGGAGCCCTCGCACGACAATAGCCGCACCTTCCTCGCCGCTCCAACCTCGCCGCTGGCCATCAACGTTGACCACAGTCGCCCATAAGTGCACCATCGGGTTCGTAATAGCCCTGGCTATCTACTGGTACCACTCACCTCCAGCGAGCCGCCGCCATTCGCCGGAGACCATTGGGACCCGAGCGCCTGCATTTGAGGAGTTCTACGAGGCTGCCGATTGTTAGGGTCTTGATCTCAGTCGGTTGCCTGTGGTGAATTGATGGGATTTCGCTAGAATTTAATTTCGTTCCGCTGTTGCTATTTTATTCATTGCCAGCCCTACGAGGTTTAATAAATGTAAACTTGGCCATAAGGTCAAAACCATTATTTGCTATCCAAATTAGTCGTTTATTCTATTAATCGTCTTGTGTGGATCTATATTCATCTATGTTGATATTGTGTGCATTAGCGTGATCCTGAACTAGTGCATTATACACAGAGAATCCAGAATTGTATTTTTCGGTCCCGGCAGGCGCTGACAGGGCACGTGCACGTGGCCCTCTAGGGTCTCCTGGCTGGATTGCAGGACACACTGTCCTCGGTGTATGCGTCGACGTGGCAACTTCTTGGACCGTTCTGCAGCACATGAGGGTCACGACATGCTTCATCCCACTGTAGACCCGACGGGCAAGCTGCAGCAGCTCATTGCCCGTCACCTCCGCACTGTGGGCGACCCTGTCCAGGATCGACCCGGCTTCCCTTGCTACCCGACGACGATGTCCGAGAAGACGTAGTTCGTTGTTGCGGCCTTAGCCGGAAGAACCCCCCTCAAATCGGCCCAGCAGATCGTCACGCCAGTTGGCAGGCGCGTCCGGTGGGGAGGCAGCGGATCCCACGATAGGCAAGCCGAGCAGCATCACGACGTCCTGTAGTGTGGGGGTCATCTCCCCGAATGGGAGGTGGAAGGTGTGTGTCTCGGGCTGCCATCGGTCCACTAGAGCTATCAGCAGCGATCAATCGAACGGGAACCGTCGTGACCGCTCCGGGCCAGCTTGGACCTCCCTGTTGTCCTTGTTAGTGGCCTCCACCATTCGTGCGAGAGGTAGAAGAACGGCATCGCCCAGCCTGCAAAGCACGAAGAAGTAAGTATGTAGCATGTACATATGATAAAAAGAAGTACCACAGTTTGAAGACAAACATGCCTATCCATCGTGGGTCTAGTGCCCAAGCCCGTCGGGGTGTTTGCTTACGGACCACCCCTAGCGTTGTAGCCTCGTCCCCACCCTCAAGATGCGGGACACGACGACAAGCGCGGTGCTACGTGTGGACACGCCGGTCCAGTAGGCCGAAAGGCCAGTTAGAACCACCGAGGTCACGAGCTATACCTGCAAATGAATTTCAAGTTAGAAATTATGACACAATTAGTGGTTTAATTATTTATAGCGTAGCTTTAAAAATTCCAAAAAATTAGTTGCATTCTTGCATAAAACCGCATAATCCTTAGCATATATCACCATAACTGCATTTCGGTTTTAGGGTTTACGGTTTTCGGGTTTAGGGGTTATGGTTAGAGTATGGGGTTAAGATGTTAGGGTTCGGTTAGGGTATATCCACAGTCGCATTACAACTATTAGCAACTAAATTCGTGTTAGTTTTATGACTACACTATTTACAACTTTTAAAATATACGACGTACCTACCGTGATTTTAGTTGCTAACCTACCATGGTTTTAGTTGCTAACCTACAACTACACTATTTTCACTTATTAACAAAATACCACTACACATATAATGTTTTAATTGCTAACCTACACTATTTACGACTACACTATATGCTAACTTATTTGCTACACTATGTATGATTACACTATTTACTAACATACACTATGTATGACTACACTATATGTTAACCTATTTACGACTACACAATATGCTTACCTATTTACGACTACACTATGTGCTAACCTATTTACGACCACACTACTTGCTAGCAAATGTACATAGAAGTGCATGAGACTCACCGTCGTAGATGCGCAGATCTCTCCTCGTCTATTTCCCTCTGTCTCCTCTCCTCCTCTCTTTCCCTCTCTTCTCTCTCTTTCTCCCCCTCTCTCTTCTCCTCTTTCCCTTCCTCTCTTCTATTTCCCTCCTCCTTGCCTTTGGTTCTGCCTGACAAACACAAATGGCGATGGGTGCGCAGCAGCGCGCGCATGTGTATATAGCCTCTAGTCGCTCAACCGTTAAGCGACTAAGGGCAGTAAGTCGCTCAACGCTTCAGCGACTAGTAGTCGAAGCAACAATCACTCCACTGTTGGGCGACTACGCCACGTGTCGCCCGACGGTTGGGCGACTAGGACCTGTCGCCTGATGGTTAAGCGATTAGGTCCAAGTCGCTCAACGGTGTAGCGACAGAGTGTTATTTGTATAAAATAAAAAAAAGATAGATATATTACTGTATTTCATAATAAAGTTGTCCGCTATGATTAGTGCCAAAAGAAGAGGAAAAGAAAAATAGAGATGTTGAGAACTGACGGCTGAAGCAGTCATTGGATGGCTACTACTAGTATTTGATCTTCTAGAATGTGGCGTTTTTACCCAGTTGTGATCGGGATTAGTAGTATTAGGTTTGGTGTTGAACTGTACAGTGGAGTAGAATGGACTTGCTCTCAGATTCTCTTATGTTGCTGCTGACAAAACTGAGTAGCTTTATACCCGTCGTAATGCTAATATGGCGTCCCATGCCATCTTTGTGCCAAGTTGGCTTAAAAAAGAGAGTAAACAAATGGTTTCCGTATGCCTGGCTTAACCGGTCTACTCCGTGATTTTATCTCTCTTAAGGTTTGTTTGGAAGTAAGGGTAGAAAAACCAGGGGACAAAATCCATGTGAGGGATTTTGAGGGCACCTGGAATTCCCTCAACCCCAAGGGGAACTCTTCCCATCCGGAAATAAAATCTCTATTGCAGTTTGGGAACAACAGGGATAAAAATTCCAGACATGAAAAAATTCAAAAAAAAAAACCGTCGACGATCAAATCGCCGATCTTATGAATATATAAATGAAAAGAGAAAAATAGCGTATCTTCTAGAAAGTAGTAAGACAACTCTTTATTCCTTATATAGTTGATGAAGGGTTGGCAGTTGTCTTCGGAGGAGACGCCTGTTCGGGAAGCAACGCGTCTGGTCGAAGAGAGATGTCTGTTGGTAATGTATCAACTGTCGTGCGGTTATATGTCCATGAGTCATGTAACCATACTTCAATATTGTAACGTCGCGTGGTATGGAATATATAGTACATATTCCATTCGTCACACGGTAAAGCATATGTCTGGTCATAGATCCAAACATCAGTTCAAAGCCTTGTGAGCATTTGACTGGTCGGAGACTTAGTTTGGAACTATGTCCGATCCAGATTGGGCACTATGTAACCTCTGAAATTATTACGACCAGTGAAGTCGTTAGCTTTAGGGTTTACAACCATGAAGACTATGGTCTTTATTATATACTAAATAATAAATAGAGGTTTTAATCCTCGTCAAAAACGTAAAATTCAGAAACATTTGCGTTATTTGACCATTGATGTGCTGGAATTGTAAGTTGGCCTATTCTTACTTTTCTTTCGTATATAAAGGACAAATAACATTTGCATTAGCATAGCTTCATAACTCAGAAGCCTCAACACAAGGATATGCCTTCAATGGAGTTATAAAATGCTGCTCCAAGCTGGATGGAAGGCACAATTTGAAGAGTACAAGCTTCCAAAATTCCAAATAACATATGAAATTACCACCCGTTCAACCAGTTTATGTATTGGATCTTCTTATGAAATGTTTTGGTTGTATCTCAAGGCATTGGTAAGACTGGACTTTCCAACACTGGGACATCGATCAAGGGAAGCTCCAGGAATTTCTCCTGATATCTGTAGAACGAATCCAGATGAAGAAACCAAATATAGTTTCATCTTCCCAAATACTATTAATGCAATCCACTAAAGTTCAAATTCCAACATGGCTATTAGTGAGTAATGTAATGTATCCTGAGGGATCTCACCACTGTCATACTTGGGATGCCCAATCTCACTACTGTCATACTTAGCATGTTCAACATCATCACTAGCTCCTGAGTTCATGCGCCAGGTGAGCATCCTCAGCGATCTTGTGCTTGTGATCCTGGTTGCCGGGTGTTGGGTAGTTGAAACCACTAGCATCATCCGCATCAACATCCTCACTTTCCTCCCCACGTATTGGTGGGCTCCCTAAACAACAAAACACAATAGAGCAAAGATTCAATTTCTTGTGGAACTCGATAAATTCACTCCCCTTTGTTGCTCTCAATGACAAGGAACAAAAGGCTAGACTTGTGTTGCTATTGCCACAGTTTGAGTACAATTAACTAAAAATGCAAGCCTTCCTGCTAAGAACTCGATAAATTCATCAAACATAAAATCTTCTCTATTCTTATAGACTAAAATGCATGATTGAATTCATCAGCTGCTCTAGCCTAACTTGTTGTTCTTAAAAAGTATCACAGTAAAATCCATCGAAATGGTGAGGAGGACGAATGAGCAGTGACATACCCTTGTGGCGCTTGCACTTGGTCTTGCATTGCGGGCACCCCTAGGTGTCATCCTTGCGCTCGTACTCGTAGCAGGGACGGCACACCGGGAACCCACAGACGTCGCAGGCGATGAACAACTTGCCATCTGCCATCGTCCCCGCAGATCTGGCACACCTGCCTACCATGCTTCCCCGATTTCTTCGCGCACAAGAACACCAAAAAGACAAGAGCATCAAACTCATCCCTACCTGAGATGAACACACCAAAGCGCCAACATTTCCCCCAAAATAGCACTCACCGTAGCGTCACCACAGCCGCCGTCCATGGCGCCCGCACCAAGAGCTCACCAATACAGAGCGAGACTCCATGAACGGACCACCACCAGTTCACCGCATTCCCTGTCCCTGGCGTCCCCAAACAGACCTACAGGACCACTCGAGAAAATCTAGCACGGGGGAAATATCTTAGTGTTTCGGCGGGGATCCCGATCGGGATCGGCCCTCCCAAACAAAGCCTTATTGATTTCCGAGCTTTTGTTTCCCATGTAGTAGTGACGGTGCTAGAATTTTAATGGAGCCTGGCCAAGCCTAACTTGGGCCAATGAACACAAACAAGTTCATATACACATCACACAAGCAAACTAGAGAACTGCAAATAGTTTTAAACTAAAAGCATGGTCCAATACACATGTGATCGTCCATAGGTGAAAAGCAACGGAAGATACGACAAGTACCGCACTCCAACACCACCAAAACTTTGACCACTCGTCAACTAAAATACATTCACACACCCCAAAAGAAATAGAAATGTGTGGACCAGCCCAACATACAACATGAAAACTATATTTACATTAAACAATTGAAAAGAATGAAACGTACCACTAATATGCTAATCATGCCTACAAGGCGAATTCATTTTCGAGACTCCGTGCCTTGAAACCGTTGGGTAACACTAGCATCATTGTTGTACCAAAAGGATTAGACATATAAAGGGACCCTGTTACTACGGCAAATTCGAAAAGAATGAAACGTACCACTAATATGCTAATCATGTCTACTAGGCAAATTCATTTTTCTACTAGGCAAATTTCCTCGCGTAGCCTTCGGTTCACAATAGACCCTCCTGGTCCTGGTCGATCATACCAATACGCGTGGTCCACCGACCCCACCCTCGTCGAACCATGAGAGGTGCCCCCAGACCAAGGGGCCTTCGAAACCCTTTGGTGCTCGGTTAGATGACCCCAGGCAGGGATCCCGGGCGGGGCGGGGCTTCTTGTACCCTTCGGCGCCCCCTTCCGCCTCCCCCCTGAATGTATGCTTGTGCCCTCCAGGGGCTGCTAGCCGCGCCTTTGACCTTGGCCCCCGTGGGCCTTCTGGTGGCCTTTGGGTGCTCTCGAGACTCCCCGGAGGTATCCCTATGCCCTTCGGGGGCTGCTAGCCGTGCCTTCGATATTGGCCTCTATGGGCCTTCCAAAAGCCTTTGGGTGCCTCTCGGGACTCCCCAAAGGTATGCCTGTGCCCTCTGAGTGCTGCTCGTCGTGCCTTCAGCCTTGGCCCCCATAGGCCTTCTGGTGGCCCTTGCCTGCCCTTCAGCTTTAGCCCTCGGGGGCCTCCCCATGATCTTTGTCCGGTCGCTGGGGTCGGTGGGCCGCCCCTACGACAATCATTAAGTACTTTAAATATCTTCCACTCGGTGTAGCACACCATCAAATCATTGAAGCAATCATCGATGATCTTGTTGTCTACGCACGGCGGGGTTGCACTGCACCTCCATGGCTCATTGCCGGTGAGCCCAGGCAGTCGGCCGCCCTGCCCGGGGGTGGCGTTGCCCCTACAAGGTGTTGGCCAAAACTGAAGATGAACACACGCAAACAAAACAGAACCCTAGAACGCGAACACAAGATTTTTTTTGTGCCATGGAACAACACCAGCTTTTATGATTTTTCTCTTGCTCTCTTGCTCTTGTGTCACAAAATCTGATTATAAGGGTGACATTTTATTGAGAGCAAACCACTATTCATATCTGGAAAGGATTCTATTTATCCTGAAGGGATACCACACAAACTCTAGTATTTATAATGGATACTGCCTAAATATAGTAGGATTACCCAAAAATAAATTCTCTTTAAAATTTAAATATACTATATGCACAAATATTAAGCGAGAAAATGGAGCGGCTAGGATAACATTATGTAGGCATATTATCAAATGCAGGTCAACCAATTTGGCTACATTGGGTGACAAACAAGCAGGCCGGCCTATTGAGAGACCCACCAGATCAAAGGTCCGGCCCACTCTCAGCGCTTCACCTCGCTAGGGTTTAAGGCTTTTTAAGCCGCCGCCGCCACCACCTCCATCTCCACTGCTCCACGGCCGCTCACGGCGCGGCGGTGGCACCGTCCCCTCCTCGCCCTCTCGCCACCTTCCTCTTGCCCTCCACCGCAACGTACGTGTAGGCGTCGGTGCAGCGGGTGGGTGAGAAACGGAGGAAAGGAGAGAGGCCGCCGGCCTTCGTCACTTGGCGCGCCATGTAAAAGGTTGCATAGCTTTGTGGTGCACGCGCTGCTGTTTACTTGCTTCTTTCTTAGCGTCGTACGAATCCTTTGTAGAAACAGTAGGATTCTTGAGCTTCTTCTCGGATCGCGCCGTGCCTTGATGAATGTTTGCTTACTTCTGACACCTCTTGTATGAGAAGCGCCTTCTCGTTCTCAGTAGAAGCGCTTCGCTGAGCAGATTGTAGCAACTGTATCTGAGCACACGCACGCACACTTACGCATTTGGTAGCAACTAGTAGGGGCAGCGGTGATGAGCATTGCTTCCTTCTGACACCTCTTGTATGAGAAGTGTGCCTCTCTGTATTGAGGAGCCCTTCGCTGAGCAGAGTACAGCAACCCTCTGAGCACCCACTTACATAGATTTCTTTTCGTTTAGTCTTGATTCTTTGCTGCGATAGACTGTGCTTGTGCTGTGATGAGTACTTGCTTATTTCTGACACCTCTTGTATGAGAAGGAATTTCCTAATTCCCTTCCTTGAGCAGATTAGCAACTCTCTGAGCTCCTGATTTGCATGGGCCTATCCGTATCTGGTGCCATTTTCCCTGTTACTGTTCTATCCATTTTTACCAGTATCTTCTCTGAAATTACCCGTCCTTATGCATATGATGTGTTGTAAATTTCTGCTGTCTTGTCCAACCTAATAGGAAACAGAACATCATTAGTGATCTTCTACGTGGTAATGACCTGTTGTTTATGTTGGCGAGAGTAGGAGCAGCTGTGATGAGCATTGCTTTCTTCTGACACCTCTTGTATGAGAAGTGCACCTCTCTTGAGAAGCCCTTCGTTGAGCAGAGTACAGCAACTCTCTGAGCTCTCCTTGCGTACAAGCTCGTACTAGTTCCTGTCATCTTTCATTGCACTCTTGAGTACTTGATTAGTGGTGTCTTTTCAATCTTCGATACATTCATGCTCAATACATCCTATGGTACATAGCCTGCCCTTATCTGTGCCCTTGTAAATTGTTCAAACTGTGTCATACGGAATGTTCTGACACTTGAGTTCCTGGTTATGTGATCAGGTACTACCTGTGGACAGTCCATGGCTGTTAATGGTGTGCCTTGGAACGAGCTGGGTGCTCGTATGGTAGGCATCCAACCAAGGGTGAGAGAAGATGCAAAGAAGTTGTTTCAAGTCCATTCTGAGGTCAAGATTGGGATCATCAGCAAGGTGTAACCTGCAACTGCACAGCAGTCTGTCTCTTGGTTGCAGTCTTCCATGGCAAGCACTTCACTCTGCTGGAGGCTTGGAATGTTTTTTCTCACCGATTGTAGTCCTGTTTGTACAATTGGATTTCTACTTCCTCTAAAAAGAATATTTCAACTTTTACCCTTTCTTTGATGTTATATCATTATTGGATTTCTACTTCCTCTAAAAAGAATATTTCAACTTTTACCCTTTCTTTGATGTTATTGTAGCATGATATTGGTATATATGTTAGTTGTAGCATGACATTCGTACATATGTTAGTATATATCTCTTGTGCATAATACGTGGGAGAGTTCAAATCAGAGGCTGCTTGTGTTGCACCTTCAAAATTCCAGTAGAAACATTTTCAGGCATTTGTTGATTGGCCGTGTACACTTGATATGATTTCTCGTTAATTTGACGTTTTACTTGCATGGATCTAGGTGTGAAAAAAAAAGCTCGAAACTCGCGAGCAGCTCGGCTCGCTCGACTCGACTCGATTCGAACTCGGTCCCTTAACGAGCCGAGCTGGCAATTTAGCTTGTTTTCTTAACGAGCTGAGCCGAGCTGGCTCGTGAGTTGCTTGTTAACTCGTTTAGCTCATTCACTTACCATTCACTTATCAGACGTTTAGAGTTTTAAGCCATCTCGGTTGACCACCAGGCAGTCCACTGGCCAGTTTTTAGCCCAGTCCACTGGCCACTGAGTTTAGTGCAACCCTAACTCTCTAAGTCCTTTATCTCTAATGAATGGTAGCTTTGCCTATAATACAGAGTGACATATGCTTAATGACTTCGGAATGAATCAAGTATTCTGTTAGAAGCTTTAGAATAAATCAAACATTTTCATATGCTATAAGCGGGTTAATTGTATAATAGAGATGGTGCATGATGATAGTAGCATGATCGTTGATTAACAGAGATGGATTGCATGGATTTTTATTGATAACGAGCCTAACGAGTCTCGAGTTCGAGTTTTTTAACGAGCCGAGCCGAGTCAGATATTTTACTCGTTAGCTTAACGAGCCGAACCAAGTCAATCTCGTTTTCTTAACGAGCCGAGCCAGCATGTTATCCACCCCTACATGGATCACCATGGTCTCACTCTCAGCTTCCATCTTTCTGAATGGCAACATTGAACCCAAAGTTGTACGTATAATATGCGCTTCCAGTTCCATGGTCTAATGCCTTCACTACATTGTTCTCCTGCAAACTTTCGCCACTGTGCTATATGCAAAATTTGACACTACAGTACCAGATCATGCGATCAGGTCAGCAACGTTTTGGAGGGAGCTGGCTACTGTGTGTGTAGATCACTCTCACATGTGCAGGCATTGGAGAAACAGATCGATGCAAAGCTTTTAGTTTCGTTTTAGTATCCATTTTTACAAGAGTGGCAACATTGTTCTTTTGCTATCCTTTCGTATGTAAACTAGGAAAACAATCTTGCTGTTGTAATCCAAAGGCTCATATAAGGGGTAAACAAGTACAGGTCACACAATTTGCAATGCATTATTCTGCTCACTGAATTTCAAATGCCCATGTGAGGAATGGCTATGTTCTGCACTCCAATTATACTGCTTGCTGCTGCGCCTCTAGCTTCTGATTCTGCTTCTGCTGCAGCAGTTCCTTCTCTGCTTCCATCTTTCTGAATGCTGTAGAGCTCATCTTGTTCCCTGTAGACTTCTCTGGCACCAGTTCCACCACTTCAATCTACAAGATTGAAAACAGAACAAAATTACAAAAGATACAGGTGATGAGCAAGTTCAACACGTGCCTAAAATGGATACTTTGTGATCTTCCAGAAAAGGAAAAGAAAAGGAGAGAAAAACAGAGTTGCAACTTGCAAACCTCCAACTGTGTGAGGCCTCTCTCTGCTCTCTTCCTGTTGACAGCAAGCCCTCCAAGCAATGTCTCCTTGCTGCTCCAAGAATTGCATACAAACAACATCGGATTAAAGACCTCTCCGCATTCACTTGTACGCTAAGCTTTGATCACTCCTATTGAGTACTATATATATAAAAAAGACAAGCCTGCCTATAGGAGTACTGTAGTAAAGAGAAGCCTAACCTGACAATGATTGCCTCCAATGCTCCATCAACAATGGAGGGACCATAAGGGTCCACGATTAGCTCGACATGAACCTCAAGATCAGGCTTGATGGACTGGAAATGGAAAGAGAGAGTGTATGGAAGCAATTATCACATTGTAGTATCAGGTATATGGAGAGATTTCAAGAACCTCAAGGTCAGGCTTACTAACTGAACATGGTCCAAGTAGCAAGCATGCATAAGTAATTGTCACCTTCTAGTACAGATTGGCACTTGCACGGGCCAGTTTGCCATGCCAAAATGAATGGGTTAATGCTATACCTAAGCGCATTAATCTAGCTAAGCTGTTTATGTGGAGGGCTGATGATAATTAGAAGCAGCTTCTGTAAGTGTTCTCATGTTACTGGGAGGGAGGGAAAGAGATTCATACCTCCTACTGTTCGAATCCTTGGGCATCATGATATCTGCTAACAACTAGTAACATTTTCTATTGTTGAAAGTTCACATATGTGCATGGATACTTGAACATGTAAGATGTTACAGATTGTAGATGCTAAATATGAAATTTTTTGTATTTTGGGTTTTGGTGTTCGCAGCTTCAGGGTATGTTTGCTGATCTACATATAATCAGGGAATTACTTAAAGAAACTTCATTTGTAAAGCGCCAGAACCAACCAACATAAGAAATGTTTATTGGATTGGGCGGATACCTTAATATAATCCTTAACATTTTCCATTCGCTTCTCGATTGGTTGTATCAGGTGAGCATACTGCAACCAAGCAATCAAAAGCAAAGATGCCCATCAGATATATATAATCATAATAAAAGTTTAGATTCTGAAGCTACATGCCATGACCATAGGCAGCTCACAAGCATGCTTTGAAGAATTGAAGGGAACATGCAGTTCAACCAAGTGATTAACCCCTACAAAAGATGTGTCAGGAATTTGAACCCCTGTCCACATTCAATGAACTTGTATGATTGTGCTGAAGAGTGCTTGTCAACAGAATTGCTCACCTACTTATTAATTTCTGTCTTTATTTGATAATGACATGCTTAAGTATTCGACACGGACATCTTCCTGCAGTGTATCGGTGAAATGGAGTACTGGACAGCCCACCTTGAGTTTTATATTGATCTTTCCGGCAAAAGGCATTATGCTTATTAGCAATTGGCCATTGGCTAGTGAGCTTAGAGTAATACTTAGGCACTGAAATGACATTGTCCAAAGTGTTTCCTTTTCATCTCTTGGACAGAGAAGGAATGGCAGGTAGCAAGAACAACCTAATAATATATATTCGAGGTATCATCATTGGCAAGGAGAAAGTGCGTGCCTGACGATAAAAAGTTTCATGTAAACTAGTTTCCATAATTTGTCTCAGAAGACATCATCTGGTTGTAGAGCAGTTGGTATGTCTTCTGGTTGTAGAGCAGTTGGTATGAGTTGGGACGTCTCATGTCTCAAACTTTAAAGTTGGTGTCGCTGTGGCATCAGCTGCAGCAACAGTACACTACAAGTGGTCGAATTTTATTGTAGTAGAAGAAAGATTTACGAGGAAACATCATGTGCCCTTGATTGCAGAACGTCTCAAGACAGAAAAGCCTATCTCCCAAAAGAAACGATGAATAGAGTGACACTTGCAATTAAACCATGAAGCAGACGGATCAAAAGGAGGAGACGATAGACGAGGGGGAAAAAGATAGCAGTGGATAAAGAACCTGTTTCTTGGTGAGCATCGGGCCGTCGCAGATGCCAATCACGATCCTCTCCCCGGCGAACTCCGCCGCCGCCTGTCACATGCGCAGTTCACGAGAGAGTGAAAAACATTGTCCCCATCAAGGTACAAGTTACAAGAACAAGACCAAGAGGAAGTAACAACTGCTCGGACAAATCAATTCTTCGATGGATGGATGTTGGAGCGAAACAACCGATAATCGAACTAGTTCAGCGACGCAACAACGAAGGAAGCCAATTCTAACATTGTGGGATTTAAATGAATTGATGGGATATTCACTTCACTTAGTCTACTTACTAGATGGATTGGATGGTGAAAGTAACACGAGCGGCAGGGCAGAGAAGACAAGATCAGAGGACCGCATGGTACGTGTACCTTCAAGAAGAGATGGTGGCCCTGGTGCAGCCGATCAAAGGTGCCTCCGATGACGACGGCCGCGTAGGCGGCCGGTTTCCTCCCCTTGAGCTTGCCGGGATCACCATCTTCTAAGCCTGCTGGCATGGTGGCGTTCCCATCAGAAGCGGCAACCGTGGCCATGGTGCCGCCGCCGGCGATGGCTTCCTCTCCTCCAGTGGATGCTGATTCCATGACCACCATAACACGCACGGCCGCGGCGCAGTGAGCCGCGCGTGAACCGTGAAGGCAAGGCAACAGCTGCACGAGGAAGGGGCTGGTTGGTTCGTGTGTGTGGCGTGGGAGGGAGGAAGCCTCCGTTTGCTCTGGCTAGCTGCAAGTGCAGCTTTGAACAGCACCAGGACACCAAAACCACCTGGAGAGGAGACGAGACGAGAGCCTCTGCTAGGTGGGTTGCTGGTGCAGGCTCACCGTTTTGTCATATCTTTGCTACTGGAAGCAGTAGGTTATGCACATGAAGCAGTGTGCTGATCCTCTGAGAGCAAAATGCGGAGGTGCTACGGTACTCTGCATTAAGGCCATGTCTCTGGGATGACATTAAATGGAGGCCATGTCTCCACCAATTAGTTATCTTGTCGATGATATGTGAATTGTGATGAACAGTTGTTGAATGTGTGATGCACCATTGATGTGTGAATTATGATGAACTTGATGTATGCATTGCTGAGGGTACCCATGGCGCGATCGGATGCTGAGGTTTTTCGCGTCGTCCTAGCATATATAGCACTACAGTACCTCCTAACGGTGATCTTGCGTGCATGCTACCGTAAAATGCTCATGCCTGCCACCCGTGGCGGATCCAGAATTTTCAAAATGGGTGTTCGAAATTATAAACATGTTGTACAATGTAAAACATAAATGTTCATGATCAAAATATAAAAATAACAAAGTTCAAATTGTTTTTACGAGAGACAACATGTCAAATAATTTAGAGAAATTACAAAATAATTTAGAAAATTACAATCTAACTCGGCGTTCCTTCATGGCTCGGAAGCGAGATATGATGTCATCATGCTTAACTTGCATAAAAATTCTCGCTTAAGAAATGTAACCAAGCAATCATTCAAGTATTATTCTCCCATCCTATTCCTTAGCTTATTCTTCACATAATTCATTGAAGAGAATACCCTCTCAACACTAGCAGTTGGAGAATACCCTCTCAACACTAGCAGTTGCTACTGGAAGAATCAACACCAATTTGAGAAACTTGTAAACAATTTTATAATAGTGGTTCTTCTTTGTTTGAACAAGCATAATGGAAAGCTCAGCAAGATTTCTTACTTCTTTAAACCTTTCATCTCTACGTATATCAGCAATGAAGTGTGTACATTGAAATGGAAGATGCATCAATTCTGTATACTATATAGAATAATCTATATACTATATAGAATAATCTTCTCTCGCTCGGTTGCTCCAGAGTTCAACCGAACTTCCAATCCAATGAGGCAATGACCCATCTTATTCCTGACTCCAGACTCATCCAGGCTCCAGCACTCCCACTCCTGACTCGGTCCCCCCACCACTCCTATTTCTTCTTCCCAATCCCACACCCAGTCTCCCTGGCTCCCCACTTCGGCTCTCCTGGCTCCCCCGACAAGCCGACCCCCCTCCTGGCTCCCCTCCGGCCTAGCGCCGCCTCCGCTCCCCTGGTGCCTGGAGCGGCGGAGCCCACACCCGGCCGGCGACTCCTCCCGCGAGCTCGCCCTCCCGCCTAGCGCCGCCTCCCCAGTGCCGGGCGGCAGAGCTGCACCCGCCGGTGGCTCCTCCCGCGGCCCGCGCGGCTTGCCCCTCCTGCCTCCTAGCTCGGTGGCTCCCCCCTCTGGCCTAGCTCGGTAGTTCCCCTCTTGGCTCCCCTCCGGCCTCCCGCCTCCGACGCGCTCGCTCGTCTCCCCAGTGCCCGGGCGGCGGATCCAGATTTCGGACCCATCTACGCCGGTCGCTGCCCGCTTGGGTCGGCCCTATGGTGCGCCATCTGCGCGGCGGCCGGCGCGCTGCCGCCTCGCCACCTTCCTCCTCCTTCCCGGCCGAGTGGTGAGTAGGAGGCGGCTCGGCGCTCACGGCGTGCTTGCCGCTTGGGGATTTCACGAAGGCCGAACCGCCGAAGGGGATGGATCTGGTATTCTGGTGAGTGGTGAGTGGTGAGTGGGTCTCAGCGCTGCCGCCGACTCGTGAGGGCGTGAGGCGCTCGGCTGCTTCGGTTGGGCTGTGGTTGCGTGGTGGGCTTTGCAGGTGGGGGCGTGGGGCAGTTTGGCGAGTGGGCTGCGTGATCGAAGGAGGAGAGGAGGTACTGTGTAGTATTTTAAGTATTTACTAAGTATATATACCTAATAAATAATGGATTTTTTCAAAAAAAAATGGGTGTACAGCTGTACACCCATGTCCCTATACTAGATCCGCCCCTGCTTACCACTAGTCACCGAACACATCTGCCTAAACTTCAGCGATCCGAAGAAACTCTAACAACAGATTTGTCGTAGCAACAGCATCATGGGACAGTAAAGAACAGGGACCCGGTCACCAAGAGGGACCAAGAATCCTCGAGAGAGGGGACTGATACCAAGAGAAGTTAATGTGTATTCATTGCCTTTAAAAAGTCATCCTTATTACATGAGAGAGGTGACTATTTATCGCCTTCTAACCAGGATACATGATATTACAGTTTTACCACTAAAAAGATATTATGCCTGTAGGGGCTGCAAGGTTTTTTCCTTTCCCTACGCGTAGCCTTTGGTCTATGGTGGACCCTCCTGATCCTGGTCCATCCAGTCGAGGCGCGTAGTCCATTGGTACCCATCTCCCTTCGCACCACGCGGGATGCTCCCGGGCAGAGGGGCCCCGGGCACCCTTCTGTTGGTGATATGACTTAGAAGCAATCATAGAGATAATTGTATCACGCCTATGTTTATGAGTTATTGAATAAATAGTATTCTGCTCCTTGAATGTCACTGGTCGGAACACTAGTGACTCTATTAACTAGCACATGTATTGATTTATGACCATATTCCACCGGTCATGGATATAGAGATATCAAATCAAGCTGGTCTTTCAGTTCGAACAGATACGAACTAATCGAATGGAGATACGAGTTGGTCGTAGTCTGATCGAACATGATCACTAATTGGTCGTAACCTGGTTGTAAGGAGTTACAAACTGGTCATAACTAAATATGAACTGACCGTATAGAGATAAGAGCTAGTCGTAAGCGATAAGGACCTACTCGTAGATCATATTGCATTAAGATTCGTCCGATATAACTTGTGTGTATTCAAAAATTGTTATGTCCTGTTAGGAGCCGCTAACGACTTATGATCGAAAAAAGATTTTCGAGTCACAATCGATTACACATGAATCTACCGGATCACACACTTAACGGGTTAGAACAAACGTGTTCGGATAGGATCCGTCATGGGCACTATATAAGAAGATGCATAAGGCTGTTGGGAGATACAATACGAGATACACGTGACGTGAGTTGCTCCATCGAAACCCTAGCCGCCATCTTTTTGATAGCCCTACCGAGCGGGTTGGTGCTAGCACACCAACGTACGGTGTTCTATCCCTGGATGTGTGAATATCGTAGAGGTGCTGCTGCGGTTGCTGTTGCGCTTGAGGACGATCGGCGACGAAGACGCTAGACGATCGACTACAACCACTATATTGACGCGCTCTACGTTGGATTCGGCTGCTCCAACTCTTCTTCCGTTGCACTGCGCGTTTTGTGGTAACGATATATGATATATTGCTTGCATGACATCCTAATTTACATGGTAGAATTTTTGATTTGTTAGCTAGCGTAGCCTACCTGTATCCCTACAATGGTATCAGAGCCATCTTGCATAGTTTTTTTTATCTACATCGATCGCATATACTTGATATGTGGTAGTAGTAGATTGGATCTGTTACTGGTCTAGTAAGATAACCTATATAGGTTCATATGGATGGAATGGTCTAGGCACTGGTCGATGAGATCAATCGGGTTTCAGCGAAATAGATGGGTTTGCAACACCAGATGATTTACTTGACTTGCTTACAACCGCCTTGCTTGATACTCCTACCAATCGAAAATCCGACATCAGGGTATGCGGCAATGCGTGGTCGTATCAAGCAGTGATCAGATTGGGTGGAATTGGGTTAATATGATTAATCTGATGAATTTCCAAGGCTTGATTACGTGAATAAGATTCATATCCCGGAAAAATTTTCTGAGGGACCATCGTGCTAGGTAATCGCAGTCGCGTTATATAGTAATATGTGTTTATGTCACCCAATATAATTAGATTATATGCATAACACCTTTTGCAATGATTGATGTGAATAGTATGGCCCACTGTGTATGCGATGCATGTATGGATTTTCATGGCCTACGTGTCATGCTGTGAAATAGACATCGAGCTACATATTGTTGTATAACGGTCTGCGTGCCGCTTGTGATGCTTAATAATTATCATATGTAATTCATTACTAGTTTTTAGGAGTAATTGCTTAGTAAATGAACGTGGTGATTTCAAGCATGATGGCTCGGAGGATAGGAAGCATTCACAATTTAATATGATTACCTGTGAATGTTTATTTTGTTCCTTATCGGTGATCTAGAACTGATCTTACGTATGATTATTTGATTCAGGTGGTCTCCTAAGATTGATCACGCAGAGAGAATGACACAGGGATTTTTTTATACAGGTTCGGGCCTTCTGCTGCGAGAATAACAGCCATACTCATGTGTGTATTGTATTGAATATGAGTATTTACAATCAAGAGGAATACTAATGCCTAATGCCTTCTGTCTTGATCCCTCTCGTCCTCCCTTCTACCTTCTGATTCCACCCTTTATATAGTGCTCGAAGAGGGCAGCGGTTTCTCCAGTCAAAAGGGCGCCTTAACGCTTCAGCTGATGAAGCGGTTACTGGAGATTATGGATGAAGTAGTAACGTCCCCATGTCACCAGGTGATTATCATTAGGATAGAGAGATTAATTATGCAGTTATTTCAGGGAATAACAGCATAATTAACTACCCTATATCTTTAAACATGGTGTAGAAGACTCCCTGATAGACCAGACCCACATGTATGTAGGCTCCATCGACTAGAGACTGGTCGTAGAAGAACTTACGATCAGGTGATGGTTGTAGTAAAGCTTACAACCACAGACTGATCGTAGGAGGACTTACGATCAGGAGATAGTCGTAGAAAAGCTTACAACTAGAGACTGGTCGTAGAGGAGCTTACGACCAGAGGATGGTCGTAGAAAAGCTTATAACCTTCTCCCTTATGGATAAAGGATGTACTTACGAGAAGTGTGAAGATATTGTTATCTATAATAAGAATTATTGATAAATGAATAAAATAAGGATTATTAGATTCTTGTCATCTAACCCCCAGTTTCAAGTGAAAATAACTTACTTGGAAAAAGGGTCATAGAAAATCTTACGAGTAAAAAGTGGTTGTAGAAATTCTTATGACTACAAGGTGGTCGTAGTATGGTGATCGGAAGTAAAATATTTCCGACTGGTATTTCATTTGACCAGAAAAGACTTGGTCGAGAAGTAATTTCACTTGAGGTGAAAAGACATACTTGATTTTCTCGAAAAAAACATATTTAAGAATTTCAATCGACTCTCACAGTCCTGTCTGTTGGAGCGATTCCCGAAGAGGTGGCAATTGTTGAGTTAGCACAATCTTTAACTCAAGTGTGCGGTTATAAAAACTTACCGCATGCGTGGTTTTAGCGTTCATACTTTTTCCACTTGCCCCAACTGTTCATCAAGCTCTCGCTTCCTCCGCCGCCGATCAAATCGCCTCCTTCCACCAAACCTTTCCAAATCCAAATTAATCATACTTAGCGAAAATGGTCGGAGCCGCTTCCAAGTGGGTTGAATCGGAGATGAGTGAGGCAAATATAGAAACCCTAGTCGCTGCCGAGAAGATTCTGCAAAAGGAACTTGTGAACTGATTTGAAGCTTTGGGATAACATTGGCCATCAGGGGAGATTGGCCAAATTCTCCTCTTCCAGGTGTACTGTGAGTGTGACCTTTGATTTCCTACTCACCCTTTCCTCACACTTGTACTCGAGCACTTTGTGGTGGAATTGGTGAACAACCAATTCCATCACGATGTTGGGTGTGTTTGTATACTTGTGTGAGTCCTACCTGGGAATTCCAGCCGACTTGGAGTTATTCCAGTATTTTTACGGGGTGACCAGAATAGTGAGAATCATCGGTAGCTGTGGTCTAAAGCTCTAT
Organism: Hsuehochloa calcarea; assembly: GCA_036346395.1. Classification (NCBI taxonomy): domain Eukaryota; kingdom Viridiplantae; phylum Streptophyta; class Magnoliopsida; order Poales; family Poaceae; genus Hsuehochloa; species Hsuehochloa calcarea. The sequence continues at coordinate 3,434,916 of CM070596.1, read as the reverse complement.
GACGAGAAGTCGAAGGAGTACATTCAGATGTTCACCCGGTCGTCATGCCCGGGATGGAAAAAAGGAGGTTCTCCTAGGGAACGACCAATGAAGATAGCCTCTCCTTCGTAGGGAAGGCTGCCGAGAAGATTTCTTCCTGAGATTCGATTCCCAAGGATCATGGCCAGATCGCCCCTATATTCAAACCGTAACAAACTTGAAGGAAGAGGGGCTCACAGGATGGCATGTGGTGAAGGATTTCATCACACGCTGTATTAGCCCTATGAAGAAACGAACACATCCCACGTGGAGGTACTCGGGGCCGAAAGGTCCAACTAGGGATTACGAGAAGGGTAAATGAATTTTCAACTTATCTCTTTTTCTGTTGATTTCGAGCTTAGCTATTGAAAATTTATTTATCCATACAGATCTCCCAGAAGCTGAAATTGACGCTTGAGTCAAGCTCGTTTGTGAAAAATCCCCGCCACCTAATGTAGTGGTTCCTCAAATCATAGCGGTCTTGTCTGCAAAGGATAAGATGGAACGCCTAAAGGTAATCAAAGATTGATTTCTCCTTTAGGATCTCATAATCATAGAAATACTTACAACCAGGAGATTGTCATAGAAAAACTTGCGACTAGATACTGGTCGTAAAAGGACTTACGACCAGGGGATTGTCGTAGAAAAACTTACGACTAGATACTGGCTGTAGAAGGACTTACGACCAAGCGATGGTCGTAGAAAATGACCACTTAGTAATATTTCTTTTTCTCACTCCTGTAGAAAGTAGGCATGAAAGACCGTCGAGACAACAAAGAAGTCGAATTGATGGTCGTCGGAACAGGGGCGGAGGAAAGCAAGGCTCCTCCGGCCAAAAGACATCGTCTTGTGAGGGTCGTCGACAAGGCAGGCGTAGGCTCAAGCTCTGCTGCTTCGACCACACCCTTTGAGAAATTCGCTGCAGATATGGCTGCTGCAGAGAAAGCAAAGGCGACGAAACGACCGAAGCTCTCAAACATAAAGCCATCAAGACCAAGGTATCCTTCTACTACGACAATAAGACTTTCGTAGTTTCTGCCTCTTGTGGTTTTCTTAAGCGACTAGAAAAGGATAACTGGAAGAGCTTTATGTCTTTTGTGAAAGAAACTGCTGCGCCAGCTAAAGGATCTAGACTCGCCATTATGAGTTAATGGAATGTTTTGGTGATTAATGACAAATCTAAATATGAGACTAACTCTTTTGTCTAGTATTATTTTGTGTAGTCTCATTTGGATATAAATGTGAAATTCAACGAGGTATGCAATCGACATCTTAATCTTATATATTGTTGCATTCCTCGGATCCAAAATATAGGTTGAACTCAACCATAAGTTAAACTTGAATATGTGCATATGATCTTATTACACATTTGTGTATGCACACATTTAGGGAGAGCTCACGCTATATTTTGTGGTTTCATTAGTATTAATCCATATTCCATCTTCCACACATATGTGGGATCTTTACTTTGAAAATATATCCGATTGAGTATACAAAACTTGTGTAGTTTTGTATATTCATGATTTGAGTATGAAGAACTTGTGTAGTTCTCACATACTCGTGTTGTGAGTATATATATATATATATATATATATATATATATATATATATATATATATATATATATATATATGACTTGTGTAGTTTTTATATATACACTCATATTGTTACAATTATCAATTCAATTTATGTGCAATCGAAATGGTTATCATCAATTACCAAAGAGGGAAAGATTGAGTATCTTGTCCCACCATTATGAGTTAATGGTATGGTGTGATAATTAATGATAATTATATTTTGGAACTAACATTTTTCATGAGTTGGATATATAGGTTATGTTCCAGGATAATGAAGACTTGGGATGATCATGAGTTGATCATCAAGTCAAGATTCAAGAAAAGGATGCAACATGTGTTGATGTGCGTGAAGAGCTTGAAGAAAAAGAATTCATCGTGTGTCGATGATGTTCAAGAAGAAGAGATGATCATGAGTTGATCATCAAGTCAAGAGTGCATCATGAGTTGATGCATGTCAAGTAATTGACCCGGACTTGAAGTGATGGTGTGCGTCATCAAGCTTCAAGATAGTGCAAGGCAAAGGTATGACTAGCTAGGGCTAAGGACGAGTTCCTATTCTTTTACCGGTCTCGGTGTTTGGGTGATAGACCGGATTGCTAGTATAGGATTGCCGTACTATTAAGAGGGGTCTTAACTAGTAGTTTGAGTTAGTCATGTATTGATAGCTCATTATGTTTGCTCTAGCTCATCCATGCATGGAGCTATTATTTGCGAATGTGTTTTGCAAATGATTGATGCTCATGCATTTTATCTTTGTAGCGTGGGACTATGTTTTGCAAATGGTTGAAGTCCATGCACCTTAGCCTTGTGGCATGATGCTGTTATTTGCGAATGTGTTTTGCAAATAGTTGATGCTCATGTTTGTTTTCTTGTAGCATGTGACTTAAGTTTGTAAATGTGTTTTGCAAATAGTGTAAGTCCATGTAACTTTTTTCCTTGTGGTATGATTCTAAAAGTTGGTAAATGTGTTTTGCAACTTGTTAGAAATCTTGCTATTGATCCTTGTCGGCATGGCTTATCAATTGGTAAATGTGTTTTGCAATTGAAGTTGTTGAAAAAGCCATTGCTGTGTTTGTCAGGATAATCGGTGGTTCTGCAATGTGATGGGCGGAACTTCCTATTATCGGAAGTTCCGCAATGTAATGGGAGGAACTTCCGATTATCGGTAGCTCCGAAAATTTAGCGGAATATTTTTTCCAGAGAGCACCCCTTTTGGGACTTAGCCAAATTTCTGGAAGTGCGGTAGTTCCGCAATGATATGTGAGGAACTTCCGAAAATAGGAACTTCCGCATTTTGGTTGGCGGAAGTTCCGCTCTCAATTTCCAACGGCTAGTTTCTCTTCTGATATAGCCGTTATTGTGCTTGTCGCTCAAGTGCGGTAGTTCCGGCCGATACATGGCGGAACTTCCGATTTCCCTGATTTTCTCTGGAACTTTGCTTCCAACGGCTAGTTTTTGTGTGTGGGGTATAAATACCCACCTTGGCCGGTTGGGAGAGGTTGCTGGTGCTATTGTTGAGTGCTATACTCATTCTTTGATCTAAGAGCAAGCCTCACCTCTCTTATGTGCATGTGTTGCACTTGGTGAGCTTGGAGAGCAAACCCTAAGTGCATGTGTTGCCTTAGGTAGTGGATTGTGTATCCACGTGAGCATTTGACACTTGATTAGTTCAAGTGAAAGTTGAGATTGTTTCTCTTGGTGTTTACCGACACCTAGATGGCGTGGAGGCGTCGTGCACGGTGATCTTCTCAAGAAGCTTGTGAGAAGGCCCGGCGTGTTTGTGAGTGGTTTGGTGCTCGCCATCTCCGGAGTGGAGGAAGAGCAACCATAGTGGAGCGAGGTGTTAGTTCGGTTTGGAACCGGTCCAAGTGTTGGACTTACCTCGGAGGTGTTGGCTTAATTAGTGGAGCCGGTCCAACGTGGTTGGGCTTATCTCAACGTGGATTAGGGGAGACCGGCAAGTCTCCGAACACCACGGTAAAACATAATTGTGTCCATCTCGTTTTTACTTGTGCTTTACTTTGAGCAATTTACATTACATGCTTTAATTGCTTATATATCATTGTGTGATTGCTTCCTTGTATTGTTAGTGCACTTAGTTGAGCCTGGTTGATTTATGTTTTAATTGTGCAAAACCAATTGTTATTAGATTCCGCATTATATATTGGTTTAGCGCAAAAGGAATTTTTTAAACTGCCTATTCACCCCCCCTCTAGTCGGCCACCTCGATCTTACACTAGCAGGGCCCGTGGTTGAGGGAAGTACTGCTCTTGGGGTGGTCAAGACAGGTCTCGGTCATCAGGAGAGTTAGGAGGCTCAAGGAGCGGCAATTCTCGCTCAAGTCCTACGACCAGATGTGGTCGTAGCGACCCATATCCCTCAACTCGAACATCGACCAGATGTGGTCGATGAGAAGAAGCAAAAGAAATCTTCCATCGGGAAGGTTTCTTCTAAATTCAAGATCAAGACCAAAGAATCAAAGTATGTAAAAAGTCAAAAGCATAAGAACAACATTTACATTTTGCTTTCTACAATCTTGAATGGTTTTTCTTTTGTCGTCTTAGACCGACTTCTCCAATCCAAAGGACACTTCTATCAAAAAGCCCGCTACAACTTCTTCAGCAGTTAAAGGAACGTCAACGGAAGTGGTTGAAGGATCGACCACTATCCCTGTGGTGGAAGAAGTTGTTGCTGCCAAAGCCACTGCGGACCTGCTGAAGAAGCTTCAGGAGGCTACTTCTGCAACTCATGAGTTGCAGAATGAGATATCACTGGTCGAAACACTAGTGACTCTATCGACCAACACATGTATTGATTGATGACCATATTTCATCGGTAATGATATAGGGATATCAAATCAATAATATGAACACATGTTGGAGAACATGGTGTTGGATTGACCCACTTTGATACATTATTGAGATTGTTATGATTTTATATATCATCAGTTGGTCTCAAGCAATGATGATGTATGATCCTTAGACCTGAAATCAGCATAATTTTCTACACGTGTAATAGTACACTTTGGGGTTGCCAAACGCTACTCCGTAACTGGATAGTTATCAAGGTAGCTTTCAGGTATGCTATGAAATATGTGGAGAAATGTGACTGGTCGGATATAGAATTTGCCCCTCTTAACATAACAGGAGAGATATCTCTAGGCCCCTTGATGTGGTTAGATAAAGAAAGTGCATGGTTGTGCCACTAGTGGTCGAAGAGTTCGACAACATGATGTTATCCATCACTTGATCGAGAAAGTATTAAGCAGTCTATGGATGACATAATATCGCATATGGAGTTCAAACCGGATATCGTGAAGCGAAGGGAGAATACACGAGCAGGTCTTTTAGTTCGAACAGATACGGACTAATCGTATGGAGATACGAGCTTGTCGTAGTCTACTCGAACATGATCACTAACTGGTTGTAACCTGTCGTAAGGAGTTACGAACTGATTATAGCTAAATATGAGCTGGTCGTATAGAGATACAAGCTAGTCTTAAGTGATAAGGAACTACTCGTAGATTATATTGCATTAAGATTCGTCCGATGTAATTTACGTGCATTCGAGAATCGTTGTGTCCTGCTAAAAGCCGCTAATGACTCGTGATCGAAAAAAGGTTTCCAAGTCACAACCGATTACGCATGAACCTACCGAGTCACACACTTAACAGGTTGGAACTAACGTGTTCGGATAGGATCCATCATAGACACTATATAAAGAGATGCATGAGACTGTTGTGATATAGAATACGAGATACATTTGACGTGAGTTGCTCCACCGAAATCCTAGCCGCCATCTTCTTGAGAGACCTACCGTGCGAGTTGGTGCTAGCACACCGGCATATGGTGTTCTATCCCTGGATGTGTGGATACGGTAGAGGCGCTACTGCGATTGTTGTCGCGCTCGAGGACGATCGGCGACAAGGACGCTGGACGATCGACTACGACCACTACATTGACGCGTTCTACGTTGGATCCGGCTGCTCCAACTCTTCTTCCGCTGCACTACACGTCTGGTGGTAACGATATATGATCTCTTGCTTGCATGGTATCCTGATTTACGTGGTAGAATTTTTTTATTTGTTAGCTAGCGTAGCCTACCCGTATCCCTACACCTTCGGTGCTCACGAGGTGGCCTCGGGCAAGGGTCCCAAGGTCCTCCTCGCTCCTGGATGTGTGGTGCTCAGCCATCTCCCCGCACCCTCCAGCCCTCTCGAAAGTACACACGGTACCCTTCGGGAGAGAGGAGGTGAGGTGCGCCCTCAGCCAGTGACCCTTGGAGGCCTCCAAGTGGCCTTTGCGCACCCTTCAGAGCTTTCCCGAAGACGTACTTGGTACCTTCGAGAGCCCCTAGTCGCGCCTCCGGCCCTCGGCCCTCGTTGGCCTTCGTGTGCCCTTCGGGGTCTTCTCGAAGGCGTACTTCGTACCCTCGGGGCTCCACGTTGCGCCACCGGTTCTCAACCCTCGTGAGCCTTCGTGCACCCATCGGGGCCTTCCCAAAGGCTCGTCGGATCAGTGGGTCAGTGGGCGCTCCTACGACAAGATTACAATGCGATACTACAACCTAGCCTGCAAATTACTACTCCCTCTCCTAGAGTCTAGGATAGACGGCCGAAAGAAATCGTATTTATTAATTGTTTGAACAGATAAAAAAAATTTAGGTGTTCTACTGCCTCCATTCTTCAATATCTCTTTTTTGCGCCTAGTAGTAAGTGTGTCGTACAAAAAAACCAGACAGTATAAGAAAGGGGACTCCGATTACGACGAGAACCTGGGGATCTTCGGAAGACTCCGATTACGACGAGGGGAACCTGGGGATCTTCGGAAAAGGGGAACGATGTCAAAAGGAATAAATGTATATTAATTGTCTTGGAAAAAGGTCCTCTATTACATGGAAATACGGCTATTTATAGCCTTCCGACCAGTTTACACGAGATTACAGTTCTACCTCTAAAAAACCCTATGCCCGTAGGGGCCGTATGGGTTTTTCCTCTTCCTACACGTAGCCTTTAGCTATGGTTGACCCTCTTGGACCTGGTCCATCCAACTGGTACGCGCTGTCCACTAGTACTCCTCTCCTTCGCCGTCCGCATCGGGTTCTCTTTGCCGTCTTTGGGTGCTCCCGTGCCGCACCGACGCCCCTTCGGTGCTCACGGTGGCCTGGCGAGAATCTCGGGGCCTCCTCGTTCCTAGACCCGAGGGGTTCGGCCGCCTTTCCGTACCCTTCGGCCTTCCCGAGGGTACCCGCTGTACCCTTTGGGGAGGGGAGGTGAAGTGTGCCTTCTGCCTGTAGCCCTCGAGAGCCTTCCGGTGGCCCTCGCGCCTCTTTTGGGGCCTCCCCGAGGGTATACTTGGTACCCTCCGGAGACCACTAGTCGCGCCTCCGGCCTTAGCCTTCGGAGGACTCTCTGTGGTCTTCACCCAGTCGTTGGGGCCGGTGGGCCGCCCCTACGACAAATTGCATCCTAAGGCTTCAGCAAGTTCAAGTGACAAATATTCCATGGATCAAACCTCTCAAGGTAATATAACAGTACCTAAAGCACGAAAACACTAAATCAAATAAAAGGTTGTTCAACTGCTTTGTTAGTCAAAGACTGGTCATACTCTAACTGGGGAGCAAATCTTCAGAAACTCGTCAATCTTAGCTGAGTACAGATGGGGGAAGCTCCTGTAGTGGTCCACATGAGGTGATGAGACAAAATCGTGGGCGAATACACTCCGCCCTAATGATTTCTGCATGTTGATGAAGCTCTCTACACATTCGGCGGGTATTACTCTATCGGCTGAGCTGTACAGATAAAACTGGGGACAGGAAGGCTGCTTCTCTGAAAGAACCGAGAGAACCTTGTGTAGTCTCCTGAAAGATGACCAGCAAGGGGGGCAAAAAAAAATCAGGTAACAAAGAACCATCAGATGCATTTCTATGGTAAATGTGTTGGGGAATGAAAACTGGTTGTTTTGAAATCTACAAGAAAAAGGATTTAAGATGAATCAACAATGACTGGACGAAAATGGAGAAAAAATAACACCATGACATGCGTCTCACTAAAATGAACCATAGTCACTCACAGTGATCATGAGCTAGTTTACCATGTAATTATGATGACATGGAGAAGTGGAGAACTATAGTGTTATGGTAATCCTCCATGTCAATATAATTTGCACACGAGATATATATTGGTATGGTGAGCCATCATGGTTTAATTTGCCAAAGAGTTCACAACTACTCCATTGTAAACATGAGACAATATTCAACATCCATTTGAAAAGGAAATCTAGAACTGAAAGGAGAATCTAGTTTCTTTGGGTTTAGATAGTATTAGATCAATCTCATTAAATGTATGCAATGAAAATACAAAAAAATTGCATTTATGCATCTTTCCCTCTAGATAACCCAAGTTTCAGGATGTATGAAGAAACATTTGGTAAGAGGCAATCATACAGCCTTACTTTCGTTACAGTGAACATGCTACTGCATTTCCTTTATGTATTTTAAATACCACCGTGAAATGGAATGCTTCAAGTACAGAACTTCAAGGCTAAAAAGAATAGCCATGGTAATTTCAATGTATACACCTTGATTGGTTTTACTAGGTACAAAGATGTGGGCTGTCAATACCACATAACCAGAGCATTAATTAACAATGGTGAATGGACTTACTGGTTTACGTCAGGTAGGTGAAGGACAAACTCAAAAAATTTCTGTAGAGTTGACAGAAGAAAAGTTTCACACCACAGTGGCCTCGTCACATCAGAGCTAACTTTGTTGCCATTCGAAGTAGATCCATCAGGAGATTCAGCTGAAGGTCCTGTCAAGGAAGTGTTTTTCTTCAACATGGCAGCAGAGAATCCAGCAGCCCAGACCTGAGTTTAGCATATCTATGAGAAACTCCAAAGTGTGTAAGTATGTTTGCATGGAAAACGAAGACAAACCATTCTAGGTACAGTAATAGGTTAGGATACTGGAATGTCCCAAATAAAAATTTCCCACAGGCTAAAATGGGAAGGCATTGCAGCATTTGCCGCTACAAGTTAAAGGCTTATATCAAGTGTAAGCGATTCAGAAAAAAAAAGTCGGTCAAACAAACCTCGGGTCTTATCTCCAGAACTGGTGCAGAGTCTACAACACACCCCCTTATCCTCTCAATTAAATCAGCCCTTGTTTGTAGATTCTCAAGTACCGCACCATAGCTGCAATGAAATTAAAAGCAATGGTCATGTATACACAGTTAAGTCAAAGGCATGAACATCAGATTAAAAAATATTGAAGAATCAAATAAGAGCTCCACTTCCACTAGGGTTTTGAGTAAGATGGAAATGAAAAACTATCCTTAACTACATGCAACGAATTTTCACTTGAAACTATTGGACATGAAGCTAGATTAACAAGATCCCCGAAAATGAACTCCACTGACAAAGCATTTTCTCGATTAGGTGGCACCAAACAGAACAACAACAACCAAATCAACCATGAATGTAGTTCAGCACCTTGTGCCAGCGATCACAACACTGTTGATCCAGACCTGATCACTATAAGGAAACAGAAAGCATGAACACAGAAACAATGTGAAGGTCACAAAGATAGAGGTGACTCAGCACACAACACCAAGATCATGCTGTTCTCCGTTCTCTGCTCTGTTTATCCAACCTACTCGTCCACGGATCCACCAATGGCATATATGTTGTGTTCTTCAACAAATTACCCGAATCCAATTATTTCTGCTCACTCTTACCATTTCTCCTAATTATTGACCACTGGAAAGTGGAAACACATACCATGGAGAAGCAATTAAGAGCTTCTCCAAAGCATGCTAGCACAAGTGCACAACCATTTAGTTTCCCCAACTAGCAACGGATCCCGTACCTCTGTACAGAAAATTATTTCCCTTTCCTAACTCGTGATCTCTTCGGATAATGGCACGCCCACTCAATCAAACAAGCACGTTTTATCCACCAACCACACGTAACAAACCAAAATGTCACAACAAAAACATGCGGCACCACATGCAAGCGCACCAATGTCAGTGTGGAATCTAAGGACCAACCCATGCATACGTAACTAAACTGCGTTATAAACTTTTTATCCGGTTTGAAACACTCAATTTCTACCGGGGAGAAAAAAGTAGTACACAAGGAACATAATCGAAGTGTTTAAAGAGAGAAATGAGGATTTAGTTTCCGTACGCGAGCCATCCGGTGTTGCTGAACGTGTGGAAGAGGAGCGTGCGGCGGCGGTCCGCGTCGCACCAGGCGGCGATCTCGGCGGCGAGGTCGGCGACCCTGCGCTCGACGCGGCGGCCGAGGTCGAGCCCCACGAGCTCGCGCACGGGCACCACGAACCGCACCGAGCCGACCCCGCGCTCGCGGTAGAGGTCGGCGTACCTCCGCAGGTGCTTCTGCCGCGCGCCGAGCCAGCCGAGCAGCACGACCAGCGTGGGGCCCTCGCCAGCCCCGCCGCCGCCGAGCGGCGAGGCGGAGTCCGACGGGGGAGGGTCCCACTGTATGAAGGGATCGGAGTCGGGCGGGAGGAGGTTGAAGGGGGCGGGGGAGTTCGGGGAGGATGAGGGGAGGGAGAGGGAGGAGAAGGAAGCGCGGCCGCGGAGGGACGGGAGGTGGTGCGGGTCGCGGGGGAAGGATAGGGAGCAGGCGATGGGCGCGTGGCGGAAGTCTGCGCAGCGGCGCGCTGCCGCAGCGGCGGCGGAGAGGAGCCGGACGGAGGAGGCCGCCATGGTTGCGGCCTTGCGGGAGGAGGAGACGGGGGTGAAGTGATGGAGAAGAAGAGAACCAGACGAGTATATGGCATGTGCATATGGTGGACTCCACTGACGTGTGGGTCTTGAGTGTCAGGGTCAGTGGCTCCCGCGTCGAAACAGTTGGGGGGTACGGACTAGGGAGTAATGGGCACACATGGCTGGATTGCAGCTAATAAATTTGCCATCAAATCGTTTACGTCCAAGTCCAAATGGACGGTCGTTAACAGATCGGCGGATCGGGGCCTGTCTCGGCTACATGCTGCATCGTACAGCTAAGGGAGGCTAACAATAAAGAGGAGGATATCATGGTACTGTGCAAGTGTGCAACATGTAATGCAAAACCAAGGAAAAACTTTGAAAGCCGTTTTCCCACGTATAGAAGGAGTTACTTGTACATTGTGCATCGTTGATCTTACTCCGGTATTCGTGCTGGCGAAGTGCAGCGTATGCATGTGTTATACCACCCAACCGTATACTAGTGAAGAAAATCTGATAGAAGGGCATCGCGTAAGATTCTACCCATCAACTGTTGATTTTGTTGATGAGAAGGGAATCAGCGGCTGATAGGGAGGGCCTCACGTGAAGGCGCTCACCAAGCAAAGTTCCTTTTGTATACTAGATCTATCTCTATGCTCTCTCTCGACTCTCAACTCTCCATTTCTCCCCTGCGGCGACGACCGGTGATCGACGAGGCGGCGGCGGTGGCCAAATCTGGCGTGGTGGAGGGCGGCAGCAACGGCCAGATCCCGTGGGCTGGAGCGCACGCGTGCCTACTCGGATCTAGCGTCCCCTCCAGCTTCAGGAATCCAGATCTGACGTCCTCCTCGCCGGCAAGGCAGCAAGCGGAGGCCGGCGACCTTCCCCTTCTTCATCCACCGCCAGCTTGCGGCTCTACAACGATGATTCTATATCTCCTCAGCTCGACATCGTCGGTGTGATATTTTTGGTTCGTGTAATCCCATCCAGATCCGGCCGTCCCATCCAGCTCCTGTTCATGTGAAAGGAAGATGGATCATGTCAAGATTTACAAATATCGACCGCAAGATTGCTCTAACAAGAATGAAATCAGATGGGGAATAACAGAGAATTGTAGATGTGAATGAGAAATGAGGCGACTAGGGTTTGCTTTTTTGCAATATGATCCAAAATAATGCCTTACAAGACTCCAGCTAGCTTATATACTGCTGAGTTGTTAAACTGAATTAAGCTAAGTGTTCTTAAGCTATAATTACTAAACGCGCAACAGTGCTTAGTGTGCAACCAGCTACACAGATTAATGCCTGGCTCTACGACCATTAGATCCTCATAACGCTTCATCCAACGCCTCCTGGTGCTTCCCTGTGATAACGCTTCAGTGTACTAAAATCGTTGTCGTGTCTTCAATGCCACAGACTTCAGTTCGGGAGCTCCCTTTTCTTCAGCTCCTGACACTCCCTTCCTCCTCCAAAACATTCTTGCCTCAAGAATGGAAGCCTAGAAAGATCTGTGATATGAAATATGCATCCTCCCAAGTAGCAGCTTTGTGGATATCATGGGGATATGCTCCAGATCTTATGATGATGTGACAATTGGCAATGGCATTAACGGTTTGTTGTTTCACGTGTTTTCGGCAAAATTTCAGGACTATCAGGTCTCAGGCAGTCTAACTGGCCAGGGCGGCGGTCGGACCGGTCCAAGATCGGTCCGACCGACCATAGCGTCGGTCGGACCGAACAACTTCAGAAAGTGTGGATTGAGCTGGGCCAAAAATAGAGGGTGTAGGCAAGAGAGGAGATTCTATTGCACTTGGTCCCATAATTTTTGGAGTCTCCAGTCAAAAGTTCTATTGGTTTGAAATTTCCAGTAGGTTTCGGTTTTCCAGATAGGAAATTCGGCTAAGTCTTTGCAGGCGGTCTAATCGGCCAATAGGTGGCAGTCAGACAGGCCAGGGTGGGCGGTCAGACCGGCCCTAGGAGCGGTCTGACCGGTTTTCACTTGGATCGTCGCCCGTCGTGGCGATGATATTCGGTTGTTAGGTTAAAGTCATGAGTTTCAGGGCATATATGTTGCATGATGCATGTTTTGACTAACATGGGTCAAGTTGTGAAGAATTTATTCCCAAACTCGGTTTACTTGTCTATTGTTGTGCAGGTTGCTTGGTGGTCAACGACGGTCAACGGCGAGGATGATCGGACTAGGCTTGGAGAGCTGAGGTCCAAAATGATCGATGATGCCGGGTGAGGTCAATGTACTCAAGCGTGATGCAAGATGGACAAGGATGACCTATTGGCTAATCCAAGGCGCAAGATGGCGCAAGGTGTTGCTAGTTAGGTCAAGATGTGTTAAAGACAGCGCATTAAAATGCGTGCGTATGCGTCCCGTTTGTTTTGGGCCTTAACGGGAGCCCAATTGAGTCAAACTTATAGAAGGTCTAAGCCTCCACTATAAATAGGGGAGGGAGGTGGATGCACCTCTACTTAGCCTCTTTTGCTATTTTTGTAAACCCTAATTTTCTTAGGGAGAGCTTTTGTGGAGGCTAGGGTTCTAGAGATTTTGATGTGATTTTTGTGCTCTTGGATTAAGCATTGTTCTCCATTGATGGAGAGGCTGTAAGCCCATATCATATCAAATCAATCAAAGAAAAGTTTGATCATGTTTTGTCTCATTGCGTTCTTTCTCTATATTTGATGATTTTGAGTGTTTCTTTGATCCGCGAGTTTTTTTATTGAATTCTCCACGTGATATAGCTTTTGTGACATGTGGGTACATACCTAGGATCATCTTGATCATCAATTACCCACGAGCAAGATTTTGGATCAAGTTTTTGTTTTGATCCGATTTTGAACCCTTCTTTAATCAAACGAAAAAGGATCGCTATTCTTCTAAGAATTATCACAATCTTTGATTGGAATAGGTTTCTGATATCATAGAGAAGGTGTGTTCCAAGTTTCATCAAGTTTGGAGTTGTAGATCAAAAGTTTCATCTATTTACAACTTCGTCATCGGGGCTCTCTGTTCTGTTCTTCAGGCCGGCGGTCAGACCGGTCAGAGTCACCGGTCAGACCGGTAAGTCATCGGTCCAACCGCCAGTGCATTGATTTCCTTTAATCTTTGTTGATTTTGTCGTATTGCTTAGTGGTTTATATTGGATTCAATATTAATCTTCCGCTGTACTAATATACTGATCTTCATAGCTTCCATAGCTACTGGAGTGAAATTTGTGTTGAATCCATTATTTGTGAAAAGTGAGCGTACTCCTATTCACCCCCCCCCCTCTCTAGTCGCCTTTTCGTCCAACAAGCTTCCATAGGTAGGTTAGTCCAGTGGATCGACCATTGTACAACAAGTTCATTGTTTATGGGCACCATTCTCCTTTCCAGAATTGCTGCAGGATATACCTTTACATTTCCTTCACTATCAACAAGACAAAGCTCCGGGCTTAGAATCATTTTAGGCCCTATGTGTTTCTTGAGCTGACTCACATGAAACATCGGATGCAATTGACACCCATTAGGCAAGAGCAGTTTATAAGCCACTTTTCCAATCCTCTCTAGCACCCAAAATGGACCATAAAACTTTGGATGTAACTTCAGAGATCTATGTAAACTGAGAGAAGTGTGTCGATATGGTGGAATTTTCAGATAAACAATATCTCCATCTACAAACTCCCTCTCCTTCACTTTCTTGTTAGTGTACTTACTAATCCTCTCTTGAACCATCAACCATCTCAATTCCTCATTTGCAGAATCTGGTAGGATCACTTTAGTAAACATGGGAGGAGGAAAACCATAGAGGGCTTGGAATGGGGTCATTTCCAAACTAGTATGATAATTAGTATTATACCACCATTCAGCTAAGGTTAACCAATTTTTCCGCTTCTTAGGGCTAGCAAATTTCAAGCACCTTAGTTAGAATTCAAGGCACTGATGGACCCTCTCTATTTGTCCATCTATTTGGGGGTGGTATGCAGTGCTTAGCCTCAATTTAACCCATAATGACTTGAATAGCTCTTGCCAGAAATGACTTGTGAATACTCTGTCCCTGTTTAAAATAATCACAGCTGGTAACCCATGGAGCTTATACACATTGTCTAAGAATTCATGTGCTACTTGTTGACCTATAAAGGGGTGACACATTGGAATGAAATGGGAGTACTTGGTGAACCTATCCACTACCACAAAAATTACTTCTTTCCCTTCCGATTTTGGCAAGCCTTCAATGAAATCCATTGATATGTGAGTCTAGGCTCTGTCAGGGATAGGAAGAGGTTGTAGCAAACCTGGGTAAGGAGTATGCTCAGACATATTCTTTTGACATGTAGAGCATTCCTTAACAAACTGATTAACAGTCTGCTTCATCCCTTTCCAATGAAAAAGGAGTTTTATTCTCTGGTATGTAGCTCTTTCTCCTGAGTGACCTCTTAGGGCTGAATCATGACAGGACATAATTAAATGTATCCTTAGCTCAGAATTTGCCCCAACTACTACTTTGTTCTTGTATCTCAGAATACATCCTTTCAATGTATAGTTGTGTTCATCATCGGGGTCTACACTCAACTTAGTTATCAGTTCTTGATAGAATTCATCATGATCATAGTTGTTTATGATTTTATTGATCCACGATAGTACAACAGCAGAGATGGCTCTCAGATGTTGCTTATATGTCTTCGTATATTTACTATCATTGACATAGACTTAGGTTGTTGGTGCAGTTAGTGAGACTAGTTGATTTAGACCTCAATAGTGTAAAACTGGTTTTATTTACTCTTCCGCACATAAACTCGGTTTTAGCCAAAATGATTTTAAAACTACCTATTCCGCCCCTAGTTAGCCTCCTTGATCTTACACACGCTCAACTGAAGGTTACAAGATGGAATGATGTCTTGCCAAATAAAAATCCAGAACGTAAACTAAACATCTCGTACCTCCAGGATGTGTAGTGCAGATGACCGAGGGGGAGCGTTTGTCTTATTACAGGGTGTGAACGGCAAAAGAGATGCATCCTGATGAACGTGTGGATGTAGGATGACATGATGTTGGCACAACATAAGGCATGATAAAAAAAACAGGACATAAATTTATACATAACTTACCTCCCCACCAATCTGCAGTGCGGATGATTAACTGGGAGCGCTAGGATGCCTGCCGATTCAACCAGGCCGTGACGACCTAGTAGGTGAGCACGGTTTGCCCACTCGGTGCGCGGCGTGTAGGATTTAGTCTCTCGAACGACTGCAGCTCATGTTTTTTATTACATTCTTCGACTCCGCGAAGATGTACTTCAAAGTGCTCAGAAGCCCTAGTATGTTGTGCTTTGAGCTGCGGATGACAGTCTCGGATGCGCTTGCGATGCGCTGCGGACGCTCTAATTGAAATGACAGACAACACATGTCCATAACAAATAGTACAAAAGTCATCAATGAAACGAGCAAAAATTGTTAGTATTTTACGGTGTCGTCACGCCACGAGGCGTCGTGTCGGCTGAAGGAGTGACGGAGCCTCTCCTGGTACGTCACCTGCTTCGGACACTCTGGTGGAGGACGGTCAGTCTGGTGCGCGACTGTGGTACGTACCACTCCATGTGTTGGCGGTATGTCCATACTTCGTATGATCTCTGCTCATATAAGACCTCGACGTACGTTGTCTCCGTCCAGGCCGTAACCCACTCATGTTGGACTACTTGCCAGCCCTCAGCATGTCGGCCCACCCTCGATTCCCATCATTCGAGAAGGATTCGTGTCAGAACAGGAAATGTGAGTATGAAATGCAAACATTACTGGGGTGGAGCTGCACTCACAAGTGCATGGCTTGCTGCAGGATCCTGTCGTCGGGAGGGAGCACAAGATGGTACAAACCAAACTGTCGTATTAGGCACTGTGGCAAGTAAGGCTCCACCATATGGGTGAACAACGGCTGGCAGGTCGTCGCCTATAATCCAGCGTCCTACATGCATTGCACGGACAGTCCGTGTGGCGCTACTGTGTCCATGAACTCTTGGGTCTATGAAGCTTATATGATGTCGTTGTCGTGTAACGACTCGAACTCGTTGTGGAACAACGAGTAGCACCTCATCGGTTTATCCTTAGCCCAGCGTACCTGAGCGCTAGTCCACCAGTAGCCCATAGTGGGCCCATCAATCGGGTCTTGCAACTCGGGGGAGCACTGCTCTCCTGAAGGAGGGCGGCCCAACAGGGAAGTGCTCCCAACTCCACAACTGTTAGAGCACATAGCAGACGGCAAGACTCGGTTTCACACCGGTGTCACACCACAAAGCGTCACACAACCCCCTATATCTAGTGCAAAGGACGGCTGAACCCCAATTGTACTGAGACATGGCCCCAGCCTCCACGCCAGCCCAAGACTCGACGATGCGGACAAAGTGATGTAACGGTGGCCCGATCTTCCGAAAGGTACTGATAAGTCGATTGTGGAGAACTCGACGTTGATGATCCGAAGGCTCCGACCAGAACAGATCAAACCTCCTGCATTCACTACACCACTGCTCCGATGGTAATCAACCGTGCCGAACGCGGTTGACCTCGCCAAGAAGGCTATCTCCTGCATGCGAATCGAGAACACAAGCAAGAAAGTAGAAGATGCAATCTGATATTGTATTGCAAATATAGATGAAGCTCACAATGTGGGGTTCCTCAACCGAACGTGCGGTGAGAGTGCTAAGAAGAATAATCTTAAAGAAAAACTCATGTTAAACTATGACGACTATTGTATATATATAGGGGACTTGAGGAGGTCGACCTAGGGTTATGCGGCCGCGGGAAGAGGCGTACACAACCTGGACTCCGACCTCGACACACTTACAAGACCATATTAGGCCAAAACGGTGACGCAGCACCTTATTCACTATTCAGGTCGCGTATCTCTGGTCGAAGACTTGGTCGTAGGACTGGTCCTGGGGTGGTCTTGAGGAGTCCAAGTTTATCTCTGGTCGTAAGTCTTCTTGAAGTGGTCGTAGACCCTGCGGAACTGGTCGTAGACCTTCTTGCACTAGTCGTAGTCCTAGATTCCTAATAAATAAGTTGATGAGCACGTGCTCGAGTAATTGAACCTTGCACATGAGGAGTGTTTGTATCAGTAGAAGTGATGTCCTCATCATCCTCCCCTTCTTGAATTGGAGTCGTCCTCGACTCAAGATCATCCTCCGCGCCCAAGAAAGGCCGCAAATCTGCAATGTTAAAACTGGAGCTAACCCCGAAATCTACAGACAAGTCTAACTTATATGAATTATCATTAATACGTTCAAGAACTTTAAAAAGACCATCTGCACGTGGCATGAGTTTAGACTTTCTTAATTCAGGAAATCGTTCTTTACGCAAGTGTAACCACACAAGATCACCAGGTTCAAAAGAAGCATGCTTGCGTCCCTGACTACCAGTAATTTTATATTTAGCATTCATAATCTCAATATTCTCTTTCGTTGTCTCATGCATCTTTAGTATCAACTCAGCACGTTGTTGAGCACCAAAATTTACTTTCTCCGAAGCTGGAAGAGGTAACAAGTCGATAGGTGCACGAGGGATGAATCCATAAACAATCTCAAAAGGACACTTCTTTGTGGTAGAATGCAGCGAACGATTATAAGCAAACTCCACATAAGGCAAGTAGTCCTCCCATATTTTTAAGTTCTTTTAAGCATAGCCCTAAGCATAGTGGACAAGGTTCTATTGACAACCTCAGTTTGTCCATCGGTTTGGGGATGACAAGTAGTGAAAAATAACAGCTTAGTCCCCAACTTACCCTACAAGGTTCTCCAAAAATGACTAAGAAATTTAGCATCACGATCTGAAACTATCGTATTCGGAATACCATGCAAGCGAACAATTTCTTTAAAGAACAAATCAGCAACATTTGAAGCATCATCACTTTTATTACATGGTATAAAATGAGTCATCTTAGAGAATCTATCCACGACAACAAAAAATACTATCACACCCCTTCTTTGTTCTAGGAAGCCCTAAAACAAAGTCCATAAAAATATCTTCCCAAGGTATGCTTGGAACAGGAAGAGGCGTATATAAACCATGAGGATTAAGTCGTGACTTAACTTTTTGGCACGTGGTGCAGCGGGTAATGAAGCATTTGACGTCACGCCTCATCTTTGGCCAATAAAAGTGGTGGGTCAGAATATCATCGGTCTTCTTCACGCCGAAGTGACCCATCAATCCTCCTCCATGCGCCTCCTGTAAAAACAAAAGACGAATGGAGCTAGCTGGAATGCATAGCTTGTTAGCACGGTACATGAACCCATCATGCACCACAAATTTATTCCAACTCTTTCCATCTTGACAATTTAGCAATATATCTTTAAAATCAACATCATGCACATATTGCTCCTTTATTGTCTCTAATCCAAAGATTTTGAAGTCAAGTTGTGAAAGCATGGTATATCTCCTAGACAAAGCATCAGCTATCACATTTTTTTGCCTTTTATATTTAATGACGTAGGGAAAAGACTCAATAAACTCAACCCACTTAGCATATCTGCAGTTCAGGTTGGTTTGACTTCGAATATGCTTCAAAGATTTATGATCAGAATGTATTACAAACTCTTTGGGCTATAAATAATATTACCATGTTTTCAAAGTTCGAACTAGAGCATATAATTCTTTATCACATAGAGAATAGTTCAAACTAGGACCACTTAATTTTTCACTAAAGTAAACAACATGTTTTCCTTCTTGAATTAACACACCACCAAGACCTATGTCACTAGCATCACATTCTAATTCAAAAGTCTTGTTGAAATCGGAAGTTGAAGCAAAGGGGCGTGTGTTAGCTTATCTTTGAGAGCGTTGAAAGCTTGTTGTTGTATGGTGCCCCAAGTAAAAGGAACACTCTTCTTTGTAAGCTCATTCAGCGGTGCAGCGAGGGTGTTGAAATCCCAAACAAAACGCCGATAGAAACCAGCGAGCCCTAGAAAACTCCGCACTTGTGTGACCGTTTTAGGAGGCGGTCAACTCTAGATAGCGACGATCTTGGCTTGATCAACTTTGATGCCCTGTGGAGTAATAACATAGCCAAGAAAATAGACTTAACCGTGCAAAAGGTGCACTTCTCAAGGTTACCAAACAAACGTGCATCTCTCAAAACATTAAAAACAGCACGTAAATGATCCATGTGTTCTTCATATGACTTGCTATAGATCAGAATATCATCAAAATAAACCACCACAAATTTTCCAATGAAAGCACGCAAAACTTCGTTCATCAAACGTATGAAAGTGCTAGGTGCATTAGTTAAACCAAAAGGTATCACTAACTACTCATATAGTCTGAACTTAGTTTTAAAAGTAATTTTCCATTCATCTCCCAATTTCATTCTAATCTGGTGATAACCACTCCGCAAGTCAATCTTTGTGAAAATAATAGAACCACTCAACTCATCAAGCATGTCATTTAGCCTAGGGATAGGATGACGATACATTATGGTAATATTATTAATGGTTCTGCAATCAACACACATACGCCAACTACCATCTTTCTTATGAACCAAAAGAACAGAAACAGCATAAGAACTAAGGCTTTCTCTTACGTACCCACGGTCCAAAAGATCTTGGAATTGTCGGTGAATTTCCTTAGTCTCCTCCGGATTGGTCCTATATGCAGCACGGTTTGGCAAAGTCGCTCCTGGGATCAAATCAATTTGATGCTCAATCCCTCAAATAGGTGGTAATCCAAGGGGTACCTCAGCTGGAAATACATCCACATACTCCTGCAAAAGGTTAGCAATAGCAGGAGGCAAAGAGCTAGATATATCCACAAGTGAATATAAAGCATTTTTGCATATCAAAGCATAGCATGGCAGCTCATTATCAAAAATTTTAGTAAGATCATATTTGGTTGTAAGCATGACATAACCCTTTAATTTAATTCCCTCGGTCTTAGAACTAGGTGCTAACCGCTCTTTCTTAGGTGGAAAAATATTCTTCACTACTTGCTGATTTTCAGATTCATGTTCAAGTTCTTTCTTCTCATTTTCAGCTAGCTCTTTATCACAATTCATAATTTCAGTAGGCGTTAAAGGTAGCAAAGTTATTTTCTTTCCTTTGTGTATAAAAGAGTATTTGTTACTTCTACCATGATGAGTTGCATCGGTATCAAATTCACATGGACAACCTAATAAAAGAGAACAGGCTTGCATAGGTACTACGTCGAAATCAGCAACATCATGATAGGAACCAATAGAAAAATGCACTCTCGCAGATTGTGTTACCTTCACCTTACATCTGTTGTTGAACCACTGAATGTGGTATGGGAGAGGATGCGCGCGTGTGGTCAAGCCAAGCTTCTTGACCAATCCTGGATTCACCAAGTTATTGCAGCTTCCGCCATCAATTATGACACGAACACGCAATCCTTAACGATGAGGAACATCTGAAACAAATTATGACGTTGTAGCGTCTCCTCTTGCTCTCTTTGAGAGCTCAATACTCGTTGCACAATTATGGTCCTATAATTTACCGTAGTAGCGGCACCTAAAATTTTCTCACCGTCGCTATCTACCTCATGATCATTATCATTGCTTGCAAGGTTAGCTGCAAGAGCATATTCATCCTCAACATCACTAGCACTTACATAACCACCATCTTCTACCGCAATATACGCTCGTTGACTTGGGCAATCTCTCATGAAGTGGCACATTCCTTTACAACGGTGGCATACAATTCCTGTTGTACGACCTGTGGAAGCAACCGATGAAGAGCTCTGCGCTGGTGCCTGCACACTAGTAGATTTGCTCGTCTCGTGTGCGCGTGATGGTGGAGATGGTGTTGTTGAACGCGCCATACTCACAGAAGGGGCAGCAGACCGAAAAGCATGTGGGGCTATCTTGACTTGTCCCGGCGTTGATCTCGATGTAGACGTACTACCAAAGTTGCTCCTGGTCCTTTGTTGTCTACCCTGAAATTCTTTTTCTGCCAAACAAGCAAGCTGGAACAACCTATTAATATCATTATATTCTTTGTAATCAACTATGTCTTGAATCTCACGCTTTAAACCACCATAAAAATGAGCCATCTTATCCTTCTCATCCTCAACAACATTACAGCGCAGCATGCCTACATGTAGTTCTTGATAATATTCCTCGACAGATTTATTACCTTGGTCTAAGCGCTGTAATTCCTTACGCATGTCACGTTTAAAAGCAGGAGGAACAAATCTAGCACGCATAGCTACTTTCAATCTATCCCATGTATCAGGTGTTAAACCAGAATTAACTACTTGATTCCACCAAATGATAGCAAAATCTTTAAATTCACTAGTAGCTTGTCTGACTCTATGCACTTCAGGAACTAGATGGGCATTAAATTTTTGTTCAACTGTCATCTCCCAATCTAGATAAATTTCAGCATCATAAACACCCACAAAAGATGGTATGGTAAATTTAACTTTAGCAAATGGGTCATCATTAGAACGAGCATTGTGGTACTGAAAATGATTACCTCCCATACCATGACAGTTGTGATGTAGGTGATGTCGTTGACATGCATCTTGGTCAGCAAACCCAGCGCCGGTATCATGGTTTCTCCTCTCATTATCATCTCCCTCCTCAAGATCTTGGACTGCATCGTGATCATACTCACGTCCAGTGTTTGGTGGTCGGTTCACCATTCTTTCAAGGCGTGTAGTGAGCACGGCAATACTATCGTTGATTGAGCGCTGCAATGTGATCGTGGTAGCTTGAAACTTCTGTCGATGTCCTCATTAATGGTAGTGCGTTGTTCATCCAAGAGCGTCATGAGTTCTCCCTTTATAACACACTCTTTCTCATCAGACGTTTCACCTGTCATGGTTAACAGAAAACAAAAGACAACACAAAGATATTATCCCTATCAACTACTTGGTGATGGAAGGTGAAAACACACACTCTCAAGCATCTTACCACACTCTTACAGGTGTTCTTACCAATGCAGCAGGTGGTATGACCGGTGGCTGGTTCGTGATACCTTGTCGAGAGTTGGTATGATTGCAAGAGGGGATCTGTTCTGATCAAGAGTAGGTGGAGCTCGGAAGGCACAATATGTAGCAAGGATTAGCAAAAACCGTAACCTGATTAGCAAAGTTGAATAAGGGTCCAAAGTACCTGTCACGGTTGCTGGCCTAAGAAGTGTCCCTAGCCCTAGCACACACTGATCGATAACAAGGACTTGATACAAGGATTCAAAGGATGCAAGGCGGGGAGTGGTCGTAGACCAACTGGGGGTGGTCGATTTTCTTCTTCTTCACTTGGGGTGGTCGGTTTGCTTCTTCTTCTACTCTCTTTTCTTTTTTTTTGACTGCCTAAACCCAACCTAGGGTTCATTTCTTCTTCTTTTTTCTCTTTGTTTTTTATCTCTCTTTCTTTTTTTTTGATTGCCGAAACCCAACCTAGGGTTCCCTTTTTTTTGCGAATGTGACCTTGACTCAAAACTCTTCAAAACCCTCTTCTGGGTCTATGGATATATATGGGTCACAAACTTTTTATAGAAGGCAGGGGTATAAAGGTAATTAAAAGATACTCTCTCTCTCTCTCTGAACTGTGGCTATGAAAATTCTTCTCGAACTTTGTGTGGCAGGCACGATATGATGAGTGCGTGGGGTGTCCGAGAGCAACAAGAAACAATAGGGTGGTCGGGGCGGGAACGAGTAGGTGGTCGAACCCGAGTAGGTGATCGACTTCAAGTAGGTTGTCGATTCCGACTAGGTGGTCGAACGCGAGGAGGTGGTCGAAAAAGGGGGTGGCGCGGCCAGGATGGATGGTGGCACGACGGGCGACGGTGTTGACTAGCGACCAAAAACACGACTCTAAACTAGCAACACGACTTAGACAAAGGACACTAACTCAACAACGCAAAACAAAGAACGAAAATTGCAAAGGCACAATGGGTGATAGGGACAGCGGAAGAACACGACGAACAAAACATATTTTATGGGGCAATTTTCTGGAGTTTTAGGACGATGGCAAACTACTAATCTAACAGGGAAAAAATTGTGATTACCTAACGGGCAACTTTTGCTCTGATACAAACTGATGTAACGGTGGCCCGATCTTCCGAAAGGTACTAATAAGTCGATTGTGGAGAACTCGACGTTGATGATCCGAAGGCTCCGACCAGAACAGATCAAACCTCCTGCGATCACTACACCACTACTCTGATGGTTATCAACCGTGCCGAACGCGGTTGACCTCGCCAAGAAGGCTATCTCCTACATGCGAATCGAGAACACAAGCAAGAAAGTAGAAGATGCAATCTGATATTGTATTGCGAATATAGATGAAGCTCACAATGTGGGGTTCCTCAACTGAACGTGCGGTGAGACTGCTAAGCAGAATAATCTTAAAGAAAAACACACGTTAAACTATGACGGCTACTGTATATATATAGGGGACGTGAGGAGGTCGACCTAGGGTTGTGCGGTCGTGGGAAGAGGCGTACACAACCTGGACTCCGACCTCGACACGCTTACAAGACCATATTAGGCCAAAACGGTGACGCATCACCTTATTCACTATTCAGGTCGCGTATCTCTGGTCGAAGACTTGGTCGTAGGACTGGTCCTGGGGTGGTCTTGAGGAGTCCATGTTATCTCTAGTCGTAAGTCTTCTTGAAGTGGTCGTAGACCCTGCGGAACTGATTGTAGACCTTCTTGCACTGGTCGTAGTCCTAGATTCCTGATAAATAAGTTGACGAGCACGTGCTCGAGTAATTGGACCTTGCACATGAGGAGTGTTCGTATCAGTAAAAGTGATGTCATCATCATGAAGCTTGGGTACACCCAATCGTCCTATGTGGTGGGAAATAGGGCCCAACCGAAGAGATGGAGAAGTAAAGCGACGAGGTGGATCCTAACAAGCTCGGTAGGTGCATCCGACGAGCATTGATTGAAATTCCAGAGCCAGCTGTCCGAGATAGGTATGCCAAACCGATGCCCCAACAGAGCCTTCCAGTCCGTCGGCGGATGACCAGGAACAGGTGGCTCATCCCTGATCGGGAGACCGGTCAAGAATGAGACATCCTAGAGAGTGACTATCATCTCTACCCACCGAAAGTGGAAGGTGTGTGATGCGGACATCCTTAGCTATGTTGTTTCATAGAATGAAACATCCTAAGAGAGTTGAAAACTATCATCTCTACCAATAATGAGCGAGATGACCGAAGTGGAAGGTGTGAGTCTCGGGTCTCCACGTCAAATCGACAAAGCGCAAGCCCAACCAAATTCAAATCGGAATCAACTCAGAATTCAATTCGGATTCGGAATCAGCCTCAAATTCGTTCGGAATCAGTGAAGTAGTGTCTGACCAAGAGCAAACTCATAAAGGGCAACAAGCCCAAATCCGAATTAGTCCTCTTGGCCAGCCATGAGGAGGATCACTATATATAGGGTAGACGTAGTGATCATCGAGCTCCAAAGCAGAGGAATACTTCTCGTTCTTGCTTTTCAAATTGCGCCTTCGCTTGGTCGTGGAGGTGTGTTTGGCCATCCGCATCCCACCGTGGTTCGTCAGGTGATCCACAACTAGCACACACCGTCGTCTAAAGTGAAGTAGATGCTCATCGAGCTCGTAGAAGGGTTCCATGATCCACAACTAGCACCGGTGATGCTCATCGTAGAAGGGTTCCAGTAGCTCCGGTAGAGACATAATTTGCAAGAGATCAAAGACATAGATAAGTAGCGAATAAATTAATAATGACGATGAATTACTATAAATTAAAAAATATGACTAAACATAGACAACAAAATAATATACACTAATTAACTATGATCAAATTAATTACAACTAATTAAGTATTACTAAATTAGTAGGACTAAATTAGTTATGACCAAATTAATATGAGTATTTAAAAACCTCTTAATTAATTTGGACTAATTAATTACCGCAAATGAATTAGAAAAATGTAATTACAACTTAATAATGAATTAAATACCACAAAATTAATTTTGAGTAATTAATTGCCACAGATTAATTACAAATAAAAAAATTATCACTACATAAAGCCACTGAAATAATTACGACTAACTAACTACTATTAAATTAATTATGGCTAATTAAGTACGACTATTTAACTAAAACTAATTAATTGCAACTAATTAATTACGACTAATTGATTAACTGACACTAACTAATTATGATTAATTAATTTGTGACTAATTAACTAGGTCACGAATAAATACGTAAGATTAATTTAACAACGAATGATTAATTATAACCAAATTTATTGCAACTAATCAAATAACATAAATTTAATAACGCCTAAATTATAAGGACTCAATTAATTATGCCTAAATTACTATAACTAATTAACTATGATTAATTAACTAACTACACATTTAATAAAGACAATACATACGAAATAAATATTACCTGTTAGTATGACCGTTAATGACAGCTCTAAACAACACTTAATCCACTGCGAAAAATGAAACCAAAACTGCGAGAGAGCGAGCAAGGATGAGTGTGAGCGAAGAGTCTCACTCGTAACTCCCATTTGTAGCTAGGATGAGAGCGAGCCAAGGGAGGGAATTGCGCATGAGCAGCATGCATGCGCTCAAGGACAGGAGAGCTAGACAGAAAGTGATGGACGCGCTGATGGACGAGACACGCGAGGATGGACGAGAGAGTGCTTTTAGCGAGTATGGGCGAGCGTGGGACGGGGCCATGTTCTCCGGGCTACAGAGGGGCGGACGCGCGTCACATGGCCTTGTCCGAAGCAGGGCGGGACGGACACGCCTTGTCCGGGCTACGGTGGGATGGACACGTACCCACGTGGCCTTGTCCGAAGCAGGGCGGGATGAACACGCCTTGTCCGGGCTACGGAGGGACGACGCGCACCACGTGGCTTGTCCATCCCTTGACGATGCAGACGAGGGGAATCCATCCTAGGGTGGAGCGGACAAGGGTGACATAGCAGTACGGGAGTTGTCCGTGCCACCCAGGAACGGTGGAGAATGGCATTTTTGCGATTACGGCTGCGAGGGTGCCGTTTTTACTAATGTCGACCTAAATAGTGTTATTTAGGCACCAAAAAAAAAAAACCGTAGCTGGCTCCACCCCTGATACGTGTATATATACATAAAGAGAGGAGCAATATGAGTCCAATACGAACACACACGCCTCAAACAAGAAGGAAGCATGGACGAATACCTAGAGAATAAGTGTTGGGGTTTGGTTACCTGTTTGATTTAATCCGGGCTCTATCTGAATCCTGATCAGAATAATCCATGCAACTATATGTATACTAATAGCATACTCGGACCACGGCCGGGCAACATAGCAGTCCATGCAAGTTGATAAGTTCACAGATCCGTATATAATCTAAAAGAGACCAGAAAATTTAATCTGGTCGCGCTAGAGCGTCCAACTGCTCTAGTAGGCAGGTCGCTGGATCTGATAATTAAGTTGATCTTACACACGGAGATTCCTTGGGAATCATATTTGTATGCATCGCAACAAAGAAACAGGCAGAGTTAAAGTTAGGAGCCTCCTGAGTTGGAATTGGAACGGCGCAGCTACCATAGTGCCTGGAATAGTGGAGAGTCAGGGTCAGGCAGGCAGGTCGCTGCTCGCTAGCCATGCATGTGCATGAACAAACAAATCTAGCAATCGCCCTTGGCCTTCTTCTTCCCGGCCTCCCCCCTCCTCAATCTCCCAAGGCCGTCTCCGAGGTAAATCAATCAGCTCCTGTCGTCCATTGCAAGTTTGTTTCGTATATCCCATTGATTGCAAGATTGTTTGTATCCATTGCGAAATTGCCTAGGTTGCCTGTCACAAATTAAGGTAGACGGAGTGATCCTTGCATGTGCATCGCATGCATGCATGCATACATGCTTGTTTCCCCCTTACTGTTCTTCCTTTCTCCCTCAATTTCTTGCTAAATTGAATTGTAATCTCTGGAATTAATTCCTTGGCCATTAGAATTTGCGGTTTGCAATACAAGAAACTATTTTCACGCAACGTTCTTGCTGTCCTTGTGAGGAATCAACTAATTAGTATCCAATTATTGATTAATGGATTAACTAGTGCTCATATCTAGTACCACTACTAATTCTTGGCTGCTCGATCGATCTTGCCAAAAAATATACTAATTGTCAATCGTTAGGTGCTGCAGGGGCGCTCAGCCCGTTGCTAATCAATAATTCAGGCGATCGACCATGTCTTCCGCCGCCGTGATGCCCATGCCGAGCAGCGCCTCCCCCTTCGCCGCCGGAGCGGAGGGCGTCGGCGACGAGGACGAGAGGCGCGACGCGCGGCCGATGAGCATCGCGTCGTCCTCGTCGTCGCTGCGGCGGCGGGCGATGAGCGCGTCTTCGAAGCTGCTCCGGAGCTCCCTGAGCAAGAAGGCGGGGCGGCAGCGCAGCAGCAAGGTGATGTCGGTGTCGATCGAGGACGTGCGCGACGCGGAGGAGATGCAGGCGGTGGACGCGTTCCGGCAGACGCTGGTCCTGGAGGAGCTCCTCCCCTCCCGCCACGACGACTACCACATGATGCTCCGCTTCCTCAGGGCCCGCAAGTTCGACATCGATAAGAGCAAGCAGATGTGGACCGACATGCTCCAATGGCGCAAGGAGTTCGGCTCCGACACCATCATGGACGTACCTACTATCAACATCCATTCTCGCATCAATGAACAATTCTATCCATGGATCGATCAAGAATGGAACAAGTGATCCGTGGATTCTTGATTCTTGCAGGATTTCCAGTTCGAGGAGATCGACCAGGTGCTGGAGCACTACCCGCAGGGCCACCACGGCGTCGACAAGGACGGCCGCCCGGTGTACATCGAGAAGCTCGGCCAGATCGACACCAACAAGCTCATGCAGGTCACCAGCATGGACCGCTACGTCAAGTACCACGTCAGGGAGTTCGAGAGGGCATTCGCCGTCAAGTTCCCCGCATGCTCCATCGCCGCCAAGCGCCACATCGACCAGAGCACCACCATCCTCGACGTCTCCGGAGTGGTACGTAATTGCCTAATTGCTTGATCAATCGTGCATCCATGTTTCTCCAGTCTTAATTTCAGATATTCATTCATGCATTGCACACTCTCTTATTATTATTATTGTTGTTGTTGTTATTATTATTATTATTTGAGAGAACACAGTCTTCTTTTACATCTTCAGGGGTACAAGAACTTCAACAAGGCT
This sequence comes from Hsuehochloa calcarea, assembly GCA_036346395.1. NCBI lineage: Eukaryota > Viridiplantae > Streptophyta > Magnoliopsida > Poales > Poaceae > Hsuehochloa > Hsuehochloa calcarea. The sequence goes on along the minus strand of CM070596.1, from coordinate 3,406,448 downwards.
GCAAGGGATCTCATCGGCCGCCTCCAGAAGATTGATGGGGATAACTACCCTGAGGTATGTCATATGCGCAATCGCGACATTTGAAGCACTTTCTATTTTTTACTAGTACCGTGTTAGAAATTTTGTCTGATTAATTGATGATTCTGATGTATGCATCCAGACGCTGTGCCGGATGTTCATCATCAATGCCGGTCAGGGATTCAGGCTTCTGTGGAACACAGTCAAGTCTTTCCTGGACCCCAAGACCACAGCCAAAATCCATGTAATCGATCTCTTCTTCATCCTGCATCAGTCATTGGCTAAGCTACATCTAATCAGAGTTGTCATTACATATGTTTACATTTTGTGCCTTGTTGTAGGTCCTTGGCAACAAGTACCAGAGCAAGCTGCTAGAAGTTATTGATGCCAGGTTTGTCCAAGAAACTTTCCAACCCATGTTTCTGCTTCTACAGATTTCATACTGTCCATGAAAATGGAATCGCCTTGAACAATTAGACATGTTGAACTCACTTCTTATTCTTGTTTTTTCGGAGTTCAACAGCGAATTGCCTGAGTTCCTTGGTGGCACATGCACCTGCGAAGGCGGTTGCATGCGCTCCGACAAAGGACCATGGAAGGACCCTGAAATCATAAAGGTTACCAAATATATAGCTTATATACATGAGCCATCACTTATCCGACAATTATAGTCTATCTAGTGCAGATTTGCCATGAAAAAACTGAACTTCTTACCACAAGTACTTTGAATATTTTTTGGTACTGATGTTCCATTTGACTCTTCAGATGGTCCAATGTGGCATGGGGAGATGCGGAATGAATAGCTCGGACCCTATTGAGGCTGACGAGAAGATGATCACCGAGGACGACATAGTACAAATTCCTAAGGTTTGATTAATTTTCTTATATGCAGGTTTTCAGGGTCATTTTCGCATTTTCCTGCATCTCTGAACAATGCTTCAGTACTGTACAGAAGGGTGTGGAGTGTGCATTGATCTTTTCTTCTTCTTGTGTGTTTTCGTATGCAGAAGCAAGAATCATTGCGTCGTGACTCCGTTGATTCTCCCAAGATCCCACGCGAAAAGATTGAGCATCCGCAGATGTCTCCTCTCCACGAGATGGCAACTTCAGAGATGAAGGTAAAAAAATATGACCGCTACATAATCCACCTGTCACAACCTAAGCGGTTGAGGCACCTAACATTTTGTCGGATTTGCTACAGTAGTAACCTAAAAAAATTCTTTCCGTGCATAGTATCTTCAATTTAGAAGGCCAAGCATCTATTATTTGTTTAGCCTAATTTGTTACATCTGCACCTCGCCTCTGATAAGTTAGCTGATTCTGTGCATTGACATAGAATTTGCAAGCTCCTTCCGGCAAAGAAGGCAGCTCTTCTCGTTACGACGATCTATTCCCCATGGTGGACAAGAACATGGAATTCAACTGGAATGGCGAGGTCAGCGCCGAGAAGCTCGCGCTCGCAAGAGGTCCACTCCACTCATCTTTCACCCAAATTCAGTACACCATAGGGCTACACTAGATCAAAGATAGATAAATGAATGAAAGTAGTGAAGCATCAATTCATGCGCGACAATCATCGAGTTCAGTCTTCGTCGTCTCTGAAGAAGTGTGTTGACTGACCCTGGCAGATATGTACGCCTCGCTGCCCGACGCCTACAAGCACGGTGACGCCAGTGACCGGCAGGTGGTGACGGGGTTCATGGCGTTCGTGATGGGGGTGGTGGCCATGTTCCGCGTGGGCAAGATCGCGCCCAAGAGGGCCATGGACGCGGCAATGGGCATCGCCACCATGGAGGCCATGGCCAAGAACCGGAGGCTTCAGCAGCAGCAGCAGCACGAGCAGCTGGCCGGGCCCGACACCGTGATGGTGTCGGCGGCGCAGTACCAGGCGCTAGTGAAGCGGCTGGGCGACCTCGAGGAGAAGGTGGCCGCGCTCAGCGCGAGGCCCCCCGAGATGCCGACGGACAAGGAGGAGATGCTCCGGGCCGCCGTCAGCCGCGTCGACGCCCTGGAGACCGAGCTCGAATCCACCAAGAAGGTGATACATATTGCAGCACCCACGCATGCACATGGAGATGCTTCTCTAGCTAGTCTCTAGCATATTCTAGATTAGTATGGCATGTTAGGCAATGAACACCACCGAAGTATCTGACAATGGCTGATGTTTGCAGCTCTTGGAGACATCTTCTGGGCAGCAGGAGGAGGTGCTGGCTTACATCGAGAAGAAGAAGAAGAAGAGCAAGATGGTAAGGGCGTGCTTCGATTTGATGCCTGCGTTGGTCTGGGTTTTCTTTCAGCTTGTTAGTGTTGGTTCGTTTTTATCACCTGATTTCATTGAAGTTTTGTCTTCAACAGCAGAATCCATTCCGTTGGTGAAGGTTGATGACCCATGGAGCAGCAACGAGCGGTGCAAATCAGATCAATCAAATCTTGTGTCTCTGTGACTCTGTGTCCCCTCCTCTCCTACTACTAAAATAAAAACTATATATATATATACAGCAAAAGAAAGGGCAAAAAGGCAAAAAAATTCTGACACCCACTGGGTTGGGCTACTACTGCTACCCTATCAAACTGGTGATGGTATGCCAAAACTGTGTACCCCACTGATGTGCTTGCATCTTATCAAAACACATGCTCCTTCGTTTAGAAATGCACGGGGTTTTAGAAATCGTGCGGTCTACTTATCTAACTTTAACTAATAATGTATTAAAAAAACTATTTAAATTTATCATAAATGAATAGTATCATTAAATTTGTTATGATAAATATTTTCATAAAATAACAATTTTATAATTTTTATACTAACACAATTATATAAAAGTAAGTCAAAATAAGGTATTAGAGACCGTATCGATATCTAAAACATCCTACATTCTTAAACGGGTGGAGTATACACGTGCACAAATTGTAAAGCCTTGTCTTTGAATCTCTGCTCAATGCGCTTGCAAGACCTCCTGTGTTATGTCATGATATATGGTCACTCTGCTGGCATAGCATATAGATCAACTGAACGTCTAGCATAGCAGTTAGGTCAATCAAATCGCGGAGAGAAGCAAATCATAGCTGGAAGCTACACGCGTACTGTCAGCCATCTAACCACCCACCCCCATCACATCAGCATATAATGCTGAAAACGCGGATAACAAACCAATCATTGGTGTAACGAAACAATTAGGATGCGCAACAGAATTCATACAAGCACAAGCCAGGTCACAGCAGAAATATGCTGAACTTTCTGTCTGTACTGACGGAGGGAGCCATGAAAAGGGCAGAACTCAGTGCAAAAGCAAATTTATTTATGCCTGGATCTTCTATCGATTTACAACCGATGTCTGTCGTTTCACATTTGTCAGGAAAATGAACAGGTAGCCGCTTACAACATCTCAAATGCCATCTTTGGCATCTCAGAAAGCAGAAACTAAACAAGGGGGCGCCTCTCCTGGTCCTAATAGCAAAACATTACCGTCTTCTTCTTCTGCGGTACGAAGGTAGACATTAGACATTAGAAAGTGATCAAGAGATGAGAAAAGTAGCGAAAGGACCACAATATGGCAATATGCATTACAAACCTGAGCCTTGGCAACCTCCTTACTATCGATGTACGCAAGTAGTTCCTCTTGCTTGATAAGAGCCTCGTGTAAGGCCTAAATAAATTTTGCAAATGTGCAGGGTAAGTGATGGCTAGTGAACTTGCTGAAACTAGTAAAACGTACAAAAAATTCTGAAGTGAACTTTATCTGCATGTGCAGTGCTGAATTTTTGTACCATTGGTGCAGTTTGGAATTACCTTCTTAGTTACAATGAGTTCAGCTTCCAGTGCATCAACACGGCAGACAGCAGCATTAAGCAACTCTTCTTTCTCGCAAGGCATTTCAGAAGGCTTTTCTTGAAGCATCTGAAACTTCTCTTCAAGCTCTCCCAGCCTTTGCAAGACTGATGAAAACAGGACAGTTTCAGCAAACACAGGTCTTGGCGAAGGGGGGCAGAATTCCTCTTTTGGCATGGAGTCTGGATATAATGCAGAGTGCTGTTCTTTTGACTCATTTTTATCTGGCAATCTCCTTGTGGCAAGATCTTTAATTGATCGAACCAGCATTACAATAGCCATCAGAGCTGCAACAATCTGATCCCAAGACATTTTGGATGACCTTGCGGTGCTTGTCAAAGAAGAGTCTACATTAAAGAAAATTAGCAGATATCAGGTTTTGGCAGTAAGCGAAAGCATCTTTCATATCCTGAAATTAAATTAAATTGACAATGACCAACATTTCGATGGGAAGGGTGCATTTCGAGGTACTTCTCTCTTCCATGTTGCATACACAGCTTTGTCAACAACAGGAACATCGTATTCAGGCATACGGGTAGAAAAGCTAGTGGCCCTAACCATCTTGACCTGAAAGGGAAAACACAAGTTCAAATCTATGTAGCATAATCCATATCAATAACAGAAGGCAAAGGTAGAATGGGCTGTAAAGCTTACTCCTAACACATTGAAATTTTAAGTGGTGCTTGCAAGGAAATTAAGATAGAAAGGAAGTGGTGCTTGGTGTTACTTGTTAAGCACCCAATATCCTACAAGTGTTGTTTATGGGATGGAGACAGGCAGTTCCAATTGTTTTATTCATTATGGAATTTTATCAATATACAAATAATTAAGATCAACCATCGCATATTAACATTACTTGATTACTCTGGAGCACAGTGGCTTGAGTGTTATTAGAATCTCACTCGAGTTATATTGCTGAGCAAGCTGGCTGACATTCTGTTTGCAGTGCCAGATAGAAACCGACTGGTTCATTGCTTAAAATTGACCACATCTTAGATACTGCTGCTACGAATACATGAAATAAATTTTTCCTAAGACTGTAGATAGCAATCAAGCATCATCTGGTACAGATACTTCTAACTAGTGTAACATCTGGCATAGAAGATGCAGGCTAGCATTACCAGTTCACTACAATAATGCTTAATAAACATTTCGTCAAGAAATCAGTTAAATTATTCATGAAAAATAATTGAAAAAATATCAGTCATCATGTTGATACGAAACAGAGATAGGGAGGGAGGAAATAACACCATCAGATGATATCATGGAATACTTCATGCAAAGAATAGATTAATTAAACTCAAATACTGACCTCTTCACGAACCGGGGTTAACTTAGGATGAGAGATGTAACTTCTCAGAGCTTTGGGGGAAGTAACATCGTCAGCTTCAGATCCAGACTCAGCAGTTGATGTATCGCTCCCGTGTGTCTAGCATTCCACATTAAAGAAAAATTAGGCTCCCACTGTCCCACACAGAGATTTTAGACAAAGAAAGCAATAGAATTGATTGAGACATACTGTTTGGTGCTTGGGCTTGGCATAAGAAATATTTTTTTCCTCTCCATTGGAAATAGTTACAATTTGCCGAGCGCACTGGGCCTCACCACTAAGGACTATCTGGTATTAGTATAAAGAAGTATACATATGAGAAGGGAATATATTAAGGAAATAACTGATAATAGATAGATGAATAGCAGGGATCCCATGAACCATACCTTCAATATGTTTGGGTCCTTCCATGGTCCTTTTTCAGCTTTAAGACACCCTCCATATTCAGGACAGGTACAAGTGCCACCAAGGAATTCCGGTAATTCACTGATTAATTCTCACAAGTGGAAGGAATAATTAGAACTGAGGATTCATAAAGCAAGTGTCAAAAGAAGTGTACATTAAACGTCACTTACCTAGCATCAATTATTTCAAGCAGCTTACTTTGGTATTTGTTACCAAGTACCTGAAGAAACATAAGAATACCTTTGAAATCAACTTTTGCATGCAAAAGGTAACGTGTAGTCAGGGAGACTTACATGTATCTTGGAAGTGGTTTTGGGGTCAAGGAAGGACTTCACAGTGTTCCATAACAGCCGAAAGCCCGGACCAGCATTGACAATAAACATTTGATATAGAGTCTGGTGACACGAAACCAAAAAGGGGAACATTTAACCCAATAAATGTGAGAAAGAAAATACACAGACACAGCAGTATGTTTATCACAAGAGTGGAGTAGAAATGGAAATCCAGACCTCTGGGTAGTTATCATTGTCAATTTTCTGCAGTCGTGTAATTAGTTCACGTGCAGTTTTGCTGAAATTTTTCAAGCCCTGCAAAGCATGTATCGAATTAGCACTCACTACTTGTCAAGTTTGTGACAGAAGGAACATATTGTGGAGATTAAATCTTCAGCAACGCACCACACCCTGAACATCCAGAATTGTTGTGCTCGAATCAATGTGCCTTTTTGCAGCAAGAGAGCATGCTGGAAATTTGATCAAGAAGCTCCTCTCAAATTCCTTGACATGGTATCTTACATATCGGTCCATTGTTGTTACATGCATAAGCTTGTTAGGTTCAACCTTTCCAAGTCTTTCGATATAAACTGGTCTCCCCTCTTTGTCAACACCATGATAACCATGAGGATAATATTGCAGAACAGAGTCCAACTCGTTGTAATCGAAATCCTACAGACAAATGTAGTTCTAAGAGTTATATATAGCCAAACAAACTCTAAACGGTCTCAAGAATTAATCTCAGATAACTAACCTCAACAATTGTATCAGTACCATACTCCTTCCTCCATTGAAGCATGTCATTCCACATTTGCTTTGCTTTCTCAACGTCAAATTTCCTTGCTTTTAAAAATCTGTACATAACCAATTTTATTTAGGTTGTAGTAGCACACTTGCAATATCTCTATTTCTACTACTTCAAAATTGTAGTGGTCGTCCGTCCTCCTTAGTGCGACAAAAGTCATTGGATGTGTCCTCCTTCATGCGACTTGGCCCATTGGATCTTCTCCCGTGCGTGCAGTTCGCCACTCCCGGTCGAGCAGAAACCGCGCTCTGCACTCCCATCTCCCGGCCCGGTCTCCCATCTCCTCCCATTGAAACTGTCACCCCACCTCTCTCACTCTCGTGTGCAACCTTGTCATCTCCTCCAGATCACAATCCCCTTCTGAGATGGAGGCGGGTTTGCCCCCAAGCTCCTCGCTTCGTCTCCCTGCAGACAAGATATACACCGTCGACGACAATGGCAGGAACCGAGGGAGGCGAAGGATCTAACGATGGCGGCTTGCGCTCGACGGCGGCGTGGATGGTGGCGAGGTAGCGGCGACCAAGGGGCAAAACAGAACCCCGACGAGGAGTGGTCCTTTGGGTGGCGGTGGCACAGCAAGGCCGGCGGCAGCAATGGCGGTGGCGGCGGAAACGGCGAAGCGCTGGCGCCCAAGGAAAAAGAAGGCGCGCACAAGGTTGGCAACGGCACGGGGAATGCTACGGGATTCCTAGCTAGCTCCTCCCTTGCCGCTCACCGTCCCAAGTCCAGCTCTAGTTATCCGTCACTAGCCTGTTTGCAATTGCCTCGCCGATCCACCCACCACAATGGGCAACGTTCATTTGCATTTGCTCATCGTGGGGTTCATCCTACTCATGCCCACGCCCCAGCAGGCCCATGCCAAGTACCATGCAGAAAAAGAAAATGTGTCTCGAGTCGAAGGCTGTTTGTCTCCGATGGAGTACGTTTCTGTCCGTCTCCTGTATATCTACAAGAGTTAACGATTGATTATTTTTTTGTTTTTTTGCGTTGTTCTCGTCTTGGAAGCAATACATTATGGTAGTACTCGTAGAGCCTGTGTTGCATTGCATTCTTTTTTAGCCTGCATGTGTTTTCAGAATGTTTGTTCTCCTGTCTGAACGTGCGTCTCCCCTTTCATTATCAAATCATTCATTCATTATTTTGCCTACCTACCTACGGTGACCAGTGGCAGCCTCCAATCGTAACAATTGACTTCAACGTTGTGACGGACGAGTACGCCACCTTCCTGCTCGAGCTACACGGGGTGCTGACTGACAACCCGACGCGCTAGGATGCGTACGACGTCCCTGTTCTGGCGCGACAGCACGTAAATCGCATTCCTACCAGATGGGTCTGCGTCAATTTCGTCGGTAGGGACTCCGCTGTGGACAAGACAATAATCGCCATCAGAAACGACAATATTTACCTCATGGGGTTCAGCAATAACATTGGGGCTTGTTCGCGTTCGCCGACCGCGAGCTCCTCATCCCTACCTCCACTCGGCTGTCGTTTGCGGACAGCTACGTGAAACTCTGTCAGCGGCTACCGGAACCTGCAGTACATCAACCTGGGTAAGGAATACACGCTCCAAACCGTGCGCAAGTTCACGCTTCACCGCCCTGATCCCAATGCCTCCTACAACGCGATGTATTTGCCAACACGATGTCTTTGGCGTACCACATCAGCAGCGCGTACGACATCCGACCCCACAGCACCACGTATTTGGCCTGCATATCGATGATCCGGGTCGTGACCTCCCACCCGTGCACCAGCGTGTTGGGAGATCGGGACGAATCTTTCGGCCTCCGCCACCATGACGCAGAGCCTCACGTTGGAGGCGTCGGGATCATGGCGGTGAAGTGCGAGCATACGCACGGCTTGAAGCATGTATTCCTTGCTCGTGTTGATGTACTATGTGTTCCGGTAGCCGCTGACAAGTTCACCGTAGCTATCCCCCAAACGGCAGCCGAGTGGAACCGGGATGAGGAGCTCGCGGCCGGCGAAGCGAACCAGGACCTCGAAGCGAACCAGGACCTCATGTTATTGTTGAACCACACGAGGTAAATATTGCCGTCTCTGATGGCGATTGTTGTCGTGTCCGACGAACTTGACGCAGACCCATATGGCAGGAATGCGATTCACGCATTGCCACACCAGAACAGGGGCGTTGTACACATCCTTGCGCGTTGGGTTGTCAATCAGCACCCATGCAGCTCGAGCAGGAAGGTGGCGTACTCGTCCGTCCTGACATTGAAGTCAATCGTGACGATCGGAGGCTGCCAGCAATCGCTGCAGACAGGCAGGCTAAATAATGAATGAATGATTTGATTATGAAAAAGGAGACGTGCGTGCAGACAGGAGAAGAAACATTCTGAAAATGTATGCATGCCAAAAAGGAATGCAATGCAACACTGGCAAGCAAACAATGCAACACAGGCAAGCAAACAATGCAAAACAGGCCCTACGAGTACTGTCATCATGCATTGCCGCCAAAATGAGAAAACACATAAAGCAAAAGAATAATCACTCGTTAAATCTTGCAGATATACAGGAGACAGACAGAAACATACTCCGTCGAAGACAAACGGCCTTCGACTCGGGACACATTTCCTTCTTGCGCATGGTAATTGGCATGGGCCAGCTGGGGCGTAGGTACGAGTAGGATGAACCCCATGATGAGCAAATGCAAATGAACGTTGGTCATTGTGGTGGGTGGATCGACGAGGCAAATGCAAACGAGCTAGTGATGGATAGCCAAAGCTAGACTTGGGATGGTGAGCGGTAAGGAGCTAGCTAGGAATCCACTGGTACTTATAGCGTAGGCATGCACTTAGCAGTGGTTTCTCCCCCTGTTCATTGTATTGGTTCTCCTAAGTAGATCTCAAATCAAAAGGTGTGCTATGCATGCTCTCAAGTTTTCTCGAATCGAGACAGAATGTGGACCATTTTAATTAGCTAGCTAGCCCGGTTATTAAAAGTAGAACCACCCATAGAAATAGCGATGGAAATAAGCAATGGGCTAGTGCACACGAAAGGTGGTTGCACCCTGATCACAACCCCTAATTTTCTTATCTTAACTAATAAAAGAAGGGGTTTACCCCCGCGCTCCACGCAGTGTGTCCAATGTGTCAAACACGCCCCGCCCCACCCACACTATGTAAAAAAACGCTACGAACCCACGCTGTGGAACCACTATGTCAGACACGCCCCGCCCCGCCTCTACTGCGCGCACCTCTTCGTCCCCACCGCCGCATCTGCTCCTCGCATCCGCTTCTGCTCGTTCCATCTTTTGTATCAAACCCATCGTCCTCTCTCCTCTCTACCCACACACCAACGATGGGCGGCGGCTGCGGGGCGACGTGTGCAAAGGGTGGCAACGGTGAGTGACTAGCCATGGTGGGCGACGGCGAAATGGCAACTCCTGATGTCAGCAGGGCGGCCACCTCCTTCACCGATGAAGCCCTACATCAGTGACTCCGGATCTAGGCACAGCGGATCCGAATCCGTCGTCTCCACCCCTCCAGCGGCTGGCAACCCCGGATCTGGGCACGACGACTCCAGATTTATTGTCTCCACCCTTCCGGCAGCCGGATCCGACGTCGTCCAGCCCTCTGTCAAATGGATCTGGTCATCCTCCTTCGGTGAGGACGCGGTTTGGTGCATCTTCGTTGTCTTGTGCACTCGCATTCGCCTCTAACACCACTGGATCTATGACAAATCCCGCCGCTCCTCGCATCCGCCTCTAACGCCGTCGCATCTGCGAAGCCCCTCCCCTACCAAGCCGCTCCTCGCATACACACTGCCCCGCCCCTAACATTGTCGCTCCTCTCATTTGTGCCACCCCCGCCCTAGTCATCCCTACCTCCGCCACTGCCAACATCTCGCGCTGGCCCTCACCTGGCGAAACCGACCCCGACACCTCTGCCTCCGCCTCCGCCCCCTTTCCAAGGCTCGCGCCACCGTGAGTGCCACGCCGCCCTACATCTAGCTGCCATCCCCCATCTATCGACGCTGACGACACAAATCGATGTTGCACCCATCTTCCTCGACAACCAGCCAGCTCGACTGCACAACACGTTCCTTGCTAAACGCCCAGGTTGAGTGCACAGCGGTTGAAAACAATAACGAGCGTGCGCGTTGGGCGATTACATCCTTCCACACTACTTCAGACGATGCAGGAGGGGATGGGGAGGGGGCAAGGAAAGGCAAGGCGCCAGGAGGAAGCGGTCGCGGTGCGGATGGTGTGGGAGGAGATGGCGACGGGCAAGCGGGTGGAGTGGCGGACCCGAGTAAGGGCAAAATTATCCCATTGCCTGGCTAAAACAGGAGAAAACAAAGGAAAATAATAAAATAATGCAAACGTGGTATTTAATCAAGGCTTCCATCTAAAGATGGGTGTATTATTAATTACCTCGGGAAGAGGGGTATATGCTATATTGACTCTTTACAGAATTGTTGCACGGGAGAAAACAAGGGAGGGTATATTATCAATTCCCTCTTTACATAATTGTTGCGATTGTTGCACGAAATTCTTGTTCTATCATGTTGCCCGTAGATATATATATATATAGCATCTTTTAATTAGTTGATTCGCTTTATGTGTTAAAGGGAAATATTATTTATGTAAGGTTTGGAATTCCGTTGCAACGCACGGGCACTCTACTAGTGTAAAAGAAAATTAGACATGTCAAGCTCAATTAAAAGGGCAACCACAATTGATAGGATATATACCTGAGAAGCATATGATAGTCATCATGCCTTGCAGGCAACAACTCATCCAAAAGCAGTGCTTGTCTAAATGCTTCGACTGCTTGCAGCTCCTCTAGGTCACGGACATCTTCAATAGACACAGAGAGAACCCGACTGCCACTCTTCCTCCTGTTTTTCTTCTTTAAGGAATGCCTAAGCTTAGATGATGCATCTATAGCTTTCTTCTTCAAAGAGCCCATTCTAGTCCTCTTTTCATCTTCTGAGTTTTCAACATCTGACTTATGGTCCCTCCGCTCATCATGACTTGAACACCCTTCAAAACCTAAAACATTGGAATGTAAATAAGCAACTGGCCATGCCAACTTGTCCAAGTTTACAGCACTAAGCTACTTCAATGCAAAATTATTTCTCACCAGTAAGCAGCCATATGAAACATCTACAGCTCAACATATTAAAAGCATAACATTGGGTTTGTCTAAAGCTCTAGGCTCACCCCGGCAATAGAATTAGTAAAACTACAACAGATGTCATGCCAACTTTTTAACAAAAAAGCTTTGGGTATAGCTTTGTTCAGAATAATTAATCACGCTAACTAGCTAAGGTTCCCAACCTGATGATAATTCAATGTTCACAGACTTATGTGGCCAGATGAGTACAGCTACAATTAGCATAAACATTCAACGGTCCAACTTCTATGTGAGTTTTAGAAACAAGGATCAAACGAACATAATCATTAATCATCTCCCTGCATTCCGCCTAAACAAAATATGGTGTGATATTTTGAGCTGATGTGAACAAAAAGGTTCTAACCCAAGAGGACAAATATGCTCTTAATTGCGAGGTGCCTTTCCAGTTGCCCACCAGTTGATACCAAACTACAGTGGCAAGTGCTTCATTGCTTCTTGCGTTGAAATTTCCGGTGTTCATGTCTACCATACTAGGGATCATAAATTTAACCTTGAACAGGTTACAGGTTAAGACGCTGTTTCATGCGGAACTCGGTCTGAAACCTTCTTCTCATAGCAAAAAGATTTCCTCCCTTCTAGCCTAGCATATTGCTTGCCTCCGGAAGAATCCCACACAAAGCCCTGAAGTTTATGCGCCAGCAAATCTAACCTAGCCTGGCCACTCCTTCATAGGAAACTACGCGTCCATCTAACTAAAGACTAGAACACCTTTGATGAGACCAAAACAACGCAATATTGAACCGGTCAAACCACATCTCACCTCGCAGCCAAACCATCCTATGACCCGATGCATAGGTCTCCAACGAGAAAAATGTTTTTTTGAAGAAAAAACTAATCCATTTTCAATTAGAACCCAAAGAACTCGCGGCCGCCTCAATGCAGCTAATCTAATCTAATCAACCATGTTCACAAGACAGTTCGCGGAATCTCGGGAACACGGCGAGAAAACCCAATGCGGCCAACCCAGTCCACACTCACGAACCAGCCGCAAATCCCCCAGAAAAATCGAGAGAAGAAAGTTGACGAGCGAGCGAGCGAGAGAGAGGGAAATCTCGAGCTCACATGGCCGCGCGAAGCGATCGAGATGGCCCGACATGGACCGGCGACGCTGGGTCCTCTTCTCCTCCGGCTCCTCCTCCTCCTTCTCCCCACCTCCGAATCCTGAAACGAAACCCACATTCCCGTCAGAAACCCTAGAACCCCCTCCATTAAAAAAACCCAAAAATCATTAAAAAAAAACGCAACGAGCGGAGCCGCCGGCCTGGCGGGGGATCTCGTCTCCCACCCACCTCACCTCGGGACGTCGGCCGGCGCCGGCGCAGCGGGGGGTGCGTCGTCGCGTGGGAACCCGAGGTGAGGGGAGGGGAATTTCTTGGGGAGTGGCGTCACGTCACAGAGGATGGGGGAGGAGAGGGTGGTTAGCGGAAACTTTAATGGAGGAGGAGAGAAAAAAGAGCCGAGCCGAGGAGGAGAAAAGTGTCCTTGCCGATTCCTCCGGGAATTCGGTGCTCCTCACCTGTATGGTTTCCGCTTCGTTCGCGTTTCAGCCCCTGCGCTTTTCCGAAATTGCGCTCCCCTTCTGGCGGCTGGTCCTCTCCTCCGGTTGTTGCTGGCTGGTTATTGCAATATTATCTGGCAGGATGTAAAGTTTTTTATTTTGGTAACAATATAAATGAGATTTTTGCAATTGATGCGAGGATTGCGAATTAGTGGCAGGCGAATCTTGAAGGTAACATGGCGTGTGAAAAAAGAGGACGGATCTTTGAAGTTTTTGCCACCGGTGATGCTTCATGTGCGCTTTATATGGGGTGATACTTTTTTTCTTTACTATCTTGTCATCGGTGAATCTTTGAAGTTTTTGCCACCGGTGATGCTTCGTGAGCGCTTCTTGTCGGCAAGGTGCGCTTCATGTGGGGTGATACTTCTTTCTTTACTATCTTAAATATATGAGTTACCAGAATCTAATCGATGATGGATGGTCGTCGTCTTCACCGGTGCTGCGGTGTATGGTGATCTGAGCGACGGGAATGTGGTGTCGTTGCGCGGTGGAGTAAGTGAGCTGAGGGAGGTGGATGTTGCGGAGATGGTCGATGAGTTGGCCCAAGCTTCACACAATAACTTCAGTGAAGTTCATCCATATACCCACGGGCAATCGACTGGAATAGCGCGACATAGTTCTCCACAATCCTTGAACTAGATATTATTGACCAACGATGAAATGATGTAGCCTTCTCCAACTGAATAACATTATTTATAGCAAGAATGAGCACATAGAGTACTCAACAAAGTCACCACAATGCAGATATATATAGATGATAGCTTGTTCCGAAGGATATGATATCTGTGATTCTTTTGCATAAAAGCAACAGTTGCGGTTGAATATGCATAATAGATTAAAAGCGTAATTTAAAACAAATAAAAAAATTAATAAGTATTTTCACAAAGCTCACAAAAACATAATCATTTTTTCACACAACCATATGAATTAAATCACACAACTGTCCCTCCCAACAGTTTTATGAAAATCTACTCCTCGTGCGAAATCCCCGAGCATGTCCATGACCGCAGACGCGGTTATTCGAATAGATTGTTAACACTTTGCAAAGTTTATACACTTTACCCATAAGATACAATTAATTTATCATGTCTGCTATGATTCGCTATACGGAAGTATGAGATTGAGCAATCACAAAAAAAAAGAAATATCATCTCGACAATGACTCTCCCGATGTGCATACTACTGACCCCAACCTCACTTATTGGTCCGACGCACACTGTCGGACCTGGAAGCATCAAACCGTTCATAAATGTGACCTACGTACAGAGTAGTCCACACCTTCACCCATCACTTAGCACTTAACCTACTACCTGAGTAGTCATTATCAAGACTACGTAACTTACTAAGTTAGATCTGTCTCATACTAGACATATGGTCGTACAGTAAGACTCAGTTCAATAGCGTACAAAGTTAATTCATTAATTGATAAAGGCAAAACTATCAATTTATAACTAGGTCACACAATTTACATTTCTCAATCACAAGTCCACCATGCCACAAATCCTTTCTACTTATCTCAGTCTAAATCTTTTTCTCACCCTGTTGATTAAATGTGTCATATGGCATCAATGGGTGACAACATAAAATACACAATCTTTTCACAATATATTCCATAATCACTTAGTCAAGTATGAGATTAATATTTTAAAATGATATAAATGACCTGTTGCAAGACTAAGCATACTAATCGTGTCTATCCAACCCACGTTGGTGCTACGATAATACCAACTAGTAATTAACCAAGTTAGCGTGACAAAAGATCATGATAATAGAATGAGCAATGTAGATATAATCAAATGAGTGTATAGTTAATCTCAAAACATTTAAAGAATTAAATAGTTAAAGTAACATTCAATAATTTGAATCAAAGTAATTTTGAAAAATTGGATTCAACATGCTCAAAGGTGCAGCTTGCCTTGCTATAGCAATGACATTCTTATTTTATCTTTGATCTTCTACTTCATTTACCTTCAACTCCTTCGGACGATTCCGGAATGTCAATGGTTAATGAGAGAGAAAGCAAAAATGTGAACAAAATTTAAAAAGATAAATCAAATAAACATCAAAATTAAATTGAATGGTACTAGATTGTAGAGCTTGATTTTAGATGAATTTAGAAACTTGAATGGGTTCAATCGAGTTCGTATGAGGGAGAACGAGCTCTCAAAAATTTGATCAGATGGGAAAAGCTGAAAAGAAAAGAGAGAGAGAGAGAGAGAGAAACTGATAGGTGGAGTCCATAGAATATTCTAAAAATATTTTATTTTGGGGATATTAGAAAATGGTGGAGAGAGTGACATATGGGACCACTGAGATTTATGGATATTCAAGAATGAAAAGAAATTCAGAAAAGGGATAAAGAGGCTGGCATGTGGGGCCGTTGGTCCACGAACTCGGGTCTACGGTGCACGGTGGATTGGGTTTACAAAACAGTGCACTAACGAGGTGGGTCCATGAGGCATAGACACGGCTCATGGTGGACTAGATCTATGTGGGTTTGGATCTGGGTTTAGGCTGGGTGGGTGCCACGTGGGCGATGACGGTGCGGTCATGTCGCAAAGAGGAGATGAGGTGCCAAGTGACGACGTGATGACGTAGCTGACACGCGGGACCACGTCACCGGCGATGACGATGCTCTGAGCCAAATGACTCGCCGGAGTTAGCGACCACGTTAGCGATGAAGGAGGGGCAAAACGGGACCAGCATGCGATGACGAAGAAGATGACGTGAGTGCAATGGCGGAAGACGGCAGCGAGGGAAAGAGTGGCGGCTAGTTCGACAGCGAAGACGAGGAGGGATGCCCTAGTGACGGGAGGGGAAGCACGATACAGGATGCGACACGGGGATGAAGGTGGCGGGGTTGATGAGCGACGGAGCTCACCGGAGAGACGAGGAACTGCTAGTGAAAGGTGGTGGTCGGGGAAGAAAGAGAAAGAGGAGATCTCGGTCGACGATGGACAAAACCTGGAAACAAGTTGGGGAAAAGATAGGTCAAGAGCTAGAACACATGGTGACGCGGTTAGAAACCCGAGAAACTCATCGAGGTGGCGAGGAACACGACGAGACAATTTCAGGCGTCGCGGGCGTGGCCGGAGGTGGGGAAGACGAAGTGAGCGATGGTGAACGTAGATTCGAGAGCTCCGGTGGGTGGTGGCACGCAGAGGAGGAGGAGGGTGATCGCTGTGACGCGGTTGCGGCGGCTCGAGGTGGAGAACGCTGACGATGGCGCGGTGCGGCGCCAGCTTAGAACAAGATGAATGTGGCGGCGCACGGGGAACCTCTAGCGAAGACGGCTAGGGCATGGGAGGCGACAGGTCGGGGCGAAGCAAGGGCGCGCGGGGCGTCGACTTATATGGCTTTGGGATGTGTGCTTCACGGGGACTCCAATGGTGGTGGCTGCACGGAGAAGGAGACGCGCGTGTGCTGGGGTGGCAATAGCTGGTAGACACGCGGGCCCAGGCTGAGGCAGGTGGAGCGGGGTTGGGCCGAGGAAGTAAGCGGGCCGGAAGGGAGAGAAAAGGGAATGGGTCGTAGAAATTCGGCCCAAGAATATTTTTTGAATTAAGAATTGATTTAGGAATTAAGAGAAGATTGGGAATTCAAAAGAGGTGAAATAAATAGCAAAAAAACTCCAAAAATTCCAAAAAATTCAGAAAAAATCATCGGAACACATGGAACCCAACCAACACTGTTTTTCAATTAATGAATATTTACATTAATAAATTTTAATAGTTTTAATTTCAAAAAAATCAATTAAGTTTTATTAATTTAAGTAAAAATGGTAAAAAAATTTCAAAGGCCTAAACTAAAAAAATAAAACAAAAAATTAGGACATTACGGTTTTTTACCAATGCGCCCCAATTTTGAGTTTTGTTGACCTGGGCAAATTAGATAGAGAATAGAAATTCAGAGAGGGCGACGTTGCGGGGCCCAGTCGGCTGTTGCTGCACGTGGCGCGCCCGCAGGCAGCGGGAACCCGGGGGGCCCACGCGCAGGCAGCTATACTGTAACGGGTACCAATAACGTTTCATTTAGGCCCTTTAAACTACCCGTAAATACAGATTTCTTCCTACCATTCTGTCGGAGACCCAGTGACCCATACCAACACGAGTAGTATTATGAACCAGTGGGGGAAGATAGCCGTGTCATGTCCATGCGGGTCCGGTCGGTCTGATGGCCCGCCTGTCAGTGAGGGAGGCAGAGGCATAGGGCTTCGCTGCCCGTGGCTGAGAGGCGGTAGGCGCAGCCACGTACGTAGCCGTTACAAATGGAGGGAGGGTGGGGAGGAGGAGGAGGAGCCTGGGATTCTCTGCGGCGATGGCTCTCTTCTCTAGGAGAGGACTGGTAGAGGAGTCTAGAAGATGTCAAAATGAATGAGCCAGCACCGAGCGGTCAAGCAGACAGATGGCAGGATTTTTTTTTGGCAGCACGTGGTGGCAGGCACAAAAGGCGGCTTCTCTCTCTCACTGCCCGCGGCGGAGATGAGACGAGTCCGCAGCGCCAGGCGACCGCTACAGTCGGCCGCTACTCCCTCCTGGATCTGTTTATGGGTGACCTGGCCTGGCCCCTCTCCTCCCAGAAAAACACAGTCGGTCAATAAATATAGTGTTTTATGGAAGGCGTGGGCCTGAGAAAAAACACAATATATTTGAAACATTTGTTTAGAGTAGGAACATACTTACTTGACACTATAGTTAAAAAAACTCTTAAGTTAAATCCAAACCATAGTCCAATATGAGCACATCGATGATGGACATCACTTGCAGTGCCTCTGATTTGCAAATTCAAAAAATACAAATTCAAAACCTATGTATCAACCCTACATTTCGACAAAAATCAACCAACAATCATCACATTGAAACCATAATTCACAAATTTAGCATCTTTGCTTTAAAGAAATCGAAAGAACCGAAGATGTGGGCATACCTAATGTCGATTCCGCGATTCGTGACTTAGCCCTTCTGATGGGCAACTGAGCGAGGGACACCGCGGCCGTTGTGGGCGGCGGCCGAGGCCTCTCTCCGTAATCTACACCGGCGGCTGCGGCCACCGTCCAAGCTAAGCGAGGAAAATTGTGAACCGCGGGGGCCGAGAGGGAGAAGAACGAATGCAGACTCCACAAGATGTGACTAGGAAGAACGCGTGAGGCCGCTAGTCTTGGTCGCTAGCTTTGATGCCGAGCAAATACCACCTCACGCATATGCGCCAGATAAAGAACCAAACACCACCTTGGCAAGTCTCCGACAGTGTCCTGGCCAACCAAGTTGGTGCCAGGACACCAAGAAAACTATCTACATGTCTCCACTGCTGCAACTTGAGCCTACATGTCTCCACTGCTGCAACTTGAGCCTGTCTCTCTTCTCTCTTCGAGAACGCCCGAGTATCGTTCTACGATTACTTAGGTCTTTTTTGGTACAACTCCTGCTCTGGCTTCTCGTTTGGATCTTGTGGAGCTATATTAAACACCAACTTCTCAAACAACCAAATTCTACTTCTCGCGAGGAGCTGTCTCAAAAATGAACTAGCGACGAGAAGCAGCTTTTCCGTGGATTCTCGTGGGAAGCCAACTTGGTAGAAGCAAAAACACCACTTGAAGTTGAGTATATTTACCCGCAAATGCCATCGACTTACCCCCTCCCGTCCCATTGCGAGAACCCTCCCGACCCTGTACCCCTTCGCGTTCTATCTCCTCCTCTCTCACGACCGAGGTAGTTTCAGTGTCGAGCCTCTAGTGTGTCGCCTCCGGCCCCCCGTGTGCACCCCCGCCGGTCCTCCACTGTGCCGCCGTCGGATCCAGAGTGCGCCGCCGTCCCTGGAAACCCTAGAGGCCGATGTTCCCCACCTTTGTCATCGCCTCGCTTCCCGAGCACCACCGGCTGACTCCTGTGAAGGTAAGGTCGGGCCTCCAGTGCGCCGCCTCCGTCCCCCTTGCCCTCCCCACTCTTCCCTTTATCTATGAATCTGTGATTTGAATATGTGAATATTGTGAATGTAGTATTGACAGTTCTTCACCTGATTATATTTGAGTTTTCTGTTAGAATTTTATGAGTGATTTCCTATATATTCGAGTTTTATCTGTTGCACTGATCAACAAAACTTGACATTCTTAAATTCAGATGTATATGCTATATCTTAAAATTAGTGTACTTCAAAGTGGAAATAAATTCAGATGTATATGTTATATCTTAAAATTAGGATTCACTCATGATCCCAACCATATCTAATACAAAGTTCATGTGAGCAATCATCAAACAATGTGTGAGCATAAAACAATGCATCAAGACTAGAAGCAATGAGACCTGGAACTATGCCATCATTGAGTGGAGCATTCAACCAGGTCTAAAAGGTGACAGTGTGGACAATTACATTTCTGGATAAAACAAAAACAAAATGAGTGGATTTAACTGCGTATATGATTGCTCTCTATTATGAGTGGAAGCAAATAGTAGTACAACATTGAGCATTTTCTTTGGAAAACTGAACTATGGATGCCTTTGGCTTTAGTGTTATATACTTCGTGATCTATTCCTGCAATGACATTGATTTTGCTGCAACCTGGTGTTGTACAATTGATGTACAGTTGAAAGTCTAGGTGGCCATATTTTGTTTTTGATTTCACTTTGATAAAAAAATTATGGGCAAAAAATGCACATGATTGATAACCCTAAGTGGAACGACAAGAACAATAGGATAGTTTGTGAATTGTTCGTTGAACAAGTGGAGGCATACAATTGCCCGAATACCCATTTGAACAACCCAGGGTATACTCTAGTGATTGCAAAATTTGCAGAGAAGACTGGGTTGCAATACAAAAAGATGCAATTGAAGAACAAATGAGATAAATTAAAGAACGATTACAACATTTGGAGGAAATTGATGACAAATAAGACTTGCATAGGTTGGGATCATGGAAAGAAGACAATTAAAGCCACACCCAAACGGTGGAAGTGAGTAATATATCAGATGAAGAACATGAGTGTGACATGCAGATGATGCGTCTATGTCAAGACATGTCAAGTCACCTCGCTTCTACTGCAATTATCATGGAGAATTATCGCTCAACCTACCTGAACAAGAATGAGCCTAGGACTTAACGGCTTAGCGGAATGGGTTGGGTGAGAGAAACATTGACCACTCCAGGAGAAAGCTACCACATGTTTCATATGAATGTTGTGATCTTTTCACAGTCTACATGATATTTTGGTGAGTAAGTATGACTTGAAATCAACTACGTATACAAATTCAATTGAAGTACTAGCTCTTTTCCTCTACATATGTGGTGGTTGTCAATCTAACCAAGAGTGCAGAATCGGTTCAAGCATTCTGGTGAGACAATTAGCAGGAAGTTTGACAAAGTTTTGCAGTGTGTGGTTTGAATGTCTAAAGATTTTGTGAGGCCAAAGGATCCAAACTATTATACGGTTCACAATAGAATTAGAATTGATCAAAGGATGTGAGCCTATTTAAAGGACTGTATTGGAGCTATCGATGGTACACACATTCTTGCAACTGTTGCTCTAGAAGATCTAATGAGATATATTGGTAGATCAGGAAATGCAACACAGAATGTCATGGCGGTATGTGATTTTGACAAGCGCTTCACATACGCATCTATTGGACAACCAAGAGCTATGCACAGTAGTAGTGTTCTTTATCATACATTGGATGTAGACAGGGAAGTCTTTCCACATCCTCCACAGGGTATTTTTCTTTGTTTAGTATCATTTACAAATTTATTTGCTTGTAATGTTCATGCATTGGATGTTGATAGATGTGATTTTTCCGTCTTATGTTGCAGGTAAATATTATCTTATCGATGCGGGTTATCTGAACAGGCCTGGGTACTTAGTGCCATACAAGGGGCAAAGGTACCATGTTCCAGAATTTCGGAGAGGTGTTGCTCCTAGTGGTGAGAAAGATAAATTCAACCAATTACACTCAAGTGGTCGCAACGTAATTGAGAGGTCCTTTGGCGTATGGAAGATGAAATAGAGATTCTTCTTAAGATATCGAGCTTTCATATGTCCAAGCAAAAGATGACTGTTGCATCAACCATGAGAATCCACAACTTCATACGTGAACATGCTTTGCCAGACATGCATTTTCATAGGTTCGATCGGGATCCTAATTATGTGCCCACAATACCATCAAGATATGCCAAATATGTAATTTCTCATGATACGTTAACGTCGCAAATGAATGCTACATCCATGGATAGTTTCCGTGATGACCTTACAAGTGCAATTGCTCATTCATGATGATGGACACACTACATGTGAAATTTTATGGTCTTTTGTTATGACCCATTTATCATTTCAATACTTATGCATAATAGCATTTAATTATCATTTGAATACTTATACGATATGAAAGCAATATCTCCAACTTAATCTATCGTTGCGTGAATAATACAAAATTTGCTCATATACAATCAATGGTTATGTGTCAATTTATTTTTTTGCCAACAGTTGTAATCCATCATGAAGTGTAAATGTAATATAACCTGGCATTGTGTACAAATAAAACGTATATACATTCATATGGTCTAAACAAATTTGGGGAAAATTCTATAATTTGTGTACAAATACATAGGAGAAAGACACAAATACAATTGAAGTATTACAACTAAGGGTAACATAGTCTATTTACCTCTAATCCCTCCTCTTATGGTTTTTAGAGTCAACCTACCAGCAAAACGCTTTTAACAGAAAGCTCCAAACTCTCATAGAATCAAAAGCAGAATCTGAAAAACGAGAATCTGGAGCTCTACCACTGCCATAGTGCTATTACCGTATCTGTTTTGTAAAAAAAAAACTAATAATTATTGTCCCTGTAAGGCACGGGTTAATGAAAGGTCATTTGTTACTACTTAATACATGTTCGCACACGCGTTTCACCGGTTGCCAGCAAAGTACGCATGTTCGTGTTTTTACTGCAAATCAATGATAGTACCCCTCTCCTTCAATGGTCCGTTGATATTTCTTCAGATTTCCGACCATACATCTTGTGTTGCCTTGCCTTCAAAAAGGGGGGGAAATACTGGTTATTAATCAACGTTCTTTCAATCCGCCGAGTCAATACAATACGTGACAGTCAATTGCGCCGACTCTTCTACTTCCATTTCCCACTTACCCGAGTCCTGACTCATCTTTCGTCAAATATTCCTACTAATAACAAACGAGTAGTAGGTCATACACATGAGTACAATACTTGACCTGCTCAATTCCGGCCACCATTTCCTGACTAATCGTCGCTGAATTAGTACTGATAATAATCGGAAATGCTAAAAAAACAGTCGCAAGTTTTTCTTTTTCATTTCAGTCGTTTTTTTAGCCGTTGGATATGCATTAAGATTTATGCCAAAATTTTCGGGTTTTCTCCGAATCCGATAAAGTGAGCGCTAATATCCTTATTAATTTTGAATTTTCAACAAAAATAACAATAAAATTTGCACAAATGTGACCCAATAAAATCGGGCTCTAACCAACGGATGCTTTTAAAATCCGTGCATTGTTCGGCCCGTTAGGACTAAACTACTCAATATTGGAGAAAACTAATCCCATCCTTTGATTCAAAATCCAATGGTTAACAATGTGACTGTTTTTAAGTTAATAAAACAATCACATATTTATTAGACAGATCCGATAATAATAGGAACCAAAAATTGGCCATAAGACTCGTAGTATAACTATGAACTCGTATATTGCTAGGCAACCTGTCGATCAGTCGCTACACCATCTTGACTCCTTTAAAAGCATCCACCATCTATACCCCTCCCAGGGTCTTATGTACGTGGCTTGAAGGATATTCTGCTTAGCATGGGATCATCCGCACATCTGTCTATACGCCTTATTCGTGGCAGGATTATGTTGCAGCGAAACTTCATTTTATTTTGTTTCCACAGTTTAGAATTCACAACATCAATTTATTTAAGATCTGTTGTAACACACGACCACTTCCCTAATTGAGTAGCGAAACTTTGCCTGGTCTATGCTGCTGGCGACAAACTATATAAAAACGAACAAGGAGGCTGCGTGGCTGGGTTTGAGTCCAAAATCTCGAGCAGTACAATTAAATTAAAGTAGGTGTTTGATTTGGTTGGGTCATGAGTTGGATTCGAATCATCCACATTACCATAGGGGCATATTGTGTGAACAGTATTCTACAGAACGTAGCAACAACCAGATCTGTATTGTGGCGCAAAAAAAAAACGCTATAGAAGAAGCGTTGTAAAGATTAGCCTAGACATTTGATTTTCAATTGAACGATAGAGGTCGCTTCTAATCGCCCTTAATACCACTCCACTATAAATCCTTTATATTAACTACCAAAATTCCTTCCCGTCCGAGTTAAATCTTGGTCCGGCAGGCAGGCTCATCATTTGGCGTGCACGGCTGCATGCAGCTGGTGGCTGATTGCTTGAATCTGACTCGCTGCGTCTCCGTTTCGGTTTAATACGAAATTATGGACTGGTATGGAACGCAACTAATTAACCGAACTCAATCATCGCTGGCGAGCCGTGTGATTGATATTTGCCGCGTTAATTGCGTCGCCGATTCTCTCATCGTTCACACCAAGAATCGATTAAACAAACAAACAGCAAGCTAATGATTAGTACTAGTACAGGGATGGTGAACCTACCGTTTAGCTTTGGGGTTGACATCTCGACTCGCCGTCTGCCATCGAGAAATAAAAACACCACACACACTGTACTGGTTTTAAAACAAAATAAAAACGAAGTTAATTTCCCCATTTCATGCCAAGTAAAATATTCACACCGGAGCAAACTACTACTTAACTAGTTTTAATTGTTTCTGTTTGTTTTTGTGTGATTGCGTCATGAAAATGTTCCAACATCAAATTTACGGTCGAAGTCAACCGTGACAAGTAAAAGCGAACGGTTCTAGTATTTGTATACTACATAACTACTTTAGATTGCTGCGGTTTTGTGTGATTGTGTTACGAAAAAAAGTGCTAAGAAACATGAGCTCAGATCTAGCAGATTTGGCCTATGATGAGCTCTTCATCCATATCTAAACTATTTATAGGAGGGGGCGCTCAACCATTATACGTCATTATTTAGAAGAGAAATAAAGAGAAAAAAGTATCACATCTCTGTGCTCAATCTACTATTTATTCTTGCATAGTGCTGTGTGAATCGACTTTCGTCTACGAGGTGATCGCTCGGAATGGAATCACCAGCGATGGTTTCTCAACACGTTATCAGCACGATCGACTCCGGCCTACCTCTAGGTCTCCTTTACTCAGATCAAAAGGTAAACGTCGAAACACGACGCTCGTAGATTGAATCGTATTTTCTAGATCGCTTTCAACTCTGCAAATCTGGCTTTCTAGATTATTTCATATGGCACAAATCGGTTATAATCTACCGCGAGCCGATTTGAAGTTACCGGCCAAGTCGATCGGTAGGCTTTGCACAGTAGATGGTAGATTGTATGAACACACACAAAAAAAAAAAAAAAATAGGTGTCAGCATGCGACCATACTGCCCGCACGGTTGCATGAATGAGTAGATGTCGTTTGCACAGTAGATGATAGATTGTATGAACACACATACAAAAAAAGGAAAAAAGTGCTAAGAAACCTGAGCTTAGATCTTACAGGTCTGGCCTATGATGAGCTCCTCATTCACATCTAAACTATTTCTAAGAGGGGGCGCTCAACCATTGTACATGATTATTGAGAAGAGAAATAAAGAGAAAAAGAAGTCTCCTATCTCTGTGTTCAATCTACTATTTATTCTTGCATTGTACCGTGTGGATCGACTTCCGTCTATGAGGTGATCGCTCGGACTGTGACTCACCAGCGACGATTTCTCAACACGTTATCAACACGATCGACTCTGGCCTACCTCTAGGCCTCCTTTATTCGGATCAAAAGGTAACCGTCGAAACACGACGCTCGTAAATTGAATCGTATTTTCTAGATCGCTTTCAATTCTGCAAATCTGGCTTTCTAGATTATTTCATATAGCGCAAATCGGTTCTAATCTACTGCGAGCCGATTTGAAGTTGCCGGCCAAGTCGATCGCCAGGTTGCATGAATGAGTAGATGTTGTTTGCACAGTAGATGGTAGATTGTATGAGCACACACACAAAAAGGAAAAAAGGTGCCGACATGCGGCCGTACTGCCCGCACGCGGCCACATCCCACGCCGCCTACATGCGGTCGTGACACCGAAGCCGTCACCCGCACGCGACCGACTACGATAGCACAAACAAAAAATTACCGCGTAACTAAGGAACCTCCGCTAGTAATAGATCACGATATTACCACTAGACGCGCCGACTCGTAGCGGAAGTAGAGTCGATATAGCGAGTTGAAGCGGTCATAGTCGTACCCGCCGCGCATCTTCTCCTCTGAGTGATTGTACTCGCCGCGTGTCTGTAGGATCAAGGATAACCGACTAGAGGGGGGTGAATAGGAGGTTTCTAAATATTCTTAATCAAATTACCCAAATTAGCAAGATACTCTAATCAAAGATATTTATCACAATCTATGAGCTACAAAAATAAGTGCAATAAGTAAAGACAAGAATTAACCACACAAGGACAAGGGGGTTTTTCCCGTGGTGTCGAAGATTTGTCGATCTTCACTAGTCCACGTTGAGGAAGCTTGATCCACTCAAGCCGGCTCCACAAATTAAGCCTACCCTCGATCACTTGGTTGTTCTTCCTCCTCTCCGGAGTTGGTGAACACCGACCAATCACAAACGGCAACGGTCTCTTCACAAGCTTCTTGAAGAGATCACCGAGCAACCTCCGCCAAGTCGTCTAGGTGCCGACAAGCACCAAGAGAATAGAACTTGATCTTTCACTTGACGGCAATCAAGAGCCAAAGGATCAACTAATCATGCAATGCTCTTGTTCTTGCTCACTACCTCACAAAAGTGTGCAAAGAGAGTAAATGAAGAGTGAGAGGAGTGCTCAAGGCTTAAATGAATTGAATGAATGCTCAACAACTCGTCCTTGAGCTGGTGGGGGTGTATTTATACCCCCCCACAACCAAATATGACCGTTATGCGTAAAATCGTGCAAAACTCGGAAATCGGAACTTCCGCCTTCACTGAGTGCATCAGAATAGCGGTCATTACAAAGGAGCATTAAATGCTCAACTAGCCGTTGGATTTATGTGCGGAACTTCCGCCAAATAGATTTCGGTTCTTCCGATTAATCGGAAGATCCGCTTTTTCCATAGCGGAACTACCGCACTCGCGAAAACGGCTAAGTCCCCAAAAAGGGTGCTCTCTGGAAAAAACCGACCGCACATATTTCGGAGCAACCGATTAATCGGAACTTCCGCTCATATCATTGCGGAACTTTCGCACTTCGAGAAATCGGTTAAGTCCCAAAAACGGATGCTCTCTGGAAAAATCGAACCGCAGTCTTTTCGGAGCAACCGCACAGCGGAAGTTCCGCAGTTCACATGCCGGAACTTCCGATTGTGTTCTGAGAACAAGAATTTTCTTTCTAAACCAAACCAAAAGAACATGCATGATCCTAAGTTGATCCAAAGGCATAATGAGATGCTTTCAAGCTACTAGACAAGCTCCCCCTTAATAGTACGATATTTATCCTATAATCCGGTCTTCCTCCATACTCCAAAGACCGGTAAAATTCAAAGGGGTCCTAGTCTATTTGTACCTTGTCTTTGAGATCAACTCCATCTTTTCAACATTCTTTCACATGCAGCTCCTTGGTTTCACTTTGTCAATTTGGGACTATGCCTTGTAATCACTTCAACAAACATGTTAGTCCCATATTCACATAATATCACTAATTACCAAAATACAATTTTTAGGGGCCTATATGCTTTCAGTGTCTTCTCCTACGAGTGGTCGTACTCGCCACGCATCTTCTCCTCCGAGTGGACGAACTCGGCGCGCGTCTTCTCCTCCTACTCCTGTGATCGTCACGAGTTGCGGATCGTCCTAGTGCTGATGCATCGCAACAACACCTCCAAGGTATCTACACGTACGGGGCAGGGATACCCCGCGCTAGAGTGCTAGCGCCGACAGCGTGGAATGAGGAAGGCGTGTCTATTAGGGTTTCAGGAGTTCTTCCAAAGATCATCGCACCCCTTGCCACCGCCCCTCTATTTATAGGCATCCATAATAGGTTTCGTACTTGAGGCCCATTAGGAATTCGTGGCCTACAAGAATTCGATCACCATCCAAATAAAATCCTAGCCCTTTAAGTGTGCGACCCTATAGGTTCATGTGTAATTAGTTGTGACTCGGAAACTTTTTCCGACCACAAGTCGTTAGCGGTACCTAGCAGCACATAACGACTCCCAAACACACATAGAATATATTAGATAAACCTTAATGCAATATGATCTACGACCAGCTCGTATCTCTATACGACCAGTTTATATTTGGTCTCGACCAATTCGTAACTCTTTACAACCAGGTTTCGACCACTTAGTGACCATGTTCGACCAGTCTACGACCAGCTCATATCTCCAGACGACTAGTCCGTATCTGATCGAACTAAAAGACCTTCTCGTGTATTCTTCATTTGCCTCACGATGTCTGGTTGAACTCCAGGTGAGATATTGTATCATCCATGGACTGTTCAATACTTTCTCGATCAAGTGTCGAATAACCTCATGTGGTCGACACTTTGACCACTAGTGGCATGGCCATGCATTTTCTTTATCCGACCACACCGAGGGGCCCAGAGATATCTCTCCTGTTATGTTAGGAGGGGCAAATTTCATATCCGACCAGTCACATCCCTCCGCATATTTCATAGCATATCCGAAAGCTACTTTTGTAACTACCTAGTTACGAGTAGATTTTAGCAACCCCTAAGAGTGCTATTACATATGTAGGAAACCATGCAGTTCCCAGGTCTAAGGATTATATATCATCATTGCTTGAGACCAACTAATAATACATAGAATCATAACAATCTCAACAGTGTCTCAAGGTGGGTCTTTTACAACACCAAGTTCTCTAACATGTGTCCATATTATTGGTTTGATATCTCCATATCTATGACTTGTGAAACATAGTCATCAACCAGCACATATGTTAGTCTATTCATATGTGTTCTCATATGTTTCCGACTAGAGAACGTTTAAGAATAATCATCACAGAAATATAGAGTTTCACAATTAAGTCACACACTTGATAATAAATATTATTGATATTATTCTAGGAACAAGATAACATATTATCCAATGTTATGAACATAATGAAATATAATCATCTTTGTAATTGCCTCTAAGGCATATTTCCAACAGTCTCCCAGTTGCACTAGAGTCAATCATTTAAGTATCTAATACCGATAGCTCTTGTGTGCGCCTTATGTTTTAGCTGTGTGAGAGGCTTTGTCAACAGATCAGCAACATTTAAATCCGTATGAACTTTGCACATCTTAACATCTCCTCTATTCACCAATTCGCGAATAAGATGATAATGCCTGGGTAAATACTTGGACTTCTGATGGGATCTAGGCTCCTTAGCCTGCGCAATAGCTCCATTATTATCATAATAGAGATCCATTGGGCTCGAGGCACTCAAACCACACCCAACTTAGCAATAAAATTTCTTATCCATACACCTTCTTTCGTAGCTTCAGAAACTGCAATGTACTCGGCCTCCGTCGTAGAATCAGCAACCGTCCCTTGCTTAGAACTTTTCCAGTTCATTGTTTCTTCATTCAAAATGAATACAAAACCAAACTGCGAATGATAATAATCTTTGTCGGTTTGGAAGCTTGCATCGGTATAACCATTTACAACGAGCTCTTCATCACCGCCATAAATTAGGAACACATCCTTAGTCCTTCTCAAGTACTTAAGAATATTTTTCACAACTGTCCAGTGACCTTCACCTGGATCAGCTTGGTATCTGCTCGTAACACTTAGAGCATATGATACATCTGGTCGAGTACATATTTTGGCATACATGAGAGATCCAATAGCCGAAGCATATGGAATACCATTATACGGTCTCGCTCATCAGTTGTCAAAGGACACTGACTCTTGCTGAGACTTATACCATGTGACATAGGCAAGAACCCTTTCTTAGCATTCTACATGTTGAACCGAATCGACACCTTGTCAATATAAGTACTTTGGCTTAATCCAATTAGCCTTCTTGATCTATCTCTATAGATCTTTATTCTTAAGATATATGTTGCCTCTCCTTGCTCTTTCATAGAAAAACTATTTTTCAATGATGGCTTAACGGATTTTAGCATAGGAATATCATTCCCAATCAATAATATGTCATCCACATATAAGATTAGAATTACAAGTGCACTCTCACTAACCTTCATGTGAACACAACGTTCTTCTTTCTTTTTGATGAAACCAAACCTTTTGACTTCCTCATCAAAACGTAAATTCCAACTCCGAGATGCTTGCTTCAACCCATAAATGGATTGCTAAAGTTTGCACACTTTGCTAGCATTATTTGGATCGATAAAACCTTCAGGTTGTATTATGTACACATCCTCACTTAGGTTTCCATTAAGGAAAGCCGTTTTGACATCCATATGCCATATCTCATAGTCAAAATATGCAGCAATAGCTAAAATGATCCGTATAGATTTAAGCATCGCTACTGGTGAGAAAGTCTCATCGTAGTCAACTCCTTGAACTTGTCGAAACCCTTTTACGACTAGTCAAGCTTTATGAATGTGAGCATTTTCATCCATGTTAATCTTTTTCTTATAGATCCATTTGTACTCAACGGTTTTAACACCATCAAGTGGATCGACTAGGTTCCAAACATGATTATCTCTCATGTAGTCTATCTCAGATTTCATGGCTTCAAGCCATTTCTCAAAGTCTGGATCCATCATTGTTTCCTCATAAGTCTTAGGTTCATCATTATTCAATAATAATACGTCATGCCCATACCTTATAGGCAATTGACGTGGTCTTTTAGATCTACGTGGGGCTGATGTCTCATCAACAGGTTCAACAATATTTTGTTCATCCTGTAGAGGTTCAGTAGGAGTTGAAACACTTTTAGACGTTTCCCGAATTTCTTCGAGTTGGACATTTCTCCCACTGATTCCTTTTGAAAGAAACTCTTTCTCTAAAAAGACACCATTTCGGGCAATAAAAACTTTGCCTTGTTCCCGGTTGTAGAAATAATATCCTTTGGTTTCCATAGGATATCCTATAAAGAAGCATTTATCTGATTTGGGTGTGAGTTTATCAAACGTCAAACATTTAACATATACATCACATCCACAAATCTCTAGAAAAGACAAGTTAGGACTCTTCCCAGTCCATATCTCATATGGTGTCTTATCTACTGATTTAGATGGTACCCTATTTATTTAAAGTGAAAGCTGCAGTTTCCAGAGCGTAACCCCAAAAATACAACGACAGATCTGATTGTCTCATCATCGATCGAACCATATCCAACAAGGTTCGATTACGCCGCTCGGACGCCCCATTCCATTGTGGAGTGCCCGGTGGTGTAAGTTGTGGAATAATTCCACATTGCTTCAAATGATCACCAAATTTATGGCTCAACAATTCTACTTCGCGATCACATCGTAAGGATTTGATTGTCTTGCCAAGTTGATTTTGTACTTCATTCTGGAACTGCTTTAACTTTTGAAAGGATTCTGACTTGTGCCTCATTAAATAGATATATTCATATCTACTATAGTTATCGGTGAAAGTAAGGAAGTACTGAAAACCACCTCTAACTGTCGTGTTCATTGGTCCACATACATCAGTATGTATGAGTGCCAACAAGTCGGACTCCCTCTCATTCAGACCAGTGAAAGGTGTCTTGGTCATTTTAAAATTAGGTAAGATTCATGACGTTTCAAATGATTCTAAATCAAATGAGTTTAGAATTCAATTATCATGGAGTTTCTTCATACGTTTCTCACTTATGTGACCCAAACGACAATGCCAAATAAAAGTAAAATTCATATCATTGGGCCGAAGCCTCTTCGCATTAATATTATCGACAGGTGCATCATCAAGATTTAAAATAAACAATCCATTCAAAACAGGAGCATAGCCATAAAACATTTTATTCAAAAATATAGAACAATAATTGTTCTCAATGATGAATTTATAACCCACTGCCATCAAACATGAGACAGAGATGATGTTTCTACTTATGGCTGGAACGTAATAACAGTTATTTAATTCCATAATAAATCTCGAGGGCAAAAGTAATGGCAAAGTCCCGACGGCTAATGCAGCAACCCTTGCTTTATTCCCGACGCGAAGATCTATTTCGCCCCCTTGCAATTCTTACTCTTTGTTAGACTCTGCATCGAATTACAAATATGAGCAACCGATCCGGTATCAAATACCCAAGAGCTAACAGAAGAATCAGCAAGAAAAACATCTATAACATTAATATCTGAAGTGGAGGGTTTAGTCCCACCATTCTTTTTCAGATCAGCCACGTATTTCTTGCAGTTCCTCTTCCAATGGCATCGCTCCTTGCAGTAAAGCATTCATTCTCTGAAGTCGGGCCGGACTTACTCTTGGGTTTAGACTTGTTAGCTTGGATCCCATCCGAAACTTTAGCCTTACCCTTACTTTTGACCCAAGTAAGGATGATGAGTCAATTGACAATGGCTTTGTTAGCTTTGTTGGATTGTGGATATCGTGAGGATATGTGCACGATCTCAGGATGATGAGTCAATTGGAAATGGCTTTGTTGGTTTGCAAAATCTCGCGTTTTCGGGATTTGCTTCTTGCTGTCAGACCACAGGCGGTCTGACCGGCGTTGTGGGGCGGTCAGACCGCCCGTGGGACGGTCGGACCGGCAGTGGTGGTCGGTCGGACCGGCCTGACCTAAAATTGGCTTTTGGAGCTAAGCCAAAAATAGGTGGTGTAGGCAGGTGAGGGAGTCTCCGGATGTGGTTTCATCATTTTGGAGCTCCTCAAAAGTTCTATTGAGTTAAAAATTCCGAAGGTTTCGGATTTTCAAGTCGAATTTTGGCTGTTTTTGACCGTCCGACCGCCGTAGGGAGCGGTTCGACCGGCCTGATATCGGTCGGACCGGCCTTGTGGGGCGGTCAGACCGGCAGTGACTTGGAGGTAAGCCAAGTTTGCATTGATGTGGTTTCAATGTGGTTTGTGTTTGGTTATCAATGCTTTATTGATGTATATTGCATTGCGGAGCTAACGTGGGTCAAGTTGTGAAGAACTTGTTCCCGGAAACGGTTTGTTTGTCTATTGCTGTGCAGGTGGCTTGCAGGTCAACGACGTCAACGGTGAGTGGATCGGGACTACGCTTGGAGAGCCGAGGTCCAGAACGATCATGGATACCGGGTGAGGTCGTGTGACTCAAGCATGGTGCAGGATGGGCAAGATGGATCGAACGGGTGGTTCGGTGCGGTGTTGGATCAAAGTGGCGGATATCGGTGCAAGTCTCTGGGAGGTTCCGATGGGATTCGGACAAGAGAGGCTTGGCTTCGATGAGAACCGCTGATCAACCTACACGTGGTGAAGCAGACGATTGCTTCAACAGATTAGTGTGTGGGTCCCATGTGTGTGTGGGTCCCAAAAAGTGGAACCCTAGTCCTTTCCTATAAATAGAAGGGGGGAGATGTAAAACCCCCTTGAGGCATTCATTTGAACTTCCTTAGCCTTTTCTAGGGTTAGGGTTTGGAGAGGAAGAGAGGGAGAGATTGTATGCTCCTTGGGTGAGCTCTTGTCCTCCTTGTTGGAGTGGCTTTGTAAGCATCTTGTGAGATCAATCAATCTTGTGATGCTTGCTTGAGAGATCATTTGTCTCCTCTTTGTGTTCTTCTCTCTTTTGGATGAATTTGGTGCTTCCTTGATTCAAGTGTTTAAACTTGGTCTTTTGACCCTTTGTGTCTTGCTTTGTTGTGTGGGAGTACTCCTAGAATCATCTAGACCATAAACCCCCACAAGCAAGTCTTGAATCAAAGATTTTCATATTTCTAGGGTTTGTGCACTTATTTGTTTAATCCTTGAGAGTTTGTTTCTGCGAAGTGGATCTGAAGGATCATCGCTAGAAATAGGTCTCCAATATCATTAGGGAGGTGTACTCGAAATTTGGTCAAGTTTCATTTGTTGAATCAAAAGTTGGATCAAATTTCGTTTTGGATTTGGGGTGGATTTTTCAAGATCGGATCGAACCGGTCGACGGTCTTGTAACGGCGATCCGACCGCCGTATATTCGAGATTGATCTTCTTCGGGTCGAATCCGTGGCCCACCGGTCCGACCGCCGATTAGTTGTCGGCCGATCATTGGTTGAACGTCGGTCAGACCGCCCTTGATAACCGGTCCGACCGCCTGTGCCCAGATCAACCCTTTGAGATTAAGTCTCCACTTTTGTATCGTGTGGTTTTGCCGGGGTTATCAAATTCAGCACAAGGCGTCCGCTGTGTGCTTACTGATCTTCTTAGCTTTCATAGCTAAAGGAGTAAAGTTCGTGTTGAATTTGCTTTAGGTGAGAAAGTTGTGAAAGCGCCTATTCACCCCCCCTCAGTCGCCTTTCCGGTCCTAGAATATATAACCCTTATTATGGATAATGATGCCATTATATGGTTCTTGAGTATACCTCTTAATGTTCATAAGAGAGAAGCTACAGTCGTAAGATCTTCTACGACTATCTCACGATCGTATGTTCTTCTATGATCACCTCATGATCGTAAGTACTTCTACAACCAGGTTAGTTATGACCACCCCATAGTCGTAAGTTCTTCTATGACTAGCATATGATCGTAAGTTCTTCTACGGTCGTCTCATGGCCATAAGTCATTCTAGGCCAGGTCAATTACGACTACCCTATAATCGATTGAGCTTACAGACAAGTAGGTCCAATTGATTAGGGCATCTAAACAGTCAATATACACTATTATTCTCTAGAATAACTGCATGATTAATCTCTTTGTCCCGGTGATAACTGTCTGGCGACGCAGGAACGTTACTTCTCCAACAGTAATCTCCGGTAACTGCGTCATTATCTAAAGCATCGATACACTATTTGAGTTGGAGAAATTGCTGCCCACTTCGAGCACACTATAAAAGGAGGAATCACCAGACGACGGAGGGAGAGAGAAGAAGAAAGACACAATCAGGAGCACATGACATTGCATTTCTGCCATTCTCTTAATCTGTAACCAACATACTTAATATAGCCACATAGGAGTAGGGTTGTTATTCTCTCCGGAGAAGGCCCGAACTTGTATAAAAATATATATGTCATTCTCTCCGCGTGTTTTGAGTCTTGGAGACCCCCCGAATCAAACAATTATTATATAAGTTCGGTATTAAAACACCGACAAAACCTATTTCCCGGTCATGGACGGAACTATCTTTAGATATTTAATCTCAATGACAGTAAAATTGAATTTAGAAATGAAGTTGATGGATGTGGTAACTGCATACCTTTATAGAAACTTGGATTCAGACATTTGTATGAAGGTAGCTAAAGGTATCCTTGTCCCAAACCAAGACAGAGCAAATAGAAATCTATACAATGTGTAACTCAGAAAGTCACTACAAGGACTTAAGAAATTAGGCAGGATGTGGTATAACCGCTTGAACGACTTTCTATGCAAGAAAGGCTACACGAACAACGAGGATTATCCAGTGTATTTATATGACGATCTCAGGATGAATTTTGTATAATCCCAGTGTATGTAGATGATTTGAATATCATCGGAACCCTGTAATATATTATGAAAGGAAGCTCTTACATGGAGTCGGAGTTTGAAAAGAGAGATTTGGGTAAAACAAATATTGCCTAGCCTTGCAGCTTGAGCATGCCCTTGAAGGGATATTAGTGCATTAGTCATGCTACACTCAAAAAGTTTTATAAAGGTTCGGCTTTGAAAAGACATACCATTCGAAAGTGCCAAAGGTCGGGAGATCTTTGCAGCAAGACAAGGATCCATACCGACCTAGAGAAGAGGGGGAGAAAGTCCTGGGACCGGAATTCCTGTACTTAAGTGCTGTAGGAGCACTCATGTATTTAGCAAACTGTATTAGACCAGACATTGCATTTTGACGTAATCCTACTAGCAAGATATAGTGCAGGACCTACTAAAAGCATTAACAGGGAATAAATGACATCTTCCGATACCTCTAAGGAAGTAAAGACCTTGGTCTGTTCTACAGAAAGAACCAAGACCTAACTATGAAATGACTATGCAGATGTCGGGTACCTGTCAGACCCGCATACAACAAAACATCAAACATGCTATGTATTCCTATGTGGTGGAACTATAATTTCATGAAAATCGTATAAGTAAAGTCTTATATCAACTTTGACGGACTACTTGGAGATCATAGTACTGTACGAGGCCTAACGAGAATGTGTTTGATTTCGGCGATGATTCACCACATCCAACAGTCGTGTGGATTGAATATCGCGCAAACTCTCATTATTATCTATGAAGATAATATAGCTTGTGTTGCACAAGTGCAGATGGGTTATATGAGCAGTCAACTCATAAAGCATATCAACCCTAAGTTCTTCTTTGCTCATGAATGGCAAAAGATGGACGAAATTAAAATACTGCATATTAAGTCATGTGAAAATTTTGCAGATTTATTCACTAAGTTACTTCCAACATCTAGCTTTGAAAGGTGTATACGCGGAATTGGAATGATGAGACTTAGATAAGTGCATATTTCAGAATGAGAATATTCATAACTCATTATTGAAATTTGATCACGAATATCAAGTACCCAAAAAACAAATAATGAAGATTAAATGAAATAGGATGGCATGTACTCTTTTTCCATTGACGAGTTTTCTTGAAGTTTCCTAGCTAAGGTTTTTAATGAGGCAATTCGTGCAACACAACAGAACATGGTTCATGTACTCTTTCTTCAATTCTTACTGAATTTTTATGGAGTTTTGATGAGATATAAACATATTGGATGAGTGTCCAAGGGGGAGCGTTAAGAAACTTAGACATAGACCTTGTAGGTCTGGCTCATGATGGACTACTTATCCACCTCTAGACTATTTATAAGAGGGACCCCAACCATTGTACGTGATTATTGTAACAGCCCAAAATTTCAATTTCAGTTGAAAATAAGACTTTAATTATTTTTGTGGATTTTCTGGAAATTTTAAAAGCTTTTCTCTAATTATTTTAAAGCTAAAATAATTTATGTGCAAAACCTATTACCAACTAAAAGTTGGAATTATTTTATTTAAGTCCAGAATGCGCTTGAGAATTTCTATGAATTTTCTTAAAATTTTTGGACTTTATTTGATATTTTCTAATGCTTATTTGAATTTCTGGAATTAAATCAATTGAAAAAGATTTAAAATCCCTTGTACATGTGATCTTGGGCCACACCAAAGACCTTGTCTGCCTCTCGACCCAATTCTCCCGCGCCCGACACGCGGCCGTCCGATCAAATCGGACGGCCGACATCAATCCATCCGCGCCTCTCTCCTCTCTCTGTCTCGCCGACAAAGGGCCCCACCATTGTCGTCTCCTCCCCGCTTTCTTCCCCGCGCCATCGCTTTCGCCGCCATTGCCGCCGCCTCGAGCTCGCCACTCCCGCGATTCCTCCTCTCTTCACTCGCCATCACGCGTTAACTCCCCTTACTCCGCATTCACCCCTGCGTTACACCCCTTCTTAACGCCAGAACGCCCGCGCCTCGCCTCCGCCATTACCGCGCACCCAATCTCCCGCTCCCGGCCTCCTCGCCCTATAAAGCACCCCTAGCTGCACCTCTCTCCTCATTCTATTCCCCACCTCCTGCCCTCGATCGCCTCGATCGCGCGCATTTCGCAATTCCGCCGTGGCCGAAGCTCGTTCTTCTCCGATTTGGCGCCACCAGCTTCCCGGCCACTGACCGCACCTTCGGCATCGGCATCCTCCGCGATCCTCTGGCGCACCTCGGCCGCTGAAGACCCCGGCTCTTTCGCGCCAACAACCGAACCACACCGCCGCTCTCTCCGCCCAGTAGCGCTCGCCTCGATGTCTCCTCGAACCTTTTACGACTCGCCGGAGCCGCCGCCGCCATTCACCGGTGCCCTCGGCTCCCGTGCTCCTCCTCCCGGTCAAAGTGGCTCGCCACCTCAGCGCCACCGGCGCCCCACTCACCGCCGTGTGCGTGGCGACCACGTGGCGCCAAGACAAAGACGCCGCGCCAAAGACTGACCTCCTCACATCAGGCTTTGAGCCGAGTCCACCGTGGACTTGTGCCTCGCTCTGGACTCAGTCCATACTGTGCGGGCCCACTTGTCAGTCTCGGTGCACAGTACTGCTGACGTCAGCTGGCGCAATAAATATAATTTCCTTTAGAAATTTAATTCGGGAAATTCGGAAATTCTGATTTTAGGATTTAATTTAGGTTTTAAACTTCCAGGAGCTCTTATTTCTTCATACAAACTCCGATTTAGGTGATTCAAATTTCTAAATTTGTATAAAATCAAGATCTAGCTAACTAAACCAAAATTATTTAATTTGGAGTTAATTTGTATTTTTATTTGAATTTATTTGAGTTCTTTTGAATTCTGTTTGAATTTGGATTATTCTCGCGTATAGATTTTGACGACTCCGGAGAGATTGACCCTATTGAAGAAGTAGAATACCAAGATTTTGAACAAGGCAAGTTACACCATTGACCATTTTGCCCCCAATATTTAAAATTATTTAATTTCTGTTTTAAATCATTATTGCATGCATAATTGTATTTAATTATTTTTAAATTCCTGTTTTAAATACTTAATTATTCCAATTCCTTTGTACAACCACATTTGAATGTTGTATTACCAATTCCTTGTCACCTTAGTCAAATGAATTTAAAAAAATAAATATATGATTAGCAAAAGCTTAGACCAGGAAATATTTGATTTTGGGAGGATTTAGCCGAAACTTCAAAATTTGATAAAAAACCTATGACAATGTTATGTCATGGTGGACTTTTGCAAATGTCTTTGAAAATTATAAAAATAAGAGAAAATGGTTTGTACTTGGGCAAAAATGGACCGTTGGTGGGTGCAGGTTTATGCACGGGCTCGTCTGATTAGGATTGAGACCCAGAGTTTTTATTGAAAGTTGCCCAAGTAGGTTAAGGACCGGTCTTTGAGCCGCATCTTGCAAAGCTCCACCGTACTACCACATGTTCTGTATGGGCAGAACCAGGCTTAATAATTTATCTTACCTCATTATTGATTATGCCATTTTTGTTGTGTGGGTGTCGGTTAGACTTTATTCCCACTGGCGCAGAGAGGCTTCCGGCAGTGGTTAGCCTAATGGAAGTGAAACCTTAGCGGGCATATTGGTAGTGAGGTAGTGCATTGGAAACGCCTTGTGATAATTGCCCAGTCACACGCCTAAGGAAGCGTGCATTGGCCGACATAACGGGCAAATTATCTCGTGTGGGTAAAGTTGTACCCCTCTGAAGAGTGTAAATCTATTCGAATAGCCGTGTCCACGGTCATGGACATGTTGAGCAAAGCCACTCTAAGTTAGATTTGTTTTTGGTTTTAAAATAACTTTGGACATGATTTGAGGATGGTTAATCCTTGTGGTAAAATTAGGCGTAGCCTTGTGATAGGAGGGTATCCTTCACCATGTTTCATATGGAGGTTATCCACTATAAAATGATCAATTTTAAATCTGATTTTAGCTATGGAATAAAAATGTCCCTTGAAATTTAGTATGACTATTTAAACCCAAAAATACTGAATTACGCAAATAAACCTTACAACCTTTCTTTGAATAATTTATGCATGCATTCTAAATTCTATATTGGGTGTAATTTGCGAGCACAGTTGTAGTGCTCACTCTTGCTGAATATTATTATTCAGGAGAAGAGTGCTATCCGGAAGGTGAGGAGCAGGACGATTAGGCAACGACCTCCAGACGATTGCCTGTGGCGTATCGTGTGGCTTACCATTATATTTTGCTTCCGCTTAATGTTTTATTTGGCCTCATGCTCAAATTGTAATAAACTCTATGCTTATTAATAAACACGCTGGATATGTTTGTGATAACATTTTTGTGACTGTGTACACTGGAAATCCTGGACTAGTGTAAGAACACAGAGAATTTGGGATCCTTCGTTCCCGGGTTCGACAATTATTGAGAAGAAAAATAAAGAAAAGAAAGAAGTCCCCTGTCTATTTGTTTAATCTACTATTTATTCTTGCATTGTACCGTATGAATCGACTTCTGTTTACGAGATTATCGCTCAGACTGAACTCACCATCGATAGTTCCTCAACAAAAAGATCCAAACATAAGCCCTCTTTTCATCCCGGAAAAAAGAAAGTTCCAACGTAAAATCCTAGCTCATCTAAAGCAAAATAGGTCAACTCTATTTGGGCCATGTGATCCCAGCCCAACGTACAAGATATGAAGCTAGTACTAAACTAGTACGACTGACCCAGCCAGTTTGTTGGGCTTTTAGAAATGGCCCATCTGCAAAGCCCGGTCCCGGTCCAAACCAAAGGGAAGTGGAAGAGATTTTTCTAACGCCAACGCGGAACCGACTCAACTCCACAGGGCCCCACACGACATAGACACACAGCCACACGACTTCACTCCCCCTCCCCCTCCCCCTCCCCCTCCCCCTCGATCTCCAGACACGGACGCCAAGTCGCCTCCTTCTTCCTCCCAAGCCCACGCCAAGTCGCCTCCTTCTCTCCCCCCCAGAACCTTCGTCCATAAGCTTCCGGCGTCCGATCTTCGAAGTTTTCTTGAGTCGAGTCGCGGGCGCGGAGGCGATCGTGAGTTCGGGATGGAGGGAGGCGCGCGAGCGGGGTCGTGGTATCTCAGCCGGGAGGAGGTCGAGCGCGGCTCGCCGTCGAGGCGGGACGGCGTCGGCGCCGCCAAGGAGGCCGAGATCCGGGATACCTACTGCTCCTTCATCCGGGACGTCGGACTCAGGCTTCGATTGTAAGTGCTCTCCTTCCAAATCGCATTCTCGCATCTGCTGTTCGGTTCAACCTGTTGATTTATATGTTATAATTAGGATACTGTGTATGGTAATGCTGGCGAATTTGTGAGTAAAGGTTGCATCTTCTGTTACTTAGTGTTGGGTTTTCCTGATGAAAGCGGCGACATTTTGTTGTTGTTGTTGTTGTCTTGCAGGCCTCAGATTACAATCGCAACAGCAGTCGTGCTTTGCCATCGGTTTTATCTCCACCAATCTCACGCCAAGAACGAGTGGCAGGTATTGCTATTGCTATATATGGATACACATATCTTATCTTAAAACTAATAAAAGAATGATTTCACGCAGCGGGACGGTTTCATTTTCCCTGTGCGCGCTGTTGGCCTTTCTTGCCCTTCTCAAATTCCTCGTCGAGATGCAACAACATATGAATCTGACCCAATAGGGATAAAGTCTCGCCCCGCCACCCTCTTGTGACTCGCGAACGTATCCATATACACTCACTTCTTCTGTAACCACCCAAACCGTTGTTGCACCACTTCTTCACATGCACACATCGAAATTCATCACCGTCCCACTTCTTCCTGTCTCGGGCCGCAACTTGCCACCTGCGCACGTCCGACATTCGCTTCGTGCCTTAGAGATCCCGACCCCCTCCGGCACCCAGTTTGCGGGTTCAAGGGCGGCTTGTACGAAGATGAGGGGATCCGACAGTGTAGGAGGCAGTGACACGGGGAGATAGCGTCGACGACAGGAGGAGGTAGTGGGGAGGGGGGAAGGCACTAGGAGGGAAGAGAGTAAAGGAGGAGGCAGTACCTTGGAGGAGAAGTGGCGGCGCCGAGGAAGGGAGGGGAGGCAGCGACGATACACGAGGAAGAGGCAGAGACGAATGCGTCCTTCCCTTGTCGCGCCGCCGTCTCAAGTTCACCGCATCGTGTCCTTTTCATCATAATCCTCGCATGCGCTGTCGCCACCTCCTGCTTCGGTGCCAGTTGAGTAAGCATTGCCGCCTCCTCCCCGCTTACCATCGCGATGCCGCCACAACCTCCTCCCCTGGCCTCCCACCTCCTCACCACAATGTGCATAGGGAGGGTTGCAGAGGCCAATGGCCATGAGAACCAAGTCGTGGTTTTGGTTCAGGGTGGAAGAAGGTGGCCATCGACGCGTAGCCCTTTTCTTTGTCAGCCGGCAATGGCTAAAAATACGCTACACGTCGGGGAGGGAAGTCGGTATCAACTTCAACTTTCAAAGGTAAATAACCTATGTGATCAAAATTTTAATTTTCGAGTACTAGTAGGTGATGCAATAGACAGAGTTAATGTTTCTATTTAGATGTGTGCGAAAGAAAATTGATATTTATTATACGGTTTAGGATCCTGTCTACTGATATGTATAATTCTCTTTTAGAGTTCTGTTGCAACGCACGAGCACCCTACTAGTACCCCTATACGTGGCAGTGGCACCACTTAATCTTTCTCTTAGGTTACAGTTGTTATGAATAATGCGTGTATATTCAAGAGGGCCCAATGGGCAATAAATATAGGGAGTATAAGGGGGTTGCCATATACAGATAAGGAATACAAGAATTCTATTCTAACACCCCCCTCAAACTTATGGTGGATCACACACACTGAGTTTGGAGAGAAAATACAAATGTTGTGCTCTAGTCTGTGGCTTTGTGAAGAAGTTAGCAACCTGTAACTCTGATGGCACAAACTGTAAAGCAAGTACTCCCTCCTGCACCTGTGAGCGAGTGTATAAAGCATCTACACCAATGTGCTTGGTGAGCTCATACTTCACTGGATCCCGAGTAATACTGATAGCACTTGTACTGTCAGACAAAATAGTCGTAGGTCCCACTACAGGCACTCCAAAATCTGCAAGTAGCTACCTTAACCAAGTAACCTCTGCTGTCAGTACTGTCATAGCTCTCAACTCAGCCTCTGCACTCGAACGGGAAATTACAGTCTGCTTCTTAGTCTCCCAGGCAATCAGGGAGGAGCTAAGAAAAACACAGTAAGCAGAAAGAGAACGAAGATCAGAAGGATCACTAGCCCAGGTCGCATCGGAGTACGCCTGAAGCTGTAATGAGTAGGACGAGCCATGAACTGACTCAGGATATGAACATCATAAGCAATATCAGGACGAGTGCTTACAAGATACACCAAGCTCCCAACAAG
This sequence comes from Hsuehochloa calcarea, assembly GCA_036346395.1. Classification (NCBI taxonomy): domain Eukaryota; kingdom Viridiplantae; phylum Streptophyta; class Magnoliopsida; order Poales; family Poaceae; genus Hsuehochloa; species Hsuehochloa calcarea. Next base: position 3,364,029 of record CM070596.1, on the reverse strand, counting down.
ATGATAGCGAGTAGGATCCTCAAGAAGATCACCATCAGTGGCACTAAGCTGTAGGGATAACTCCATGAGAGTTTTAGCAGTGCGAGTGTCAGTTAGACCAGACCGATCAAGAAGATCCTGGACATACTTCTGCTTGGAGAGGTAGTAATCCTCAGGCATGGAAGATACCTCAATCCCAAGGAAGTACGCAAGAGAACCAAGACCAGTCATCAAAAACTGCTAACTGAGATGCTTCTTCATATACGTGATGAATGAGGAATCATCACCAGTGATGTTCATATCATCAACGTACAGAAGAAGCAGTGTCCTACCCGAGATGAGACATGGACAAAAAGAGTAGGATCACGGGAACTGGTAGTGAAACCGACAACAGTAATCACTGAGGTAAAACGAGTAAACCAGGCACGAGGAGCCTGTTTGAGGCCATAAAGAGCACGACGAAGACGACAAACGTGCCCATCGGGAACATAATACCTAGGTGGTGGCTGCATGTAGACCTCACGCAGAACACCATTAAGAAAATCATTCTTAACATCCAGCTGAGAGATAGACCACCGGCGAACAGAAGCAACCGCAACAAGAGTGCGAACAGTGGTCACGTGGGCCATCGTAGTTACGACCGTACTCCTGCTGAAAGCCGCGACCCACAAGACGAGCCTTGTAGCGCTCGATAGTACCATCAGATCGGGTCTTAATCTTGTACACCCACTTGCACGTGATCGGACGAGCATGCACAGGGGTCGGTACATTATCCCAAGTCTCCGTACGTCGAAGAGCATCAAGCTCAGTGACAGATTGAGCATGAGCTATTGGAGCAAATCCAAGATGATCAGGAGGCCGAAGGGATGTCCGGTCACGAAGGACGTAACGAGGAGTATCATCAGGAGGATCAGATGTGGGTGTCGGCAAGATACCAGGAGAGGAGATTGGTGAAGGAGGAGGACGTCTGGAGTAGTGAATGCCAGAGAAACGAGACGATGATGTTGTAGGAACAAGAGGCGGTGTTGCAGGAGACAACACCGGAGGTGGAGGTACAGAAGGAACCACTGGAGGCAGACCAGGGGAAGACTGTGATAGTAGAGAAATGAGTGAAGAGTCAGAAAGAGACAACCATGAAATCGACTCAACAGTGGAAACAGGAGAAGAAGCTGAATCTCGATAGAAAAAAGGTCGAGATTCATCAAAGACAACGTCTTGTGAAATCCTGATCCGTCGAGTAGAAGGATCCCAGTAGCGATAACCCTTATGTTCAGAACTATAACTAAGAAACACACACTCAACATACTGAGTCGATAGTTTAGTGCGCTCACGAGGTTGCAGCAGAACAAAATAAGTACAACAAAAAACATGGAGGTGAGTGTACTGGGGGGCTCAAGAGTAGAGACGCTCTATAGGACTGACACCCTTAAGAGCAGTGGAAGGCTGCATATTGATGAGATATGCAGCCGTAGAAACAGCCTCAGCCAGAACTGTGGTGGAATGTGAGAGGCAAGGAGAAGAGTGCTGGCAGTCTCAATCAGATGACGATATTTGCGCTTAGCAACCCCATTCTGAGCATGAGCACCAGAACAAGAAGACTTGTAAAAAGTGCCCTACTCAGAAAGAAACTGTCAAAAAGCGCTAGAACAGTACTTGCCAGCAGAATCACATCGAAAAGTACGGATGATAGAATCAAACTGAGTACAAAACATCGTTGCAAAGCTATGATAGATCGCAAGAAACTGACCACGATTATACATAGGGAAAATCCATGTAAAATAGGAATAATCATCAATGAAGATAACATAAGATTTATGCCCGCCTTTAGAGATAATAGGTGTAGGTCCCCATACATGTGAATGAATTAAGTCAAAAGGACGAGAAGACAAGGACTCACTAAAATGATAAGGAAGTTGCAGCTGCTTGCCCAGCTTACAACCCATGGCTGTGTCAACGGTAACACATCCAAGAACACTCTGACGAACTAATGAAAAGACGGGACCCACACAAGTGACCTAAACGGTGATGCCACTGCGCAAAAACTCTAGAGGTGGTGGCTGCAGTGGCAGTGGAAGTAGACGTAGAGGTGATAGGAGCAACTGAAGTGGACGGTGTTAAAATAATGAAAGCTAGGGTTTTCTATTCACAAATGTTCATGTTATTCATTGATGAAGGAGATATATATAGAAGATACATGGGCCTCATGGGCTACAAGGGCCACATGGGCTAAGAGAGAGAAATGTAGAATATACAATACTCTTAACACCCCCCTTCAAACTCAAGGTGGATCAGGAGGATCTGATGCACTGAGTTTGAGTAGATGAAGTCGATGATGTTCTCTAGTCTGAGCTTTAGTGAAGAAATCTGCAACTTGGAGCTCTGAGGGAATATACTTGAGGATGATGGTCAACTGCTGACAATTAGATCGCGTGAAGGATGCATCAACACCAATGTGTTTTGTCAGCTCATGCTTGACCGGATCATTGGCAATTTGAATGGCACTTGTATTGTCACAAAAGAGAGGTAGGATTGTCACAAAGGACACCAAGATCGACCAAGAGCCATCGAAGCCAAATGATCTCTCGATGTTGTAGCGGCAAGTGCTCTGAGCTCGCCTCGCACTAGAGCGTGACACCGCAGCCGCTTCTTAGACTTCCAAGCAATAAGCGAAGTACCAAGAGAGATACAATAGCCCGATGATGATCGGCGATCGCAGGATCACTCGCCAAGTAAGTCGAGTAAGCGTGGGCCGAGCCGACTCGGCCGCATAGAACAGACGTCCGAAGCGCCTCAAGTATCTCAAGACACGAAGAACATGACTATAGTTAATCGAGGTGGGAGCACCGACAAATCGGGCCGAGCACATGAACAAGCATGAGCAATGTCCGCCAGTTATCGTGAGATAGACAAGGCTCCCAACAAGTCGACGATAGCGAGAAGAATCATGCGGGGTACACCGCCTGTAGGTCGGCCGCAAGTGAAGCTCCATGGGTGTGGCGGCGATGCAGTATCGACCGTCCCATTGAGCAAGTAGATCCACGAACATAGCGATCTTGACAGAGATAGTAGCCATCACCATCGAATGAACCTCAATTCCTAGAAAATAGCTCAATTTTCCCAAATCGGACATCATAAATTGTTCACTCAATTTCTTCTTGACAAAAACCACGTGGTCCATGTCATCTCCGTGATCAACATATCATCTACATACGTAAGAAGCAAAGTACGACTCGGCCGAGAAGTGTGAACAAATAGAGCAGGTCATGCTCACTCGAAATGAAACCAAGAATCGAATCACGAATCAAACGCTCAACCAAGCGCGAGGAGCCCGCTTGAGACCATTTAGAGCACGCCTAAGGCGACAAACATAGCCTGTAGGAGCCTCAACTCACGGGGTGGTGCATATAGACCTCCTCATGTAGGTCACCGTGAAGAAAAGCATTCTTGACATCCATCCGAGATATAGTCCATGTGCGTATTGTCGCAATCGCAATAAAAGTACGGATCGTGGTCATATGAGCAATCGAGCAAAAGTCTCATCATAATCTCGACCATAAGCTCGCTGAAAACCTCTTGCAACAAGACGAGCCTTGTATCGCTTCATCACCCATCCGATTTGTTCTTTATTTTGTACACCCACTTGCAAGTGATAGGAACAGCTCAGACGGTAGCGGAACAAGTTCCCAAGTGCCCGCACTCTAATCTTGTGAGCTCCTCTGTCATAGCCAATCGCCACTCGTACACCGACACCTCTGATAGGTACTCGGCTCACCATCGCACTGCGAGAAAAACCCCATCTCTCGGTGCTCGAATAGAAGAACGATCACGTAGGGTATATCGTGATGTAGTAGAACGATCGTCGAGTCGATGGTACCGCCGAGGATCAGCCGAGGAGAGGGGACAGAGTATCGTAAGGAACTCTCATCGACGACTATAGTGGAAGGGAAGAGTGGAAGTGTTAGAAATCGTGGAGCTGGTGGAGAAGGTACACGAGAAGGTGAAATCGGTGGAGAAGGTGTATCCGGAGAAGGTGTATCCGAGAATGAATGGGAGGTAGACACAAAAGGAAGTGGAATCTGTGGAAGAAGAAGTGGGATGTGGAGAAGAATGATGAAAGAAAGGACGCCCTCATCAAAAGTCACATCACGAGAAATGCGAATGCGACGTCTTTGAGGATCATAGCAACGATAACCCTTATGCTCGTGGATCAGAACCTAGAAAAACACACTCAATCGATCGAGGGCTCGGCTTTGTGCGCACGAGGTGCTAGAAGGACATAGCAGACACAACCAAAAACGCGAAGATGAGAATAGTGAGCAGGTGCTCAGACAGACCTCACTGTGACACTTGCCCCAAGTTTAGAAGAGGGTGACGGTTAATAAGATAGATCAGAGACCGCTTCCCATGAAGTGAGAGGGACAAAGGAGGAAATGAGAAGAGTGCGGCAGTCCTCGATGATGTGATTTGTTTGCGCCAAAGAACACCATTCTGAGCATGTGCACCGGGACACGAGAGCTGAGGAAGAGTACCCTCAGAAGAAAGAAACTGACGAAAGGCTGAGGAAAGATACTCGCCTCCAGAGTCAGAACGGAAAACACGAATGGAAGAAGAAAACTGTGTATGAACCATCTTAGCAAAAGACTGATAAATGGAAATCAACTGAGAACGATGTTTCATAAAATAGATCCAAGTATATCGAGAGTGATCATCAACAAATGACATAATAACTATGACCACCCTTCGAAGCAAAAGGAGATGGACCCCATACATCTGAATGCACCAAATCAAAAAGATCAGAAGACTGAGAGGTACTACTGGGATATGGAAGTTGTAGTTGTTTTCCCAACTTACAACCAGTACAATGAAAACTAGACTCAACAAAGGACATGACCTAAGGAACCCCGGTGAACTAAAGCGGTGGCGAGCTCCACAAAGATGACCAAGTCGATGATGCCACTTGCTGAAGGAAGACCCAACAGGAGACTGAGATGAAGACATAGCAGAAGACACCAAGGCCTTCGACGTACTGGTAGAAGGAAGATGTAAGATGTCCAAGACATAGAGACTGGGAGAGCCTCTACGGCGATGGCCAGAACCAATCACTCTTCTGCTCTGACGATCCTGAATGAAACAAGAAGAATCATCAAATCCAATGAAATAGCTTCATATCGCTTAGTTGACCAACAGATAGAAGATTCATAGATAGCTGAGGAACAAAAGACACATCAGGAACAGAGAAGCAAGATGTAGAGAGAATGCCCTGATGGGTAATAGGGCAAGGTGTACCATCAGCAGTGTGAACATAGGATGCATCAGTCAAGGGCCTACGAGCAACAAGCTGAGTGCTGTCAGATGTGACATGAAACGAAGCACCTGAATCCAGAATCCAAGGATGAGCAAAGACTAGAAGCGTAAGGTGCAATCGATGTCATAGCGCATAATCGATCCGTAAGTCACGATAGATGTGGATGTGTCGCCAGTGATCGCTCCAAAGAAGTGCTCGGAAGGCCCAGAGAGGTGCTCCACGACGACGGTCAAATGGTCATCTAGCACGATAGGCAATAAGTCGATCCGGATGTAACTTGAAACATTTGTCAACATGATGACCACCCCTCTTGCAATGGGAACAAACCAACACTCCTGTGGTGTCGCCTGTAGATCCGCATCACGTGAGAGACTCGAGCGAGCATGTGGTGAGGATCCTGAGACAGACATAAGAGAATGAAGACGCGTCTCTTCTGCAATCAAACTAGAGAGCACCGCAGTCAAAGTCGGTGGAGTAGGATAGTTGAGCAATTGAGTACGAACAGGCTCAAACTTCGATCGAAGCCCCATCACAAATCGATACATGAGCGTCACGAGCATACTCATCTTTAGCAAGACAAGACCGACAGCAACAACAAATTTCTGTCATAGACTCTAGAGGACCGGTGATGTGAGTGAAAGCAATGTAATATTCCTCCACTGACTGATCAGGCTGCTGCTGAAGACTATGAATGTTCTTGAGCAATGTGAAGCGAAGAGCTCCACTGGACTGAACATATCTCTTCTCAAAGTATGTCCACATTTGCTTGGCTCAAGTATGATACTCAAGACTCATCCAGAGAAACATCAACACTCAAAGACAATTCCGGCCATGACACGATCATCTTCTTTATGCCAAGCCTTTAAACACTCAAAGATCAACGGCCTTCTGATCGAGGATTATCATCAAATGAGAGGCCAAACCATAACCCCTAAGAGTAGTCTTGACTGAGAAGGCCCATGCTCGGTAATTCAACCCATCAAGCTTGATATCTGTAAACACTAGAGATGAACTGCCCCCAAACATCGAGTCGGACTTAGCCATACCACACAACAATACCAATCACAGTAGCAATAGTAGCAGATCAGCAGAAGTAGTACTGATCAACAGTACTAAAGAGGCAGAGCACCTCTCGGTGCTGGATACCAAGGCTGGATCTCGGTGCTGGAGCAGTGCCAAGAAGCAAACTACCAAAAGTGAAGCAGACTACCAGAGGCTCCGGGCGGTGAAGATCTCCAGGCGGGCGGGCGGTGAAGAAGAGGCAGAAGATCTCCAGGCGGGGGCTCCGGGCGGAAGGACTCTCCAGGCGCGGGCTAAGATCTCCAGGCGGGGGCTCCGGGCGGAAGGACTCCGGGCGGTGAAGACCCGATCTCGGTGCAGAGGCTCCGGGCGGAAGGACTCTCCAGGCGATGAAGACCCGGGCGATGGCTGCGGTGAAGACCCGGGCGATGGAGATGCTCAGCGGCGGCGATGGAGAGGCGCGGGCGATGGAGATGGTGCGGCGACGAAGATGAGTGCGGTGAAGATGAGGCAGAAGATCTCCAGGCGTGGGCTCTGGGCGGAAGGACTCTCCAGGCGCGGGCTCCGGGCGGAAGGACTCCGGGCGGTGAAGACCCGGACCAAGACTGCGGTGACGAAGAGGAAAAGGCGGCGGCGTCGTCTTTCACGCGATGATTGACACGCGATGATGAAGACGGGCGGCGTCGTCTCCGAACATGATGAAGACGCGATGATGAAGACGGGCGGCGTCGTCTCCGACCGGCGGCGGCGGCAGAAGCAGTGATAGGATTAGGGTTAGGATTAGGGTTTGGATAAACTGTGCTCTGATACCATGTTAAAATAATGAAAGCTAGGGTTTTCTATTCACAACTGTTCATGTTATTCATTGATGAAGGAGATATATATAGAAGATACATGGGCCTCATGGGCTACAAGGGCCACATGGGCTAAGGGAGAGAGAAATGTAGAATATACAATACTCTTAACAGACGGAAGGTGGAGGCGATCAAGAATGTAGAGACCCTGACGATCCCTACGGCGACGGTCAGTCCCAAGTACCGTTCCTGTCTGGCGATCCTGGATGAAACATGTGTGAGTCAAAACCAATCTTACAGTCAAGATCGGTGAGTTGACCCACCGAGAGAAGCTGCATGGTAAGCTGGGGAACATGGGAAACAACTGGAACAGAAAAGTCAGTGGACAAAAGAGTGCCCTGACAGCTGACAGACAGAGGAGTACCGTCAGCTGTCTGAACAGAGATAGGAAAAACAGGAGGTCCGACTGAAGTGAGAGATGTGGAGTCCGGTGTCATGTGGAAAAAGGCATCAGAATCCAGAACCCAAGAAGTACCTAGAGGAGACGTCTGAGCTAGACTGGCAGAACCTGCTGAGCTGTGAGAGAGCTGCTGAAGTAGAGCTCGCGAATCGCGAACGAGTCACCTCGCCGAGAAGGTCTGATGTCTTTGGTGCATCCTCTCGTCGAGGAAGGGACTCCCTACCCCCCTTGGATCGTCCACACGTCTTGTTCTGCTTTTTTCGCACCGCACAACGCTAGTAGTCGTGCCTGAAATTATTGCAATAATTGTATTGAACCCCAGTTGGTGCAAAAACAAGAGTAGAAACAGACACCTGAGAAGGTCCTGTAGTCGAAGCAAAAAACGTCGGTGCAGTCGAAGAAAAAGGCTAGCAAGCACAGTCGAAACAAACTGTGCTGCTAACCCGCGGCGAAGCTCCTCAGCCTGAAGCGTCGAAAGAGCCTCGGTGACTCTCGGTTGTGGTGAGCGGCTCAACAGTTGAGCCCTGACAGGCCCAAACTCTGGGCGTAGGCGGCAGACGAAGTCATAAAGGCGAAGGCGATAACGATCCGCCTTCTGCACCTTATGACACTCCTGACAGCAGGGAAGCCAGCTCGTCCAGCTGGCGCCAGAGACTGGCCAGGGCTCGGAAGAAGTCGTCGACGGAGGAGTCCTCCCGGCGAAGCGTCTCTAACTCACGCTGAAGTGAAAAGAACTGAGCATTGCTGCTCTGCTGGTATCGCTCGCGTAAGTACTCCCAGACCTGGCGAGTAGAACGCAGACCAACATTGTCTGGCTGGATGGAGTCGTCGACGCTGACCACCAGGATGGCGCGAACATGGGCCTCATCAGCATACCAACGCTCAAAAGTGTCTATGGCATACTGAAAGGTCTCATTAGCAGCATCAGCAGCGGCAGTAGCGGCCTGTGCCTCCTTGGTGGCCTCATCTTCTGCAGGAAGTGCAGAAGTAGGCTGTTTGAGAGAAGGTTGAACTGGTGATGGCAGACAAGGTCGACCACCAGTGACATGTCCCGAGAGGCGTAGACCATCGAGCGTGATCTCCATGAGTGAAGACCACAACTTGTAGTTTGTCCCATGGAGCTTTGTTCCCAAGAATGGGATCGCAGCTGATGGAACAGAAGCCATCGGTAGGCGGCACTGGACGGCGCGGCGACTAAGGCAACGAAGTCTAATAGGTGGCGCTGAACGGCACGGTGGTTAGATCGATATTTTTTTTAAGCCGGCGAAAATTTCTTTTAAACCGGCCTGGTCTGCTAGGCCTGCTCAGAAAACAAAAACGGACGTGGGGGACTAGGGTTCCCCTCTGTGGCTGCGGCGGCGCGGCGTGTGGCGGCGGCACGCGGCGGCGGCGTGGCGTGTGGCGTCGGACTCCGGCTTAGGCGGCGGCGAAGCGTCGCGGCGTCGGGCTCCCGGTCAGCGGCGGCGGTGATGGGCGACGAGCCACGCGGCCTTCGGCGGCGACCACGATGGACTTAGCGGCGACGACGACGGACTCGGCGGCGACAACAACGGGCTCGGCGCCACACGCTTCATGAAGTCGGCGGCGTCGAGCGAGCCTCGGGCGCCCGTCAAGTGGCGGCGGCGGTGGCGAGCCATCGCGACCTTGACGACGGCTCGAGCTCGAAGCGCCAAGCGGCCGGGGGTGGCGGCGGAAGGAGAGCTAGGTTAGTGCTCTAGCTCTGATACCATATTATGAATAATGTGTGTATATTCAAAAAGGCTTAATAGGTAATATATATAAAGAGTACAAGGGGGTTGCTATATACAGCTGAGGAATACAAGATTCCTATTCTAACATCAGTAACCCTGATAATTAAAGCTAGCAATTTGAATTTCAAAAATAAGGAAAAAAAGGAAAGAAGAAGCTAGTAATCTGCATTGTCCAACACTGAATGATGCTATAGGCTATGAGGAATACAAGATTCCTATTCTAACATCAGTAACCCTGATAATTAAAGCTAGTAATTTGAATTTCAAAAAAAAAAAAAAAAAGGAAAGAAGAAGCTAGTAATCTGCTTTGTCCAACACTGAATGATGCTGTAGCCTATATAGCCTAGCAGGACCTGGTTAACCCTTGTTGCTTCCAAAATCCTACCGACAAGTGGGTAATGTTTCAGGGAGCAAACAATGGAAAAAATGCTTCGTCATCTACATGATCATGAATCCCTTAACGAACCGTTTGGCGCAGTGGCTCGAATGTACCTGTAGCATCCTATGCATATGATGATATCTGTAGCAACCTATGAAACAAGTTGTATTTGTTCACGTAACAGGCTTGGCGCAAGGGCTAGAAGCATATGTTTCGTAGTTTTCCCAGACTCTTGGGGGTAAAATGTTACACTTAATTTTTTTTTCCCACTGTGTCCTTACTAACTTTTTTCTTCTTAATTGTGTAGATTTTTGAAAATGTTGACATTTTCCGATTTGCTCGTCGGATCCTAACATTACCTGACTATGTACCATCTTTTGGGTTAGTCGAGGGTAGTGTAATATGTCTACGCATTTTCAGCACACTTAACTGGGTCGTGCCTTAAACGGTCTACTGGTTGGAGTGGCAAAAATTGCCATGATGGGTTTTGGATGAAAGATAGAGTTGAAAATTTTCACATGGATTGTACCTTTAAGTAATGGGTCTTGACACCTAAAATTACAATCGTGGACTAGAGGTGTGATTCTTTTGGAGCAACTTTATCGAACTTGAAGCAGCATTTTCTAATAATACTCTGATCAGTAAGTATTAGCAACTTGTTTCGCTGCTATTTACTTCCTTTCCAGTAATTCTCATCAGATTTAGATGCTATTCTTCTTTCTACCATGGGTATTTCCCCCCTAAAATTTTTGCACACAGTTTACTGACTCAAAATGCAGCAACACAAGTTTATATAGAATTCGTTCTTTAACAGTCGAAGGTTACTCACCAGCTCTCTGTTCTTCCAGACTGTTGCAACTGTTTGCATATTTCTTGCTTCGAAGATTGAAGACACACCTTGCCCGTTACGAAGTGTTGTTGTTGTTGCATATGAAACAATGTATCGGAAAGACCCTGATGCTGCTCACAGAATCCACCAGAAGGTACTTGAAAGTTTCCATTTTTTTACTATTACTCCTGACAGCCTATTGTTTGTGATATTTCTGGGCTGTATGGTATAACTTCTCTAATTAAAAGCAGGAAGTTCTTGAGAAGCAGAAGGCCCTAATTTTGGTAGGGGAGACACTATTGCTTTCAACCATTAGGTTTGATTTCAATATACAGCATCCTTATGAGCCACTAAAGCTCGCTCTCAATAATTTGGGGATCTCCCAGAAGGAAGTGAAACAAGTTGCTGTAAATCTCGTAAACTATACGTAAGTAATTTGTGGTTTGGGCTATACTCTGTTATTTGTTTATTCTCAAAATTTGCAATCTTGTTTTTTCTTAGCTGGTTCTACACCTCTCTATGCAGGCTTCGGACTACTTTGGTTGTACAGTTTAAACCACACTACATAGCTGCCGGATCCCTCTTCCTTGCTGCTAAGTTTCACAACATCAGACTTCCTTCTGAAAAAGGAGAAGTATGGTGGCATGAGTTTGATGTTGCTCCCAAGCAGTTACAAGGTAGTGTTAATATAATGAACCCATCAAGTCAGCTTTTTTGCATCCATTGAACCTTAGCCATTTACCTTTCAATACCATCAATTTTCTATCATATCTGATGATTAATTACACTTGCAGCTGTTATTCAGCAAATGACAGAGCTATTTATGAAAAGATACCCATGCTCCATGGGTCTTGCAGCTCCTGCTATCAAGCCCACTCCAACCCCAGCTCCAACTCCAACTCCGATAGAGAAACATCATATAATAAGCACCGCGGACCTTGTTCCGAGGCATATACACTCTTCAAAGAGAAGTCTAAGCAATAACTTTGATAGAGAGGCTTCTAGATGTATGGCAGTGGAAAGTTCGGCTAATCACAACTCCACTAGCAGCTCAGTAAGGAATGAAGATAACCAGTCACTGCGAACGCATATGGATCATAGCTTGAGCAGCACTGCCATGATGGATGGAAGGTTAGAGAAGCAATCTTACCAGGCAGCCCTAAAGGCCAATCATGTTTACAATGTTTGCAGCAGATCAAAAGATATAAATGTGCCGAGAATTAGGAACTTGATCACACAGAAGAGAAGGATTCAAGAGTTTGGAGAGCATTCAGCTCCTATTGATAAATCTGACAAAGGTGCTTGGATTGGGAGGCAACTTAGAAGTGTGATCGTTATCGAAACTAAGTCGTCATCTTGGAAGAAACAGAAGATATAATCTAGAGAGAACTTAAATCGTAGTGTTTTCTAGATGATAAGATGATGAGATGAAGTATCATGAAAGATGATAAGATATGGGTGGCGTGTAAATTAATTTACCGGGGCACAGCTAATGCACAAAATTTTGCAAAGTATTGAAGTATCATTTCAGTGACGCTGTAGGCTATTTTCCCTGTAGACAGGAATAGAGTTGAAAATGGCTGATTCTGCGCAGAATTTCGGCGCCAAGTTTTGTATCGTGAATTTGCATTTGTTCTAATATAGACTAGGAAAAAACTTTTTCTAGAATATGATTGATATGTACCTCGTTAGCTTGTATATATAAATGAAATTTTGTGGCAATCTTTGTGCTTGCTTCTTGTCGACTCGAGCTTGGGAGCTGTGTTGTTTCAGTGCATTTGTTCATCTTTGTGTTTCATTTCATTTTTCTTCTTCTTTTGAGTGCATTTATTCAATTAGTGTCTCGACAATTTCGTGAAGTATACAAGGTATATGAAATGAAATGACCTGTGTCGTACAACAGTGCAACACGAAGGTGCCAATTGCCGGCAATGACACGGCGGCTTTGCAACGTAGTGCCTACATGGTTCGCATATCTTCTTCACGATCCAGAAACATTTCAAAGTAGTCCCTGCTACTTGGGTCCGAGATTTTGGTCTCTGTCCAGAAATTTTGCAAAACAGTACCTCGGTCGGTCCGTTTAGAATGCAGGAATTTAGCATAAATTTAACAGGATTTTCACATAGAGCCGTTTAATTATAAATTCCAGCATTCCAAACTGAAGCTTTATATTCTTTTCAAACCAGTTCCTTTGAGGATTACGTAATGTTTCTTCGGTCCTGAGTTTTTGCAAATTAGTCCCCTGGTGGCTGGTGCTTCCTCGCGCTATTCCGTGGGGAGGTTAAGGTGGGTTCGAGCCCATTTGTCGAACCGTGCAGTTCACGCCCTCGTCGTGGCCGTCCGCCTCCGCTGCCGCCGCGCCCGCCGCACCACCCACCGGCGGCTGCGGCTGCTCCGACCGCCGCCCCCACCCGCGCCAACGATGTGGAAGCGCCTCCTGGAGACGACCAAGCAGGCCGTCGCCACCGCTCCCCAGCTCGCCACCCGGAAGCACCCCTCCTCCTGCCGCCGCGCCGCCGTCACCCCGGCCACCGACGTCACCCCCGCCGCCCTCCTCCGCCTCAAGAAGGTCTCCTCCTCCAAGAAGACTGCCTTGCCCTCCTCCCTTCCTCACGCCCACGCCCACGCCCACGGTAACCAACACCTCCCTCCGCTCCACTTCCCCATCCCCATCTCTCTCTCTCTCTCTCTGTCACCCCATTCCATTCCCTCTCACTCATATCCCTTCTCTTGCCCAGATTTGGAGGGCGAGGACCATTCCCGTGATTTCACCAAGGAGGTCCTATCCATCTTGAACGGTACCTTCAAACTCTCATCTCATCCTATCTCTTGAATTGTTGCCACATCCAAGTGCAGTCTTTCAATTGTAACTAACTGTAATGGTAATATTTAGCTATTCGATTAATGTCCTGGGCCTGATGACGCGGAAAACTCTCATCTCATCCTATCTCTTGAATTGTTGCCACAGCCAAGTGCAATCTTTCAATTATAACTGTAACTGTAATGGTAATTTTTAGCTATTCGTTTAATGTCCAGGGCCTGATGGTGTGGAAGAGTTGCGGGCCACAGAAGTGCCATCGGAGGAGTCTGAAAATTCAGGGGAGGTTGTCGGGAACAAGATATTGGATATGGAGTGGTTTGTGGCGCCACCGTCAAGCAACCTGACGATGCACTGGCGGAAGGAGGTGGCAAGGGAGAAGAAGAAGCGGTATATCTTCAAGAACACGGAGAGCCGCCGCTTCACGAGGCTGATGCAGATGTGTGCCGACAAGCTTGGCGCTGAGTATGCGCTTGAGTTCTTTGGGAAGCTGGGGAGGGAGACTGGGGTCAAGGAGTTCAATGCATTGATTAGGGTTTATTTGAACAAGGCGAGGGCTTGCAGGGATATTGACTCAGCTGTGGAACATATTTATAGGTCATATCGGCTTTTTGAGATGATGAGAGATAGGGGGCTTCAGATTAAGGAAGATAGTTATGGCCCGTTTCTCTTGTATCTGGTGGATGTCGGTATGTTGGAGGAATTTGAGATGTTCAGTACATTCTTTAAGGATGCGAATCCACAGTCCTACTCCAGGGTAGCTTATTATGAGATGTTGCTTTGGATTAGAGCTCAAGATGAAGAAAAAATTCGACAACTTTGTCACTCTGTTGAAGACTGCAATGAGGAAGCTCACTATGGCATGGCAGGTAGCCACCCAAAATCATAATCAACTTTGTCACTATGGCATGGGGAAGCGCTGTTTCATCTTGCATAATTCCTCCAACAGTACCTTATTCAATGCACTGTTTTACAGAAAGTTATATGCTGGCCTTTGCTGAAAGCGACAGAAAGGTGGATTTCATTGGCTTGTTGGAATTACTTGATCTAACAACAGTTTCTGGCTCAATGTACATATCTAGTATATTCAAGTCTTTGGGTAGGTTTAAACTGGAGAACTATGCTGATAAGCTTATCCAGGAGATGAGGTCAAAAGGTATAAGCTGTATGCACGTTTTGCCAAATCTATTCATATTCCTTTGATGACAGTAACATGGACACACAAGTAATATTAGCTGAAAATCTTTGCATTGTTTCTTGACAATTGGAGAATACAGAGTGTCATTTCGTATTCCTTTTCCCGTTTCAGGTTTCTGAGTGTGTTCATCTCTTACCTGCTAATGTTATTTATTTTCTGTTTCAGAATCTGCTGATGGAAATATTTCATCCTTAATTTTTGAGTATGCTGCAAATATTCCAAACATAGCGGTGAGGAATCTTTTATTATGACTACTGGTAATACTCATAGCTTCTAATATAAAATGGTCTTGTAACAACGCATTCTAAATAAAAGATACAAAATCCATAATTATGTACATAATAAATTATGCAATTCATGGTGTCATCATATGGTACGGTGTTCCCTTTTTATTATATTCAAAGGAGATTGCTGTATTTCCGTAATACACATCACATGCCTGAAAAAAATGCAGTTCATTGGGAGCTATTACTCTTAGGAGTATTAGAAACCTATGTGCTGCGTGATTCAAAAGATTATACATACCATTGTTAGTTGGAAAGATGAATCATTTTTCATGCGTCGCTACCAGACCACATTTTATCTGGTTCTTGTTAGTTGTTACTACTTTGATATTTTATATCTGGGAAGCAAGTGCACATGTTTATTTATTGATATACAATGTTAATTATGTTCTATTCATGGTTATCACATTAGGACTTCCTTGCAAAAATAAACTAAAATCTTTTGCTGCTCCATTTTTCTCAATCTAAGCAGGAAACTTTTTATGTTTGGACAAATGCAGTTAGTTATCATGTTAACAAATCCCTTTTAGCTAAACTTTATTGATAGAATAGAATACATGTCGATGATGGATTTTCTTGAAGGTTGAAGATGTTGTAGCATCATTTCATAAATGGCACGAGAAATTTAAGGTAGCACCCTCTATTGCTGCATATGACAAGATCATCTCTATCTGTTGCAGTTCGTCAAAGGTAATGGCCACATTCATTCACGCTTCTGTTGCAATTTAATTTAAACGAATTGGCTTGATCCAGATGCCCTTCATACATTTTTTAAAACGGTGGAAATAATTTAACTCCTGTCTTTTGTCCCCAAGCATTTGTAGCTACGTACTCTGCTTTTTTGCTTTTTGTATTTTTGGCTTGCTGTTGGCTTGGGTATTACTTAACCAGCTTTATGTTTGAAAGATATATGGCATGGTTAATGTATCTAGTTGATCTATTATTTCAAGTAGCAATCTGTCCACCAGTGGTTTTTTATTTAACTTTGGGTGTCAAAACTTCTGCTACCACCGCCTAGGAGATAAAAAAAAAATGCTTCTTTAAATTTGGATGCAATGGAAATGTGTGATTCCTTGAAGGTTTGGAATTGTCTGTTACTGGATATTGGTTGATGCATTCTGATACTCTTATAGGTGGAAAGTAACTTGGGAGTAAATGGAGAATGTTAGCCACACATTTTCTTTTTCTTTTCTTTCTTTTTTGGCCTAAGAATGTGGCAAGTGTGGCGTACTGCGGAACTAGTCTGCCAAACTTTCCTTATGTGCTGTTTAGTTAAAGTATGTGCCACGCTCTCCTTAGGCAATGTTATTGTTTGGTATCAAACGAAATACACCCTAATTCTAAATTTTGCTTTTGTTGACTTTCGGAAACAATCCTGCATGCAGTTGCATGAAGTATTGTATCAGTGGATGCATGTGCGAAGCAATGTATGTTAGTACTTCTATTAATTTATCCCACTTCAAACTGATATCCCATATGATATGCTTAATTATGGAAAATGATGTTAATTTCAGTGCTGATTGTTTGGATTTATGATTCTGGACTTCTCAAAGCAATCTTGTAACTGAGCTGTTTGCCTAATATTTTATGCAGATCAGCTTAGCTCTTGATGTAGCCGAGTGCGTATGTAAATCCAATCCCAGTGTGCCAGTTGAATTATTTGATCCAATAATACAGGCATGTGAGCAAGGCTATGAACTTCATATGGTAAGTGGCTCCATATGTAGGTGTGGCATGCAGGCTTGTGTTCCTTGTGTTTAAATTAATCATCAGGATATGTCTTATAGGTTACAATAATTTATCATTTCAAAGCGCACTGTACTGTTTGACATGACCGCATATACTTGGAATAACAAGCATAAGCACCTATTACTCTATTAGAACACAAAATTTTCTAGTATAAACCATGCTTATTAAGGCGTCGTTAAGCGATGCCTAACCGGTAAGGCGTAGCTCAGGTTTGAGGCGTTGCCCTGCCTTGCCGTCACCCGTCGCCTTGCCGCCGCCTATCGCCTGTCCCCGTCGCCCGTCTCCAGCCCATCCCCGTCGCCGTCTCCAGCAACCACCTCCAAACCCAGATCTGGATCAAAGGGGAGAGGGAGAGCTAACCTAAGCCGCCGTCTTGCTTCCCGTCGTTACTATCGCCGCCACCGTGGTTGTTGCTTGCTGAAGCCGTTGTCGTCACTCCACTTCATCACTGCGTTGCCGTGGTCGCTGCTCTCCGCTTGTCGCCACCACCACGGCCGCAAGATCTGGGGTTCCTAGTTGTTGGTGGCGCAGTGGAAGAGGAGGAGCAAGGAGGTGGCGTTGTGGGAGAGGAGCAGCAGGGAGGAGGCGGCGCGGTCCGACATTGAGGAGGCGCGAGGAGGCGGCGCGGAGCGTGGAGGAGGCGGCAGACGCTTTGCCGCCGACCGGCGGGGAAAAAACACGCGCAAGCGCCGGAGCAGGAAAAAGAAGAGGCAATGGGCTGGTGGGGCGAGGATCCAAAACCGCTTCGGGAAATCCGGTCGTGCCGGAAAAAAAAACGGCCGCAGATCCGGATTTCGGAAAAACCGACGAAATTCGCTTGAATTTGCTTAAAAACCAACCAAAATTTAAAATTTGAAATTGTGAAACCGGGAAAAACCGACCGGGATTTTGGATCCCGGGCCCCGGCCAGTAGCTGGTAACCGGCCGCCGGCCGCCGGGATTTCTATCTTTGGGTGGGGCAGACGAGCAGCGGGATCTTCTGCGGCCTTCTAGCCTGCTTCCGTGATATTTGCGGCCTTCCAGCCTACTGGAAGCTGGCTCCTGCTTCTATCCTGCTGCTCTGCACTGTCGTCTTAGGATGTGTAAGGCGTCGCCTCGCCTTGCGCCTTACCGCTTAAAAGGTGTGAGGGGGGTGGGTCGCCGCCTTACCGCCTTAATAACTATGGTATAAACACAGCTCCACCTATTAAAACACTACTACCGCCCTTACCATTATTGTAATATGACTAACTAGTGATCTTAATAAACTGTTATGCCACATTTGTTCGAGCTGTTAAAGCATAAAATTGATTTTTTGAGATTTGAGAAAACTGTGCCACCTATCATAAGATAGATGAAGAACTATTTGCAGCCCGACAGGTAGCAACTATCTATTTTAAACCATCCGTTTACATGTTCTCAAGTGATATATTTCATCGGGAACAGTGTTGTCATCTATATCTGGGCTAATTTTGCAGGTTCACCCCATATATAATTTGATGCGTCGCCACAAGTTGAAATTGAAAAGTGAAACATTCAGAAGCATGATAAGTTTATGTGTAAAGATGAAAGATGTAAGTCATGATGCAGTTCACCTAGTATTTTTAGACATCATATGACACTGTTGTTTATTGATCCTTTTTCTTTCCAGTTTGAAGGTGCTTACAATATACTCACAGATGCAGAAGAATTTGGGGAGATATCCAGCGTAAGCCTGTATAATGTTATTATGGCTGGATATTTTAGGGAGGTAAATTCTCGGTGTTGTCATTCTTTCATTTTGTTTTCCTCACATACCAGACAGTGATATATATCCATTCTAATTCTTTAAAACACAGTGGTCCTCCTATCGACTATTGTTAGCATAATTGTTTAACTTTAGCTGACATCCATGTTATCTCATGCTTAATCAGTACAATGCATAAACACCAATGACTATGAGATGACACATACTTGGGCTAAGAGTTTCTCAAACCCTTCACAAGTACAAATGTATAACAATTTGCAACAATTAAACACAACATTTAGTATATCATCAACATTCAGCATGAAAAGATGCATTAAGGGTGTGTTTGGTTCGTTGAGTGGAGTGGTTCTGAACCATCCGGTACGGGAAATGAGCTCGTTCAGGTGTTTGGTTGGTTGAATAGAACCAAACCATTCGGGATGAGATGGTTCAAGAAAAATGAATATTCCATGTTTATGCTGTATCATCCCATTTGGGAAAAAAATCCCGAACTACACCGTTCACTTGAATTCCAAGGCGTTTGGTGACGTGGCAGCTTGATTTACGAGTTTTAAATGATCATATTTCCTAAACCGAGTATCCGATTTGCGATCCGATTGAACCGTTGTGTTCCTTGTCATTTAATTAACAAAATAAGACCACTCTTGGCATATTTTAGTGCAAAAAATATCATGCGGACTATCCTATCCCACCAACCAAACACCATCTTGAACCATCCAGGACCATCCTATTCCACCAACCAAACAAAATCATGTATCATCATATCCCACCAACCAAACACCATACTTGTATCATCTCATCCAGAACAATCCCATCCTACCTGTACCATCTTATTCCATTCAACCTCATTCCACCAACCAAACGTACCCTAAGTCGCAAATCCTGCTAGCACACATGACAAGCTGTAATACATAATTTATAGACTTCTATTTGAACTTGTTTACGTCTTCACGGCTTCTTTTCCATAACTGCAAACTTGGTATGTTGCTGTGCAGAAAAACCACAATGCAGCACAAATGGTCATGGCGCAAATGCAGATTGCTGGAGTAAAACCAGATTGTGAAACATTCAGCTATTTGATATTGAACTGTGAATCTGAAGAGAAAATTTCTAAGGTTTGCCACGTACCTGATTATTTGCTGTTGCCACTGTGTTTTTATTGTGGTTCAAATAGAGGGCAAAGGCTCAAATAGAGGGCAAAGGTCTAGGTTCCGCATAACGTCTAGTTAAAAAGACTAGTTTAAGTAAAGTACCACCGGCTCCATTAGTGTACTGCCAATTATCACGTCCTTCAATGACCCATTCCTTCCTGCTGATGTCACCTACATGTATCCCAATTGATCAATTTCTATTTTTATTGGTAAATTCTGTTGGATTCATCATGCAGCATGTCCCATCGGACCCATCCTGCTCTATTACGTATGATTTTCTTTCATAGTTTCCACTGGAAATAATTGTGTGAAATTAATGTTGTAAATACCATTCTATTTATAGTTTCTACTGGGATAACTGATGGCTATTGAATTGTTGACAGTATCATGATGAATTACGGCAAGATGGAATTCAAATGACCAAGCATACATATATGGCACTCATTAATGCATATTCAAGACTTGGGAACTTTGACATGGCCAAACAGGTAAATGATGCTTGCTGACCAGAATTTCTTTGAATTTTGCTGTACCTTTAGGTTCCAATTATTCTCACAGATGATGTACTGCACATTTCCTGAATCAGATAGGTAATGGTTATTACTGCTAAAATGCTAATGCTAAGAAACAAAAAAAAATCTGCCTGAGCACATAATATCCCTGTAACATAGAACGAGGCCTACGTTGTACTTTGTTATATTTGATACTTTAAAACCAATTCTCCCCTTAGGTTCTCCTGGATGAGGAAATACCACCTAAGCACCTCAATGAAATTAAGAGCGTGCTTGTAGGAGCGCTTGCATCAAATGGGTGGGTATCGGATGGACTTAACATGTATGACGAAATCAAGCAATCCGGATGCTGCCTTGAGCCAAAGGCTGCCATAGCCCTGATTGTAAGTAAAACTGTGACACATCTTTCATGTTGAAACGAGCTGTGCCTGCCTGTTCCAGAATCATTTGTTCTTGTATCCATTACTTATAGTATCGTATTTGCTTCTGCAGGAGCATATCCAAACAAAAGGTGAGTTGGATAGACTGTATCAACTTCTGGAGGAGCTGAGCGACTCAAGCAGCTGGTTTGATGGGTGCAGCAGAGTACTTTTATACTGTGTTCAGCACAATCACCCTGAGTATGCTAATTGATATTTAAGCAGTTGCATTTCTACTGCTATTTAGTATAACTTTTCACTCACTATTTATTTGCTACTTTTTTTTTTGCCAGTGCTGCTGTTGATTTACTTAAGCAGCTCAAGGAGAAAGATGAAATGAGTACTTATATGGTTGTCAATCAGGTATTATTTGACTTTCTTTTTTCTTTTGCAGTGGGACATCTGATGGCCTTCTGATTTCCCATTGTTTGATCAAAAGTGTTTAACTATTTTGTCTTGTATGTATGCATGACCTCTTTTGGAAGTGTGCTCACCATCTTTAGTTTGTTGAAGAGCTATTGCATTATAACAAGAGATCTAGGGGATATCAATGAGTTATGGCCTGCAGATGCAATAGTTTTTCACTTCTTTGCATTCTTCCCATCTTTGTTTAGCCCACTACACATTTACTAGGTATTGTATTCAATAGTAGATCTTCATGTTATTTGGTTTATATGTTGTTCACTTAATCTTTCAGTTGCATATCCTTTTGTTTTCTATGTGTTAAGAAGACATCCCCTTTGGTTATGTTCTATGTTGGGTGCAATTTTTTTACTATTTGGTTACGTTTTCTTCTTTAGGGAATATTTCATGACTGCTTGATATGATCTCACTTGTTTATTATTCTGTTAGTTAGTTCAGAGAAGTCATTTCAGCTTAATTAGGGTGGCATTATGACTAACCAAACCTTGATTTTAATTTACTATCTAATTGCTTAACTGTATTTGTTTCTGGTGCAAATTCCTTTGAAATTGTTCCCCTTAAAGGTGTATACTTGTTCCAAAACACATTTCCTCATGAGCTATACCTTTTCCAGGTTTTCTTTTATTTTGACTGTATCTTTTGTTTTCTTGCATGAACGGGTTTGAAGGTCTTTGGCCAAATGTGGGATATGGAGCCAGTAAATTTGGATGTTGGGATGGAGCTTCTCCGTGCTGTCAAAGAGCTTGGACTTAATGTTTCTCGGATAAGCCTTGATTTCCTTCTCAGCGCTTGTGTAAAGGCGAAGGATTCACAACGTGCCCAGCAGATCTGGACAGAATATGAATCTGCTGGCCTTCCACACAACGTTCTGACTTCCTTGAGGTTGATTCTTACCTGGGACATAAGCTGAGAATTCTTTAAACATTTTCCAGTATATTGTACAATGATGGCTTAATTTTGCTCATGGAGCTGTGGAAGCTCCATTTGGGCAGTTCAACACCATGATCAGTGCGGTTGCATCAATACCTTGCCCAATTCCTTCTTGTGTGATACTCATTACAAACACGACGTCTGTGTCTGCAGGATGTATCAGGCTCTTTTTGCATCCGGGAAACGGAAGGCGGCTAAGAATTTGCTGAAAACAATACCAAAGGAAGATGCTCATGTGCGTTATGTGATAGATTCTTGTCAAATGACGTACCACAGGCAAGACTCTAAGCTTTCTGCTGCCTTTAGGATTGGTTAAAAAAAAGGTGCTGCTAATGAGGTGTAAGAACTGCCTCACATTTGCCACCTCTGTTACAGTAAAAATACTGGAATGAAAATGAAGCCAATTCTTCCTCTAGCAAAACCCATTCCTTACTTATTAGCTGCCTTCATATCTTGTTAAGCAATTGCTTACTCATGAGCTTGATGGAAACGTGGATTGCATCGAAGAAATTGCATGCATGAGACAGGGTAAAAGACAAAGCCACATTTCGAATTGAAGCCGACGAGACAAGAGGAGAGGCAAAGGCTGCCCCTTGATAATAGACCTTTCTGAACATGTTCTCTCGTCTGGTGCCCAGAAATTACATGCACCGACTGAAGGAGCTACATGTGTTTCTGTTTCTAGCTTGAAACAAGCAATCATACATGGGGGCCATGGCCAAAAGATCTTAAGACCACTGGCCACATTTGAGCCCCTTTGGTTTGGTGTGGCCGCTGGCCACCACCACTCCTGCATCTGCATCTTCATCTGCATCTGCATCTGCATTTTTGCATGCCCCCACTTGGCATGATGGCCAAGAGCTAAGCCTTAGCCTCCCTGCTCATAGTGCCATCCATGTGACCACAAGAGTTTGGTCACAATGCAGCAGCCTCACCAGCCAGGAAAAAAAAGATTTGCCCGGTTTTGGTTTTGGTTTTGGGGAGAGTTGGGTGGAATTAATGTGTGCGGTTACGACGACCAAGATGTCATGGGATCCAAAGATCAAACAACCGTAGTACGTCCGCACCTGCAACACAAGGCTGAAAAACCTATGATCCGCCGGTGTCGCGACCTCAACTATGTTTTTTCGCGTGCCTTGATTAATTACTAGTTGGGCTCCACCAGTCGGATTGTGAAAGGTTACTTGTTGATTAAGGGCAGTGTGACGCAATTGCAAGGGACTAACGTATACGTACGCATCTGGTTGCAAATGGGATGCACGTAGATATGGATACGTCGACACGGATATATATATATATATATATATATATATATATATATATATATATATATATATATATATATAACAAGAATAAATTATTGCATGTATTATTTTTTATATTTCTTCATGCTTGTCAAATTAAAGTATTATAAAATGTAAAGTAAGCTCAGAATATGTACCTCACAAAGTCTCAAAGATGACACTGCTTCTTCATTCTTCTTGTAGAGTTTGCAGTCAATTCATGAATCATAATATGTTTAATTGTTCATATGAATACCAATATATATACCATTTCCAAAAATCAGAATTCCATTATCCAGTTGATTGCGCAAATCCATGGTCCAAGCTTTCTCTAATGGTGAAGGAGGCCCCCTCCGCTCCTTATTCCCCAACATAATCGAGTCCATGCTTGATGAAGAAACACTAGCACTAGCAACACTACCGACAGTTGATGGTGGCAAGGGCACATCCCTTGGCCTTGTTTTTACTTGTTCATCCTCTGCCTTTGCAACTTCACTTTTAAGCTGAGCAATAATAGGTACTGTCACCTTAGGACATATCTTGATTCCACCATTAGCAATTTTCAACAAGTGTGCTTTGACTCTAGAGTAGCTACTAGTGCCAACATATTTGCAATACTTGCATCTCCATTTCACATTTCCTCCCCCTTGATCACCCTTATCTACAACGTCAACATGATTCCACAATGGAGGCTTGAATCTATTGTTGGTTTGCTCCTCTCTAGCACTAGAATTATCTGCTTCCATTTTTCTAAAATAATGAAAAACAAGCAATCAATAACATATTAACTTGAGAACAACTGAACAAGCATCAGTGCATCATTTATGTATTACACTTGTTCAGGTGTTTTGGCCTAAGTTCTCTGCGACTGCACCTACATGCTACTGAACACTGGACAGTGGACACTGGTACATCACTACATCAGCATGACAGCAATCGCCCATCGGCACACAAGCTGACAAGCAATGAAGCAAAGCTAATAGCCATCGGCCCATCGCCCATCACAAGCAATGAAGCAAGCTAACCAGTTTTCCTTTTGCTCTGCTAAATGCTAATAGCCATCGCCCAGCACAAACACAAGCAATGAAGCAAAGCATCGCATCAGTACACATTACACAAGCAAAGCATCAGTGCATCACCTGGAGCCGGCGACGCGAGGGAGGATCGGGAAGGAGCCGGAGCCAGCAGCGTGAGGGAGGACTGGAGGAGGAGCTAGAGCCAGCGGTGTGAGGGAGGATGGGTTGGATCTGGCGGCGCAGCGAGGGAGCAGGAGTTGGAGATGGATCCGGTGGCGCAAGGGAGGCGCGACGAGTGAGGGTGACGAGCGAGGAGGAGGAGGAGCTGGATCTGGCGGCGCGAGGGAGGAGGGAGCACGAGGAATCCGGTGACGCGGCGAGGTTGACGGGCACGACCCCGCAACGAGGTCTTTGGGCATGCGGGAGGCAGGCGATTTGTGTGGGACTGCGGGAGGCTTGAACGCTTCATGCGGGACTGCAGGAAAACCTAGCAGCTTGTGGCTGCCTGGCTGGTTTGTGGGCTGGGCCGTGTCCGACACGTGTCGGGAATTTTAAATATTTATATTCATTGTAAAAGCTACCAACACGCCGCCGACACATGTCGAGATGTGTCTGAGCCGTATCCGTGTCAGACACAACGTCCGACAAGGATACGACAGTTTAGTGGCGTGTCCGTGCTTCAGAGCGTATGGCTGACCAATGCCTCATGCTCAATCGAAGGAAGGTTGTCTAAATCGCAATCCTGAATCGGATCGGAGATTGTTTAACAAGATTGCGAATCATAGGATCGACATATAATCTAAGAACCTATCTGATTCTACCAAAGAAACATTTATTATAATCTACATTGTATTTTAACACTGTCGCATTTTTAAAACTATACTTTTAGAACTTTTATCTACCAAAATGTAGTGCAAACCAAAGATCATTTGTTATTTATGCAAATTATAATAAACATAAAGAAATAAAAAGTAAAAATTCACAATGAAATGTACATTTGCAAATAATTATTTATAATAAATCACTAGAATCGAGTACAATTGTATGAAAATTTTGATCATATATGATTCTACAATTTTTTTTTTGTTAGAATCATAATAATATTAAGATTATACCAAATTAAGGCTCTACTATAGGATTGGATTGGTCCGGTCGGTTTAAGTCGTAGAAACGTATGATCGTATAAGGTAGAATCAAGATTGTGACAGCCGTCTCAATTCCTTCCACTAGCGTTGCCTTAAAACGTGCATACAAGTCCGGATGGCTCAGAATCAAACGAGGAAGAAAACGTGCATGATATGTCAGTATGCAATATGCATGCCATGCCACTAATTCACCCCCAAAGTCGCACAAGCCTTTTACCCTCTTGAATCTTTGGTAGGAGAAGAGGAGATTGGGATTCACCTTTGTCCATGTGGTTGATGCATGATACCCTACAAACCCAGCTTGCATATTTACATCTCTTGCAACTTGCAATGCAGAAATGTACTGTATTGTACTATTCCCCACAAACACAGCCAAGTTGATGGTCAGATGTGGGGGTCTGGATCAAAAGGAATTCGATCAGCACATTCTCACTCATGATCAGCAGGGTTTGGAAAAACGGCTTGAGGAGAAGAAGAAAAATCTCAATCAGACATGCATGCAGGCCCCCCTCTTGTTTGCCAGAAACCAGCCAGCAATGAATTTATTTTTTCTTTCGCTTCTCTCGAGTGCTAGCTGGTACTTTGAAAGCCAACATAGGCCGGTCATACTCATACATAGCATGCATGTAGAAAATTATTCAGCTTTGAGACTATGTATGTATGCACATGAGGCCAAGATCAGCAAGAGGTCTTAATGTAAAAGCCATGCATCACAATTGTAACATTCGTCGCAGCAACTTGCAAGGTTCATTTTGGGTAGTGTAGCTAGTGCTGCTCATGGGCGCGCATGCATGGAGTTGTCATGTCCCTGGGAAGCACCAACACAGCCACAACTAAGCTAAAGCCTGATGCACGAGCCCTCGGCTGCTTTGGTGCGTTTTGGATTCATTCTAGCGAAACTAGTCTATGGTCCACCGAAATTACAAATATGATCCACTGAAATTGCAAATCTGGCATTGTGACAGGCTAGGCAGGCGTCGCGTGGCACATGCAGTGCTATGGAAACATGGCAAAACGTTTTCACCATGACACTAGTCACCAAGCGCGGCAGGTGCCTGTAGTGGTCATAGGGCATGATAGGTACGACACCACGTACCTGTAGCCATTTGAGAGCGCGACAGGTACCTGCAGCGGTCCTAGAGCACAATAGGTACTTGCAGCGTGTCTAGAAGCGCGACATCAATCTGCCGTGGTACCGGTGCGCTGCAGATGACACGCGACGCTTGTCTAACCTATCGCGGTGCCATATTTGTAATTTTGGCCGACATGACGCTAGTTTTGCTAAAAACGAATCAAAATCACGCCAAATCAACCAAAAACTCCTTGCACCTCCTCTACATTTGAGAAGCAACAGTATGATATGGAGGATCATTTGGCCTCATCTGGGGAACCACACTTATGGAGATTTCGCGAAAAATATATAGGACATATAGATCCACATCTTTAACGCCTTATTTTCGGCTCCTTCAAATGTTAGGATTAGCTAACATAGTTACATAACCCTAAACAAAGTGTAGCCTAAAACACCATTTCCTGCCGTGCCTTATTTCCGATTCCTTGAGCTAGCTTGGCTTGCACCTTAGGGCTTGTTTAGATAGAGAGGAATTAGATCCAATCTGAAATTTTTGTTCAAATTCTTTGTTATTATGAAGGGATACGAGTCGTATAACAGTGTATCTACTCGGGGGAGTCGAGAAAAAGGAGAGGCCGTACGTGTACTAGATGACAGTTATAATCATTCTTCTCTATGGCGGGGGATCCGAAAACGCCATAAGCGTCTTGTATATATGTGAATACATTTTCTCCTTGTTTATTTGCCACCACAAGAAATATGATCCTCAATGTGTGATGGATCGATCCATTTTATCTCGTGGGAAAGAAAAGAAAAGAAAACGAGAAGAAAACGAGAAAAAAGTGAATTATATCCGGAGAACGTGGTGCGGACGCATTATCCAGGTCATTATCGCATATGTCAGAAATCGCACACGATTGACCCGGCCGTCCTATGTAACATCCCGTTTTTCAGATAGCAAATAGTGCCGATTATTCAATTTCGATTTTCGTTGATTTTCATTTGCCACTTAATTTCCGAAATTCTCGAGCTCTCTTTAAGTTCGGGTTTGTGTTTCAAACTCATCCTCGAAATTTCAAATTCCAAATTCAAATTGAATTCATCTTTTTCGGATTTTAGATCCCTCTATAAAAAAAAATCTTGCCTCCCCTTTGTTGCTTTTGGGCCGACCCATTTTCCTAACTCATCTATTCCTCCTCCTCCGCCCAGCCCGCACACTCATTTCCTCCCTTATCTCTCTTCTCTCTCCTCATCACCTCAATTGCCGACACTCCCTCTCTCTCTTATCCTCTTCCCACCCACTTGGCCGCTCACCGCCTCTCCCCCGTCTCCCGTCTCCCTCTCCCGAGCGTCGCCTCGCTTCCGTCGCCCCGCTCCCCTCTCGCTCCCTCGCGCCGCCGGCCCTTCGTCTTCCCCGCTCTCCCTAGATCGCGCCTCGCCCGCCGCCTCTCTTCGCCGCAGACACCCGGCCTCGCCTTCTCCTCTCGGCTCGGCTCGGCCCGCCCATCGAGGCACCGCCCCACCTCCCATGCCGCCGACGTCATCCTCACCACCGGCTCCTCTGCGCCATGCCCTGCAGCTCCACCCCCACCCGCACGCCGCCTAATCGCCCCTCGCGCACTCGCCACTGCTTCCACGATCGCATCGCTTTCACTGTGGCCGGCCAGCGCCGCTCCATCCCTGCGTTCGCCCCACCGACGCTATCGCCCGGTCGTGCCGTCCTCTTCGTCCTCGCTGCGCGCTCCGCCGATCCAAGCGGCGAAGCACCCGGTCCAAGCCGTGCGCCGCCCGGTCCGTCGCCTCTCCAGTCAGCGCCGACGTCTCGTCGTCCTCGCCAACTGCCGCCATGGACGCCACGTCGTCGCCCACTCCGTCGCCATGCCGCCAGATCCGCCGACGTCATCACCTCCAGCGGCTCCCCTCTCCACCGGCTATAAAGAGGCCCGGTGCCCTCTCGCCTCTCCCGCTCCTCTCCCTCTCCCTCGGGTAAGTCTTCCCCAACGCCCGCTTCGGCTTCCCCCCTCCGACCGAAGCCCCTCTGCCTTCGGTGCGCCCCCGTCACCGCCTCAGGCCCAGGCCTAGTCGCCGGCGCTTGGAGCGCCACGGCGACACCCCCGAGCCTTCCCGGCCGCCTGCATTGCGCCCCGCCTCCCAGGGACCACACCGCGCGCCTTCCCCAGCCACCTTGGGCTCCGCCACCGACCAACCTCGGCCTCCTTCCCATCCAGCTCGGTGAGCCTCCCTCCACCTCCCCGGCTCTTTCTCTCTTTCTCCCCGATTCTCCCTCCTCGGTTGACAACGCCACCATCATTCTTGGCTCGGTGCCGCCCGCCGCACCACCCCCTCTCTCCAAAGAACGTCGCCGCCGATGCCCCAGCGCTCGACCACCCTCGGCCGCCGCCCAGCCGCCCCCGAGCTCCTGCTGCCCCAGTTGGACCGGTTGCCTCCCCCGGTCTGACCGGCCCCAGAACCCCCCTTCTCCCCTGCTCCCCTACCCATTTGCTCCCTCACATGGCCGAGTGCTCCCTGAGGATCCAAAGCAATAGTGATGCTCGAATGTTGGCTGCCGGTCTTCCCCTATTGGTTGGTATCAATTGTTGATTGTGGTATTGGATGATTATTGGTGAATGTTATCAGCTGGTGTTAGTATGTGCCGAAACTCTGACGATTATTTGTGTCGATTATAGCTCTCCCAGTTCAGTATTTTGATTAGTAGTGATTGGTATAATCTGTCATTTGTAGAAGATCATGTATGTATATTGAATCACCTGCGTTGTCTTCGATGATTGATTATTGAACAAAGGTTGTTAACAGTGAATGTTGTTGTGGTTATTGTATGTGATCATAAATCTGTTGTATGTCAGTGAATAGAGTAATATGTCAATTGAATCTTGAATGTTTAATCTCGCCATTGAAATCTCTGTGTGCACTCTGCCATTTGAAAAATTGTATTAATTTGGCGATTATGAAGTGATGCATTAGGTTATTAGTTTGTATGGCTTGCAATTGGAAATTCTGGGATCAATCGATAGTTGATGTGGTGTTAATCTGTCAATCGAGTTGTTGAGTCGTAGAATTTGTTATTCATCTATTTCAATTGTCGGCATTTGATTTGTAGTTGTTTCCCCTGTTCGTAGCGGTAGCGTTAAGGTTGTAATCGATCCAACGATTAAGAAATGTTGCCATAGATTAGTAGAATGTTTTGTTAATTGTCTGAGATTACTGATCCTCAGTATAAGTGTTTTGGCAGCAAATTGAATTATTGATTGTGATCTTGATTATTAGGGATAGTTTAATCTTCAGGGCAGTATTGTCTATTGGATTTGTTAATCAATTGTTAGCTGTTGGTTAGCGTTTCGTTAGTAGCTCAATGATTGTTGGAAGTAATGATATTTAGTGAGAGCTGGAAGTATTGATTTGATTGCTTTATCAATTTGTATTGTTTGGAAAGGATTTGTGGTTTGGCGATGATTGGTAATCTGGCAATTGTATAGTTGGTATTTGGATATGTCTTGATTTGGTCGTAGGTTGAGTAGCTAGCAATCGAATCAATGAGTATTATCTAACAGCTGCGTTTGGTATTAAATTGCTATTGGATTTTGTGTCGATCGAGTATTCTAGATTGGTTTAGAACCGGTAGTTGAGTTGCTTTGTCGCCTGTCGAATGATAGTCTTGCAGTCTTCCGAATCCGCAGTAGAGCATTCCGACAAAAGCTCCTATAACCATACCCTCCTTGTATCCTCCCTCCGGGCAGAAGTTCTCTGTCATTCCGCCTTTCGCCCAACTGGACGTTTGACTCTGTCAAATATTCCAGTGTCGCCCAAACCCTTCTCTCAAGCCGTCCTCCGCAATCTTTCTGAGGCTCTTGTGTTTTATTTGGTCTCTTGGATTCTTTGGATTTATTTGGTTTTTCAATCGTTATTGCGTAATTAGAAATCGAAGTCCAGAAGAATCGACGGCTCAAGCAGATCCAAGATTCAAGCAAAGACGCCGATCAAGACTTCGAACCTCTGTCTAATCAGGCTTTGAGTAAGATCAAGACCACGGTAAAAATAGCCCAGGCGAGTCAACACTTTGATCATATTGATCCCACATTTTATGCAAATTATATTCTTTTAAAGTATCAAATTGCATGCTTTAATTTTTATACAAATGTATGTCAAACACTCTAAGGTAGTTAAATGCCTACTTGTTGATTAATAAATTATTATTCCATTTCCTTGAAAATTGAACTTCCAATATCCTTGTCACCCTAGTAAATATCTGGTAACCTACTAGTTATAGGTCGTACTTAAATGCCATGCTAGACTTGTTTAAGTACCGGGGCAATTCTACCCCAAATCACCATCCCTTTAATCATAACAATTGTTTTGGGCAGTCATTGGGGAGAATGACTGAACTGGTTGGATAATTTGTTTTATACCTCTCCAAAACTCTAAAAATTTGCTAATACCCATCTGGGTGGATGGTAAGCTGGCGGGTAAATGGTTGGGTGCTAATGTAGCCCAGGATATTTTTGTGGATGGTATGTGGTAAGAACCACACAGA
Organism: Hsuehochloa calcarea; assembly: GCA_036346395.1. NCBI lineage: Eukaryota > Viridiplantae > Streptophyta > Magnoliopsida > Poales > Poaceae > Hsuehochloa > Hsuehochloa calcarea. The sequence goes on along the minus strand of CM070596.1, from coordinate 3,333,237 downwards.
TGATCTTAAGGACTTCATCCTGTGATAACCTCCTATTGCAAAACAGTACAGCCACAAGTCTATAATGGTGTTGACCTGGCTAAATAATTTGTATTCGTCAGTACGAGTTACGCCGGTAGATGAGCTCGTGATACCTAAGCCTCTGCGCGAAGGGTTGGGGCGCGCGATGCGTGTGAAGGCGCAGGGGGTGCAGGTAAGTGGTTGTCGGGTCCCACGGAGCGAAACCACTACTCAAAGAAACCTCACGGTGTAACAAATACTGAAGAATGCCTTGTAAAGGCCTTGTGATAATCTCCCCTTGATTCACATGTCTACGGAAACGTGTGTACATATCAAGCTGATTATCTCTTGTGGGTAAAGATGTACAATCTCTGCAGAGAATAAAAGCGTTGGACAGTAGTGCCTTACTGGTCAAGGGCGGCAAAGGAACTTACAAGATATAGTTCTATTTCAAAAACTTTTGTGGTTGGGATGAAAAATGTGCGGGGCTCACCTAGCCCTTGATTTGGATTTTCCCTAGGTATTCTTACCCAGCGTTGGTAATAGGTGGGTATGACCGCCAACAAAATATAAGCATGAAGGTGGAGGTAGCCTCTGCTTTTATTAATTATTGTACAATTAATCTCTATAAAAATGCAATTTGGTCCAAATGCTAAGTGATAGGATATTCTAATATCTGTATTTACAAATGCTGCTTTACGCAAATAAAAGAACCCGAGCCATCCTTGTTACACCTTGCATATATATATTATTGCATCTGTGTGTGTTGGCTCGCGAGCACGGTAGTTGTGCTCATCCTCGCTCTTTTCCCCAAACCCTCAGAAACAGGAACCCTGGAGCTATCAACTACATCAAGGATCCAGAAGTCTGAAGACCCGGGGAACGTTGAAGCGTAGTTTAGTCCTTAGTTGTTCTAGTCTCACCCGTCTAGCTGACTCTGTCGGTTCTTGTGTACCTCCTATATTGTTCGAAGTTTCGGATAATATCGGGCATACACGGGTTCCCCAGTCACTTGCCTGCGGTAAGATGTGCCCTCACCCCTTTGCTTCCGTTGTTGCTTCCGCTATCTTTTGTAATGTATTCATTTGGCCTGTTCGGCCCTTATTGTAAAAATTAGCCCGAAGCGGTCTATGTAAACTCTGATGTGTAAATTAATGAATGAAATACTTTTGCGCTATGTATGGTTTGATTCAGCAATGTACCTGTGGAGTGCTATTTACTGATCCAGGGAATAGCACAGTGGTTTCACAGAGGATCCGGATGCAGAAATTCGGGGTCCGACATCCTTGCTGCCTGGGGATACCGGCAACACAAGGCTATAATTCGGACCATGGATCGAATTAGAGGAGGCCACAGCATGGATGCATGACAACATATGTTTAGCAATACAAAAGAAAGTTATATATCTATTAATTTAAATTTAGCTATACGACTACCGAGAAGATCGTAGAAGGTAATGATTTTATATTTTCATCGGAACTGAACTTAGTTGCTAGTTCCTTTTCAATATAAAAAACTTCTCAAAAAATGATCAATTGTTCGCTCCCTTAAGATGGTTGAACAACTAAAGCATTTTGAAACTGAAAGAAGGGAGGAATTAGATCGTAACACTTATTCATCGTAACATGTCTAATTACCATGTACGTAGCAGCTAGCAAATAATACTTAATTAACACCTTTTATAGTTCTATAGCACAAATTGGAGAGGCTAAAGAGTAATACACAAAGCATAATGCTACAAACCAATAGGAATTACAAAATTGATACTGGTCATCATTAGAATCATGAGAGATGTACCTTTGTAACTAGTTCTTCTTTATAGAATTGTGGCCTTGTGCTATGCCATGGTGCACAGGGTCGTCGGTGGTCGGTGCCCTTTGTGGCCTTGCCTAGCCCTAAAGAAATGGTGGCACAACAAGACAGTAGGTTGCGACCACCGACCAAAATTAGGCAAAGGGTGGCCGGTGGCGTCGCAGCCGCCACAACATTTCTCGACTCTCTGAGTAGTTGAGGGGTCGTGCACTCGTGTTGTGCATGTTGGGCTGGTTGGTTCCATGGGTAAAAGAATGATGAAAGAGATTTGGTTGGGAAGTTGGACTTCACCTGCTTGGACCTTAGCTTTGAGTCTTTTGACTAGTACATTTCATGAGAGGGGCTATATGTACATAATATATGGAGATTAGTAGGGTACCTAGTGGATACTAGAATTTTTTTTTGTTTGGGGGACCAGGCCCTTGCCAGCCCCCCTTCTCTCCGTACCTGCTTGTGCGCCTTATTCCGGCAATGCAACTTACCCAGAGCAATACTATTTGCACCTTGTTTTGTACTGTACTAGCCGAGTGCCCGTGCGTTACAATAGATTTCAAATAAAACATAATATACAATATAAACTTAGAAAACCAATATACATAAGGTAATTATCCTTACAGATGAAAGTTTCATACATAATTTGCATCCAATCACCAAACCACATATAATCTTATCACAAACCACAAACACAAATAATATATGTATCCACAAAAGACCTTTCAAATATTTTATACATATATGTGGATTTCTTGATGTGTGGATTGCTTGATCCATGTCGGGTTACCGCAGTCGCACCGGGGGTGTGGAAATTCTAGTGGTATAGGAGCATCTTTGCAAGAACTATCCGGGTACGTTCTTGCCTTCTTGCTAACCCATTTTCGCTTTCGGAGCATCTCTGCGTAGAACGACATCCCCAAACCGGGCGAAATGACCTCCTCTACCTCCCTTCTCCCTCCCCTTGTTTTCCAAATTAGCTCGAATGAATTGTTGCCTGTAGTGGTGCAATGTGCCCTAGTTTTATAGGTGGTGATTGTGTAGTGTTGAGGGAGTAAATTTTGGTGAATGAAAGTGCACTCACGTCCACGATAAGGAATCTTTCGGTACATGATAGCTCAGTGAATTGTCAATTCACTGAGAAAAGCTAGTGTGTGGTGTCAATTTAGTCTTAAAAAGGTGGCATGGTATGGTCACTTCGGAACGAAAAGCTGGAGGTGTAGCTTTTTCACTGTGAAGGCCACAGATTGGCTCTATGCATTATGTCATGGTGTTGTCACTTCTTACTGAAAAGTCTGTAGATTCGCCTTGTCGTGAGGTGTAGTGCTAGTATTACCCCTTTGTTGCGATGCTAAGTTGGGGAGGATGTCTCATAGTAATAGCAAGATTCATGTAGCACGCCCCTTGTGTCACGGTGCTGACTAGGGGGGAAGGAGTTGAAATTGAGTAGCATGCCCTCTGTTGTGATGCTGACTGGAGGAGGTAGGAGCGAGAAATATGTTGCATGCTCCATCGTCGTAGTGTTGACTAAGGGACCCAAGAACCACAAGAAACAACGTAAGCACAAAAGTAACAACAAGTATGACATGCCATATCATAAGTTCGACACTACTGGATACAAGAACCACATGCAATCACATAACTCCAAAGTAAGCTCCACGAAAGTCAGAAAACTCCACCCGCGGTTCTTCTTAGGTGCTACCCCACTAGTGGCCCTAACCTTGGGCCAACATTGTGCATGACCTAATGGGTAGGTGCAGTGGTCTGGTGCCTACTGTGACCTAGCGGGGCAAGTAAGAGCTACGGGAGTCACAATGCCCTGCTGGGTCTGTTGTCTCAGTCCTAGCGCACTGAAGAGCTGTGATGCCCCTAGGACGTGGGCCACCTCGTCCCCTGGTGGTTCGGTCAACCATGTGTCCACTGCAACGTCGTCCTCCATCCATACACAACAACGAACGACAATGTCTGAATGCATTTATTCACGCATCGAAAGCGAAGAATGCTCGCTTAAGTGCCATAATCCCAGTAAACCGCTTCGAGGCGTGTTCCACAATATCAACACGGGTCCCAGGATTCCTTTGTTGTATGTCTCGGAGCAGACCGAGCAAGTTATGGTAAGAATCTTCGAACGTACCGAACCTTGCTTCAAGTGCCTTCTGCTTCGCCCTCTAAGCCTTAGAATAGCTGATCGTGTACTAGAACCTTTCCTCTATTGCCAGAATTATGGAACATGGCTCAAAATAGAGGTTACCCACAATCTCGTCGTACATGGCATTTACAATAAAGCCTAAAGATGTGTTTTCGTGGGATTGCATCTACTCTTTCACCAAGTATGTGTGCGGAACGACTGTAGAGCTTTCCAGTGGGTGTCCCACATTGGTTGGTATGCATGCACTCGCCAAGGGTATCCCTCTATCTCACACTTCACATCACCTTGAATGTCCTCCTTAGTAACATCACCCGAACTTAACTGCTTCCTGCACTTCCTCCTTACTTTTGTAAAATGCTCCTTGCCTGACCTCATTCTGCTGGTAATATCAGGACACCCGCTCACCTTCATTCACTACATGGTTGTCGAATTGGTACGTGTTCCATTTCGACGGAATGACCTGAGCACCTTCATCTTGCTTGCCATCGAAACTTCATAATATGACAGTGCCTCATAATCACGGTCTTCGAGCTTCATCTGTTCCACTAAGGCTTCGATCTGCTCACCTTTGTCTGCAATGCCCATAGGTTTCTGCGCCTCGGCCATGCGAAGGTCTACAGTCTCAGTTTCAACTGTCTTGGTTCATACAGTAGGTGTCGCTATTGCTAGACTACACAACATCTTCGGCATCACCACCGATGGCATCTTCCTGCGTCACAATAGCCAGAGAAACTTTCTGAAAGGCTTGGGCCAGCAAGGCTAGCGACATCCATGTTCCTTCGCCAATCTACGTATGAGCTCCACTAGTTCGGGCCTTTTAGTTCCACTAACTCCTAATACGTGTGTTGCCATGCCCGGGTGGCAATGCCATGCAACTTCAGATCATGCAACACACGATCTAGCTAGAACAACTGACACAAGCATCGCATCATAGTGCCCCATGGACGTTGCTATGAACTTGATAGGTTGGCCTCACAGATGGAAAATCGCACAGAGCAACTGCTTCTGCGCCCATCTGTGGAAGCCCTTCTCCATAGTACATTTCAAAAGATACTCATTTAGTCATACCCGCGATCAATGCAACAAATAATCTGATGTTAATGTTAGGTGCTCAACCTAAATACCACGAAATAGACCTCATAGCAACAAATAAACTTGCATAGGAGAGGATTTCTTTAATGTGCAAAACCCTAAAAAAGGCAAAAAAAAATCATACACATTTTCTAGAAATCCAAATTATTATTCATGCTTAATCTACGTAGCACATAGAAATAATAATGGATGCTACACACTCTGTTCTAACTATGTACTATAGGAATAAATAGATCTATAAATAATCCATTCTAATCTATACACAAATACAATTCTATATTGACCTAACTAGCCGATCTAATATTATGAAACTAATCAGTGTAGTGTACTAAATACTACAAGAAATTAATATATCTACAAAAATACATCCTATGACAAACTACTCTAAAATAACTACATATCTAAAACTAAACTATCTACCTACTAAGGTTGTTATAATCGCGATCTTGAATTGAATCGAAGATTGTTCAGTAGGATCGTGAATCGTAGGATCGACGTAGAATCTAAGATCTTATCTGATTCTACCAAAGAAATATTTTTTAAAAAATCTACCTTGTATTTTACACTTCTACATTTTTAAAACTATACTTTTAGAACTTTTGTTTACCAAAATATAGTGCAAAGGAAAGATGAATTGTTATTTATGCAAATTATAATGGACACGAAGAAATAAAAAGTAAAAGTTTACAATGAAAGGGACATATGCAAATAATTATTTATAATAAATCACTATAATTGGGTAGGATCGTATGAAATTTTTTATCACGATTTTATATCTTTTTTTTTGTTATAATCGTAATAATAATAAGATTTTACCAAATTAAGACTCTACTATATGATCGGATCGGTCCAGTTAATCTGGGTCATAGAAACGTAGGATCGTATGGTTAGAATCTTGCTACCTACTATCCAATACAACTTTGGATCTAATCGTTTTATTTGTTAACCTAAAATGGCTTGAAGATAAAATTTGCAAAGAAATAGAAAACTCACCTCTAGGATGAAGAGATCCTTTCTTTCTCCCCCTTTGTTCCCCTCCTCTTCCCCTCTCCTCTCCTCTCTTCTCCCCTCTTTTTTTTCCCCGAATAAAAGTAAATTTGATCAATTTTTTGTGACTTAAATTGGGCTGATTCTATCGTCGTTTGGAATGGCGACAGAGAGCGAGGCCTATATCTCCATTTCCAATGACGATTCGTTTTGTTGTCACCATTTGAAATGGCGAGCCAAGACGCCTGTTGCCAATCGAATCAGCGACAATGGTATATTTACGTAATTTTTTTGAGCTATTATATATATAATATTAATAAGAATGTATTATTAAAAAAAATTTCATGCATGTGCAGGGAGTCAGCGGCGAAAGAAGCCGCAATGCCATGCATATATGCAATGGAGCCGTTTTTCTTCTCTTGTCGTCCTAGAAAAGTAGCTACTACCGCAATCGATTTTGTGCAATCATATACTCCGTTCAACACATTGTTAAAGGCATGCGCAGTTTTTTTAAAAAAATAAAATTTTGATCTCCTCTTGTCAGAATCAAACCCATGCATATCAAGAACCCCGCGGGAGAGCTGCGTGTCTTTGTATTAATAAGAACGATCGGTAGAGTCCACTGCATAATTGAAAAACACACATGCACAATTTTATTTGTATTTCTCTTTTTACGATTTGCGAATTACTTACTGAACTTGGCATATATAGTAGTTACACAGATCATGAGACACATGCATATATGGCGCTGCAAAGTTGATGTCCAAGCAAGCTAGCCTTTTTCCAGAGAAATCGGTCGACGACAATGCTCTGAATTTCGACGTATGGGCCGGCTACCTACACAAAATAATGATGCTAAACACTTTTGGCTATCGATCGATCTCCAACATGGCAGCATGGAGGCTGTACAGCATCTCTGAATCTCTGAATTCTGATGAATCAGTGCAAGTGCCAACACAAACGATGGCGTGGGAAAAGCGAGAACAGCGCTGCATGTGGAGAGCCCAAATCTTTCTGCCCCCTTTTAACACAGTAAAAGCAGCAAAGGAAAGGGAAAAAAAGAACAAGGATCATACCATCAACCAACTCTCTCTATCCATCCATGCATCCAACATATATGTTTCAAGAACCGGCTGCTGCTAGCCTTCAGGTCACACTGCATTGGTTGCTATCATCGTGCACTTTCATGTCTCTGAAATCTGAACGAGTGAATTATCGGAATATATCTCTGATCTATATCCAATGGGAATCTTTCTCAGTAGTTAACTCACTACATATGTCGACGGCTTTTCTTTCTTCATATTTTTGGTCAAATTCACAACCCATTTTTTGTGAATTTTTTTAGCCCTATTAGCTATCAAGAAGTGAATATGCTGTCCCATTCAATACAGGCAGGATTGTGAAATATGTTGTCCTGGAGTTACATGCATGATGATGATGATTATCGGGGCCCAAATACAACAAGGTCTAGTTAGATGATTCTCTCTGTATACTCTTTCCCCTCCCTGAATTTAAAAAAACTGTCTGTATGCATGCATGACTGCTGCTTGTTCTTCTTTTTCTGAGCTAGCTCTCATTTCCCTTTCCGGGGGAGTGACTGAAATGAGCTGATCAAGAATGAGATGTGTAACATCTCTCTCTTGCCTGCTATGCTCCACTCAATAATGTTCTTATCATCTTCCTTCCTCCTGCTCGATCTGAGGACTGGAATTATCCATCCATACAACCATGCATGTACATGCCTATCCTTTTGATTCTGCAGGAGCGCAAAGTTACAAAACTGAACTCGCAAACTGCTTATAAATATACGCAAATGGCGAAAACTTACAAATATTTTGGACAAGAAAACTATAAAAAATGGTAAGAACTGAAAAGGATAGGATTAGTACGAGGAAAGTTGGGAGATGCAATGGGAAATATCGTGGAGACCAGGGATAGATGATCCTAAATTCCTAATCTTAGTGCGTTAAATAATTGATAATAGTGTTAAGTCGTTTGGAGACACCCTTATTTTCGAGAAATTCACGTTGTTGTCATGGCATTGGCAGTTTGACTAGCCATGGGGGCGGTCAGACCAACCAGTGCCGGTGGTCAGACCGGCCATATGCGGCGGTTTGACCAGTCGAAAGTTGAAAATATGAATTTTTGGAATCGGTCAAAAATCACGTGTGTAAGGAGGTGAGAGGATGCGTTTGCACTTAATCTAATTGAAAATACAGTTGGGAAAAAAAAAACTAGATATAATTTAAAATTTCCAAAGAGAGTGCAAGTCTGAGACTTGGAAAATTTCCTAAGCTCCGGTGGCATGGCCAACCATTGGTTGGCGGTTAGACCGGTGGGGCGGTCTGACCAACCAAACGGTGGTCAGACCGGCCATGGGTGGTGTTTGATCAGCTAGTGTTGTTTCATGCATCGAGAAGATGGTGAATTTCATGGGTTAGACCAAAATCATAGGTTTCAGTGCATAGGTGTTGCATGATGCATGTTTTGACTAACATGGATAAAGTTGTGAAGAACTTATGTCCATAATCAATTTCTTGGTCTATTGTTATGCAGGTGGCTTGGAATCAATGATGGTCAACTGCATTGATGATTGAGACTAGGCTATGAAAGTTAAGGTTCGAATGATCAAGGATGTCGGGTGAGGTGATTGGACTCAAGCATAGCGCAAGATGAACAAGAGTGACCGAACGACGAGTTCGGTGCGACATGTTGCATCAAGTGGGGCGGGGGTCGGTGCAAGTGCCATAGTGGTTCCGGTAGGAGCCGGATGAGAAAGACTTACCGACATGAAGAGATTCATTTATCAACCTGCACGTGGCGAAGCATGGGATTGCTTCACGACTATTGGACTCGGTCTTGGAGAATGCATGGGATTGCTTCACTAAAATACGGGTTCACGACTATTGAGGCTACTCGGTTCTTTGGAACCGAAGGATCAAGAAGGAGTATTTTGGTATCTTCGCTAAAATACCGGGTTGGTGACCTTTGGAGAAATCGCGGTGCAAAAAGATGTGGATTAGGTCAAGAGAAGATGAAGATCACGAATAGACGGATTCGAGAGATCCAGCCTGTTATCTGTTTTGAGAAGCATATGTGAGTGTAGACTCGTTTGTATGTGGCCTCCGATAAGATTTTCTCTTTAGACCTAATCTCCACTATAAATGAAAGAGATGCAGGATTTGCACTTAACAACCCTTCCAAGAGGAAACCATAATTTGTGATTTGGAGAAAGTGGTAGTAGAGGAGGCTAGGATTTGAGAGAGATGGATTGATTGCGTGCTCAAGTATTGAGCTTTTGTCCTTCATGGTGGAGTGACTGTAAACTGATAATCTATTGAATCAATCTAAACAAGGTTTGTTTAAAGATGAGTTCTATCTTGTTCTTACTCTCTCTTTGATACCTCTGGATTTTGTGTGTTCCTTTGATTTTTCTTGGGTCTTTTGCTATGATCTAACTTGCTAGGACTTGTAGAAATTTATCTATGGTTATCTTGACCATCATACACCCACACACAAGTTTTTGTATCAAAGTTTGAATTTCATCGGTTCTTGTGCCCTCTTGATCTCATTCAAGAAATTCATAGAATCTTGGCTTTAATCTTCACGATTGTCGATTGGAATAGATTCTGGCCTTCTTGATGAGCTATGATTGAAATATCAGAGGATTTGGAGCTAGGAATCAAGAGTTAGGTCGTTTTGAGTTCATTACGAGCTGCTATCTCTGCAGCCGGAGGTCACACCAGATCACCGGCGGTCAGACCAACCATTAGAGGCCAGACTGGATCGACCACGGTTAGATCGGCCCACTCTTGGCGGTTAGACTGGCCGGAGGTTTTGCCTAGGGTAGTTTTGGTTTCAACGTAAGACTTACGTTATTTTTATATTTCTGATCTTCATATCTTTCATAGCTACTAAAGTGAAAAAGTTGAATACCGTCGATTAAAAAAAGAGTAGTGCTTCTGTTCACTCCCTGTAGTCGCCTTGTCAAGTCCAAAAAATACAAAAAGTCCTTGCAAAAAAGAAAAGAAAAGCTCACGAAACTGTGGATGGAGATTGCGACAACTATAGCTTGGTCACAAATTACAAGCATGCAACTGATTGATAGATAGTATTAGGTCAAGCTACCAATGGATGGATGGAGGTCTAGCTAGAGCATCAGAGTGTCTGTGTCCCTACCACATAATTATAAATACGTGGCTAGCTTTCTGAAATGGTGAGCACCTTTGAAGTTTGAATTCAGGACAAAAAATAGATTTCATGTCATAGAAATATGAGCATAAACAAATGGACATCAACGGTAACCGGTTGGTTTCCGCCGGTGCTTAGAACCTGACCGCCGTCACTCGCCGTCGACGACCAATTAACCTCTACTTCAGTGAAACGAAATAAAGCCACCAATTTGTTTTGCAGGATTGCTATGAAATACACAAACATGAAACGGTTAAGTATTTAATCGCATTGCTGCAGATTCATTGCAGGCAGGATTGTAGAGTGCTTTTTTTTTTTTGGTGAGCTAGCTAGTACAAGGGAGCTGGAGCCTTTTGAATCCGGCTATTTCATAGAAATATTTGTTATCCCAGCGTAGCATATTTGGAAACAACGGAATGAGAAAAATTTTCCGATCAAAAGAATCCCTCAATTGCATAATAGAAGAGACTTTTTGTTCAAGAAGTAGCTCTATGTATGCACAGAGTGAACGTAACGTTTCGTTTTCGCACGATAGTTAATAGCTGATTCGATTTCCGATTTTTTTCACTCGTTTTTCAAACTTGGTTTTATTTTCAAAAATTCCCAGCCTCCTTCTAAGCTCGGGTTTGTGTTTCAAACATCCCGACAAGGTTCAAATTTCAGATTTTGATTTTGATTCCGTTTTTTTTAAAAAAAATTTGATATCTTCTCAAATTTTTCCTCCTCCCCTGGGATCAGCCCAACCCCTCCTGGGCCGGCCCATTCTCTCTCTCACTCCCTCCTGGCTGAATTTTTCTCCCCGGCCCACTGTTTCCCCCCGGCCCAACTCCTTCCCCCCGGTCGCTTTGCCCAGCCCGCTCCCCCCTCTCTCTTTTCTCTCCTTCCTCCCCTGGTCACACCGACCCCGCCGCCACTTCTCTTCCCCACCCCTCTTCCTCGACTGCGTCGCCCGGCTCGGCCTCCTTCCGCCCAGCCCGTCTCCCCCGCTGCCGTCAACTCCCCTACCGCGCCGCCCCCACCACCTGCAGCAGCGTCGCATCCGCACCCACTCCCTACTGCGCCCCGCGTCACCTCTGCACCTTCTCCTCTGCGCCCGGTGACTTCGGCTCCGCTCCCGCCTCTTGCCCGGTCCCATTGGCGCCGTCCCCTCTCGCTCTGCTCCCGCCTCCGCCCGGTCCAAGCCGTGCTTCCCCACCCCCACCAGCGACTACCGTCGCCTTGTCCCGTCATCCTCGCCACCCATGCCGCCAGCTCACCGTCATCGCCTCCCCCAGCTCCACCCCCTTCTTCCCCGGCTATAAGTAGCCCGACCCCCCTCTGCCTCTCCCCCGCCCGCTCCCCTCTCTCTGGTAAGTCCTCCAACGTAATCGTCAATTTTGGTCCTCCTCCCCCCGGTGAGCCTCCCCCTCCCGCCGCCGTCCGCTCCCCTCGCCGCCTCAGTCCAATCGCCGGCGCCTGGAGCACCGCACCGACACCCCTACCTCCCCCAACCGTCGATTCGAGCTCCCCGCCGCCATGGATTGCCGCCGCCGTGCACCTCCCTCGCGCCGCCTCCGCTCCCGTCGCCGGCCTCCTCCCGTGCTCCCCCGCCCCCACCAACCTCACGGTGAGCTTCCCCGCACCGCCGACCTCACGGTGAGTATATTAACAGAGGATTCGGGATTAGAAAATAAGAGTCCGACAGTGAATGAGAGCTTGAAATCTATAATTTTACAATAGATAGATTATTTGTAGACACTGTAATTTTTTGGTCCCTTTTTCTTTCCGTAAAAATCATCTCTATCTTTGATATAATAAAAGAGAGAGAGAGAGAGAGGGGGGCTGGACGGGTCGGCCACCTAGTGGCAGCATAGCAGTGCAGTAAAGCACGGGTGGTGTGGACATGGTCCTCACTAGCTAGTGTGATTCCTGCTGCATCTTGGATCGGCCGGGTGCGCACGTGCAAGCAAGCAGACTGCACGCACGCACGCGCGCACGAGGATCGGTAGTAAAAAAGAAAAAGAAAAGAACTAGTATAGTACTACACTACCAATTTACATGGGAACCCGTTGAGCTAAGCTGTGGTTGTAATACTTTGAAAATAATAATAATATTAATAATTGCGTTTTAAGGGTCGGAGCGTAATTAATTAAATAGTAACAATAAATAATTAATTAATAACGTTTTAAGGGTCTGTGTGCAATTAAATAAAATAGTATTTATAAAAATAGAATTTCAGAGTTTTTAGAGCTATATAAATGAATTGTGGTTTTTCTAGAAACTCTAGCCTATTCTTTTGTTTTTTCCAAGCCGCCGTCGCTTTTCTTTCCCACCATTTTTCCTGTACTTGCGCGCCCTCACATTCTTTGGTCGGTCTGCCTTGCGTCCCTCCTATTCTTGGCTGGGCTGTCATTGTGCTGTGTGTCGCTTCATGTAAATTTCTTGCCATTGAAAAACGCCGAGTGCCTCATTTGTCTTGGCTGCAATTTCTTTGTGCCTATTCTGCTGCCGATTGCCTCCTGCCGCTGGAAGCTAGCGCCGTCTTCTTTGCTTTCAGCCGCCCTCTGCTACTGCGTTCTTCTTTGCATCTGCCAAGCTTTATTCTTGGTAGAGAGGCGATTCTTCTTTGTCTTGGCGTGGACGCCGAGTGGTCTTTGGCCGCCGTCGTGTGTGGATTCGGCCAGGTTCTGTGATTGCCGAGCGTTCGCATGCATGAATTCTAGCGCAGCCATGTCTTCATGAGTGCACACGCCGGCTGTGTAAAAGAACATCACACACTGTCAAAAAGGTAAAAGAACATGAAACATTCATTGTGTGTTGGCATTATTCGTGGCTACCGAATCATGAATTTGTGGGTGATGATCTGACTTACTTCTTCCTTGTTTTCTTATGTTAATTAGAGATTATAACTGAGGTTAATTAGAGAGGGTTCTATAGTTTTAGTCAAAGTGCCGAGTAATAGATCATTTAATAGATCCGTTTAGCCTGTTGTTCCGTGTACGATTTATTCGGGTATCTTAATGGCAAATTTTGGAAATCTCATCTACTAGTTAATTGTAGATAATTTCGATATCTTTCTGTAGCATATTTTATTATGTCAATCGGACAAGTAGATTTCGAGATATGAATTTTGGAAGGCCGCTGTTTTTACGGTTGTCGTCTTTCGGCGCTGTTTTGGTAGACTGTAGATTAAAAATAGTAAATAGCCTAATTAGAGTTTTTGATCTCCATGAAAGATGTAGATAATTGTCCAATGGTTCTGTAGAATCTGAGAACGCGAATTTTGGTTGAGTAAATCAAAAGTTATGAATTTAGTAAGACTGTTGTTCCGAAGCGGACAGATCGGCTTTCTGGGCTAAATACGGAGGGTTAGATGATTTAATTAGAAGACTGTGTAATCTAAGAAAATGTGGATAATTTTATAAAGAATCCAGAATGGGGTGGTTTGTGGTGATCGGACTTTCGAGTCAAAAGTTACGTTCGTTTTAGTACTAAGACAGCTATGGGTAACTATTCGGTACCGACGTAACGTGGTATATTTAGGGACGTGTAGGAGCGATGTCGATTGATTGTTGTTCTTATGATGCTGTAGCTTGTATTGAAATTTGAATATTTAATGTAGGAGAGGCGTCGTGCTTGTTGCCGTTTTCTAGTCAAATTGTGCGTCGCAATTAGTAAAGGCAAGTGCATGGTAGACAGCGATCAATGATGATCACTGTGATTCTTTATCTTCTATTACCATTATTGTTGTGCTTTTATTCTGTTTAATTGCAAACAAATAATTGGTATGTTTATATCTTGGTTGACAAGCATGATGAAAAGTTGGACATGGTGTTTATGATGGAGTTTGCATATTCATACATAAGCATCTTTGCATATGAGCAGGTGATCATGAATGATCACAACTCCACGGGAGTGGAGGAGGTCCCCGATCCTTATGGAGGAACGGGCTTGAGAGTGAATGTTGTCGCGAGCATTCATTCACGCTATCTTGGTATCTGTGAAAGAAGTGCATGTGGACATGTAGATTAGATTTGCATTGATACATGAAATTATTGGATGTGAATCAAAGAGAAGATAACTGCATGAGAATATTAATAGAAGTACCTGTGATGATAATGAAGTTATTGAATCTCTGTTGATTTATTGTTGCTCGTTGTTTATGGATGTGTTTCTTTGAGTCGTGGACTCACCCTTGCTCTATTGTTGTCTTTAGGTGATCTTGAGGATCACAGAATCGAGAGCGAGTAGAGCACATGGACAATACATGATCATTCGCCATAATAATCTTTTCATTCAATATTGGTTTATACTTGGACATGTTAGCGGTTGAATAAAGTTTAGGACATCATTTGGACTAGACTATTTGCTTTATTAATTTGGATTCATCGGTTGATGCTATTTTGGACTGTTTACCTGGTTTTATTCCACTTGATTATTTATTATCGTTTGAACCATAATTATGCATGTTCTTTTGTGATATATGGACATGTTTATCATTGTTTCCTTGCTGTAATTTTATAGTGTGTCGATATTTATTAGTTTGAAGAGTAGTGTGGTGGCATTCTAGGCTCAGTGTTGGGCTGGGGTGTTACAGTTGGTATCAGAGCGGGCTTTAGGTCCGTGGTGAATAGATTAACAACTTAGGCGAACTAAAATTGTTAAAATTTATTTTAGTATTAGTAAATCAACTAAAATTTGCTAATGGTTAACTAACCTAAAATTTGACACACTAGTGCACAGTAGGTTAGAGAGAGGTACGAATATAGTTTTACGCTTCCGTTATGTTGTTTATTGATGAATGAGTTTATTTTGAGCTTTGAACTCATTGTGTATTGTTGATTGTGGTTGATAGCTATGCCGGGGTAGAGGGCGTGGTCGTGGTGGCCGCGATCGTGGAGGTCGTGGCCGTGGCGAGGTTCCGTGGAGCCACCTCCTGTGTGATGAGTCGGTGGCGGGGGTTCTTTGACCCGCCTCGGTTGGGGCCCAAGATGAGACCCCTGCTTTGTTGAGAGAGTTGGTGGGAGAGATCCGTGCTCTTCGTCAACAGGCGCCGGCAGCTCTGTTCTTCGCGCATCTGTTGTTGCTCTGTCGCACATCCTCCGGTTCTGAGGCGCGGATGACACTTCGAGTGGATGGGGTTGAGGTTTGATTCGTTTGACTGGTCGGGCACACCGGTCGAGCGTGGACTGGTTGCGCTACATGGAGAGGCGGTTTGGAGCTTTAGAGATGTCTTCACCTCGGAGGGTCCGTTTTGTAGCCTTTCACCGAAAGGCAAGCGGATATTTGGTGGGAGGCGTGTTGTCTTGAGGACCGCCACTCAAGGGCCGATCACTTGGGAGGACTTCGTTGATCGAGTTCAAGGAAGTTCTACCCTACTCTTTGTTGAGAAGATGGAGGTTGCCTTGACGACCTTTGCTCGGGGAAGAGGTCTATTCTTGAGTATGAGGTGAGTTCAACAACTTGGTTCGCTTTGTCCCTTGATGAGCGAACGATGATCTTCGAAGGCCAAGAGGTTCCGTCGGGTCTCAGTTCGAGTACCGACATGTGTTGGGAGCTACTCCACTCTGTGACTACTGACTGTTGTGGAGCAAGCTAGGGGCATGGAGTTGGAGATGCACTCACAAAGGCGACAAGCCTCTGGTGGATGGTAGCTTCGTGGTGACGGAAGAGGAGCTCTAGTGAGGAAGTGGAGTGCATTGACACTGCTTTCAAGAAATTCAAGGAGGACCGCAGATCTTTCAGTCTAGCGATCGAGGCCGTTCCCTTCTTCGGCGCCTCGTTCCTTTGCAGGTACTCCAGCTCTTCGTCCTGTCCCAGGGCAGGGCATGCTTTGCTTTAAGTGCGGTGATGGACACCGCGCTGCTGAGTGCACTTGGACAGGAGATTGCCGTCAGTGTGGACGACCGGGTCACAAGGAGCGGGTGTGTCGCCAGAACCCCGCTAGCGTGATCAAGTGGGAGCCTGTGCCATCTTCTTCTTCAGTGGGTCCTGCTCGAGGATCTTTTCAGATGATGATCGCTCCTCCAATGATGCCATTTCCTTGACTTGGCGCCTCGGTGAGGTACTCTTGGCGGCCGCCACCTTCGCACCGCTTGAGTTGCACGACCGGCTTTACTGCACCGCCACAAAGATTGTTGGGGCTCTCGCCGCCCCGGCGTCGTCTTCTTTCGCCATGGCGCCACCTGGAGTGTACGCCATGCCCACAGCGGAGTCCGCGGGTCGTCCTGACGTGGTGACAGGTACTTTGCTTGTGGATTCGTTTGATGCTTTAGTCCTTTTCGATTCAGGGGCTACCTTTTCGTTTGTGTCGACGGCGTTTGCTAGGAGAGCGAACTTGAGTATCTGATGGATTTCTCGATCGGTGTTAGTTAGTTCTCACGGGGTATTATTGCTAGTTCTACTGTTTGTCCTGGGTGTTCTATTGTTATTGATGGAGAGAAGTTCACGGCGAATTTGATAGTTATTCAAATGGAGCCGTTCGACGTTATCTTGGGTATGGATTGGTTGCACTCTTATCGAGCCGTGATATCTGTTTACGTAGAGCGGTCTGTGCGAGACCTCGTGCAGGGAGACTTTGACCTTTCGGAGTCGCCTCGCGCTCTCTTTCGATATTAGGGGGTGTTCCGGTCGTCGTGCGATGGCTGGGCTCCTTTTAGCTCTTGCTGAGAAACCGAGTGTGGCTTCGCAGATTGAGGAGATTCCAGTGGTTAGTGATTATCCAGATGTGTTCCCAGCTGAGCTTCCGGGATTGCCACCTGCGCGAGACGTGGAGTTTCGCATTGATCTTGTTCCGGGTACTCGTCCCATCTCGATGTCTCCATATCGATTAGCACGTCCGTTTCAGGACGAGTTGAAGAAGCAATTGGATGATTTGTTGGCTAAAGGTTTGATCAGGCGTAGTGTATCGCCGTGGGGAGCTCCTGTTCTATTCACTGAGAAGAAGGATGGGAGTTGGCGCATGTGTATTGATTACCGTGAACTTAATGCAGTCACAATCAAGAACAAATATCCATTGCCCCGCATTGAGGACTTGTTTGATCGGTTGAATGGAGCTCAAGTATTCTCCAAGATCGATCTCCAGTCAGGGTATAATCAAATCCGTGTGCGTGAGCAGGATGTAGAGAAAACAGCTTTCTCCACCAGGTATGGGCATTATGAGTATAAAGTTATGTCTTTTGGGTTGACTAATGCACCTGCTATTTTTATGGAAACCATGAACAACATGTTACACGAGTATCTAGATGATTTCGTGGTGGTGTTCATTGATGATATTCTTATCTATTCCAAGACCAATGAGGATCATGAGCGTCATTTGAGGCTGGTTTTAGATACTTTGAGAGAGCACAAGTTCTATGCTAAGTTGAAGAAGTGTGAGTTCTGGATTTCAGAAGTGGATTTTCTGGGTCATGTGATTAACCCTCAGGGCATTGCTGTTGATCCTAGTAAGGTCTCCACAGTGGTGGATTGGAAGAGGCCGACTAATGTGAAGGAGGTGAGGAGTTTCTTGGGATTGGCTGGTTATTATCGGCGTTTTGTGCAGGATTTCTCTATCATTGCCAAACCGATGTCTCACTTACTCAAAAGGTGTGAGATTCGGTGGGTGATGAGTGTGGCGCGATTTACGCATTTTGAAGGACAGTTGGTGACCTCTCCTATTCTCACTCTTCCCGAGCCGGGGAAGCGGTTCACAGTCTTTTCAGATGCGTCTCGAGTGGGTCTTGGCTGTGTTCTTATGCAAGACGGTAAGGTAATTGCTTATGCGTCGAGGTAGTTAAAGAAGCACGAGCAGAATTATCCCACTCATGATTTGGAGTTGGCTGCGGTTGTCTTTGCTCTCAAGATTTGGAGGCATTATCTATACGGCGAGCCTTGTGATATTTTCACAGATCACAAGAGTCTCAAATATATCTTCACTCAGAAGGATCTGAATTTGAGGCAAAGGAGGTGGTTGGAGTTGATCAAGGACTATGATCTTACTATTCAGTATCATCCAGGCAAGGCCAATGTAGTTGCTGATGCCCTTAGTCGCAAGGCGACTCCTGCTACTCTAGATTACCTCATTGCTGATTTTGATCGCATGGGTATATCCTATTGTTATGCGGGCACATCACATGTTGAGACACAGTTGATTCTTGAGTCAGCTATTCCAGACCGTGTGCGGGAAGCACAACAGAGTGACCGGTTATTACAGGAGGTTAGGAAGCGTCTGGATGAGGGTAAAGAGTGTGATTTTAGCATGGATGATTTTGGTACTTTGAGGTTTAAAGGCCGCCTTTGCGTACCACAAAAGGCGGAGGTCAAAGATGATATTTTGAGGGAGGCACATCGCACTCCGTACACTGTTCATCCTGGTGAGACTAAGATGTATCGAGATCTGAAACAGAATTTTTGGTGGAAAAGAATGAAGGTGGACATTGCTAATTATGTGGCTTCTTGTGGTGTTTGTCAGCAAGTGAAAGCTGAGCACAAGCGTCCTGCAGGGTTGTTGCAACCTTTGGAGGTTCCCCAGTGGCCTTGGGATGATATCTCTATGGACTTTGTGGTGGCGTTGCCTCGTTCGCCGCGAGGGAAGGATGCAGTTTGGGTAGTGGTGGATCGATTCAGCAAGTCTGCGCACTTCATTCCTATTCGCACAACAAATTCAGCGAGTGATCTAGCTCCTATTTATGTGCGTGAGATAGTAAGACTGCATGGTGTGCCAAAGACCATCATTTACAGCGGGGGCCAAGTTTGTCTCAAGTTCGGGAGAGTCTGCGAGTGCATTGGGCACACACCGCCTTAGTCTGCGTTCACCCATGACATGATGGGCAATCCGAGCGCACTATTCAGACTTTGGAGGACATGTTGCGATCTTGTGTTCTATCTTGGAAGGGTAGTTGGGAGGACCAGTTGCCACTTGCAGAGTTTGCTTATAATAACAGTTACCATTCCAGTATTAGAGCTGCGCCATTTGAGGTTCTCTATGGGCGGAAGTGCAGATCGCCGCTTTGTTGGGATGCAGTTGGAGAGAAGGCAGTTTTGGGTCCGGACTGGATTCAGAAGACCGTTGAGCGTGTGGCCATGGTGAGGCAGAATTTGTTGGCAGCTCAAAGTAGACAGAAAAGTTATGCTGATTTGAGGAGGCGTGACTTGGAGTTTGCGGTGGGTGACCAGGTGCTCTTGAGAGTGTCGCCCACTAAAGGTATTGTTCGGTTTGGTACCAAAGGGAAGCTTAGCCCGAGGTACGTTGGACCGTTCCCGATTATTGCAAGAATTGGGAAGTTAGCCTACCGCTTGGATCTTCCGGAGTCCATGCGTGGGGTTCATAATGTGTTTCACGTCTCGATGCTGAGAAAGTTTTTGAGAGACCCGAGCATAAGATTTCATTGGAGCCGTGACTATTGAGCAAGACCTCACGGTTGAGTCGCGTCCGTGGCGCGATTCGGAGAGGTCGGAGCGAGTCTTTGAGGCACAAGGCGTTGGTATCGTCAAGGTCTTGTGGACGATCGGTCAGAGAGAAGCGACTTGGGAGTTGGAGTCTCGCATGCGCGAGAAATATCCGGAGTTGTTCACGTCAGTGCGTGTTATTTTATTGTTTAATTTCAGCGATGTAGTTTTTATTTGAGTAGAGCGGCGAATAGAATTCGGGTCGAATTAGTTAAGGGGTAGAATGTAATACTCAAAATAATAATAATATTAATAATCGCGTCTTAAGGTCTGAGCGTAATTAATTAAATAGTAACAATAAATAATTAATTAATAACGTTTTAAGGGTGCATGTGCAATTAAATAAAATAGTACTTATAAAAATAGAATTTGAGTTTTAGAGCTATATAAATGAATTGTGGTTTTTCTAGAAACCCTAGCCTATTCTTTTGTTTTTTCCAAGCCATGCGCCACGCTTTTCTTTCCCACCATTTTTCTCCTGCACGCGCGCCTCCTCCTTCTTGGGTCTGCTGCCGTCCCTCCTCCTGCTGGCTTTGGTCATTGCTTCTTTGTGTGTGCTTCTGCGCATGAATTCTTCTTGCCTGGAAAAACGCCGAGTGCCTATTGTCATATGCGCCATGTGCCGCTGTGCCTCTTCTTCTGCTGATTGCCTCCTGCCGCTGGAAGCTAGCGCCGTCTTCTTTGCTTTTCGCCGCGCCCTCTGCTGCGTTCTTCTTTGATCTGCCAAGCTCGTTGCCGGCCGAGAGCGCATTCTTCTTTGTCTTGGCGTGGACGCCGAGTGGTGCTGGCGCCGTGCCGTGTGGATTTCAGCCAGCGGTTCCTGTGATTGCCGAGCGTTCGCATGCATGAATTCTAGCGCAGCCATGTCTTCATGAGTGCACACGCCGGCTGTGTAAAAGAACATCACACATTGTCAAAAAGGTAAAAGAACATGAAACATTCATTGTGTGTTGGCATTATTCGTGGCTACCGAATCATGAATTTGTGGGTGATGATCTGACTTACTTCTTCCTTGTTTTCTTATGTTAATTAGAGATTATAACTGAGGTTAATTAGAGAGGGTTCTATAGTTTTAGTCAAAGTGCCGAGTAATAGATCTGTTTAATAGATCCGTTTAGCCTGTTGTTCCGTGTACGATTTATTCGGGTATCTTAATGGTAAATTTTGGAAATCTCATCTACTAGTTAATTGTAGATAATTTCGATATCTTTCTGTAGCATATTTTATTATGTCAATCGGACAAGTAGATTTCGAGATATGAATTTTGGAAGGCCGCTGTTTTTACGGTTGTCGTCTTTCGGCGCTGTTTTGGTAGACTGTAGATTAAAAATAGTAAATAGCCTAATTAGAGTTTTTGATCTCCATGAAAGATGTAGATAATTGTCCAATGGTTCTGTAGAATCTGAGAACGCGAATTTTGGTTGAGTAAATCAAAAGTTATGAATTTAGTAAGACTGCTGTTCCGAAGCGAACAGATCGGCTTTCTGGGCTAAATACAGAGGGTTAGATGATTTAATTAGAAGACTGTGTAATCTAAGAAAATGTGGATAATTTTATAAAGAATCCAGAATGGGGTGGTTTGTGGTGATCGGACTTTCGAGTCAAAAGTTACGTTCGTTTTAGTACTAAGACAGCTATGGGTAACTATTCGGTACCGACGTAACGTGGTATATTTGGGGACGTGTAGGAGCGATGTCGATTGATTGTTGTTCTTATGATGCTGTAGCTTGTATTGAAATTTGAATATTTAATGTAGGAGAGGCGTCGTGCTTGTTGCCGTCTTCTAGTCAAATTGTGCGTCGCAACTAGTAAAGGCAAGTGCATGGTAGACAGCGATTAATGATGATCACTGTGATTCTTTATCTTCTATTACCATTATTGTTGTGCTTTTATTCTGTTTAATTGCAAACAAATAATTGGTATGTTTATATCTTTGTTGACAAGCATGATGAAAAGTTGGACATGGTGTTTATGATGGAGTTTGCATATTCATACATAAGCATCTTTGCATATGAGCAGGT
Organism: Hsuehochloa calcarea; assembly: GCA_036346395.1. Lineage (NCBI taxonomy): Eukaryota > Viridiplantae > Streptophyta > Magnoliopsida > Poales > Poaceae > Hsuehochloa > Hsuehochloa calcarea. The sequence goes on along the minus strand of CM070596.1, from coordinate 3,311,586 downwards.
GATCATGAATGACCACAACTCCACGGGAGTGGAGGAGATCCCCGATCCTTATGGAGGAACGGGCTTGAGAGTGAATGTTGTCGCGAGCAGTCACTCACGCTATACCGGTATACGCGAAAGAAGTGCATGTGGACATGTAGATTAGATTTGCATTGATACATGAAATTATTGGATGTGAATCAAAGAGAAGATAACTGCATGAGAATATTAATAGAAGTACCTGTGATGATAATGAAGTTATTGAATGCTGTTGATTTATTGTTGCTCGTTGTTTATGGATGTGTTTGCTGAGTCGTGGACTCACCCTTGCTCTATTGTTGTCTTTAGGTGATCTTCGAGGATGCCGTAACTGAGAGCGAGTAGAGCACATGGACAATACATGATCATTCGCCATAATAATCTTTTCATTCAATATTGGTTTATACTTGGACATGTTAGCGGTTGAATAAAGTTTAGGACATCATTTGGACTAGACTATTTGCTTTATTAATTTGGATTCATCGGTTGATGCTATTTTGGACTGTTTACCTGGTTTTATTCCACTTGATTATTTATTATCGTTTGAACCATAATTATGCATGTTCTTTTGTGATATATGAACATGTTTATCATTGTTTCTTTGCTGTAATTTTATAGTGTGTCGATATTTATTAGTTTGAAGAGTAGTGTGATGGGATTCTAGGCTCAGTATTAGGCTGGGGTGTTACAGTGGTTTTCCTTCTTTCTCGTTGCATACCATAACCGATGAAGATTCGAATTGGTCCACGCAAACAAGCAGCAAGGAGTCGCGATCCTGTTCGGAACACGAGAATTTCAAACGAAAACTTACTGGTTCTAAGTTCAGCCAGAATGACATATGCATCTGCATCTGCACTGCAGCCAAGGTTGCAATGCAATTTTCAGCACAGCAACGGCGACATTTGGTTCGGTGATTTTCTCAACAAGGAAAGGGAAAGAAAAGAGGAGAAAAAAAACATTTGATCCAGTGATTCCTCTGCTCTTTCGCTGCTCACCAGCTGGCATTGCCCACCACCCATTCCCGTTCCCTTTCCCACTCTCATCTAGTAGTGCTCTTCTGCCCCCAGAAACAGATTCCCATTCCTGTATATTTGTTAATTAAACCCCAAGGAATTAACAGAATCCCATCCTCCACCTCCCCATTCCCTACCATGCCAGGCCAGGCTCTATAAATCCCCCTGTGCTTGCAGCCCCAACACCCCCCCTCCTCCTTCACCTTCCTCTCTTCTTCCTCCTTGGCATCTTGTCCTGCAGGGGAGAGAGAGAGAGAGAGAGAGCACAGCTCCAGCCTCTAGCTAGTAGTATTCTTCTTCTAGCTTAGTAGGCTTTAGCCACCGACCACCACCACCGACCACCACCGGCCCCTCCGGTCGAATCCGGTGCTCCTCATCTCCCCTCATCGCCATTCGCCAAGCTCCTCCTCCTCTCTCTTTATAAGCCGCTCTCTGCTCGACCTTCCATCGCCGCCTTCTTTCCTCTGCTTTCTTCGAACTCCTCTCGATGTATATGCTTTGAGAACGTTTCTTGGTTTGATCGTCGAAAGAAACCAAGCAAGCACATGCTTCCGTTCGTCTTGGAGTTACTCATTGATGTCGCCTGTGATCAGTGAGATCCTCCTCTCGGGGTTTATGATCAACTCCACACTCCGGCGCCGCACCCACCTCGTCCAGTCATTCTCCGTCGTCTTCCTCTACTGGTTCTATGTCTTCTCATAAACCACTCGCCCACCCGAACTTCCTTCCTCCACTCCCTCTCTACTACTCTGCTCTCTCAGTAATCTCTCTCGTCGTCGTTGTCGTGATCTCTCTTTTCGTTCACTAAGCTAAGCTAGTTCCTAAAGCTCTTGCATCAATTTGCATGCACTTCCCTACTACTACACCTACTTTCTTGTAGCTAGTAATCTTTACTACTTCCAGATAAGCAGAAAGAAGAAATCAAGGTAAAAAGAGAGCCTATTTTTCTGTGTTTTAATTCTACCAAGGAAGAAGGGGGAAAGAAACAAATCTTCTTGATCGCAACAAGGAGCAGTTCTTGGAGGAAGAAGCCAAGAGATATATACATATATGGCTTCTTCAAGCGGCAGCGGGAGCAGGGGTTCGCTCTCGGCCGCGACGGCGGTCACGGCGGGGGGCTCGTCCACGGAGGAGGAGCTGCGCGCGCTCATGGAGCAGCGCCGGGCCAAGCGGATGCTCTCCAACAGGGAGTCGGCGCGGCGGTCCCGCATGCGCAAGCAGCGGCACCTCGACGACATAACCGCGCAGGCCGCGCACCTCCGCGGCGAGAATGCCCACGTCGCCACCGCTCTCGGCCTCACCACCCAGGGCCTCTTCGCCGTCGACGCCGAGAACGCCGTCCTCCGCACCCAAGCCACCGAGCTCGCCGCCCGCCTCCACTCCCTCAACGACATCCTCTCCTGCATGAGCAACAACGGCGCCGCCGTAGCACTCACCGTCGCCGCCGCCGCCGACCCGCTCCTCGGCTTCGACGGTGCTGCCGTAGCACTCACCGTCGCCGCCGCCGCCGACCCGCTCCTTGGCTTCGACGGCGCCGCCTTCGACAACATCTTCAGATCCTCCCCTGAGATGTTTGAATGTTTCAGCCTTGCTAGCTGAAGCTATACCATGGCAGAAAGCATGAAAAAACATCTTTTTTTTTTCTGATGCTTTTGGTGTTTCAGGTTTACTAGTGTTCATCAGGGAAAGGGAAATTCGTTTAAAAAAATCAGGGGAAGGGAGATTAAAGGTGGTGGTAAAAAAATGGAGAGCCATGAAAATTTACTGAGTACTGTACTGGGGTAAGCAACTAAGCACTGCACCTAACTAAGCTAGCTGCTGGGGTTAATGACCTAATTATCATGTTTAATTCTGGGGTCTAGTCTGGTAAATTGGTATATCAATCAAGTGATGGTTAAGTTTAGCCTGCTGATCATGTACTCCTCTATGTAAGAAGCAGTAAGCTTTATCTTTCTGTGTTAAACAAAGGAAGTGCAATATATATAATTACTCCACTGGTTGCCTCAAGTTAATTCTGCTCTTGATTTAATTGATGTTACTAATTTATCTTATTTTCTGCTGCCTTGGAGCAAGATATTTTTTCTGTGTCTCTGAATTGTGGTGTGCTGTGTTAATGTGCTATATTCCTCCACCACTGAGACTGAGTGATGTCTAACTGCTTCACATTTTTTACAGCTAGTACATTTTTCTGATGCCAATGGACATGGTGGAGTAGTAGTAAATCCTGTCTATCTGCAGAAAATTCCTCTTAATATTCCACAAGGTAGTGGGAATAATCAGAGCGCTAATAGCCAGCCTTTTATGAATGGAATAACTGGCTCAGTTTTTTTTCTCCCTTCTGCCCCCAGAGTTTGTTGAGTACAGTACTGATGGTTATTGTGCACACAGAAAGATATTCTCCAAATTAGTCCCTTTGTTCTCTCCCCTTTTCCACTACAATATATGTTTGTTTGTTCTTGAGAACTTGATTGCACCAGAAGACTACTTTCTAGTTGTCATGGACCAGCACTGTTGTACACTGGTAGAGTGGTAGTACACTCTGCAAACTAATGGCAGTAGCACTAGCAGTAGCCTAGTCCTTGCCATCTCTTGTAGTTCAGCTCAGCTCTCACAGGTTCACAGCACACAGATATTACATCCCAATGCATTTTCATTCATCTGACTCCACCTCACATGATACCTTGGTTTGGTACCCACCAAACCACATGCAGTCTGATGATTCTGCTGTCACAGACATGAATCTGATCTTCCAGTGGCTAAAACTGGAGTAACAGATCACCAACTACTCCAAGTTGCAATTGTCAAGGAGTATAATGCATCATGTTCTTCTAGTATAGTTACTGTGCCAATGCATACACACATCCATGCATACAAATGGAATGGACCACTGCAAAAAATGCAATTGGTGCAATGGACCTGGCTGGCTTGGCTGGCTGGCTGCTGCATCTGCATGCCTGGGACTGGGAGGTAGCTGCATTGATGGAGTAGAGCCAGCTCTCACACAGTGGAGATTGCAGAAGCCATCCATGCTGCAAAAGGGAGGGAATCAAGGCCAAGAAGGTGGTCACCTCACCTCAGCCACCACTTTTCCTCTCCATCCACATTTCCACAGAGGAAAGAAATATCAACAAGACCACCGAATATTCTCCATTTCATCTCTGGCCGTTGTTCCGATCGGTCGGCGGCAGATGCGACGATCGTCGGTTTTTTTTTTGGTAGATAAGAAAAGGACTTGCCGGTTTGAGTGTTTCAGAGTTGTCAGCAACGTAGCCAGATGATGAGGTTCCAGATGTGAATGCACAGAGGGTTGCTCCTCCTTGGCCATGAGAACATGCAACTAGAGCCATCCTGATGTATATGAGCATGATTGGTTGGAATTGCAGTGCATTTTTATATGATATATTAGTCAAGTGAATCATCCAACCATCTTTCTGCTTGATCTGGCTACATGATGTGTGTGTGTGTGTGCGCGCGCGTGTGTGTGTGTGAGCATTATATTTTAAAGAAGTTGATGTTGCTTGCAGTAGGAAAATTCAGGAGCCTGTAGATATATTAGGAAACGCCCTTGGAGGGACAAAACAAAAGAGGAACCATACACTTTAGTTTTCTTGGTGGTATTTCTCAAGATTCTTCAGGTACTCGATGGCACCAGATTCACTGCATAACTAAATAGTACTTTAACATGGCTTGGTGTGTCCAAGAAGTTTTTTTTAAAAAAAAATTATGTGTGTGGAGAAGAGAGATGTTTTATGTAACGTCCCGTTTTCGGACGGCGAATAGGATTTGTTTGATTTCCGGTTTTCACTCGTTTCTCAAGTTTGGCCTTATTTTCAAAAATTTCTAGCTTCTTTCTAAGCTCGGGTTTGTGTTTCAAACATCCCGACCGAGTTCAAATTTCAAATCTTAGTTTCGATTTCGCTTTTTGAAATTGAACTCTTCTCAAATTTTCCCTCCTCCGCTGGGCTCAGCCCAACCCCCCTGGGCTGGCCCATTCTCTCTCCTCCTCCCTCTCGGCCCACTCTCCCAGCCTGACCGGCCTGGTCCAGCCGGTCCTTCCGCCCCTCCAGCCCGGTAGTACTGTCCCTCCCGTACCCCCCCTCTGCTTCTCCCCCCTCCGGTGCTCCCGCGCCTGTGCCCTGGCCGACCCGCGCCCACCTCCTCCGCCAGCCCGCTGGTCGACCCACCTCCACCGCCTGTCCCATTGCCGCCATGCCACAGCGCTGCCTTCCACGCCCGTGTCGCTCGCTATTTCCGCCGCCGGACCCCTCGCCTCCTCCCCACCGCCCTCGTCCCCTCCCCGGCTATTTAAGTCGCCGAGCCGCCACCTCCTTCTCCTCACCTCTCCTTCTTCCTCCTCCACCCGGCCAGTGCCGCCGCCCGCTTCTCTCTCGCCACGCCACCTCGTCGTTGCCTCGCCACACCGGTGAGCCCCCGGCCCGGTTGACCCCTCCGCCGACTTCCCCTCGCCACCCGGAGCCTCCTCCACCCCTCCATTTCCCCCGCCACCGGTCTTTGCCAGACGCCCCACTCCCGTGCCGCTGCCTCCGCTGCCACTGCCACCTGGTGCTCTTCCGGCCACCGCCGTCTCTAGAGGGGCCACCGCCCTCTGGACGCCTCGTTCGCTCCTCCGCTGGCCTCCTTTCCCTTCCCCGCGCCGGCGCCGCCTCCAACCGCCGCCGCCCCTCCTCTGCACTCTCCCCTCCTCCCGTGTCTCTCTCTCTCCCTCCCTCCCTTTATCTCTCTCTCTTACTCTCGGTGATAGGTGGGCCCATGCACAGTGCCGCCCCTCTCGTGGACCGGGTGCACGTCCCCGTAGACCCGCCTATGTACTATGCTGTGGACCAGTGTATTGTGCTGTGAACCATTTTCTTTTTCCCGTTTTAAATCCAATTCAAACTTCGGAAGCTTTGTTCTCCTCCGTTCTAACTCCAAAAATTATGAAACTTGATCATAAAATTTTCTAAATTCAAGATCTTGCTAATGGCACTAGTTTTGTTTAATTTAGAGTTCATTTATTATTGCTTTGATATTTACTAGTCCAATGCCCGTGCTTTGCTACGGATTAAAAAAATCATATCTCGCAAATCGTTGTCATGCTCAGCCTACAATGCAAGTGATCCGTCGGGAATCTGTTATTGGAAAGATCGATGGAATCTTTTTGCTTCTTACGCACCAGCTTGGGCAGTTGGGGTGTGGGGGGAGTGGAGAGGAGGCTATAGGTGGCCAATCGTACGTACGGGAGGAACCGAGAAAGAACGAGATCCAACGGCTCACATCCTACGAAGAAAGATAGATCTAACGGCTCACATCACATGAGGAAGGACGGACCGCCACCAATTCCTTCTTTTAAGTAGTAGAGATTTGCTCTCTTTGTCTGTTGTACCTTTTTCCGGTATATTCGTCCGATTAGGATTCGAAGGCGCGAAAGATCTCCAACTTGATCAAGAACAAGAATAACAAGACCCTCTTGCCTTTAACCAAGGCGAGTCAATACTTTGATCATTTTGATCCTACATTTTATGCAAATTATATTTATTTAAATTATGAAAATTGCATGCTTTAATTCTCTAATCAAATGTATGTTAAAGCTTAAGGTAGTTAAATACCCATTTGATGATTACTTAATTAATTTACCATCCATTTATAATTGAACCCATTATTCCTTGTCACCCTAGTAACTATATGGTAATTACTAGTATAGGTTGTACTTAAGCGACATACTAGTCTTGCTTAAGTACTAGGACATTAAATGCCTTAATCATCATCTTTTAAACATGAAAGTGGTTTTAGGCGGTCATTGTGGGAAAATGATTGGGTTGACTGAGTTAATGTATTTTTGCTCTTCAAAACCCTAAACTGCTTTTACCATCTGGGCGGAAGGTAGGATGGATGATATTATGGTGGGTGCTAATGTAGCCCAAGGAATGTTAATATGTGGTTGGTATGCGGAATGAACCGCCCAGATAACTTTAAGGACTTAATCCTGTGACGACCTCCCGTGTAAAACAAGTGCAACCACAAGTTTGTAAAGTACAACCTGGCTAAATAATTTATATCTACCAGTACGACTTGCATCAGGTAGATGACCTGCGACACCGGGAAGCCTTCGTGGCGAAGGGAGTCGGGGTGCGCGACGTAAGTCGTTTCGATGGCGCAAGAGGGGGTCTAAGTAAGGGTTAACGGATCGATACGGACGTAACCCTTCGTAGACGAAACATTAGCGAGTGTAACTAATACTGAGGGATGCATTGTAAAGGCCTTGTGGTGATCTCCTCTTGATTCACATGTCTACGGAAATATGAGTACATATCAAGACGATTATCTCTCGTGGACAAAGTGTACAACCTCTGCAAAGTTTAAATTGTTTAAACAGCCGTGCCTACGGTCAAAGGCGGACATGGGAACTTTACTAGAGATAGTTCTATTTCAAAAACCTTTCTAGGTGGTATGAAAATCAGTTGGCTCACCTAGCCTGAGAATTGAATTTTCCCTGGATTGTCGCATCAAGTATTGTTAATGTATGGGGGTGACCCCAGTCAAAATAAGCATAAAGGTGGAAGAAACCTCTGCTGTTATTAAATATTACACAATGACTCTCTTTAATAAAATGCAATTTGGTTAAAATGCTAAGTGCTAGAAATTTGTAATTATGATATTTAAAAATGTTGCTTTAGCAAATAAAAGAACCTGAACCATCCTTGTTCAGCTATGCATATATATATTATTGCATTTGTTGTGTTGGTTCGCGAGCACGGAAGTTGTGCTCATCCTCACTCTTTCCCTAAAACCCTCAGAAGTAGAAAATTTTGGAGATTACGACTATTACGAGGAACCAGAAGTCTGAAGGCCAAGGAGTTCTTGAAGTTTAGTTTAGTCCTGAGTTGTTCTAGTGTCCCCATCAGTCTAGCTGACTCCGCCGGTACTTATGTGCATCCTATATTATCTGAGTTTTTGGGTAATATCGGATGTACACAGGTTTTCCCCAGTCGCTTGCCTATGGAGAGATGCGCCCTCACCCTTTTGCTCCCGTTGTCACTTCCGCTACTTTTGTAATGTAATCATTTGGCATGTTCGGTCTTTATTGTAAAACTTGACCTGATGTGGTCTATGTGAACTCTGATGTGTTAAATTAATGAATGGTATGATTTTACGTCTTGTATGAATTGATTCAACAATGTGTCTGTGAGTGTTATCTACTGATCCAGAGAATAGCACAATGTATTCACAGAGGATTCGGGATTAGAAAATCCGGATCCGACATTTTCTCCATTATATCTTAACCTTATGAGTTGGTTCTGCTCCTATACATCTGGCACTTACTGATAATATGTAAATACGAAGATCTAACAGAAGATAGAAGAAAAGAGCAAAAGGATCTCGGTGCCGTTGATTGTAGCTTTTGGATCATAGTGTCACTTGAGTCCAAAGGCTGGTTCATGCATTTTACATGATACTATTGAAGCAGTGGCCTGTATTGGTGGTTAGATAAGACATGATTTTCTTTAAAACTTGACAAGGCTTTGCTCCAAAAGCTAAAATCAATGGCTAGGAGGCTAGGGAATTTCTTTTTTTTTTTTGGTTGAATTGACAAGTTTTCAGCTTATATGTTAGCCAAGAATTGTTTATACAAAATGATTCTTTACCATAAACAAAACCAAAATCCTAGAAATATCTTATCTGGAGATGCAAAGGTTATGCAGAATAAACACTTTTCAAAATATTAAAGACAATTAAGTAACCGAATAAGAATTGGAATAAAGGTTGCCCTTAACAATTCTCTAGAGAATAAAGGGCAGAATTGTATTATTCAAAGTGCGCTAAGTGCGTGCTAAGGCTATTTCTTATCAAAGATAAGAATTTCCTAACAGTGGAGATGTAATTCTTATCTTATCAAAGATAAGAATTTCCTAACAGTGGAGATGTAATTCTTATCTTATCAAAGATAAGAATGGTGGGCAGTGCAACTGCAAACACGATCTATCACGCGAGTTACGGACTGCGGGAAATAAACAATAATCTTTTGATTCCTTCCTGCAGAAACCAAGGTTAAGGCTTTGCCTATTTTTAATTAGATCGGCAGAATTGTACTCGTGCTCAATTAAATACTAGTTATGACCAGCTGCAGATGGGTTATGCATGCATTAACCCTGCTTGTGTGTTTCCTAAGCCCATGTGGCCGGTGATGCCTTAATGCTTAGCACTCATATGGAGACAAAAGGCTGCTGTGTTCATGTTCAGTCACGCTGCTCCATCGGTACTTGAACAGTACCAAGGTGTATGGAGCCCCAGATTAGATTCAGTCATTGTTAATTGTAACTTTGCAAGAGCTATAGTAGTTTGATTAACCATTTCGATAGGTCCACAAGATGCAATGTACAAATGCCTTCTGTTTCCAAGGAGTTCTTTGTGAAATTACATTGGTTATAGGTCAACATTGGGGGTGATTCTAATGGATTTAAAGTAGCATTTTATTTGGCATTGCAACAGAAACAGGTTCTCGAACCTGATATGAACATGCTTTATAAAACCAACATCTTCAAACAATAATCGTGCGTAACTGCACCAGATGCTAAATTCCGACAGCTTGGGACCTTGCGTCAAGAACGCTCGGGGCTAAGCGTTCGAGAACGCCCGGTGCCATGCACACAAGAACATTGAATAGCAACACAACTTAATAAACAAACCATAACTAAATCAATTATATTACAATCATTAAGATAACGAAATACATGTCTACTAATCAAATCTAGACGAAAACACCAAGTCTCTAGGTTTAATTATAGCAACTAAATAGTGATAACATTGTGATTAATAGCATGTGATGCATATGTGCTACTTCCATCTCATGCATGTCACATTCATTGATCACCTAAAAATAATAGAACAATAAATATACAACTTATCATTCAAGTAGACCATTATCATCATTATTTGTGTATCCAATCAACATCATCATCTTTTCATTAATGCAATGTTTGGCTATACTACATGTCCACATGCACATCTCTTAGCTTATACCGGTATAGCGGAGTGATCATCCGTCGATGAACCACTATTGCCCTGTCCTCTTTCACATAGGGTCCAACTTCCACTCCCGTGGAGTCCCTGCCAAATAGTTCTTTCTCTAGAGCGCTCCGGACTAGTCATATAACTTTCTCACCAACCGCTTCCGTATTAGTTGTATGACTTCCTCACCGACCTAGCTCAAATGCAATCCCTTCATAATGGGTAGCAATTGATACAATGTTTTTCATTATTGTCGTAGCAATAGAACTAGACAGTGGAGAAAGAGGGACCCCGGTTACCTCGTGAATGCAATGGAGGGTCCAGGGGATCCTCTAGAGAGAGGACCAGTGTCAAGAGGGAAATAGTATGTCTTTTTGCCTTAAAAAAGTCCTCCTTGATTACAAAGGGGAAGTGGCTATTTATAGCCTTCCAACCAGAGTACATGAGATTACAACTCTACCCCTAAAAAGGCCCTATGCTTGTAAGGGTTGCAGAGGCTTTTCTTCCTCCTAGGCGTAGTCTTTGGTTCATGATAAACCCTCCTGGGCTTAGCCCATCCTAACTGTACTCCCGATCCACCGGTGGTACTCCCTCCTCGCTACGTGCGAGGTGCCTCTGGACTGAAGGGCCCTGGGCACCATTCGGCATATGCGAGGTGGCCCAGGCGGGGACCCCGAGGCCTATTTGCTCCTGGACTCGTAGCACTTCTCCTGATGGTGCTATCCTTGGTAGCCTTTTTGTACCCTTCAGCCCGTCGAAGGAGTACCTAGGAGCCTTTGGTAGAGCCAGAGCGGTTCCACAACATGGCGCCCTTTGACCCCCGAAGGTATACTTGGTATCCTTGGGGAGGGGGGGGCAACGCGTACCTTCGGCCGGCGCCCTCGGGGGTCTTCTCGGGGCCCTTGCACGCCCTTGACCCCCTGAAGGTGTACTTGGTACCCTTCGGGGGGGGCAACGCGTGCCTTCGACCCGGCGCCCTCGGGGGCTTTCTTGGGGTCTTCGACGAGTCGTTGGGGTTGGTGGGCCACCCCTACGACAATTATCCATTAATATGATCCATTATCATCATGTTATCATCATTAGCATGTCATCACCATAGTCATATCATCATCATTATGACATCGTAATAAGCATAAATATATCATGGTAATTTAATTGTAAATACAAGTGATAAACAAACCGATGTCTACCGCTCTACCATGCACTTGCCTTTTAGCCACAGAAATCGGAATGATGCAAAGGCGACACTGAACTCAAAGAAACACTCTATGGACAAAGCCAATAATTCACCTCAAAAACATGCAACAACAATACAAGAACATAAAACAAATCAACATCGCCTTACGCACAAACCCGATATAATTAACCCCTCTTCACCGAACAACTCATCTGTTGTACCGGTGATCAAACAACCATAACTTTTAATCTAAAATCCAAATACAACAAAAATCTATGTTATTTGGAATCAAAAAAATCTATACTTTCCTAGTTATGCAAATTCTCTAATTAAGTCATCTAAGTACCCGTTTTTAACCCCGAAGGTCAATCTAGAACATTACTGAACAACAGAGTTAACAATTTTATATCTATTTTTGTACCACATAAAAAGTAGCAAACCTTATCACTTCTGGAAACTATGGATAATTATCTAACTAATCTTAGTCATGACCATAATTTAATTTGACTATCTACTATACGTAATAAAGTAAACCACACAATTGCTATTAACGGCGATGGAATTCTGAACAGCAGCACTTCAGAAGCCATAACTTTTACATATCTTAACCAGATCTAGTGATCTTGCACTCTATGGAAAGGTTAAACAAATAGTCTACAACTTTTATAATATGATAAAGCTACGAAACATGACGTAGATACCCCCAAAACTCCCTCGCAAGGCTCAGGAGCACAATTCCTGCTATCGATCTACCATAAACTTTGATTAAACGACAATCTAATAACGTAGCAAGGATTTTTAGATCGTTACTCCTCAAAAACGGGCGACGAAGGAGATTGGATCACGAAACCCTAACTTCTTCTCCTTCCTTGTTTCGTCCTTGCTCCTCCTCTGCACAAGCAGCAACAACCGCAGCATTTGTAGTAGCAGCAGATGGCACGGCCGACTGACCGTGGCAAGGTAGCAAGGGCGACAGTAAGGACTGACACAGCAGCTGATAATGTTAACACGGTAGCAGCGGCGATAGGGAAGTGGTAGAGGTAGGGGCGGTAGAGGCAAGAGGCTAGTGCAAGGGGGTGGTGCGGCTGGCGGCTAGGGCAAGGTTGGCGGCCCCTCTCCTCCTTTTATGCGGTGTATAGGGCTCCACACCGAGTCCATCTTAGACTCGGTTGGGCCCACCCCGGCCACTCCTCCCCCCCGCCTCCTTTGCCATTTTCTTTTCCCTTTATTCTTTTCTAGGATTTAAATAAAAACGGAATACTACAATCCGATTCTACCTAAGAATTGTATAGTCAGTTGGCAGAATCTGATTATATTTGTCTGCTTGCCTTGCATCTGTATCCATCGGCCACAGGGAAATATGCGTGGTCGGCCTGCTTTATTGTTGTTTTTGGAACTCCTTTTCTGCAAATGGAAAAGATAAAACCAAATAATGTACACACAGATGCACACTGCCTCTTGCCTTTGCTGCTAGATGTACCTCATCTTGCATACATACTGCTCTGTAAAGCAGCCATACACCTCTTTACAAATACACATTGTTAGTTGTTACTCTGCTTTCTTCACATTAGTATATGGTTCTGACACGCTATGTGAAGAAAATGGAAGGCGAAAAGGCGGCATTATTGCTGCAATGCATGATGAAAGAGCATGTCATGGTCACTGTGTGAAGGCTAGGGTTCTAATGTTCAGGGGGGGCAATGAAGTATCGAAAGGAGGCCGTTGCATTGCCATAAGCATGCTTGCAATGTGCATTCATGGAAGGTGAAGGTTGGGATAGGAATTTACTTGGAAGACTGGCTGCTCCTCACATTCATTTGGAGACCAGCCAATGAGAATGTGGTCACTGATTTGATGCCAAAAAAATAAAATAAAAATGCAACAACAAAAAAATGCTGGATAGAAAGGAACTTTCACATTCTTGTATGGCCATGCATATAAACATGGCCTTCTTTTGGCGATCTTTTGAAGGGAACAAAGTTAAAAGGTATTCAAACAGCAGCTGCTCTTTGTATTCCAAAAAAGAAATTTACATTTCAAGGCGAGTTGCGAGGACATGGTTGCGTGTATAATCTAGTGTTATCTAGCTTAAGTATCCGGCCTTTTGAGAATTTGAAGCTTCTAGGCATCTATGGATGCTGAGTTGCTGGCTACCATTGCTTAATGCATTAGGCTCCATTTGACAGTGTAGTGCCATTTGCTGTTTGGTAAAGCAGCTATTTCCTTACTCTGAAAGGATTAAAGCATCACTGTCAGATTGTAAATGCACTTTTCCGTCCTTGATGGGCTCCTTGCTCCAAGCCTTTTGTGATATCTTTGTTCTTTGGGATTTTTACAAACCTTACAAGTAAGGTGGTGAAGGATTCCTTTGTCTTGCTCAGCTAAGTTGGGAATCCCAAAATATTTAGCTAGATGAGTTCTTGTTTACTATGACATTAGTGGTATTCTGAAATGAAGAGTTCTCCATTGATCTGTTCTCTCTTAGTATGAAGAGGGCTTAATTTATTTTAGTACTTCTTTTTGTAAGGAAGTTTATTTAAGTACTTCAAAGGGCTAATTGGTCCATCCAGGAGTACGAAGGCTAATTTATTTAAGTACTTCCATTGGCCATCTCTGTCTTTCTCCATATTATTAAGAAAATGGAAACATAAGTGATTGTAAGAGACAACTAATTGAACTATTAAACTACAGTGCTTGAAATCAATATTTGATCACTACTTGATAGACACAATGTAATTTAATGATTGAATTGGCGTCTTGTTCCAAAGGGTACTGGATTGTGATATATATATATATATATATATATATGTGTGTGTGTGTGTGTGTGTGTGGAGAACATATCTAGTATTAATGGGTAATTGAGTATTAAAATGCTAATAGCAATCTTGACCGTTAGATCTGGATTGAATGGCCAAAATTAATAGGGCTCCTACTTTCAAACCATTTAATCACCCTGCATACTCCCATCTCTAATGCGCCTTCATTAATACGTCTGTATTAAACACCCTACATGCTCTCACCACCAATGCTCTGCATTAAACACACTGCATGATCCAACGGTCAAGATTGCCATTAACGTCTTAGTACTCAATTACCCATTAACACTAGATATATTCCATATCTCTCTCTCTCTCTCTCTCTCTCTATATATATATATATATATATATATATATATATATATATTAATACATCTTTATCTATTTGAGTATACTCCAATGATGATTATAAGATACTCCAAAGTGAGTTCTATGAAAAAAATCATTAAAGTCCACCTTTTATAGCTAAATTTGTGTATATACTTCTTTTATGTATGAAAAAAGGTATATAGCAAAAATAAAGGACTCTAATGAAAATTTTTCAATCAAATCGCATTGGAGTATCTTATAATTGATATTTAAGTATACTGAAAATGATAAAGAAGTATAATATATTTATTTAAGAGGTATATTGAAAGGGAGTATGTACTCCTGTGAGTACAAACAAGGCCCTATATAGGAAAATGGTTTGGTATATATATATATATATATATATATATATATATATATATATATATATATATATAGGACGCTTGTTTCGTACTCCAGGAGTACATACTCCCACTTTGAATATACCACTTAAACGAATATATTATACTTCTTTATCATTTTTAATATACTTAAATACCAATTATAAGATACTCCAGTGCAATTTGATTGAAAATTTTTCATTGGAGTCCTTTATTTTTGCCATATACCTTTTTCACATATAAACAAAAGTATACACATAAATTTTCTATAAAAAGTGGACTTTCATGAATTTTTTTTTTCATAGAACTCACTTTGGAGTATCTTATAATCATCATTTGAGTATACTCAAATAGATAAAGAGGTATTATCATACGATTTAAGTGGTATATGAGAGGCGGGAGTACATACTCCCAGTAGTACTAAACCATTTTCATATATATATATATATATATAGTTAGCTCTCCTGAAATGAAATTTGTCCATATCGCAATCAGGATTGCACGGCTCCTGTGTGTCATCCTGTGGAGGCACAGTGAGATGTCAAAGTTTGATGTAGCCTCTAGAAACAATCCTTCTTGCACAAATTCAATTGGAAATCATCAGAGCTACCAACTCAGTTTAGGTAGCTTTTCTCATAGTCTGTCGTGACCCTCTCTCTCTCTTTGTAGCTCCTGATAGTTGCTTCTGTCATTTAATAACATCACATATGTGCTCATGGCTTCCTGCAAGGCAAGTCTTAATTAGGCAGCAAACAGCATTGCATTAATGCACATTTATTAGTGAACTAATTAACACCCAAATCTAGTCATAATTCGCCACCTAATCAAGGAGTTTTGAGTCCCATATGTAACTTTCATCCAGCATCACCATCATAGTAGCATTCAGCAACTAGTGGTACTGGTACATGCACACTATGGAAAAATAAACACCAGTTTATTTGCCAAATTAAGCACAGATGTTTGCTTTCTTCTTGGCTCTTGCTACACTCATCTTTAGACTCCCCATTAGCTAGTGGCTCTTTAACTTCCAACGAAGACTTTAATCTTGTCTTAGTTAGCTCAATTACTCAGGATCAAAGCTGGGAAAGTTGTTTAATTCCAACTGGTGTGCAAGACGGGAAGAGAAATTTTTTGTTGCTTGGCACGTGTTGATGTTAGAAAACATCTAATTTGTCAAGAGCAACAAAGTTAAGCAACTCTGGGGCAAAGTTGTGTGCAGTTGTTGTCAGTCTAGTTGACCTAACATAAGAAACTAGTGTATCATTGGATCGTTACAGTCTTGTTTTTTTGTAAAACAAGTGTCACAAATGAAAAACGGCTACGAGCATAAATGCATCAATATGCGGAGCCAGGTATACCGAGTTTTTTTTATAAAAAAAAGTGGACAGCGAGTTTTTTTTAATAGAAATTCAATGTATCTAACCGATTGTTTTAAGATTTATGTTGTTTCTTTGGTCACCTAAGAGAAAAGTTTTTTAAAAAAACTAATTTTTTCACCCATGCTTAACACAGATTCTGAACCCAGGCTAGGTTGGGTAGACTCCCGAGTCCCCATTACCAACACAAAAATCCAAGAAAAAAATAAACCGAGTAATTACACAGAGCTTTTTGGGTATTTCAGTTCAAAGATTCATGAATGCTAAGTTTGAATATATATATCTCTCTCTCTTACTAATAAAAGATGGAGTTAACCACCTCGCGCCGCGCCCTCGTGAGAAACCGTTCCTCCTCGTAAGCTCCGATGTATGGGAACGGTCTTCCTCGCCTCGATTAAGCAGCAACCGCCTCGCCCGCACACTACTCTATTCACCCCATTCGCCCATGCCCTCGAGCCCCCGCCCCCTAAGCTTCTCCCCCTCGCGACTCCACGCACCTATTCCGTGACCACCGTCTCCCCCTCCCAGTCCGAGCCGCCGTCTGACCATCTTCTCCTCCGCGTGGACACCGCCGCCGATGAAACATTTCATCCCTTCCTCGTGCCACCAGGTCAACCTCAGGGCAGCCATGTCCTCCTCCCCTTGCGTTCCACGTTGCCCTGCCACGCTAGCTACAGTAGCTAATGATGGATTGTCGCCTCCTCGTCCAATCTACGCCTCTGTCTATCTCCTGAAGCTAATTGGTCCCTTGGGAAGCTAAATGTGTCTCCTCCACCACCAGGAAGTGCCGCTGGAGCTGATGAGAGGTGCAGGGAGGAGTGCTTTGTCCAGGGGTATCGGGTACTTCAACAGTAAGTCCCTAGTGAGATGGGTTGCGGCACCATGTCCCCATTGATGTCTCTGAAGAGATACGGCTAGGCTACACTAGTTAATAATTTTTAAAATTTTACCACGTAAATCAGGAGACCATGTAAGCAAGAAAATATAGATTGTTACCACTAGACGCGTGGTGTAGCGGAAGAAGAGTTGAGCAGCCTTATCCAACATCGAGTTTGTCGATGTAGTAGTCGTAGTCGATCGTCCAACGTCCTCGGCATCGATCGTCTACTCCAGCAACTTATGACGTTCCTTGCGTAGGTCGTGGATCGTACTCGATCAGCACAGCAGCAACCGCAACAGCGCCTCTACGGTATCCACGCGTCCAGGGGTGGAACGTCGTACACCAGATGTGCTAGCACCAATGCGCACGGTAGGGACTTTGGAAGGATGGCGGCTAGTGTTTCAGTGGAGCAACTCTTGTACGTTTCAACAGCACCATACACCCCCTTATAAAGAGCCCATAACAGATTCTATCCGAACTCGTTTGTTCCAACCAGTTAAGCGTGCGACCCTATAGATTCATACATAATCGGTTGTGACTCGAAAACTTCTCTTCGACCATGAGTCGTTAGCTGTTCCCAGCAGGACAAAACGATTCCCGAATACACATAAATATTATATCGGACGAACCTTATGCAATATGATATGTGACTAGATCCTTATCACTTACGACCGGCTCGTATCTCCATACGACCAATTCATATTTAGTTATGACTAGTTCGTAACTCTTTACGACCAGTTAATGATCATGTCCAACCAGTTTACGACTCTCCATACGACCAGTTCGTTTCCGGTCAGACTGAATGACCTGCTTGTATATTATCTCGTCGCCTCACGATATCTGGTTGAACTCAAAGTGAGATATTTTTCATCCATTGATTGTTCAATACTTTCTCGATCAAGTGACGGATAACTTCATGTGGTCGACTCTTCGACCACTAGTGGCACGACCATACACTTTCTCATGTTATGTTAGGAGGGGCAAATCTCATATCCGACTAGTCACATCTCTACGCATGTTTCATAGTAAACCCGAAAGCTACCTTTATAACTACCCAGTTATGGAGTAGCGTTTGACAACCCCTAAGTGTATTATTACACATGTAGAAAACCATGCTTGAGACCAACTGATGATATATAAAATCATAACAATCTCAACAGTGTCTCAAGGTGGGTCAATCTAACACCATGTTCTCTAACATGTGTTCACATTATTGGTTAGATATTCTCATATCCATGACCGGTGAAACATAGTCATCAATCAATACATGTGTTGGTCGATAGAGTCACTAGTCTATGATTGCCTCTAGGGCATATCACCAACAATCTCGGCCAACTCGTCTAGCCAGCCTCGCTAGTGGAAGTGTTGTTGTAGATCTCCCCTCTCGACACCTTACAAATGTTCGAAAAAAATGCCTGGCAGTAGTGCTGTGGGGAGCTTGCGCACTTGAGCAGAGCGAGCTAAACAAAGCATCCAACATGCTTTGTGTAGAGACCATGTGGTTTAGTCCTAATCTAGGTGATGAACAATTGACATCCTTGTTGAGGAGTTCGAAGGAGTGAACTCTTAGTTTGCAAATTGTCGGTTTGATGTCAGGTTCAAATGGTCTAATCGGTCATGGGTGGCGATCAAACTACGGTGCAATATTGTTCCAAACAGACACTTGTCGGTGTTTTAGAACCGAGCTTACGTAATAATTGTTTGATTCGGGGGGTCTCCAAAACTCAAATCACGCAAAGAGAATGACACAGGGATTTTATACAGGTTCGGGCCTTCTCCGGAGAGAATAACAACCCTACTCTTGTGTGGCTATATTGAGTATGCTGGTTACAGATCAAGAGAAAGACTGAAATGCAATATTTTGTGCTCCTGATCGTGTCTTTCTTCCTCTTGTCCGTCCTCCTCCTCCGCCGTCTGGCGATTCCTCCTTTTATAGTGTGCTTGCAATGGACGACAATTTCTCTAGCCCAAAGGGCGTATCAATGCTTCAGATGATGGCGCAGTTACGGATATTACTGTGGGAGAAGTAACGTTCCCATGTCGCCAGACAGTTATCACCAGGACAGAGAGATTAATTGTGCAGTTATTCCAGAGAATAATAGTATATACTGACTGTTTAGATGCTCTAATCAATTGGACCTACCTGTCTGTAAGCTCGATCGATTATAGGGTGGTCGTAACTAACCTGATCGTAGAAGGACTTACGACCATTAGGTGATCGTAGAAGAACTTACGATCTCGTGCTAGTCGTAAAAGAACTTACGACTATAGGATGGTTGTAGCTGACCTGGTCATAGAAAGACTTACGATCATGAGGTGATCATAGAAGAACTTACGATCATGAGGTAGTCGTAGAAGATCTTACGACTCCAGCTTCTCCCTTAAGAACATTAAGGGGTATACTCAAGAACCATATAATGGCGTCATTATCCATAATAAGGATCATGGATAAATAATTAAATGAGGATTTCTAGATCCTCGTCAACACCAAACACTTGTGTAGGGATGTGTTTGCATCAAGTGCCATTGAAAATAGAAACTAGACGTGAAACTAGATAGAGATTAACTGGAAAATCCAGAGAGGGATGTTTTCTAGAATCGAGAAGCGGTCTGACCGGTCCCCTGTTACTGTGTAATGCCTGTAGAAAGGAAAGCGAAAATGCATAACAATCCCAGGAAGAATAATAGGAGATAAAAGGGGGGTTCGCCGTCCGAACCCTTCGGCTTTAGAAATGCCGAATAAATTATCGCTCACTGGGGTTCTCAGACCGTCCGCGGCCGGTCGACGCCTCTCACGTATGTGGGCATCATCGTTCGGCAATAAAATCCACCGCCCATGATTATTACCGACGTACCGTCCGCAGTAGAAAAGCCAACCAATAGTGCCCTTTGACCAAGCCAACAAGAGGGAGAGAGAAGATGGGGCAAGGGATAAGACCAGCCCACCACAGAGAAGGGGCATGGGGGATAAGACCAGAGCCATTCCAACCAGCCGAAGCCCCCAAAAGAAAAAAACATAGCCACTTTCTCCAGGCAAAAACCAAGAGCAAGAGCTCAAGCCACAACCGAGAGCACTACTACCTCAGAATGAGGAGTTGGGGAAGGCAAAGGGGGAGGTGATAACCTCAGGTGACTGCCTTTGGCCAACACCAACGAAAAAGCTAACCCCATCGTCAAGGGCGTAAGAGCAAGCTACGACCTCCACAAGCATCGTCGCCACTGCCCACTCCTAAACCAACAAACAAAGTATGTCACCCCATCTCTCCATTTCTATCACATACTTTCTTGTGTAAGGTAAAGGGGAGGGGGATAGAGAACACCATCCCGGGGTAGAGCTCGTAGGAGGCAACGACGCGTAAGGGAGGCGCATGGCGGCTGGAGACCGAGCTGGGCACAGGGTCCGCTGCGTAGGAGAGAAGGGGGGCTGGGTGGAGCTCGGGCCACCGGAGGCCGATGGCGAGGCGGGGAGCTCAAGCGGCACCCACGGGAGTAGCGCACCGGAGGCCGGTCAGGTGCAAGGGGAGCTCGGGGCGACGCCGGGCACAATGGGGCTCGGGGCGGAGCACTAGGGCCGCAACCAAGCGAGGCGGCGCTGGGTGCGGTGTGCAAGGGAGCGATGCACTCACGCACCGGGCTTGGCCGGCGGGAGGCAGCTCGGCCGGAGGGAGGAAGTGGAGCCGGAGGGGGCAGAGGAGCCAGTGGGGGAAGTCTCTGAGAGAGAGAGAGAGAGAGAGAGAGAGAGAGAGAGAGAGAGATGAGATAAGGCCAGCTGGGGGAGATGGCTTCGGCCAGGAGAAGAAAAAAAAAGAGAAGAGAAAAGGAAAAAAAAAGGAGGAAGAAATTAGGGGCGTGTAAATAAATTTTATTTGCAAGTTTACACGACGCGATCTCTAACCCATTCTTTTTTATTATTTTGGGCACTGGGTCAGCGGGACAGTGCCCGGTGAGTGGGGTTCGTTCACGTCATATTGCACGTAGGATCCATGCCATCCGTATAGGTGCATGTAATGTTGTAATGTATTGAGTCTGGTTGACTACCTGTACAGGTGGAGGTCCAAGAACGGCGCCATTCGCACGTTGCTCCGTTCCGTTTGGTTAACAGGCAAGTGCATAGTAGAGTGGTATCATGCAAATGGTATGAAATATGTGATGTTTTTGTGTCATGATAATGCTTATATGATGATGACAATGGACATATGCATTCTGCATCATGGTAAGAATGCATGAGCTAAGTCGATCAGAAAGTCATGTAACTATTTCGGTGAGGTCGGTGAGAAAGATACATGACTAATCCGAAGTGCTCTAGATCAAGTCTTACATATGTAGGGACTAGATAAAGTCCTACAATATAAGGACATCATCCTAACGAAGATAGGGGAAGAGTGTGTCATCGACGGGTGAACACTTCGCGATACCGGTATCAGCTGATGAGATGCATATGAGCAAATGAGCATGTAGAATATTGGTGCATTACATTAACAAGAAGATAATGATGAAAATAATGATATGGTTATGTTTGTGTGGCAATGTTTATCGTTTCTATTATGTGCTTGTGGAGTCTTTAGACTCACCCTTGTTTATTTTGGTGTTTAAGTGAACGATGATGATGACATGCATCAAGAAGAGAGAATAGCACATCCACGATATATGTTGTCATTACTGCAAATCGATCTCTCTAAATAACCACTTTTGTTGTAGTATATGTAGTTTTTAAATTAGCTGCGCAAAGTTTATGACAGTTATGATATAATGGAAACATTCTAAGCCCAGGGGATGGGCTGGGGTGTTACATACCAGGAGTGCGATCAGACCAGCCATAGGTTGGCGGTCTGACCGACCAAGGCACAATGAGTTGTGTTGAATGTTTGTGATTTGGCCAAGGTCATAGGATTAGTACATATGTGTTCCATGATGCATGTTTTAACTAATGTAGATCAAGTTGTAAAGAACTTATGCCCGAAATTAATTTTTTAATCTATTGTTGTACAGAGATGTTTGGAGTCAACTACGGTAAATGATGAAGATAATCGGGAGTTGGCATGTCGAGTGAATTGGTTAGTCCCAAACCAGACATAAGATGTGGACAAAAACAACGAGAACGAAAAATTTGGTAGTTGCATCAAGTGGATTGAGCCATTGCCCTTGATTTCAGTTGCACATCCCAAGTCCCAAGGTACTAACAACCGTTAAAAAAATTAGAAATGGAAGAAACGATTAAAAAGTTCCTACAGTACTAGAGCAACATGTGCGGCTCAAATTATCATGGCAGCAAGGTCAAGCAATCCAGGAAAGGCTCTATTTACTTCATTTTTCTAGGAGGGATGCTAATGCGTACAACTTTTTGTACATCTTCAGGGATATCAATTGATTCATCAGTTTGATGAAAATAATCAAAGGATGAAGTTTTGCCAAATTGCATAGTACAGTTTTGCAAGATATGTACAATAAACAACGTATTTGCATATTAACTGTTACATGTTTATTGCGAACGGGAAGAAAAGAAAAATAGGAAGGTACCTAACAAAAAAGTCAGTTCAGAACGACATTCTAGCATTTCTATCGTAACCTTCCTCATCGGTTCAGAATGCGAGGCAACTCATCTTATTCTCCTTTTCTTTGAGAGCAAACTACCCTACATGGAACGAAAAATGAAACAAGAATTCTACCGGATGGCTTCAAACGAACGCCGTGTTTTGCTTTTGAAAAATGTAGATACGCCGCAGAAAGGCCCATTTTTTGCACTCCTCGTGATGAGGTTTTGAATGATATTCGTGAAACATCAGCCATCCAAATTTGTATCCAAATAGATTGTTTTTCCCATTTCATCATCGGTGTTTATCTGAAAAAAAATGTAGGAAGGTTAACTCACAGTTTAATTTTGAAAACAATAATAAAGCGTAGTCTCTTGATACTACACTTCTCTGTAAATTAGTTTGTAGTGTAATACTGATGAAGCAAATAGTAACAACGGGAAAGAAAATCCCACCAGTTGTTGAAGGTTGAGAGGCAGTGTAAATGGTGTAGGTGATGTCCCAACAACTCAATCACGAGAACAATTCAAGGTTTCTATAGATGAATTAGACGGTAACCGCCTGACACGGAACTGATTCTCAAACTATCACCCCAACTCATTTTTGGTAACTTAACCAACTATGCCCATGCTTACACAGCTGTCCAGGCAGTAGCACCTTGTGTTGGATAACAGGGAAACAGTATGCTGCTCGTCATGAATTGTTGGTTCAGATCAGGGAACCAAAAACCGTTCCCGGCGGAAATCCCGGTCGCCGGCCGGGAAAAAAAAAACCAACTGGTTACCGGCCGGTAACCGGATTTACTGGAAAAAATCCAGACGAAATTCGCTTGAATTTGCTTAAAAACCAACCGAAATTTGAATTTTGAATTTGCGAAACCAGGAAAAACCGGCCGGGATTTTGGATCCCGGCCCCCGGCGGTAGCCGATAACCGGCGGTTACCGGCCGGGATTTCTATCTCTGGTTCAGATGCATCAATACGGTATCTCAAGAACATTAATAAATTTCTTTTCTATGCACAATTATTGCACCGACCATGACACTGTATAACCGAAAATAGCTGCAAGCCTGCAAGTGATGAGGGACTCAGCCGCGCTCATCTTTTCTATGTGTTCTTTTATTCTAATTGTTCTTGAATTCCCAATTTGATATGTTCCCATTTGTCAGATAGTGTTACTGCTGATAACTGAGATAACCAAGTTCTGTTCGATAGAAGAAGAAAAATCAAACAGAGAAGGAAGAAGAAGAAGAACTGTAGAGTCCTGAATTGTGGTCCCCGGAGGGACCAAATATACGATGCCATGTCTACTGCTATGAAGAGTACTTCAATGCCTGAGTTGTTGCAATCATGCTTTGTTTAGTATTGCAGGGCATTATTTTCTTCACAGCTTAATGAGTAGAATAAAGAAAACGTGTACATGGTACCAACCACTGGTAACATACATGACCTTCATATACAAGTCCTGATGTCATAAGTTTGAGGTCGCTGTCAAGAAGGCTGCTGATAATGATTAGAATTTTACAAATGGTTAAGTCAATCATTTATTGGTTGTCATAGCGTGTTAAGATTGTCTTGTTGGATGAAGAGTAGGAAGGTTAAGATTGTCTCTGTCCATGTAATTGCCAAAAAAAAATTCTGAAACAGAAGCAAGCAGGGTAGCAGTAGCCGGGAGAAGAAACACAAAAAGACATTTTTTACAGTTTTCAAATCATATCCACACTATAGAAGTTCTAGGATTATAGATTAGCATGGTCATGTATGAGGATGTACTGTACTAAAAAAGTCTTATGCCTATAAAGTTCACAAAGCAAATAAGGTAGGCAGAGGATGAACCGCCATCAACACCTAGATAACTTGGTCAACCACATCAACAAGATGAACAGAACAAGTGCGGCCTTGAGTTGTGCAATTAACTTATTTCGCATAAATGACCGGATTAAGTGCTGCAACCACATACATGTAAAAAATTCATCTTCGTTTTGTATACAAAACTACGGACCAACGCTGAAAAATGAACAAGAATAATTATTCCTTGCATCCATTAGAGGAAGTACGCTGGAATCATGAATTGTTAATTGAATACAATTTAAATTCCAATTTCAGGTTGGCTCAAGCAAATACGCATAGCATACTAGTTGACGAAAATTGATAAGAAAAAATAACAAGGGGATGGCTATGGTACATTGGTACATACAACTTTTAGTTTAAAAAAAGTTTTTAAACTTTTCCTTCCTCACTATTTTTCCACTTCCCACCACCACTTGTAGGATGATTACTGAGTGGTGGGAAAGGTGTATGTAAAGTGCATAGTTTACAAACACATGTACCATAATCACTCTCAAATAACAATATCAGGGGAAACAAGAAAATTGGAGGATAGCATAGGGAAAATACTGAAATGGAATAGGGAAAGAAAGTAAAAAAAAAAGGAGTTAAGGATTAATGGAGCACCAAGAATTAACAATGAGTAGACCCAAAAAATTGCAAGAGATTGGCTGCTGAGAGAGAGAGAGATGCTCTCTTAGTGGACGCGGATACAAGAAAGACAGTACTATGCCCCCATATATTCTGTTACTTTCAGAAAGATATCAGCAATAAGCTTATTTCTATAAGCATATCTAAAGATGGGCATATATTCTTGGCTTCTAAAGTAGTAGGCAATGAGAACAGAAACTTCATTCAGGGAAGATAACTAATGTCGACAAGCTCCTACTTTCATCTTCAAAGTTCAAACTCCTTACTCTTCATGGCTTTGCAATTGTTTCACTAGCAACTGATTGGTTGTTCTGTTTTTTTTTTCCCCAGAACAGTGACAGGAGTTCTGCCTAATCAATCAAGGGAGAATAATAAGAGGTCAGGCAAACACCATGGCCACAGATCTAAAGGGGACTGCTATGCAGCCTACAATTGTGGCAAATCACTGAAGCAAAAATGACAAGGCAAAGCGTTACAGATTTATTTGAAGAAAACTGGAAGAAGAGACTAGAAACACTTATCAAGTGGGGAGAAGTTATGTAGTTAAGTCCATCTGTTATCTCTCGATCTCTCCTACAACTTCTTCCTGTTTTCTTCTGATCTAGATGGTTTTCTTCTTAATCTATGTGGAGTCCATGGGCATGGTCCTAATCTTAGTGCTGAACAATTGACATCGGTGTTGATGTGTTTTGGGAAGAAACTCTCGGTTTAGCAAAACGACATTTTGCTGTCTGGGAGGCCGGCGGTCTGACAAGCCAGCGGTGGCGATCAGATCGGCGGTATGAAATTTAACACTTGTGTGGGAGTATTTAGAGGTATGTTTGCACTAGATGCCACTGAAAATGGAGACGGGACGCGAAACTAGATAGAGTTTTGCCGAAAAGTCCAAAGAGGGTGTTTTGGATTTTGGTTGTAGCGGTTTTATAACCTAATGTTTCAATACATAATCTAGCATAAGAATGTTGGCGATCAAACAAATTCAAAATTTAAAAATTTAGTAGGTTTTTTTTGGTTAACTGGCATAACCGCCGATTGGTTGGCGGTGCGACGGACGGATAGAGCTGGAGGTCGAAGCGCCGAGTTGGCGATCAAACTGGCCTTTGGTTGGCGGTCGGCCGCCGAGTGAACTCACAACCACAACCAGATGGGTGTCTTTGAATTTATGGATTTTGCCAAAGTCATGAGATTCAGTTCATAGGTGTTGCATGATGCATGTTTTGGCTAATATGAGTCAAATTGTGAGGAACTTGTGCTTGAAATCAATTTCTTGGTTTATTGTTGTACATTGACGCTTGGAGTCAACTACGGTCAACAACGAGGATGATCGGGACTAGACTAGGAGAGTTGAAGTCCAGAACGATCAAGAATGTCAGGTGAAGTGGATGGACTCAAGCATGGCGCAAGATAAACAAAAACGAATGAACAGGAAGTTCGGTGCAACAGGTTGCATCAAGTGGCTTGGGGCCGTTGCAAGTGGCATGGTGGTCCGGTGGGAGCTGAATGGGAGAGACTTGTCGGCATGTGGAAAGCCTTTGATGAACCTACGCGTAGAGAAGCATGTGATTGCTTCACGATGATTGGACTCGATCACGGAGAAGGATCGAGAAGGAGTATTTTGGTATCTTTGCCAAAATACCGGGTTGGTGACCTTGGAGAAACTACGGTACAAGACGGCGCAAAGAAGAGGTGGTTGAGGTCAAGAGAAGAAGAAGATCACGAAGAGATGGATTCGGGAGACCCGAATCGTCATCCACTTTGAAAAGCATGCGTGAGTGTAGACCCGTTTGTGTATGGACTTAACGGATGCCCAATAAGGTTTTCTCTCTAGACCTAGTCTCCACTGTATAAGGATTGGTTCAGGATTTGCACAACCAAATCTTGAAAACCCTAATTTGAAATTTTGGGAAAGATGAGAAAATAGAGGAGGCTAGGGTTCGAGAGAGATGGATTGTGAGATTGAGTGTTCATGAGTGAGTTTTTGCCCTCCATGGAGTGGTTGTAAACCTACAATACCTCTAATCAATCCAAGCAAGTTTGTTTCAAGATGAGTTTTCTCTTGTTCTTGCTCTCTCTCTTTTTGTGATTTTGGGGGTTTTGTGTTCTAGAGTTTTTGCCTTGTTCTCTTGCTGTGATATAGCTTTCTAGGACTTGTGAGATCTAATATAAGGTCATCTCGACCATCGTCCACCTACGAGCAAGACTTTAGATCAAGATTAGGTTTTTCCCGGTTTTTTAGCCTTATTGTCCTCAATTAGGAAATTCATAAAACCTTGGTGATGATCGTCTCGATCTTCGATTGG
This sequence comes from Hsuehochloa calcarea, assembly GCA_036346395.1. Taxonomy (NCBI): domain Eukaryota; kingdom Viridiplantae; phylum Streptophyta; class Magnoliopsida; order Poales; family Poaceae; genus Hsuehochloa; species Hsuehochloa calcarea. The sequence continues at coordinate 3,284,304 of CM070596.1, read as the reverse complement.
AATAGGTTTCTAGCCTTCTTGTTGAGCTATGTTTGAAATATCAGGAGATTTGGATCACTAAATCAAAAGTTTGATCGATTTATGGATACTTCAGGCTGCTGATTTTCAGCCGGCGGTTAGGCTGACGCCAGCGATCAAACCGGCTGAGAACGTTTGTGCGGGGGGGATTTTGGGTTTCAACTCAAGACTTCCGGTGTGATCTTGAGCCTTTGATCTTCATAGCTATTGGAGTGAAAAAAATGAAGTTGAATACCGGAGGTGAAGAATAGGTAGCTCCTATTCAAACACAACCCAAAATGTTGGCGAATCGTATTGCTCCTCACCTTGACACCCTTGTTGCTACTAATCAGAGTGCTTTTATCAGGGGCAGGTGTATACATGATAATTTCATGTTGGTTCAACAGACTATCAAGGTATCGATCGTCGTGAGGTCTCAAGCCTCTTTTGAAGCTTGATATTTCTAAAGCCTTTGACTCAAGAGCTTGGTCTTTTTGATGGAGATCCTCTCATACTTGGGTTTTGGTCCTATCTGGTGCAACCTCATCGCCAATCTCCTTCACTCTAACTTCTACTCAAATTATTCTTAATGGAGAGCCAAAGGTGAGTACATCTTTCACCAAATGAGGGCTTCAGGGGAGATCCTCTATCCCCTATGCTCTTTATCTTGGTTATGGATGTCCTAAATAGTCTCTTCTTGAAAGTCAATCAAGGCCTATTACACCCCTCCACTCCTCCGACAAATGCATGTCATTATATGTTGATGATGTAGCACTCTTTATTCTACCAAGAAGATGATCTGCACTCACTAAGAATCATGTACATGTTTTGGTGTGGTCATGGGCTTGCAAACCAACTTACATAAGAGTCGTAATCCCCATCCAAAGTGATGGTGATGTAATAGAGACTGATATGACACCTTGCAATGTACAACCTCTTCCTTCCCTACCACATATTTGGGCCTACCTATCTCTGGATAGGAAATTGAGAAGGTGTGACTTAATGACTTGGATCGAGAAGATAGCTGACAAGCTCCCGGGGTGGAAAGCTTCACTCATGAATCTATCGGTCGAGCGGTGCTAGTCCTGCTTCGCTCTCACCGCAATTCTCGCTTATTTGCTGATTGCCTTCAAGGTCCCTAAATGGTTCATTAAGGCCATAGATAAAATTAGAAGGAGTTTCTTGTGGAAGGGAAGAAAGGATGTAAATGGAGGATGTTGCTTGGTGGCTTGGGAGAAGGTCATGAGACCCATGGATCTGGGAGGTTTGGGCATCCACAATCTTGAATCCATGAGTTGGGCTTTACAAATGCGATGGCTATGGATTGAGAAGACCAAACCTGACCGACCATGGGTTGGTCTTGAAATACCTGTTCATTCCAATAGTCGGGCCATGTTTGCCATTTCAATTGCAACTTCTATTGGTAATGGGGAGAATACCTTGTTTTGGACGAGATCGGCGGCTACATGGTCACGCCGAAGAGTTAGCACCGATGTTTATAAATGTGTCCCCTTGAGGGTGCGAAAAACTAGAATCAGGCACAAGCGCAAGCGCAATCTTGGGTAGCGATATAAGAGGAGCTCTTAGTGGCATGGACTTCATGATTATCTGCAGCTTTGGGATGCTTTGTCAAATGTTATGTCAACACTGGAAGATCAACACCAATGGAGGTTTGAAGCTTCGGCAATTTCACTACAAAATCACCTATAGAGCTTTCCTAGTTGGGTCTCATACCTTTGAACCTTGGAAGAGGCTTTGGAAAGCATGGGCGCTGTAAATGCAAAACTTTTGTTTGGTCGGCAATCAGAACCGATGTTGACATCCGATCACGCAGAAAAGAGGCTTGCCTCACTCGACCAATGCCCCTTTGTGATCGGGAGGAGGAGACGGTTCAACACATCCTCACCACTTGTGTATTCGCACGGCAGTTTTATTTCTACATTCTGAATCCCTTGAACTTGTCTGATTTGGTGCCTAGCCGCAGTGCTAAATCCTTGGCAGATTGGTGGAGAAGGTCATGGAAGAAAGTTCATAAACAATATCGAAGGGCTTTAATTCCCTTGTCATTCGGGAGCATGGATCCTCCGAAACATCGCAATGCTTGTGTCTTTGATGGATCTCGCCCCAAATCTACATGGAGCTCTTCAGCCTTCATAGATGAAGCACATTTGTGGCGTAGCTGGAGCCAAGGGGCTCACCGCTCGCACCTAGAAAGGGTGGTGATCTAGAGTTTAAAACAGAGATTAGTCCGGTCAGTCCTTGTGTGCGTAAGAGTAGTGCCAATGGTTTACATCCTCATCCCGGTCCAAGGTGGGGTGATGTCCTGTAATTTGACCTTTATTCTCTCTGATCAAAGATACGCAATTCCTCCTGCGTGTTCGAGAAAAAAAACAACACAACCCACCCCTCTAGTCGTTGTTTCGGTCCAACAATCTCCTTTTTTTGGTACTTTCTTAAGCCAAGTGAAATTGCATTTCAAATTATATCCAAACAAGAATAGTTTGATTTGATTATTTTAAAGAAAGTGTTGTAGTTCTGGATCTGAATAGGAAGATGCAGTTGCAAAAATAGATTGCAGCTTCCTCATTCAGCAATTATACATTCACCTCCATGGCCTCTTTGTATGTCAAGCAGATTTGTCTAATATCTCTTCAGGGACTTGAATTAACCAGGTGCGCTATCTATAACATTTTAAAAAAACCTGTAAGATTTCAAGGTACGTGTGAATCTGGGCATCAGAAGCCTCATTGAGCATAGGTTGTGAAGGCACTGAATCCAATAGGTTCTCAGCAAATGTGGAAACCCTGCCGTATGCTGCATTGTTCATCATGGAAACTAGGTCACCAAAATGTTTTCGGAATTCAGTACTATTATTCTATTAATGCAAATAGTTTTACTTTCTGATTTCTGGATAAAGTTTACTATATGAACCCCTTTTGATATTATCTATTTCTGCCTCTAATTCTTGGAACCAACAGTTCCATGCTGTTTCCTGCCTGCAACAGGTTGATCCTCGGTACGTGGTTACTTTTCGTAAATCAAGGGTGTTACATGATACTTTGTGCGATATTACCAAACTTCAAGGTAAAGTCAACTTTTGTAGCCCAAAAATGAGCTTCTTCTGTACAAGTTTACTTCATCTTTTTACAAGGAAAAAACAATTATTTGTGGCATTCAACTAACCACACATTCAGCAGCAACACCTCAATGATTCATTGATATAGTTCTCCAGTGGAACCAAATAAGTGTAGTGTTTCCCAGTCATTTGAGCTCAAATACCGCTTGCATGGACCAAAGGATAGTCTCCCCACAAACAAATTATTGAATCCTAGGGCATCCCACAATTGGATTAGGTTCACAAACCCATCACAACAAGCACAGAAGCCCATGAGCACTAAAGGAACAAACAAAAAAAGAAAAAGAAAAGGCTGACCCTGTCTTTTTCATTCACTCTCTTTCCATACAGCCAGTAATGTAGTCATGGATATGCAAAGGAAAGGATTTGAAGTACTTTAGATAAACGGAAATCCTATCATTGCTTATGAATTATGAAGGAAGGCAACATGTTAGGTGTCATCATGGTTAAAAAAAACATGTCAAGTGTCATAATATATTGACCGCTATTGTTGTGGTCGTTGGTTGGGTACAGATCCGAGGACCGAGGGTAGCGCACTCGTCCTCATCTAACCATCGGCAGGGCTCTTTCCTGTTGAGGTAACGAGGCTCTGAGACTTAGATGAACTTTTGATTTCTCATTGCTTGATTGATAATGGATACATGCTATCCCTTTTATAGGGACAGTTCAACTTGATACCTAAGAAATAATCTATAAGGAAATCTATTAATCTAATCTAATCTTTCCAACTATTAAAAATAATCTTCCTAATAGATAAGATCATATCGCTAATAATAACTTGATAGATAAGAAATCTCAAAATAACCTAACTAACCAACTATTCTTTATTCTAGGAAACCAATCAGCATGTACGGAAATACTGGGGCTACAGTACTGCTGGAAACTGTTCACACACTACAGTACCACAGTGTTGTTCACGATCATCCTACATCGTCTTTCTCCATAACATTACACCCATCGTAGCGAGGCAGTTCGTCCTCGAGCTGCGGTGGTGGCCACGGTTGAAGTCCTTGATAGCCCTATGTTGACAAGAGTATCCAGAACTGGCGTCGATTCGCTTGAGAGTAAACCAGCGACACTCCGACATATGGCGCCCAAGAAAGAAACACCTTAGCATGACGTGGTATCGAGGAAGATGCCGGCGACATGGGCAACCGGCATAGGGAAGCAGTGACACCAGTACTGCCACAGAGCGTGATGATGGCGGAGAGAACGCGACGGTGGCGTTGGCCCCTCAGCCATTGCGCTCCGCATCGCCTAGGACACGGTGTCGGCCGGCCATGCGGAAAATACCACCGCTCGACAGCGGCAACCCTCCTCGGCGAACGCACCAGGGGTGCAGCCAAGGGCAGTGTTGCCTGTTGAGGAGGTGTTGGTGACAACGGCCAGAATGGCATTGTTGGCGGTGCTAGTTCTGGAGGTGATGGAAGTGGCGCTGCAGCCATGTTGGCGACGACAGGCGCCACCTCCTTCTGCTCTATCTTGGCCAAGGTCGTATCCAGCGGGGTTGCCGTCAAGGCCAGCGGATTGGCGGAACATTCCTTGCTCCCGGCGTGGCTTCTCTCCTCCGAAGCACCAAGCATCTTTTCAAGCATCTCAATCATGTGACCCAGCATGTCGCTGATTGTCATGGAATTGGAACCCTCGATGCCCGACAAGGGGCAATGATTGGCTCTGACACCAAATGTTGTGGTCGTTGGTTGGGTACAGGCATGGATTGAAATACCGACCGGTAACCGGTTTACCTCAAATCCCGGCCGGTTTTTCCGGAGTTTGCAAATTCAAATTTCGAATTTCGAATTTCGTTTGATTTTTAAGCAAAATTTAACGAAATTCAACCGAAACCCGAACCGTCACGGATCGGTAATTTCGCGCATCGTTTTTTTAACCCTGGGTACAGGTTCGAGGACCGAGGGTAGGGCACTCGCCCTCATCTAACCGTCGGCAGGGCTCTTCTCTGTCGAGGTAGCGATGCTCTGCGGCTTAGTTGAACTTTTGATTTCTCATTACTTAATTGATAATGGATACATGCTATCCCTTTTATAGGAACAGTTCAACCTAACGCCTAAAAAATAATCTATAAGAAAACCTATCAATCAAATCTAATCTTTCCAACTATTAAAAATAATCTTCCTAATAGATAAGATCATATCCCTACTAATAACTTGATAGATAAGGAATCCCAAAATAATCTACCAAACCAACTATTTTTTTATTCTAGGAAACCAATCAGCATGCATGGAAATAATAGGGCTACAGTACCGCTGGTACTGTTCATGCACACTACAGTACCCACCATACTGTTCATGATCGCGCTGCACCGTCTTTCACCTTTCTCCATAGCAGCTATCAAACTAAACTGTGGAAGCTGACCAATTGCAGAGGACTAAAGCAAAATCCGGAAGTGTGAGATGTTTGAGATCACATTTTAATTGACTAATTGCAATTTGGGAGCTCTGTTACATTTATAAGCTGCCAAAAGTGGTTTTCTAGACTAGTAGAGAATACACCATAAGGGATAACAGCTAAGCAAAGGTTGTAAAGCAACAATAACTTAAGTTGCGTACCTGATGCTATATGCAGTTATACTCAGTAGAGTCCCAGTATCCTCAACTCTGTAACATGGCTAGGATCAAGATCTGGCACTCGATCAGTTCCTTCAAGATCCTCTACGATATACTCCTGCCATAAGAAGAATATCAAATAGCGCGAGCAGAATGTTTAATATAAGGTTTATGGGGCAAATGAGATGCCAAATTGCCAATAAACCATGAGGGAAAGAAAATGTGCTAGAGTTCAAAAGCTGTGTTACTGAGAAGTTATGCTATGCCAGGATAAAGAACAAGGATACACATGTAACTGACAAGAAACAGCAATTTTTTGTTCATTACACAGGGACAGCATGCTCTACTGCTGACTGATCATGCCAGGATAAGAGGAAACCTAAAAAATGATGCGGAAGGAATTGTGTTAGATTACTGTGCTGTCCCTTTGGTCTTTGTGCTAGTCTATTAGATTACTGTGCTGTCCCTTTGGTCTTTGTGCTAGTCTATTAGATTACTGTGCTGCTAATCCCTTTGGTCTTTGTGCTAGTCTATTACTCGCTATTTAAGTCACCTGTTCGCCACCCTATGTGGTTATGTGAACAGCCCTTGGGCCTCTATATATGTAATCCCCTGTAAACATAATCAAGGATGCTAAGCCTATTGGCTTTACTATCTATCTTGGTATCGTAAGACTAATCTGGTCCTGCACCTTTCCCCGCTTCCGCTTTTCCACCGCGACGCACTCCGCCAGACCCGCACCCGCGCGCCTCGCGTCGTGCACACGCCTCGCGCTCACGCGCCCGCACGCCACAGGCCACTCGACGGACGGCCGTCGCGCGCCCTCGTCGGCGGCTAGCTGCCCTCCCCTCTCTCCATGGTCGCCTCCTCCATCCGGCGGTTCGAGCCTCCAGCCAGGCCACATGCCCGCCATGCAAGAAAGCTTGCGACGGCCTCGCCGCTAAGAAGCTGGAAGACGAGGCCGCCTCGCGGACTCTAACGCCGAGCGGTCCAGCAGCCTCAGGAGGAGGCGGCCCTCCTCAAGTCCACCGCCGATGCTCAGAACGCGTCCGCGCGCCGCCGCCGACGCGAGTGAGCGCGAGCAGCTAACGCCTCGAGCAAGCAGCCTCCGCCCTCCGCGAACGGCTCATACTGACCGCTCGCGACGACGCTTCCGACGATGACGACTTGCGTTCGCTACTCGCCGTGGCTATTGCTCGCCTCCACAGCCAGTCCGGCCGCATGCGTAACATCAAGAATTTGATTCCCATCGCCCTCGACTGCAGTCCTCCAACTACTCCAAGTGGCGTGGCTACATCCTCGCCGCCCGGCCGCTTCGCATACGGCGGACCATGTCCTCGCCGATGTCGTTCATGCCCACGATGCGGCGTGGTCTCGCATGGATCGCGCGTGCCGCCTCGTGGATCTTCAACACCATCTCCCGACCTCCTCGACGCCGCCCACGAGCGCGACGGATCCTCGCCGGGCGGCGTGGCTCGGCCTCGAGCGCAGCTTCAACAACCGCGAGTCACGCGCCATGCCGCCGACGCCGAAGCTCGCGCCTTCTGCGCCAGGCGCCTCTCCATCGACGAATCACGCCGCAAGATGAAGAATATGGCGATGCCCTTGCCGACCTTGGCGAGCCCATTCGACCGTCAGACACGGTGCTAAACGCTCGCGGACTCAATGAACGCTTCAGCTCATGTCGCACTCGTCACCGACGAAGCCTTTTCCTCTTTCATCGATGTCCGTCTTGATCTCCGCTCGCCGAGCTCAACATGGCGCCACCTTCAAGACCGCCGCCCTCGCCGCCTCATCCTCCGAAGAAGCCACGGCCTCCTCCGCCTCTGCTCCCAAGCCTCATCGATTGCCGGGCAAGAACAGTGAACGGCAATAACCGCAGCCGACGCTGGCCATGCAAGTGACGTGGGCTAAGGCGCGGCTCGTGGTGGTCTTCAAGCAACCAAGACCAGCAGCCTCAAGGTGGCAAGAAGTGGCCTCTGTCTCAACCTCGGATGTGGTCCATTCATATGTGGCCCGGTCCACTCGCGCCTCGTGCTCCACCGTCTCGCCGTCCGGGCCCCATCACCACAAAGAAGCTCGTTGCCGGTATGCCCCGGATACTTCACCCATCGCCATCCTCGGGCATACTACAGCGCCTCAAACAGCTCCCACTCCACTTGGTCGCCATGGATCTGCCGAGAATCTTGCCAACGCCAAAGACCACCACCGCTACCACCACCAAGCTCCTGAATGGGTGATTGACTCGTGCTTCCTCTCATATTGCCTCCAACCTCGTATGATCACAGCCGCCATCTTCCTCTTTTCCATCTTCTATTGTTGTTGGCAACGGTGCCATTCTTCCAGTGGTTGGCACTGGTTTTTCCACTCTTCCCGGCCCGTTTTGCCTCAACAATGTCCTTCTAGCTCCTGATATTATTAAAAATCTTATTTCGTCGCAAATTCACCACGACAATTGCTTTGGTTGAATTTGACCCTCTTGGTGTTTCGTGAAGGATCTCCATTCCAAAACACCCTCCTTCTGTAATGACTGGGACCCTCTACACCTTGCGCCTTCCTCGCATCTCCATCCATCCTCGCGCTTGGTGGCAACTCCTCCCCGACTACCGGCATCGCTGCCTCTGGCCATCCCGGCCAGCTACCCTTCGTAGTCTTGCTCGGTCTTCTTCCATAGTCTGCAGAAGCTCACGATGATTCCTCTCACATGCGTGTCGACTTGGGCGCCATGTTCGCTTTACCATTTCATAGTTCTTCCTCTGAGCAAATAAGAATTTTGATTTAGTGCATTGTGATCTGTGGACATCACCTATTACCAAAGGCATCCGGTTTCAAATATTACTTAGTTATCCTCGATGATCGCTCCCATTTTCTTTGGACCTTTCCATCGCGCCTCAAGTCCGATACTTTTTCTCAGGTTTCTAATTTTTTTGCCTATGTGCATACTCGCTTTGGTTGCACCATCAAATCAGTAATGTGACAATGGGCGTGAGTTTGACAACTCTCATCGCCGTGCCTTCTTTCTCGCTAAAGGTGTTGTGCTTCGCATGTCCCGCCTCTACACCTCACAAAGAATGGCAAAGCCGAGCGCATGATTCGCACCACCAACAATGTCACCCGCACTCTACTATTTCAAGCCTCCATGCCCCTTCTTATTGGGTCGATGCCCTTGCTACACCCACCCACCTCCCGAATCGCCTTCCCACTAAGACTCTAGACATGAGCACACCCTACTTTGCTTTCCACTCAGACTCCACTCGCCTATCATGATCTTCGTACTTTCGGTTGCACTTGCTACCCCAACCTCACCGCAACCACCCTCATAAACTTGCCCTCGCTCTTCCCTCAGGCGCCTTCATTGGCTACTCTCGATCACAAAGGATACCGGTGCCTCGATCTCAACACTAACCGTGTCATCATCTCTCGTCATGTCATCTTTGATGAGACGACCTTTCCTTCTCTCGACACCGACCTCCACCTCACGAGCTTGATTTTCTAACTAACAATGAGTCGCTAGCTCCTTCTTCGCCTCGCAGTACAACTTCCGGTGCCCCCGCCGCTTCCTCTGCAGTCGCACTGCAGGTATCCGAGGATGCTCTGCTCCGCCTCTGGCCCCGCTCGCCAGCCAGACCCCGCCGCCTCCCGAGCTTCCACACCACCACCACTCGCCGCCAGTCTTGCCTCCAGTCGCACTCAGATTCTGCTGCACCTCGCGCTCTTTGCTCCGGCCGCACTGCGGCCCGCTCGCTGCACTTTCTACTGCCTTTCTGCTCGGCCGCTTCTTTGCTCCTCCGCTTCGGTCAAGCTTTCACCGAGACCGCGGCCACCCACGTACCTCAGCGCCATCCATCCCTCGCAGATCCTATGGCAAAGAACTTTTGAAGCCGCCGTCACCCAAGTGTACACTCTACGCCTCCACCATCACCATCATCACCGGCCGCTCCTCCTCGCCGCTCCAAAGATCATACCTTCCCCACGGTATGTTAAAGATGGTCCTCCTACAGGTTGGACTGTGCCGTACACCGGCTGACAACAACCATGGTATGATGACTCGTGGGAAGATCGGATACATTCAGCCTCGTATTCTTCATGCTGAGGGTCTGTCTCCCATTCCCCGGTCATGCCGCGATGCCCTCGCTGATCCTCACTGGCGTCGCGCCATGGAAGAAGAATATGCCGCCTTCATGGACAATAACACTTGGGAGCTTGTCCTCGCCCGCCAATGCCAACGTGGTCACCGGAAATGGGTTTTCAAACATAAATTCCATGCCGATGGTTCACCGAGAGATACAAAGCTCGTTGGGTTCTTCGTGGCTTCACTCAACGCCCTGTATTGACTACGATGAAACCTTCAGTCCTGTTGTCAAACCGGCCACTGTCCGCTCCGTCCTCACTATAGCTCACTCCCGGGATTGGCCGATTCATCAACTTGACGTCAAGAATGCCTTCCTTCAAGGGACCCTCTCAGAGACTGTGTACTGCTTCCAGCCAACCGGATTCACCAACTCTGCTCTCCCTCAGCATGTTTGCAGACTCAACAAATCCGCTTTATGGCTCAAGCAAGCTCCCGTGCATGGTATGCACCGCTTTGCATCATTCCTGCTCTCCCTAGGGTTCACTGAAGCTCGCTCAGACACCTCTCTCTTTGTTTACCGCCATGGTTCAGAGACTGTCTATCTGCTGCTTTACGTGGACGATATTATTCTCACTGCCTCCTCCCAGCAGCTTCTCCGCCGAGTTATTGATGCTCTGATGAAGGAGTTCGCCATGAAGGACCTTGGCCCTCTTCATCATTTTCTTGGCATGGCGTCAATGACGAGGTGACTCTTTATTCCTCTCTCAACGTCAGTATGCACTGGACATTTTGACTCGTCATAGCATGGCTGATTGCAAACCATGCTCCACTCCCGTTGACACTGTGCAAAGCATCCGCCATCGCCGGTCCCTCATTGTCGATCCCACGCCTTATCGCAGCCTCGCGGGTGCTCTTCAGTACTTGACATTCACCAGGCCCGACATTGCATATGCTGTCCAACAAGTTTGCCTTCACATGCACGATCCTCGGGAGAGTCATCTTGTTGTCGCTAAACGGATCTGCGCGTATCTCCGGGGACTTGATCATGGCCTCGCCATTCCTGACTTCCCAACACAACTTGTTGTTTACACCGATGTTGATTGGGCGGCTGTCTTGACACACGCTGCTCCACCTCCGGCTATGTCAGATTCCTGAGGCGCCTTGTCTCCTGGTCTTCTAAGCGGCGTACTTCACTCTCTCGCTCTAGCGCCGAGGCCGAGTACCGGTCGTTGCTAACGGCGTCGCCGAAGCTTCTTGGTGCAGCCTTCTCCAGAACTCCATCATCCTCTTGACAAGGCTCGCTCGTCTCATCGCGACAATGTGAGCGCCGCCTACCTCTCCACCAACCCCATGCAACATCGGCAAGACCAAACATGTGGAGATCGACTCCATTTCGTCCGCGAACGTGTTGCTATTGGTGCTGTCCGTACTTCATGTACCCACTACTTCTCGCTTGTCGATGTCTTCACCAAGGGCCGCCTACCTCGCTTTTTCAAGATTTTCGCCCATCCTCAATGTCCGCCGCGACGCCCGATCATGAAGTGTTAGATTACCGTCTTGTCCCTTTGGTCTTTGTGCTAGTCTATTAGATTACCGTGTCTGTCCCTTTGGTCTTTGTGCTAGTCTATTAGATTATCAGGCTTTGCTAATCCCTTTGGTCTTTGTGCTAGTCTATTATCGCTATTTAAGTCACCGCTCACCACCCTATGTGGCTATGTGAACAGGCCCCTTGGGCCTCTATATATTGTAATCCCCTGTGTAAACATAATCAAGGATGCTAAGCCTATTGGCTTTACTATCTATCTAATTGGAATCCTCTGCTTAATTTGCAGTTCAAAATTTTCTGAATGCTGAATAGACATATTGGACTGTTGATGACTTGATAGCACAATTAACCATTTATCTATCCGAAAATGCACTTCTTGAAATGAAAAGATCAATCAATACAACTTGCTGTTTCAATTTTTCTTTCCTTCACCAACCTTGGTTAACTCTTGCTTTGCAAGAACATGGTAATGCCGTTCAGTGATCCTCTGTCCACATATTATAGCTATGAAGAATCCATACAGCAAACCAACCAAAACAATAGCCAATACTGCAATTTGAGTAATTGTTGAAAATATTAATTTGTTCTCAACAAGTGCTTCATGTACAGTACAGGCAATATATTCAAATGTCATGTACACAGATAGCAGTAAACAAGAATACAGCATGCATGTTAGTACTCGTACAATCACAAATGTTAAGTTAAATGCCATGACAACAGAGGATAGACAACTGTCATTACATTCTCATCTAGTCTGCCAGCTTTGTGCTTACATACCTTTAGAGCCAAAGTCAAAATATGATTTATTCGGTAGCTTCCATTGAGCATGTAAACTTTTCCATCAACTATGTTTGTCTACAATTCGAGAAGTCTTTTACAAGATCATCTGAACTATGAAAACAAATCCACATGACAGGTTTTTCCGTGCTTGCCCAGATCACACTTAGATAACCATAACCCACTCAACATCAAACGTGTTATAGGTTTATAGGTTATCTTTTACCTCAAAGCCCCAAAGCTATTACTGCCATCATAAACTACACCATGATGCTCTATATCACCACAGTAGATAAAGCAATACATAGAGATATCATACTGTACGATTATTTCCACACCATATTTTTTAACATAGCCATAAAAATAGAACGAATTGTTGGAGTACGCCTGAAGCTGCAAAGAGCCAGAGCGAGAAAAGAAAAGACGACGACAGATGGCCCCGCGAAGATATCGCAGAACACGAAAAAGGTAACTGTAGTGGAGTTGAGTGGGAGCAGAAACGAACTCACTCATAATGTGAATTGGGTGAGAGATATCAGGTCGAGTGATCCCAAGATAGACGAGACTCCTGACAAGATGACGGTAACGAATGGGATCCTCAAGAGACTTCCGACAAGATGACGGTAACGAGTGGGATCATCAAGAGACCCCTTATCAGTGGACCGAATGTGAACACTAAGCTCCGTAGGAGTGTCCACCATGTGCTGATCGGTGAGACAAGCGCGAGCAAGGATATCCTGAATATACTTATCCTGATAGAGGTAGTAGCCCTCAGGCGTAGAAGTGACCTCAATCCCAAGGAAGTAACGACGAAGACCCAAATTAGACATCAAGAACTGCTCACTGAGACACTCCTTCACAAAATCAATGCACTGAGAGTAATCCCTAGTAATGATTATATCATCCACATAGAGAAGGAGAAGCGTCCAACCCCAAGCAGAATCCTGATCACTGGTGGAGAAACCGGCAGCAGTGACAACAGAGCAAAGCAGTCAAACCAAGCACGAGAGGCTTGCTTGAGCCCATAGAGAGAAACGACGAAGGCGACAAACCACACCATCAGGGACAGAATACCCAGGTGGTGGCTGCATGTAGACCTCACGTAGCTCGCCATTGAGAAAGACACTCTTGACGTCCAAATGAGAGATGGGCCACTGTCGAACAAAGGCCACAGCAAGGAGAGTGGAACAGTCATCATGTGGGCTACATGAGCAAAGGTATCATCGTAGTCACGATTATGCTTCTGTTGAAAACCACGTGCCACAAGACGAGCCTTGTAGTACTCAAGAGAATCAGCCAATCAGGTCTTGATCTTGTACACCCACTCGCACGTGATAGGAGTGACACGCGTAGGTAAGGGCACAAGATCCCAAGTACCAGTACACTCCAAAGCAACAATCTCCTCATGCATCATGAGCTGCTACTCAAGGTGAGCAGCAGCCTCACGGTAGGTCATAGGCTCAGAAAGAGTAGCGGCTGCGAAGTCGTAGCACTCAGGAGGCTTAACAGCGTGATGATCACGAAGATCGTATTTGGGAGAAGGCGCTGCGGGAACCAACAAGGACGGGGAAGGAGAGTTGGGAACAAGGTACAGCAAAGACGGAGACTCAATAAGAGAAGGAGTATGTTATGAATATTGTGTATATTCAAGTGGGCTCAATGGACAATGTATATAGGGAGTACAAGGGGGTATGCCATATACAGAAAAGGAATACAAAAGAGAAGAGTCCTATTCTAACAGAGTAGACTGAGGATGGCGAGAATAATGCAGGGGAAAGGGTGAAATCTCAACAAAAGAGCTGGAAGGAACCTCTAGCAGAGAGGGAATAGGTGGAGTCCGAGGAGAGGGAAGCGAAGAAGGTGGAGGTAGAAGAGAAACAGAAGTGGAAAGCTGAGGATCAGGAAAAGTCAGAAAGGAGATCGACCCAACAAGAGAATCTGAGCTGACAGTAGGGGTACGAGAGTAGTAAGGTCGGGACTCATCGAAGGTGACATCCCGAAAGATCCTCACCGCGAGCAATAGGGTCGTAGCAGCGATAACCCTTATACTTAAGACTGTAGCCAAGAAAAACACACTCAACTGACTGAGCAGTCAGCTTAGTGCACTCATGGGGTGAAAGAAGGACGAAGCAGACAACCAAACAGCGAAGGTGACTGTACTCTGGAGCCCGGCCGTAGAGATGCTGGACAGGAGTGGAACCCTGAAGGGCAGTGGAAGGCTGCATTTTGATGAAGAAAGCAGCAGCAGAGGCAGCCTCAACCCAGAAGTGAGGTGGAACAGAAGAAGCAAGCAAGAGAACGTGAGTTGTCTCAAGCAAGTGACGATGCCTACGCTCAGAGACACCGTTATGAGCGTGAGCACCAGGACAAGAGTACTAGGGAAGAGTACCCTGTTCAGCGAGAAAGCGACGCAAAGCAACAGATAGGTATTCACCAGCGCAGCCAGCACCAAACACACGAATGACCGAATCAAACTGAGTGTGAACCATGGTGGTGAACATCTGGTAAATAGAGAGAACCTGACTGCGAGAGGACATGAAGTAGATCAAAGTAGAACCTGACTGCGAGAGGACATGAAGTAGATCAAAGTATGACAAGAATAATCAACAATAAAGATCACATAATATCAAACCCCCTTTCGAAACGAAGGGAGCGGACCCCAAACATCAGAGTGAACAAAATCAAAAGGACGAGCAGAAACAAAACCACTAGAGGGATAGGGAAGCTGCCGCAGCTTGCCAAGCTTGCAACTCATACAATGTAAAGAGGTGTCCCCCAAAAACAGACCCAAGAACACCACGACCTACTAGTGACGATAGACGTGATCCACAGAGATGACCCAAACGATGGTGCCACTGAGCTAATGAAGCGGTAGAGGACATAGCAAAAACAGAGGCAGTGGTAGTGACTGACTGGCTGGTGGAGACAGCGGAAGGAAGGTGCAGCCAGTCGAACTCCCAAAGACGCTGTGAATCACGACGCCAAGGGCTAGTACCAAGCAGAGTCATAGGAGGCGGTCCTGGACACAACAAGAGTCAGACTCAAGAACAACATGACAGTTGTGATCAGTGATCTGACCAACCGACATAAGCTGCATAGTAAGCTAAGAAACACAAAAAAACTGCATGAACATGAAAGGAAGAAGTAGAAAGAGTGTCTCGGCTTGCAACAGGAAGGGAGGTACCATCTGCAGTCTAAACAGTGGAAGCAAGAACCGTGGGACTCACAGAAGTGAAGTGGGTAGAATCTGGTGCCATGTGAAAGGAAGCACCAAAGTGTAGGATCCATGGAGACAAGATATCTGACGAGGGAGAAGGCGGAGGCGATGTAGACTGCTGAGAAGCAAGAGCCAGACGAGCTGAACCCGATGAGTCTAAAGACGAGCCAACACCAAGGCGCTGGAGCAGGGAGAGGAGCTGCCGCGTGGTGACACCGAAGGAACCCTGGCGAGAGGCACCAACTCCTGAGTGGGAAGAACCTTCAGAGCCCTTCAGTGAGCGTCCACCCCGGTGACCCTGGTCCCTCCTTCGCTTAGTAGCGCTCTTGGTACTGTGGTCATCCACGCTGGCGAGAGGTGCAATGGAGACCAGCAGAGACAAAGAACCACCGTGTCGCGGGAGCTTTTGGGACCATGGTCGATACTGAAGGAGTAGGCGCTAAAGCAAATAGGACAGCCGGTATTTGAGCTACGACACGAAAACGAGTCTCCTCAGCACAATGCCCACAAGCATGGATCAAAAACCCGACCGGTTACCGCCAGTTACCGGATTTCCCGGTGAGGAGATCCAAAATCCCAGCTGGAATCCTTCAAATTCAAATTCAAAATCCCAGCAGTTTCATCCCGAATTCAAACTCCATTTGACGAAATCCAGCCGAAATTTTTCCGGGATTTCCAGTTACCGGCCGATAACGGAGAAATGGCACTGGGCGGGATTTTGCCCAGTTCCGATTTTTGGATCCTTGCCCGTAAGGGCGCCGCCAAGCTCAGCGCAGCGGCGAGTCGAGACCGAGCACGCACTCGCCGAGACACGCTTAGAATTCGAGAGACGCGGTGAGTCTCCCGCGAGGTGAGCCGCGACGAAGTTAGCGACAGTCCGCAAACATCCGGCCCTAGAGAGTCGAGTTGACACCACACTCAGACATCTGCTGGTAGAAGTCCACGGTGGCATCGAGTTGCTGAAGGGAATGCGTCTGGTGCATGACGAAGAGGTACATAGCATCACTCGTCCGTTGGTAGTGAGCTTGGAGGCGCTCCCGCATCAACTGAGTCGTCGGCATCTCTGCCACATCTATGAGATGACCACGAGCATGCTACCCACCAGGATGGCGGTAGCACGAGCTTTCGCATCCTATCATCTCTCGTAGGTGTGCAACTCAGACTGATAGAACTCTAGGACCTCCTCCAAAGCAGCATTGGCGGCCACCTGAGCAGCCTGATTCACACCAGCAGGAAGAGCAGGCAGAACTGGCGGCGTAGGGCGAGGCGGACAGGGGTGCTCGCCGATGAGATGACCCTAGAGACGCTGGCTGTTAAGGTGAATCCTCGGTTGAACAACTCACTCCTGGAAGTTGATCCCATCGAAACGAACAGGGAGGAGTGGGATGGCAAAGAGCGCCGCATGAAGCCGCCCGGCAGAAGGGCATCTGAGTTAGCGGCTACCAATGCGTAATGCAGGGCGGCGGCGAGGCAACCAGAGGTGAGCTTATGCAGTGAGGGTCCGGTCGGCGGCTGGAGGCGAGCTCGGGCGATGGTGGTCCGGCTCGGGGCGGCACGGAGGGAGGTAGAGGATCGGACGGGTGGAGTAGGGGCCCAGGCATCGACCGGCAGAGGATCGGCAGAGTAAGCGGTGGCGGCGGCCCGAGGGGCGTCAACCAAAGACGAGGATCGTCGGGGCGTCGGCGACGACACGGGGAACTCGGGGGGCGCGACAGCGTGGCCCGGAGTAGAGAAAGGCACTGGGAGCACGGCAGCGGCAGATCCAAGATCTCAGGGGTGCGGCAGCGGTGGATCTGGGCCGGCGACGTCACCGAGCGCGCGTGGAGCAAGGGATCAGCTCAGGTGCACACGCGTGGGACAGAGGAGAGAACAGGGCGAAGCAAACGACGGCGGCGGCGGTCACGTGAAGTCTAGGGTTATGGTTTTTGGAGAGGAAGCTATGAGCTCTGATACCATGTTGGAATGAACCTTGTCTATTCCAAATGGGTCAAAGGCCAAATATACAAGTTACAGTGTAGGTAAATATGCAACAAACACCCTATACAAACTAACATCTAACACAAATGATGCGAAGAATGAAGTGGCTTCTTTTACAGAAGTATATGCCAGACCATATTGTCAGCACTGAAGAATTGAATACACAGGAACAGATCCAATACAATAAAGGACATAAGTTATCTAGTTCTCATTTGGTTTTTTAGATAAGTAGCAATTCATGAAATTAATAATAAATGGAGATAACGTGCAACATGTACAGAAATGACAGTAGATATCACTATAAAATTGAACTTACTTGCCATTGCATAAAAAGCATATGGATGCTCTTCATAACCAAACATTTCTCGCAATTCATCTCCATAAAATCTGTATACCAGCATACCCAAGAAAGCAACAACCTATCAAACAAAAAGAAAAAACCCAAGTCGGTAAGATCAAACAAAGATATATCTCAGTGCACAGTACATTATGGACCGATCGGTTTGGAGGATGCATGATGCGTTATACTTTCTAATGCAGTAAACAAAAACACTGATATGTTTACTTTTATGTTTACCTAAATCAAATTTAACAGAATTAGGAGCAAGAAAATGTTCTATATTGTCAATCTCAGCACTAGAAACTTATCCATGTAAGTTCACAGGAATTTGTAGAAAGAAATTAGACATGATTCAAGAAAATTAATTACTCCATAGGAATGGCACTAATTTTGTTAGAAGTCAGCAAAGTAACTGTCACATCTCTCAGAAGAATGGCAATGATAATAAAATTCAACGTTAAATCGATACTGACTGCTCGACACATTGACAGAATTAACTTCACTGATGTCATTTTTATTCCATTTCATAAAAAATAATCTTCGCCTTCGGTTATAAATTTTGAGTTTTGAGTATTGCAGAATGCCATATTCATGCACAGCTACTGTATCCTATAAATATAACGAAGTAATCTTTTCCTCTTATCAGCGAATAAGCTTTAGGGTGGCATTAGCTTAACGTTTCTATACCCAAAACAAAGCACATATTTCTATCATAATTATGTTTTTAATGTAGTGATATCATGAGACAAATATACATGAAGATAATGTAATTGGGTGTGTAATATAACATCATAAAAAAATTCATCAACAAGACAACAGCATATAAATCAGTAATGTCTAGAAAAAGAGACACAAAGAGCCAGCATATATTAATGTTATTATTGGATCGATGAAGAAAAGTAGCCCATTGCGCTATACTATAATAGGTGTGAACATCTTACCAGTTGTACAATAAAAAAGATCAATGTGTGATCCCTGACAACCAGAAGTTGAAACTTCAACCGTAACCACCAACGATCTGGAGGAACATTCGCACGAAGTAGGAATGCAGACCGACACTCGGTACAATGTGAAAACGCAAAACCTTCCTGGGTGATGTGCAATAAGCAAACTGGTTCAGGGCCAGACTAGAATATAGATAAACAAGTGTGAGCATATCTGCTATGCTGGTTACATTTGAGGATGGTTGAGTGTCTACAAGTATGTTCAGTAGAAAGAACAAATGCTCACAAATCCATACCTTTGTTGATCTCCAGTTATCAAGACAGGACCTATGAACATACTTCTGTGTGCCCTTGCATTGGCAGGGCGCAATCAAGTCATCAGCTGCTTACAGTGGGTGTCCAACAAAACACCACAAACTCAATAAAAAATATAACAAGATATTTCAAAGCCCTTAAGACACTATCTAAGAATATACTTCAGAACATAGTGTGGACCTTCGTTATCAAGGCAAATCCGGCATTGTGGAAGGTCTTGAATGACAAGATGGGTCTCTTCATTAGCATCAATATTTTCATTGTCGTCCTCAACACTCACTGGCTTGATTTCACACGAGACCATATACTCTGTTGAGCTTCCTGCTGTGTTTGATTGCGAAAGTATTGGTTGTGAATCTGACACTTCTGCATTATCAGAATGGGACACCAATTGAGTCTCTTCTTCTGCTTGAGTGCCATGAGAAGCCAACTGCATTATGAACAATACCCAAATCATATCCAGACATCACCAAGCGAACATTTTGCCAGTCATTTGATAAAAGCAAGTCCTGCAGGACAATAAAGGACAGTCATATATCAATAAGTAACACATAACTGAAAGGGTAGAAGAACAGCTGAACAGGTTAGTATACTAACATAATGCCACATATAAAAAAAACAATCCATTTAGAGAAAGTGCATAGAATTTATCACGATGATTTGAAGTATGGATACTAGTAGTAACATCCTGTTTGGTTAGAGATTAGGGATACACAGTTGGTAACTGGTAAGCTATATAAGATTGGTTGATCAGAGCATGTGCCTTTTTAAGCTAGCGTTGTGGCAATTTTTGAAGCGAACTCGGTATGATTCGTTATGAAATCCTTAAAGTTGGGATGGAAGAATTTCCTGTCAGCTGCGTTCTCACTTGGACGTCCTTAGTTGCTAGTTCCATTTGACAGCCATAGAGCTGACTACGAAAGCATCTATGATCCCAAGTTGGGGGTTACTACTGGCTTAATTAGAATTTACCAATTCAAGCCACCTCAGCGCACCAAATTTTGAAATATTTGTGAAAATTCAACAATGAGCATGAACTGTAAGCTACGAATTCCGCTGCCGTGACGACTACATGGGAACCGACGACTGATGCAACTCTCCTCTGACCCAGCAGCAACCAAACCAAAAGGCAGGAATTGAATTCCAACAGCATCTCTGCTCGAACCGAGTATGTCTGGTATCAACTCATCGAAGCCCTCACTACAATCGATTCCAAACCTCCATTCCGAATCCGCCTACGGTCTCGAACCAAATCACCACCAAGTATACGGCAAACAACGCCACCTATGACGCAGCGTGCATTTGGTGCCCACCCCACTGATCGGTCGGACGCGCAAGGCTCTACGGGCTCTCAAAAAAGGAAAATCGCAATCCTACATATCTCGCAGATTAAGGCCGCTAACCCATGCACCCACGCAGAACGGATCTCCAATGGGAACCGAGCGAAGCGGCGGCGAGATCTGAGGCGGGTGAGGGTGGAAGGAGAGTGGCCGGAGGTACGGATGCGTGCGGCGCGGCGGGCTTCTCGAAGAGTGGAGACCGGAGAGGAGAGGGAGGGCGGCCGTGGGAAATGAGGTGGTTGATTGGTTTGTTTGTTTCTTCCTGTTCCTTCCTCTGGATTGACTTCGTTAGTTACAGCAAATTGAGGCTTTCCTAAACTTGAAGTAACGCTACACCGCTAAACCCTATAGACACTCCCACTCATTTTCTGATCACGTTGAGTAATGTTGTACCTCTGCCGAATTTTATTTTTAATTCTGACCATTTTGACCATGTTATTATCTATGGTGTGACAAAACAACATTATCATGTCATATGATAAGTCCGCTAAAATAATACTTTTTGTCATACCACAGGTGGTAGTATGATCAAACAATACTATCACGCCACCAGGATAAACTGGAGGTACCTACAGTATAAACAATACTTTATATTATGAGCATATCTCGGCCGTGTGATCGGAATTCAATGGTTCTGATCAAGTATTACAGTGTATGTGCTACAACACAATTTCTTTCGTACGGTAAAATTAGAGACTATGCCACAGCGAAATGCTACAGTACTGTGCAGCGCTCACTGTAGCAGACTCATATTATTGTGCGCACAATACTCTCTCTATAGTGGTCAGAGGTACGGATACGTGGGGCAGTCTTCTCGAAGAGTGGAGACTGGAGAGGAGAGGGAGTGTGATCGTGGGAAATGAGGTGGTTGATTGTCTTGTTTGCTTCTTATTGTTCCTTCTTTCGACCTTGTTTGAGACGGCTTTATCTTCCGGCTTTCGCTCAAAAAAACTGAAAGTCATCCTAAACGGCCAGCTTTTCTCCGAAGCGACTTCGTGTTGCAACACACAGAAGCCAGAAACCGAATTTTTAAATAATAATAATAATAATATTTTTAAAAGAAAATACAAAAATAAATAGCCACCCAAAAAAATAGCAAAAATGGGTTCTTGTCGTTTATTGAATCAAGATAGGCTATCACGGTTGAATCGACGATAGGTACCGCCTCCTCGTCGCCACCCGATTTCATGTCACCGCTTGAATCAAGCGACAGAAATGAACAAATACTTATCGCCAGTTCAACTAGCGATAGCAACCCAGCTATAAAAACTCCAAAAAAAAGCACAAACTCATTTTAATTAGAGAAAAAAACAGAAAGAGGGGAGGAGAGGGAGAGAAGAAAGGTAGTGAAGCTCTGCCAGTTCGCAGCCCAAAGGCACCGCTGGTTCCACTGCATCCCTTGCCCCAGGTTTGGCCCTTCGCGCAGTGGGGACTCGACATCATCGGCCCATTCTTGGCGGCTAAGGGAAACCTTCGCTTCGTGTTTGTCGCCATTGAATACTTCTCAAGATGGATCGAAGCGGAGCCCGTAGCAAAAATCACCACCGCGGCAACCCAACAGTTCGTATGGAGAAACATCATCTGCAAATACGGGGTGCTGCACGACATCGTCACCGACAACAACACCCAATTCGATTCTACATGCTTCAAGACATTCTGTGAAGGCCTGGGAACAAACATATGCTTCGCATCAAGAGAGCTCACCGCAAAGTCCATCCGCACCAAGGCGGATCGCAAGCAAGCAGACTGCGAGAATCGCATGCATGCCATAACAACTATGACAAGATATGCTGAAGGAGTCACGGAAGCATACAACAAGAAGATCAAGCTCCACCACCTTACACCAGGCGACATGGTTCTCAAACGTGTCACGAACCCCGCAACCGTGGGCAAACTGGAGTCCAAATGGGAAGGGTCATACATCATCGCCCGCACAACAAGGGTGTGCTCCTACTATATCACAACGCCGGATGGACAACAAATGGACCACACGGGGAACGCCAAGAGCCACTGCAAGTTTTATGCATGGGGTCGCTCAAATGTAAAAACCTGGCTGCGCTCGAAGTATCGTTGTCCCGCCGTTTTAAAGCAATAGAGGCATGTACGAAAGCTCTGTGTACAATTATTGGCGCTTCAGTCCCCATCAATGAAATAGACCAACACATGAAGGCAAATAACAGGCGAGCTAAACAAGACACCGCGAATGGATCACAGTCCCAGTGTACACCGAGGCCCTCCGCAAGCCTGAGTGTAAAAACAAGACACCGCACATGGCTCATAGTGTCGATGCACATCAACGCCCTCCAACACGCGCGCTTATAAAAAGGACATCATGCCAAGCCCCGAGCCACGAGGTCCACGGGGGGACAGCGCTCAGCTTCGCCTCCCCCTCGCATAAACGTAGGGCTCTCCCGGAGCCATGTCTAAAAGAAATATAGGGGACGACGCTCCCCTTAGCCTCCCCCTTGCGCAAATGTAGGGCTCCACCTCGCCTATCCTTGAGTATGGCACAAACCGACAGTTCATCGTGTTCTGTCCTTACGAAGCCCAACCTCTGTTGTCTGTATCATTCCCTTTGTCGCCATACAATATCTGCACACCAACTGCTACCGCATTGTACCTCCCCTAGAGCCCCAGGTACAAAACAAAACAAGAGGCAAAGCGGGACAATACAGACATCCGTTCCCACAAGCAGATTTTATTCATCACAAGTTACAAATCACTAAAATACAACATACAAGTGGTGTTCACAACACGAAGTTACAAATCAATCAAACACGACATGCAAGGGATACATAACAAGCCTAACCAACAAAAAAAAGACATAGTGATCGAGCCTACAGCTCATCAGCGCACAACACGTCGGCATACAACAGCCATTCCATCAGCTCCTCGTCGGAGGGCCTCGTCTCCATAGACTTCAGAAGATCCCTTTCCGCATATTTGTTGCATCCCGCCTCGGAGGTGGAAGGAGCCTCGTAGCCTGGGGCCGGGGCCGCAGATTCAGCACACGACGCCGAAGACCCTTCCCTGGGCGTCGCATAGCCCCGCTGTTCCCAGGAGCGGGAGGCCTCGGAGCGCGTCGCGGTAGCCTTGCGCTGACGAAATATTACAAACTCCTCCATGGCCCCCTGGGTTCGCGAGGCACCAACTCTGCCACTTCGTGCCATGGTACACGACACCCTGGTAGCACAGCTGCAACGGCCAAACAGAGCGAAGGCAACACTCCACCTTCGACTCACGCGGGGGGCGGTGACCTTCTTCATGTGCCACTCGGACAGCTGGACCACCCGCCCGACCGAGCATCGAAGCAGAGGTGGGTCCCCCTGCATAAAGCGCAAGTCCAGAGTTCATAACTATCAAGCATGCTAAGCGAATCACACAAACTCATGTACAAGAGACTTTTCCAATCAAACATTTTTCATTCAAAAGCGGAGTTCATTACAAAATAGGGTGAACCCCTCTGTTTAACCCCCTTAGGAGGCATGCCCTGAAAGCGAGCCATGCTACAAAAAAATAGAGAGAAATGAGGGAGAGAGCTAACTAAGCCTAGTTACATAAAGCAAAAAATATGGACCGCCCGGAGCAAGCCAAGGGTCACACCTTGTCTACGGTGGTGGCCCCCCGCTCGCTAGCACCTTCGTCATCCGCCGGGGCCTTCCCCTTCCTCTTCTAAGCCTGGACCGCCCGGAGGGAGTCCAACGCGGCATCACGGTCGCACGGAGCCCAAAAATCTTAGACGGAGACGTTGCTTGCCTTCCGCGTATGTCAGTGTCCTGGTGCAACCTCTTCCACAGTGGCCACTGGTACGGAGCGGCTCGCCAGGGCGTCAACATTCCCGCAGCTAGCCTTCTGCAGGGTCTCAAAGGTCGCCTGCCAAGACACCTTTGCACAATGATCCCTATAGGTGCGAGCCGCGGGCAGGCACACCTCTCCAGCACAGACCTCTAGGGCCTCCATCGCTTGCCAGGCCTCCTGCAACACGGAGTTGGAAAGCTCCCGCTTCATCTGCACCCCCCACTTAGAGGTCAGCCTGAATGCCCCGAAGGGCCCGTACCTCCTCCCGCAACCCCGTAGCGCACACCCTCCAGCCCAGCCACCCTAGCTTCCAAGGCCTTCGCCATATCAACGAAGGCCTCCTGCTCGACGCCAAGAGCCTCGCTCCCGTGTGCTCCGAGTCCACCCACTTCTGGATCTCATCGAAGCTACGCAACACGTTGCCCCTAGAGAGCACACGATAGCACTAGGATCTGTAAAGCAACATGTCAAATGGGCAGTCATGAAGCCAGCGCGCTCGAAGCACAAGGAATGTACCTTCCCAGCGTTCACCTCAATGGAGCGAACACATGCCCTTAAGGGGCATGCTCTAAAAAAAATACCCCACATATGACGGGGCGACGAAGCGCGCCACCTCTTCGCAAATCTCCACCGCACCCGCGCTCACCTTAAAGCCTACAGGGCAAAGCGGTCCCAGGTCAGCGGTGGCTGCAGGGACCAGGCAGAACATGGGGTGGGAGCGGTCGGAGGTGCTGCCCCAAAGCTTTGCGATGCAGAGCCCCCTCCGCTCGTCTCATCCCTGTCGCTCACAGCTGCGAAGCAAACAGCACAAGTCAAGACATGTGTACACAAACAAATATGCGTAGCCAAGCATAGGATCAACGAAAATATAAACATATCGATCACGTCGCACCCCGAGGTAGGAGGAACAACTTGAGAGTCCTTAGAGCCCACACCGCAAACTCGCGACAGGGTGCTGTCAGCTAAGGAGTTGAGGACTCCTCGAGGGGCATGCCCGCGATGCCAAATGAACTCGCCACCCCTTCAACCGCTCCACCTACAACATGCCCGGAGGCCCCTGGCGCAGCACCAGCCATTGGAGTAGGCCAACACTCGGGCCTGAAGGGGCTGCCAGGTGAGGACTCATGCGAAGTCCACTTCGCCGACCTCTCTAGACCGTCCACCCGGGCACATGAAGGGCTGCCCTCATCTGAGAGCACGCAGAACGCAGGGGCACCACAGAGATGGGACCCACGGCGTCACACTCATCAGGGGCACGGTAGAAGCGACCCATCCTTGTGAGCCCGATTAAGCCAGGGCTCCCGCACCACCACCAGCTGCTCCGCGTGCTCCTCCCCGATGTAGGGGCCCAAAAGCGCCTCCACGCTCTGGACCGCCTCATCGATCATAGCGACTATAGTGGAAGCCAAATTTTAGTGAAAAACAAAAGAAAGGAACTAACGAGGATCTAATAATCCCTATTTTATTCATTTATCTATAATTCTTATTATAGATAGCAATATCTTTACACTTCTCGTAAGTATACCCCATATCCATAAGGGACAAGGTCATAAGTTTTTCTACAGTCATCCCCTGGTCGTAAGTTCCTCTACGACCAGTCCCTAGTCATAAGCTTTTCTATGACTATCCGCTGGTCATAAGTCCCACTACGACCAGTCTATGGTCGCAAGCTTTACTACGACCACCACCTGATCGTAAGTTCTTCTACGACCAGTCTCTAGTCGATGGAGCCTACAAATATGTAGGCATGGTCGATTAGGGAGTCTGCTACACCATGTTTAAAGATATTAGGCAGTTAATTATGCAATTATTCTCTAGAATAAGTGCATGATTAATCCCTCTATCCTAATGATAACCACCTGGCAACGTGGGGATGTTACTACTCCAGCAATAATCTCTGGTAACCGCTTCATCAGCTGAAGCATTGAGGCGCCCTTTGGACTGGAGAAACCGCCACCCTCTTCAAGCACTATATAAAGGGTGGAATTAGCAGACGACTGGGGGGAGCGCGATCAGGAGTAGAGGAATTAAACTTCAGTTTTCCTCTTGATTGTTACTTGTGCACTCATACACACAGGAGTAGGGTTGTTATTCTCGCAGTAGAAGGCCCAAACCTATATAAAATCCCTATGTCCTCTCTCTACATGGTCAATCTTAGGAGACCCCCGAATCAAACAATCATATGTAAGATCGGTTCTAGATCACTGACAATTGGCGCCGACCGTGGGGATATTTTAGTGATTTCTTGTCAACAAATTCTCTTTTTTCCTAATGCTTCCATGGCAGGAGAGTGGAACGAGGAGAATTGGTTCGACTTAGCCTACTACGCAGATATCGACATGGATGCCGACTTCAACTACGAGCCGAGTACCTTTTCATCCAATGGTAAGGCCGTCTCTAGAGATCATTCACCAGATACAGGAGACCATTCCACCGATGGAGTTGAGGAGGGATCCCCCCCCAACAGTATGTCCAACTGAGGGACCAGTTTCCTCAGAGGGCAAGGGTCTATCCAACCACAATCAGGATTGCAGCCAGGCAGCCTCACAACATGACGAGAGTTCTCCCTCCGAATGTTCGAGTCTGCCTGGGGCAGTCCAACCTAGCGAGGCAAGTCCTGGAAGCCATCATTCCGAAACTCCATCAGCATCTGGTGGTCGTAACTTTGTGGTTATCCCCGTAGAGGATATGGGGGAGCACACTGTTCCTACGAGTTCAACCACACGTTCGCAGAGCTCACCTGCGGACGCAGACGGTTATAACCCAGAGTTCCCCTTCCTAGAGGGGTTTACTCCAAGTCACCACACGGTGCCATTTGACCAATCTTCAAGCCAGGAGGCCTCAAGCACAAGTGGAGATCATACACAGGAGGTTTTCACCCTCCCCTCAGATCATGATCTCTCTCCTAGAAGCAGGCCTAAGGATACTCTCCGCGATCACACCCTACGCCCCTCATAGCAATGACGAGGATGCCTCCGCCAGTGAATGGGATCAACACTCTAATGAGCGTGGGAGAAATACTCGAAATGATCGCACTCCATTGATGTAGACTCAAGGATCAGATGTGGATGATCCTGAGAGTGTCCGAAGGAGAAGAATGGTGGCTCATAGAAATTTGTCTGGGTGCGTTCAATATCAGTCGGAGGAATCTCGGGAACTCCAGCACACAAATGATCTGCTCGAGAACCCAACTCAAGAACTCGCACGAGCGCCAGGGTACGACATCTTTGCTGAAGAGATCGTGTGAAGGCTTCGAAGCACGATGGCAAGACTTGAGCATCTTCCCCAACATCATTCTGTAAGTCGTAGCGGTACAACTCCATTGACCATAAGTCGTTCGAACAACTTGTCTCATGAAGATCGGTGCAACAACAGGTTACATCGTTCCCTTAACCTTAACTCCAGTCGGAGAAGAGTTCTTTGAACATCTGACAATAGACAAGCTCCCAGGGGAGGTGATCGTTCACCACTCCGACCTAGAACTCTGCAACGACAGATGGAATACGAGGAGTATTTCCATCGTAAGATTGAGGCCTACTATAGGTCGGGTCCACCCACAACTGGGTATCATCGTGTACGATCACCTGGTGATATTAACCCTTCTTTCTCGCAAGGAAGGTGTCAGGAAGTCATTACTAGATGTCGGGCATTCTCACCCGAACTCCGAGCAGTTCGCTGGCCGCCTCGGTTTCTACCAGTGAATATGGAGAAGTTTGATGAATCTCGGAATCCCATCGAATTCGTTCAGATCTACACAACAGCCGTCCGAGCAGCAGGAGGAGGAGAGCACGTCATGTGAATTACCTTCCAACTGTGCTCGAAGGGTCCGCTCGATCGTGGCTGCTAAACTAACCACTCGAGTCGATCTATTCACGGCAACACCTCTGTGACCTTATGTTGGCCAATTTTCAGGGCACCTACAATCACCCTGGTAAGCAGGACTACCTGAATAGGATGAGACAAAATGACCACGAGACATTATGCCAATTCATCAAGCATTTTAGCCAGGTTCGTAATTCAATTCTAGAGGTTTCTGACTCACCTGTTATCAAAGCCTTTAAGCAGGGAGTCTGCAGCAGAAGGATTACGGAGGACATCGCTTTGAATCCCCCGGCTACTGTCGCTGAGCTCTTCGAGATGGCCGATCGATATGCAACTTCCACTGAAGCAGTTGAGTAGAACAAAACCATCGATTAGGATGACAAAAATCCTCAAGATGCAGGCGAAAGTAGCAAAAAGAAGGATAAGAAGGCCAAGAAATCTAAGAACAAGGCGAAGGGCCAAAAGCCTCAAGCAAACAGTTCCAAGGAAGTTTTGGCCATAAGCGATAAGGAACCACGAAGTTCCACGCTGTACTCCGACCAGAGCAAAGGTAAACGCCCCGAGCGGAAGAACGATAAGCCTAGGCGGTGCCCTTTCCATAAAAAGGAAGGACACGACCTTTGCAATTGCCAGGTTTTCCAACAAAACTCGAGGACTATTATACTGGCAAAGTACCTCTCCCTAATCTCAATGAGGTAGGTCAAGCGAATGGTCGTAAGTAGTCGAACGACGACGAGGAGATGCTGTTCCAGGATCCGAAGCATACTATTGAGCATATCTATGGGGGATCATCGGCATATGAGTCGAAACGACAACTTAAGGCTGTTGAACGCGAGGTAAACTCCATTGAGCCTCCTCTTGTCAATAAATTGCTGACGTTGTCGAAAGTCACCATCTCTTTCGAGAAGAGTGACTGTCCGATCCCTTCTTCTCGACTAGGCCGGTTTTCGATTATGGTCGAGCCTACCATCGACAACTATCGAGTAAATCAGGTGTTAGTTGATAGTGGCAGCTCATTAAGCATCTTGTTTACGAGTGCCCTGGATGAGATGCAAGTACCCAGGACCAAGGTAAGACCGGTACGATACTCTTTTCATAGGATTGTACTAGGGTCTTCGACCAAACCTGTTGGCCAAGTTTCTCTTCCTTTAACGTTTCGTTCTTCAGGCAATTTCAAGACAGAAAAATCTCCTTTGATGTGGTCGATTTCAATACGACATATAATGTCATACTTGGACGACCAACTTTGGTAAAAAATTTAATGGCTGCTCATTATGGGTATCAAAATCTTAAGATACTAGGTCCCAAAGGAGTAATCATAATTCACTATGATAAAAAGATGGTGCATACGTGTGACCGTTTGTCCCTCGAGATGGTTGGTCAGATACCAACTCGAGAAGAAAGCAAGGAGCAACCTTCGACCAAGCAGTCGAAGCCTAAAGCTGCTCCAAAGCCAAACGACTAGATTAAAGAGGTTCCTCTAGATCCAGAGGAGACCTCGAAGACCGTTCGCATCAGGGGTACTTCCGACCCCAAATAGGAAGATGCCCTCGTCACTTTCCTCCGAGCTAACGCATATGCCTTCATGTGGCAAGCATCTGAAATGTCCGGAGTCCCCAGGAAGGTGATTGAGCACATGCTAACTTTACGGCCTGATAAGAAACCCGTAAAAAATTTATGGAGATTTGCACTTGATCGACGAGATGCTATCAGATCAAAATTGGACAAGCTACTGAAAGCAGACTTTATAAGAAAAGTCGACCACCTAGAGTGGTTGGACAACCCTATAATGGTTAGAAAGTCTAATGGCAAGTGGCGTATGTGTGTAGACTTCACTGATCTCAACAAAACTTGTCTAAAAGATTATTTTCCTTCACCTCGTATCGATCAGTTGGTTGATTCTACTGCTGGTTGTGAAGTATTTAGTTTTCTATATGCATATTCTGGTTACCATCAGATTATGTGTCTAGAAGCTGACAAAAAGACCGCATTTATTATACCAGTTGGAAAATTTCGCTATGTTCAAATGCCATCTGGCCTAAAAAATGATGGCGCTTCTTTTCAACGCTTGATGCGATCTACTTTTTCACCTCAACTATGTCGAAATTTAAAAGCCTATGTCGACGATCTAGTCGTAAAAAGCATCAAGTAACTTAATCATATTTCTGACTTACAAGAAACATTCGACAACCTCAGAAAACACCGCTTGAAACTCGATCCTGAGAAGTGTGTGTTTGGAGTTTCTTCGGGAAAATTACTTGGATTCCTTGGCTTTATACGAGGAATCAAAGCAAATCCCGAAAAGATAAACGCCATTGTGCAAATGCGCCCTCTGACTATGAAGAAAGAAGTCCAAAAACTCACAGGGTGTATGCGGTTTTAAGTCGTTTCATCGCACAACTTTATTCAAACTTCTAAGGAAGCACGAGGGTTTCGAGTGGTAAAAAGAGGCAAATATTGCCTTTGAGGATGTCAAGAGGTATCTTACGAGTGCTCATGTTTTGGTTTATCCGAAATCAGAAGATACACTCTTAATTTATCTAGCTTCCATGCCATAGACAGTGAGTGCAGTACTGGTCGTAGAATGTGAAAACGACCAACGATTAGTTTACTACATAAGTAAAGTTTTACACGGGCCTAAGGAGCGTTACTATCAGGTTCAAAAACTTCTATATGCCCTCCTCATATCTTCGAGGAAATTGTAGCATTATTTTCAGGCACACAAGATAATTGTGATGTATGAGTTTCCCTTAGGAGTGGTCCTCTAGAATTGCAAAGCAGTAGGACGCATGACAAAATGGTCAATAGAACTTGGGGAGTTCGACCTCCATTTCATATCCCGAATGACCATTAAATCCCAGATCTTGGCAAATTTCGTCGACGAATGGACATATTCTGAACTTGTTCAGGATCCCCAGCACGATACTCACGACCAGTGGATGGTGTACTTTGACGGGTCGCTTACGTTAAGTGGTTCGGGGGCTGAGGCGGCCCAGGAATCTCCTACAGGAGAGATCTTAAACTATACTAATCAATTACACTTTACTCCTACTAATAATGTGGTAGAATATGAAGGTTTATTAGTTGGCATACAAGCAGTGAAAGTGCTTGGGATTCGACGACTACTCGTGAGAGGAGACTCTCAACTAGTCGTGAATCAGGTCGGAAAAGAGTACTAGTGCTCTAATTCGACCATATCTCGGTACTTATCGGAAGTTCGAAAGCTTGAAAAAAATATTTTTGGTTTTGAGGTATAATTTATCCCTCAAAATGATAATTTTCTCGCAGACCAGCTTCCTCGTATGACTTCTTTCCGATCACAAGTACCAAAAGGGGTATTCTTGGAGCAGCTCTAGAAGCTGTCTCTGGTCGAAGCACTAGAGACACCTCCTATTGAGACAACCTCTGTAGAATACGAGGATACCTGAATGGATCCCATCTACGAGTATCTTCAGAAGGGTACAATACCCGATGATGATCTCGAGGCAGATCTGTTGGACCGAAAAGGCGACTAGAGGGGGCTGAATAGGAGCACGCTCACTTTTTCACAAATAACGGATTCAACACAAATTTCACTCCAGTAGCTATGGAAGCTATGAAGATCAGTATATCAGTACAGCGGAAGACTAATATTGAATCCAATATAAACCTCTAAGCAAAATGACAAAATCAACAAAGATTAAAGCAAATAAATGCATCACGGCCGGACCATTGTTATCAAGTGATCGACTGATTACTGTCGGTTTGACTGGTTGTCTTGGTGATCTCGATCACTACCAAGAACGAAACGAATGAAAATTGATGACGGTTGCAAATAGATGAAACTTTTGATCTACAACTCCAAACTTGATGAAACTTGGAACACACCTTCTCTATGATATCAGCA
Source organism: Hsuehochloa calcarea (assembly GCA_036346395.1). Taxonomy (NCBI): domain Eukaryota; kingdom Viridiplantae; phylum Streptophyta; class Magnoliopsida; order Poales; family Poaceae; genus Hsuehochloa; species Hsuehochloa calcarea. The sequence goes on along the minus strand of CM070596.1, from coordinate 3,252,573 downwards.
ACCTATTCCAATCGAAGATTGTGATAATTCTTGGAAGAACAGCGATCCTTTTTTGTTTGATTGAAGAAGGGTTCAAAATCGGGTCAAAACGAAAACTTGATCCAAAAACTTGCTCGTGGGTGATTGATGATCAAGATGAACTTAGGTATGTTTCCACATGTCACAGCAAGCTATATCACGTGGAGAATTCAATAAAAACTCGCGGATCAAAGAGAGACTCAAAATCATCAAATATAGAAAAAGAATGCAATGAGATAAAACATTTATCAAACTTTCCTTTGATAGCTTAAATATATGATGTGGGTACTTGGGATTCTCAAAGCCTAGGGGTTGCTTAACATAAACTTCCTCCTCTATGAAACCATTTAAAAATACACTTTTAACATCCATCTGATATAATCTAAAGCCCTTAGATGCAGCAAATGTAAGCAGAATACGAATGGCTTCTAGTCTAGCAACAGGAGCAAAGGTCTCATCAAAATCTAACCCCTCAACTTGGCTAAAGCTCTGAGCTACCAACCTAGCCTTGTTTGTAATCACAGAACCATCCTCATTTTGTTTATTTTTGAAAATCCAGCGGGTTCCTATAACATTATGGACAATAGGAGGTTCTACTAGGTTCCAAACCTTATTCCTCTCAAAATTCTCTAACTCATCATCATGGCATTAACCCAGTTAGAATTCGATAAAGCATGTGATATATCGCGAGGTTCAAAAGAAGCAACAAATGCAGAATAAGAGTAGAGATTTGGATCATGATACCTCGAGCGAGTGACTCGCTCATGAAGATTACCAATTATCTGATCCGGATGGTGCTGCCTTTGAATGTGAAGTGGTGCACCCGGAGAGAAAAGCATCTCTTCAACCTCCGCAGGTGCTGCTGATGATGAAGATGCAGCAGGAGCCTCATCTGAAGGCCAAGTAGTCACAACAGGTTATTGTGCTGGAATAGGAGCGTCAACAGCAACAGGTGGAAGAATATCAAATCCTTCATCAGCTTCCTCTATGAATATGCTCTCTGTCACCTGTGTATCACCTGAAATATCTGATCTAACTCTAGGGCTTGTCTCATCAAAAGTGACATTGCATATCTCTTGAACAAGGTTAGTTTCAGCATTAAAAACCCGAAAACCCCTCGAATGTGTAGGATAACCCAGAAATAAACCATCAAAAATTCTTGACTCAAATTTATGTAGATTTCCTATCTTGAGAATAAAACATTTAGATCCAAAGACTCGAAAGTGCGAGACAAAGGGTTTTCTCAAAATCGAAGCTCATAAACAGTCTTGCACAAAGAAGGTCTTACAAAGACACAATTTACAATATGGCAAGCAGTAGCAACAGCTTCGGCCCAAAACCTCCTCGGTGTGCTATACTCATCTAGCATCGTCCTAGCCATCTCGACCAGGGTCTTGTTCTTCCTTTCCACAATGTTATTTTGTTGAGGGACGTGTGGAGAAGAGAACTAATGCTCAATTTCACGCTCAGCACAAAAAGAAGCAAATGAGGCATTCTTAAACTCTGTTCCATTGTCACTGCGGATCGCTCTCAAGGCACCCGTAAGTACAGAAGCCAAACGCAGAACAAGATCATGATAATAATCAAAAGCTTCATACTTCGAAGCAAGAAAGAACTCCCAAGTGTATCTAGAAAAATCATCGACTATGACAAGAATGTACCATTTTTCACCAACTGACCGAACCCTATCAGGACCAACAGTATCCATATGAAGCAACTGTCCCAATCCGTCAGTCATGACCATAGTCACTGAAGGGTGTGAGGCGGCAACTTACTTGCCATGCCTACAGGGCGCACATACAACATCTTTGACGGCTTTAAGTTTGGGCAAACCTCTCATGGGCTCAAAGCTGCAAACTCGTGTCAGATGATCAAAACCAATGTGCCTCAAATGACGGTGCCAAAGCCAGAACTCAAAAGAAGAAGATGAAATCAAGCATTTGAGAGAACCAGCAAGAGATTAAGAAAAGTCAGCTCCAAAGATCCTACCAACTCTAGTAATTCCAAAAACAAGCTCACCAGTTGAATCAAGCACCCGACAAGTATTTTTTCTTAAATCTAGTCTCATATCCATCATCAAGAAGTTGAGAGACAGAAAGCAAATTAAACATTAGTTTGTTCACAAGGGCGACGTCCTTGAGCATGAAACTATCGTTCACCCTAATCGATCCCGTTCCTTCAATCCGCCCTTGTTTATCATCTCCAAAGGTGATGAAATCAACACCTGTCGACCCTGTGAAGGAGGTGAACCATCTTGAGTCTCCGGTCATGTGGTGTGAACAGCCAGAGTCGACGAACCACGTGTCCTTCATCTTTCCGTGGTAATCCTGAAAATAAAGTAACAGAAGAACGATTTATCTCAATACTGGGGTTAGTTAAATAAGACTTAGGAACCCAGTACTGAGACACACGTCTGCGAGTAGTATGCAAAGCAGAAGTGCTATCGTTGATTTTATTTGAAGTTCTGTTATAAGCAATGGTTAAAGTTACATGAGAGTAATCCTGTCTAGGAACATGATGATGAGTATGTGACACAAATCCTAAACCAGATTTCTTCTTTCCTATGTTACCATGTCTCATCAAAGCTCTATGTTGATTAGATAAAATTCTAGCAAAAATTTTCTTACCATTTTTCAACCTACGTAAACAGAACTCAATCAAATGCCCATCCTTTTTGCAATAGGTGCAATGATACTTAATACCACTGGGAGAAGCACCCTTAACTTAACAGATGGTTGGGCAACACCTGCAGATTTAAAGACAGTTTTTGCAGGTTGAGTTTTTAATTCAACTAACCCATTTTTCAAGACTTGAGTAACTTTTGGGTTAGAGTTATTTTGAACAGAACTGTATCCTAATCCTTACTTCTTATAAGGAGTTTTAGACTTGTCCAGAATCATGTTTAATTATTTTTTACCTTTAGAGAATTTTTCTAAGGTATGCTTAGCATTTTTTTCTTTAAGATTAACACATGATTCACAAGTTTTACCCTTAATATCTCTAGCATATTTTTCCTTATATAAAGTAGTTTCAAGTTTAAGAGCTGGACAGGAAGCACATGTAGCAGACTCAATACTGTCCTTAAGCTTGACATATTTAGCTCTAGCTGCTTCTAAGATATCTTTAACTTCATGTTCGCGTTCTAAGCAGAAAATGCAAAGGCTAGGATCAACCACACCAGAAGCAACTAACTTGCTAGACTCTAAGCATTTTTCACATGGAGTAGATTTAACCTTAACAAGCTCAGTCCTAGCATTTTCAAGTTGTTGTAAAGCAATATCATGAGTAGATTGCAGTTTAGCAAATTCAGAGTGCAAAGCATGGCAGGATGAACATTCATCATATCTATAACAAAGAACATCATAGGAAAGAGGTACCTCATTGTTGTCGTCGTTAACAGAATCGGCCAAGAAACACAAGTCGGTGAAATCCTTGGTCTTCCCTTTCTTATTGTTTTGAGGGATCTCCTCCTCCTTGTCCTCCTCACTCCCGGAGTCAATATCGCTTAAGGATTGATCCTCAAAAGCGGCAAGCACCCGGTGAGCGGCCTTTGTCAGCTTGGCAGTATCAAACCTTGATTTGTTTCATTGAGGCTTCTTCCAAGCTGGCTTTCCCTCCTTATGGTTGCTCTTACCTTTTAGCTTGGGGCAATTTACTCTGATATGATTTAGCTCACCACACTCATAGCAAGTCGTGGGACCTCTTCGATTTATGTTTCTCATATTGTTGTAGGCCCATGTGACCTTTTTTACTATGAGGGCCAACTCAGCCTCAGGAAGACTCTCAAACTCTTCTTTGTGAATTGCAGAAAAACCAGCAAGCGAAAATCCAGAAGAACACTCAAAAGACCCATCAGAAGCTCTCTTGAGCGGGTCTGCTATCAAAGCCATATTTTTCTTTTTGGGATGATCAATTCTCTTGATCTCATGAGTCTTAAGCTTGCTATAGAGCAGCTCCAAAGTTAGATCAGAAAAATTGACATTCTCCACAATGGCTGTGGCCTTTATCTCCCACTCCTTGGTGTTGATTGTAGCCAAAAGGTGGGTGGTATTTTCAGACTGAGAATATTCAATACCAACAGCTTTCATCTGATTAATCACTTCATTAAAGCGACTGAAAATGTCATCGATGCTCTCTCTAGGACGCATCTCGAATTTGTTATATTCACGCTCATAGACTGTTTGGTGTACTTTCTTGACTCAGGACGAACCCTCATGATAGGTTTCGAGAGTGGTCCAAATCTCATGCACAGTCTCAAGATTACAAATCCGATCATACTCCTGTCTCCCAAGCCCACTATATAAGAGGTTTTTAGCCTTATTGTTGTTAGCCAAAAGGGCTTCGCTTCCGTAGCAACTTCGAACAACGAAGCTGGACTCGAACAACCTCCCATATAGCGTGTCCTTCGCTCTCAAGGAAGACTCGCATACGATTCTTCCAATAGGCATAGTCATGCCCATTGAAGATATGTGGCTTCGTGGAGTATCTATCCATCGCCAAGTTCAGTGACCGGTTAAGATCAAGATTGAAGTAACCGGGTTCTGATACCACTTGTTGGACCGAAAAGTCAACTAGAGGGGGGTGAATAGGAGTACGCTCACTTTTTCACAAATAATGGATTCAACACAAATTTCACTCCAGTAGCTATGGAAGCTATGAAGATCAGTATATCAGTACAGCGGAAGACTAATATTGAATCCAATATAAACCTCTAAGTACAACGGCAAAATCAACAAAGATTAAATCAAATAAATGCACCTTCGCCGGTCGGACCATCGTGTTATCAAGGCGGTTGATGATTGCTCACCGATCGACCGGTTGCCTTGGCGGATCGGACCACCGGCCTAAAGAATGTAATGTAAACAAATACGATGACGAAGTTGCAAATAGATGAAACTTTTGATCTACAACTCCAAACTTGATTAAACTTGGAACACATCTTCTCTATGATATCAGGAACCTATTCCAATTGAAGATTGTGATAATTCTTGGAATAATAGTGATCCTTTTCGTTTGATTGAAAAAGGGTTCAAAACAGAGTCAAAACGAAAACTTGATCCAAAAACTCGCTCGTGGGTCATTGATGATCAAGATGATCCTAGATATGTTCTCACATGTCACAGCAAGCTAAATTACGTGGAGAATTTAATCAAAAACTCGCGGATCAAAGAGAGACTCAAAATCATCAAATATAGAGAAAGAACGCAATGAGACAAAACATTGATCAAACTTTCTTTTGATAGATTGATATGATATGGGCTTACAGCCTCTCCATCAATGGAGGACAATGCTCAATCCAAGAGCACGAAAATCACATCAAACTATCAAGAACCCTAGCCTCCACAAAAGCACTCCCTAAGAAATTAGGGTTTACAAAAATAGCAAAAAAGACCAAGAGAAGGTGCAGCCACCTCCTTCTCCTATTTATAGTGGAGGCTTAGACCTTCTAGAAGTTTGACTCAATTGGGCTCCCTTTATGGCCCAAAACAAACGGGACACTTACACACGCATTTTAATGCATCATCTTTAACTCCCTTTGACCTAACTAGCTACACCTTGCGTCATCTTGCTCTTCGGATTAGCCAATAGGTCACCCTTGTCCATCTTGCACCACGCTTGAGTACATTGACCTCACCTGGCATCGTCGATCGTTCTGGACCTCAGCTCTCGAAGCCTAGTCCCGATCATCCTTGCTATTGACTGTAGTTGACCACCAAGCAACCCGCACAACAATCCTAGGGGCAACTGCTAACGACTGCGTTAGCTCCAACTGATAAGCGACCTTTCCACGGTGTTCCAGAATCCTGAACGGTCCCACATACCTAGGGGCAAGCTTCCATTTGGCACGGAATCTCCTGACACCTCTGAGTGGAGTAACACGAAGATACACAAAATCTTCTGGTTCAAAGCTTAGGTCACGGCGACGGTTGTCAGCGTAGCTCTTCTGTTTGGACTGGGCTATCTTTAACCTCTCTCTGAGCATAGCAACTTGTTCTTCTGCCTCTTGGATGATATCTGGCCCGAATACCACACGTTCAGCTGTCTCTGACCAATTCAATGGAGTTCTGCAGGCACGGCCATACAAAGCTTCAAATAGTGATATTTACAAACTGGCTTGATAACTGTTATTGTACGAGAATTCTACATACGGCAAGCACTTATCCCAACTGGTAGCATTTGCTAGGGAACAAGCTCTCAACATATCCTCCAATATCTTGTTGACTCTTTCAGTCTGTCCATCTGTTTGGGGATGATATGCAGTACTAAAATTCAGGTGAGTTCCTGTGGCTTCATGCGGATCGCCGAAACGAATCGAATCGAGATCCTCGATCTGACACTATCTTCTTCGGCACACCGTGCATACTGATGATCTTTGACATATACAACTCTGCTAGGCGATCCCCTGAGTAAGTGGTTTTGACTAGCAAGAAATGGACAACTTTGGTTAAATGATCCACTATTAGCCAAATCGAATCATAACCTGATTGAGTCTTGGGTAAACCGGTAATAAAATCCATACCGATCTCTTCCCACTTTCATTCTGGTATCTTCAGCGGTTGTAACAAACCTGTTGGTCTCTGATGCTCTGCTTTTACTTTCTGACACACATCACACAGGGCAACGAATTCTGCGACGTCTCGCTTTAGGTTTGGACACCAAAACTTATTCTTGACATCTTGATACTTCCAGGATGAATCGAATACTTGGAGTCGTGGGCTTCCTTCAGAATTAGCTGTCTCAACCCATCGATATCTGGTACACAGATACGTCCATTGACCCACAGTATGTCTTGCTCATCTATGGTGAAGTCTTTAAATTTTTCTTCTGCCATCTTCTTCTTGATATCTGACAACTCCGAATCCTTTGGTTGGGCTTCATAAATCTGTTTCTCTAGAGTAGACTGAACTTCTAGGTTGGCCATAAATCCCTCAGATACGACTTCTAGCTTCAACTTCTGGAATTCCTCCTGAAGTTCCGAACACAGCTCTTTTGCTTCCAAAGCATTGCAGTAGCTTTTACAACTCAATGCATCTGCAACTACATTGGCTTTACCCGGATGGTAATGGATTCCAAGATTATAATCGTTTATTAATTCCAACCATCTTCTATGTCTCATGTTCAAGTCAGACTGATTAAAAATGTACTTCAGACTCTTATGATCTGTATAAACTTCACAGCGATTACCGATGAGCTAATGGCGCCAAATCTTCCAGGCATGCACTACGGCAGCTAATTCCAAATCATGGGTAGGATAATTCTCCTCATGAGGCCTTAATTGCCTTGACGCATAAGCGACAGCTCTTCCTTCTTTCATAAGGACACATCCTAATCCTTGACGTGAGGTGTCATAATAGATATCAAAATCCTTGCGAATATCTGGCAGAACTAGCACTGGGGCTGTAGTCAAACATTTCTTCAATTCTTGAAAACTCTCTTCACAAGCTGGGGTCCAAATAAACTTCCTCTACTTCTTCAACAATTGCGTAAGGGGTTTAGCAATCGTTGAGAATCCTTCAATAAAACGGTGATAGTAACCTGCCATTCCCAAAAAACTACGAATTTGGGTAACAGTCTTGAGCTACTCCCAATTCATTACAGCTTTAACCTTTCCGGGGTCAACTGCTACTTCTTCGGTTGTCATCACATGACCGAGGAAATCAACTTTCTTCTTCCAAAAGCCACACTTGCTGAACTTGGCATACAACTGATGTTCTCTGAGTTTCTTTAGGATTAGTCTCAGGTGTTCAGCATGCTCTTCTTCTCACTTGGAGCATACCAAAATATCGTCAATAAACACTACCACAAACTTATCCAAGTATTCCATGAATACCTTGTTCATCATGTTCATAAAATAGGCAGGGGCATTAGTCAGTCCAAAAGACATGACTAGAAACTCATAATGTCCATACCGGGTTGAGAAAACAGTTTCGATCTATCCTTAGGACAAATCTTCAACTGATGATATCCTGATCGCAGATTGATTTTTTAGAACACTCCGGCTCCTTTCATCTGATCGAATAAATCATCGATTCTTGGCAACGGGTACTTGTTCTTGATGGTGACTTCATTAAGAGAACGATAATCAATACACATTCTCATGCTTCCATCTTTCTTCTTGACAAACAAAACTGGCACTCCCCATGATGATGAACTAGGTCTAACAAAATATTTCTCCAGTAGTTCTTCTATCTGCTTCTTCATTTCCACAAGCTCATCGGCTGGCATCCGATAGGGTCTCTTAGAAATTGGCGCGGTTCCTGGCACTAGATCGATGACAAACTCAATGTCACGGTCCGGTGGCCTTCCTGGTAATTCTTCTGGAAATACATCTGGGTAATCTTTGACTACAGGTACATCCTCCAAAGAAATTATCTTCAGACTGTTGACTACCAAATGTTCATCACGTACTGAGGTGGCTAAAAATTCAACTTTCTTTTCGGTGGCATCCTCGATTGTTACAGCTCTTCAGCCACAATCTAGCACAGCTTTGTGCTTGGTTAACCAATCCATGCCAAGGATTACATCTATAGTCTGAGTGTCTAGAACTATTAGGTTGGCTAGAAACTCAACTTCAGCTATGAGTAACTTAGCTCCTAAACATCCCACTTTAGAACTTAGCTCTGCTCCAAGCGACTGGACTAACAGAGTATGCTTAATATGCATAACTTCCATTTTATTCTTAGTTGCAAAAACTCCAGAAACAAACGAATGCGAAGCTCCAGAATCAAATGTAACCGATCAGTAATCGAATTTGCGTAAACTTACCCAGAACAACGTCGGGTGCTCTTGGGCTCCTTCCAGAGTGACGTGGTTGACACGGCCTCTGGCCACTGATTGCGGTGCTCCTCCGGATTGACCGGTAGCTTGAGAAGTTCCTTGATGGTTGCCTTGCACTAGCGTCTTGGCTGGTGTGTTCCCAAGGTTGAAGCGTACTGGGGTGATAGTCCCATTCTGCAGACATCGGTTGGCGAAATGCCCTGGCTGACGACAGGTAAAACAAATTCTGAGCCCACCCTGTGGATTGCTTCCTGGATTGGAGTTGATTGGTGCGGGGTTGCGGAAGTTCTGAGCAACTAGACGAGGTGCTAAAGTTGGTGCATGTGGCCTGACAGAATTATGCGGTGGAAAGCGGCTAAACTGCGGTGGAATTATTCTTGCCTTCAGCTGGGGTTGGTGACTTCCTTACTGGGCCATTCTGCGCTTGCGATGATCTTCCAATTCCTTGCTCTTATCCTTGAGAATCAAAGATTTGTTGATCATCTCCTGCAAATAAGGAAAGGTGTGGGCGATCAAGTTAACTTGGAGTCCAGTGTTTAATCCTTTCAGAAAACGACTCTAGCGAGCCTTGTTAGTGGCGACATATTCTGCAGCATACCGAGCAAGTTGAGAGAATTTGTTGAGGCAGTCAGTCACTGACATCCCTCCTTGCTTAAGAGCACGTAATTCGTCCTTCTTTAGATCCATGATTCCTTCTGGCACATGATACTGGCGAAAAGCAGTTGTGAACTCTTCCCAAGAAATATCTTGCGGCGTTCCATGAGCTACATAAAAGTTTTCCCACCATTCGGCGGCAATGCCTTCCATCTAGTGAGAGGCGTACAGAACTTTCTCATGATCGCTGCATTGAGTGATCAGCAGCTTCCTCTCAATAACCCGAAGCCAATCATCTGCTTCCACTGGCGAGACATGTCCAGAGAAAGTTGGTGGACGGGTTCTCATAAACTCGGCCAATTTGGATGATCCGTTGTGACCATGAGCAACTGGGGCTCCATTGTGATGCTAAATGTTGTTGTTCTGATTGCTCATAGCTTGCATTTGGTTCATCATGGTATACATCATCTGAGTCTGAGCTGCCATGAATGCTCCAAAATTCTGCAGATCAACTGAAGGTGCTTGGGGTGGAACTGCTTCTGCGGGGGTATGCTCCTGGCCTTCTGACACTGGAGTATCGAAACCACTTGCAGCAGCTTGACGAGTCTGAACCATCTGGCGAATCTCCATAGGTTAGATAAGGTAGCAAGCACGAGATAAGTTGTATAACTAAGTGGGGTAGGTAAAACCCAACAACATATTTAAAAAAAACTCAACTAAAACTCTTATATTAATTAATATAATAGTATGGCTTGCAACAAATGCCTAAGGGCCTCTGCAGCTCATACTTGCAGACAAGAAATTAAGGACGAACATAAGCACACAAACTACTGCCTAAAGGGCGACTCACAAACTTTAAGACTGGCTAAGCCTGAAACAAACTCTAACGGACTACTCGATGAGATAGCCTCCGTAGCCCTGACGGTGCTCCCTTTCAGAGACTCAAAGTGAGCCGCATCCTTGCAAACTGATCTTGATGCCCCGGGACTGGTGCAATAGGAGAAGGCGTCTCTGGTGCAGGTGCTGTTGGTTCCTCCGGCTCTGTTGCCTCTGCTGGCTCTTCTGGTTCAGCCGGTTCATCGGCTTCTTCAGTGTCTCCTTCGTGATCGTGCTGTCCATAGAGAATTTCTTCCAGAATGGCGATCCTCTCCTCGGCTCTCTGAAGGGTCTCGTAGACACACTCCAGCTCTGTGGCGGCCAACTCCAAAGATTCCTCCCGGCGAACTGGGCAAGATGCACAATGGTGGTGTTGCCTTCTCCCTCCGTAGACGGGTAGCGTGCAGCAAGATCCACGTTGGAAGAGCGGGGATGGTAACGGAAGATGGTGTCTCGAAGCTCTCGAGTGTAGATGTTACAGATCCTCAAGATGGAAAGGCACGAAGACTCCTGGATTGCTTCAATCTAAACACTCCTTCGAGTTGAGATGTTCAGGGGTTTGCTCGCCTTGGTGTTCTTCCTGGCGTAGACGGTCAAATGGCAAATCACTCCACTGGCCTCTGGCTGCTCACGATCCAAGCATCGCCACCAGACATCTGGACAAATGAATCCTCCAAGTACTTGTAACAACTTCCAAAGTTCAGCGGCAAGACCTCCCTTGCACTCTCCATAGCTCTGAAGACGAGGCATCTGTCAAGATGGACAAGGAGATGAAAACAACTTTAAAACAGGGAGGAGAGAAAGAATTTCAGCAATGGTTGAGTCAAGAGAGACATGAGATGAGTTAAGGTCAATTAATCTTGTAAGTTAATGTTTGCTTTAAAAAGTAATTTTGGACATACTACGACGGCTGATCTAACTAAGGTCAAGACCTACAGTCAATATGGCTGTGATACCACCTCTGTCGGGACCCAACTATGCAAATCTGGACCCTCTGTGTATTCTGCACTAGTTCAGGATCACGCTAGTACACACAGTGTCAACATTGATGAAATATCAACTCCATACAACGAAATATTAAATAAACGAGTAATTTGAATAACAAATAACTGTTGTGACCTTAAGGTCGAGTTTCACAATTATTAAGACATGCAAGGCTGGCAATAATAAAATAAACTGCAGCGGAAACAAAGTAAACTCCAGCGGACTCCCATCAATACACCACATGCAATCGATCGATCAAGACCCTAACGATCAACCTTCGAGAATTCTCTTCAAAAGTCATGCGATGACTCCTCCACTTCTATTGATTTGTTTAGCAAGAGTGAGTACACACCGTACTCGCAAGTCATACCACAGAATGCAATTATACATGATGGCTTATTCCGAAGGAATGACTTCTGTGGTTAATTTACAGAAATGCAACGTTTGCAATTGAATACGAATAATAGATTGAAAACGTAATTCAAAACAAATAAACAATAATAATTTATTATTTGATTTCACAAAGACACACAGTCTAAACAGGTTATTCACACAGCTGCACAAGTTACCTCACACAGCTGACCCTTCCCAATTGTTTTATGAAAATTTACACATCGTGTGAAATTCCTGAGCATATCCATAACCGAGGACGCGGCTATTCGAATAGATTGGTTTGACACTCTACAGAGGTTGTACACTTTACCCACACGATGAAATCAACCGGATCAGAGTTGATCACAACAAAACCTTTCAGAGACTTCATCTCAAGCAATGAACTCCCGATGTGCTTTCCTGCCGGCCAACCGATACACACAGCGTTTGGTTACGACACACATCGTTGGACAGGGATGCAGCGAACCGTCCCTCGATGTAACATATCACACCTCCAGCCCATCACACAGTTTAAATACAACCTGAGTTGTCAATGTCAAGATTCCATAACTTACTAAGTTAGGCCCAGCCCATACTAGGCATGTGGTCGTACAGTAAGACCCAGTTCAATGGCGCACAAAGTTAAGTACTTAATTGACCAAGGTAAGACTTCCAGTTTTACCCAAATCACAAAGTTTAATAAGCACACAGCTCCACCATTCACATAGATCCACCACTTGCCTCAGTCTAAATCTTTTCCCACCCTATTGATTAAGTGCAACACATGCCATCAACGAGTAATAGCACACAACACATACAGCCATCACACGCCCATAATCACTTAGTCAAGTTTATAATTACAACTCACATGAAATGATGACTTGTGGCATGGCTAAGCAATCTACTCGTATCTAACCAACCCACGTTGGTGCTACGATAATACCAACTAGTACTGAACCAATCTAGGGTGACAAAATATCATGGCATACAATAGACAAGGTGGATATAACAAATTGGATTAATAACTATCCCAAAATCATTTAAATAAATACTTGAATTAGAATGCAATACATTGAAACAAAGTATTTTGAAAACTGGGTGCAACATGATCAAAGGTATAACTTGCCTTGGAATAGGTCTAGGTACTGGTCTTGATCTTGAGGTGCTCCTTCTTCTCCAAAATTTCCCGAAGTATCGACGTCTATTCGCAAATGAGATAAAAGAAACCAAAAAAAATAACAGAGGCAAAATAAACACCAAAAATCAAATAAAATTCATCATTAAATAGATCTTGATTTTATTTGAATTTATAAATTTGAATGGGCTCAATCGGAGGTCGGATGCAAAAGTTATGGGCTTTGGAAGATTGGAAAATAAGTAAAACCCTAATTCGGATTTTAATTTGATTCCCTAAATTAATTTTATAAAGGAAAATCGGATTACTGCGCAATGCTTGCGTCAGCCGAGAATTTCTGGAAAAAGAAATAGATTAAAAGAAATCTAACATGTGGGCCTCACATGTCAATCTCTGGCTCACGGTGGACTGAGTGCACCGAGCCTCGGGAGAGTTCACGCGGTAGACTGGGCCACGCACGCATGTGAAGGCCGATTGGTGCCACGCGCAATGCCACACCAAAGATCGAGGTCGAGGCCGGCACCGAGCCGACGACGGCGGCGGCGGCGGCGCTCGGGACCCGATGGTCACCGGCGTTTGGCGGCGAGTCATCGGCGGCGAAGGGTACCAAATTGTTCCCCGTGCTATTGCGCACTCAGGGGTGCCCTTACCAGTGGCTGGCAACGGCGGTGGTGACCAGCGGCGAGGAAGAAGCGGCGGTGGAGCTTCGGGTTTTGTCGGAAGTGTGCTTCGACGATGCTCTGGCGACGAGGAGGGGCGCACGAGGTAGCTGGGACCTTGCTGATCAGGTGGTGCAGTCGGTGGGGCAAGGGCGACAACAACGGCGGCGCAATTCGACGGAGAAGAAACTCGGCCGAAAACCCTAGAACTTGAATTGTGGCGGCGCTAGAGCGATCGGGGCGATGAGAGTAGCGGCTCTGGGTTGCAGAGGACTCGGCGATGCTAAGGGGGGTATTTATAGGCCTGGGGGACGCCGGAATTGGAAACCCCCAATTCGAGTCCGAAACGGTCGGAATTTTGGAATCCTTGATTCTCGGAGATTGAGAGGGATTCGGTAGCCGATTTGGTTAGGCATGAGTACGGGATAGATACGGTTACAAATTGGTGGGGTCAGCGCGAAGAATCAGCGACCGTTGCGATTTTGTCGGACGAAGCTTCGAACAGCAGCAATGGCGGGCAAAGACGCGGGCGCGAGGAGGAAGAAGGGTCATGGAGACGATGACTCGGTGGTGGTCCCACCGACAACGGCAATGAGGCGCGGCGAAAGGTGATCACGAGCGAGGCCACGCGCGTAAATCGAATCTGAGGAAGGTCGGCGAGCACTTCGCGCTCGATCGAAGGAAGGCACGATCGTGCATCCAACTGACGAGGGCGCGACGAAGCGGGGAGATGGTCAAGGTTGTTGGAATAGTGTTGGGCCGAAAGCCCAACACTATTCCGAAGAATTAAATTTGATTTTTATTTTTAGAAACTCCAGAAAATGCAATTAGCAAATAGAAAATAGAAAATGACTTTGGAAAAATTCCAGAAAATATTAGAAAATATATCCAAGCATATTGAATCCAAATAAAATAAGTTTGGCCATTGATGATGTTGGGATTAATCATATTAAATCATTTTGTCCTTAAAGTCCATATTAAGCTTTTAATATAAATTCAAATAAAATGCAGATGATGAGATTTTCAACTAAAAAATAAATAAAAGATTTTCAAAGGCTCAAAAGTTGGGATGTTACATAGTTGATCTGCAAGTAGTGTGGGAATAGACAAATGGATATACATTGTGCCATTGTTGGATGTTGCAAATTGGTGAAAATTCCAAATTTTCAACCTTACATTTTGCCACCAATGGCCCGACCGGGTGGCATAATCAATGGTCCGACCGGCCTTTGTGGCGCTCGACCGCCTGAGTCCAGCCGTCCGACCACCAAAGGACTGAGAGTTTGGCAAATGGCATTTTTTGTATATTCATAAGTTTGTTTCTTAATTTTCCTTGATTAATCCTTGAACTATCTTCCCAGGAGCCATGCCGAACAAGCGATTGGCCAATCGTTCGAGGGCTCCTCCTTCCACTTCAAGAGGGAAAAGTCCGGTCGAAGATGAAATTGAGGATGAACATATGGACGATGTTGAGGCATCGAGTGAGAATGACAATAGCAGCGATGAAAATTTTGAGGCATCTGATAATGATGATGGTGAGGAGGAGGAAGATGCTCCTGATGAAAGTCAGTTTATCGGGCTTGATGTGTCAAGGATCAGAAGTGAACAGTATACCATCTTGAGGCACATCAACCAATTCAGATTTGCAAGATCAGCTTCTATGAATATATTTCATATAAAATTTCAGCAAGATGTGTATCAAAACATCTATGCGAAGAAGCATTTTGCAAATCATCGCTTTGTCAAGTGGAGCTATCTTGCCCATAATCCGACCTACAACGGGCTCTACTGTCTTTTCAAGAATGTAGGTTTGGACTCTTTGGTCTCGCTTCGTTGCAACTTCCATGCCAAGGCCATCAGGCAATTTTATGCTACGGTGTTCGTATCTCCTGATCACGACAACCTCATTTGGATGAGCGGGCAACAGAGGCTAGAAGCATCTAAGGACGACTTTATGCAGGCCTTAGAGTTGAGAGAGTCCAGGGGAATCAAGGTACATCTTCAGGAACTCCTAGCACTTACCTTGGTAGATGAGTACTATAATCAGAACACTCGTCACTCTTGTGGCAAGGTAACTGGACTCTTTCCCCTCCCCAGTATTATTAACAGGATCATGAGAGCATCGTTGTTCTCTAGAAGTGGGAATAACGATGAAATCCATGGGAGGGCATGGAATGTGATAAAGTATATCATGGAGGGCACAAGATTTGATGTGATAGATCTTATAATCAGAGAGATTGCCACCTCCAAGGGAGACAAATCAAAAAGTATCTATTATGCTCCCTTCATTTTGAAATTGATTAAGAGCGGGATTGATTTTGATAGCCCCTGTGATATAGAGCATAAAGAATACAGATCCAGGGATGCTCCTCCTCCTCCTGCTCCTCAGATGCCTGCTCGGGTGCCTCCTCCACCTCCTCCTCAGTCTCAAGGACAGGGGTCCTCGTCACAGGGTTCTCAGGAGCAAGACCCTGTCCTGGCAGCAATTTTACATCTCCAGCTCAATATGGATCAGATGCGTACATCCCAGGAGGCATTTCAGGCGGCTACAAACACACGACTGGATGAGATTCAGGCAGCCGCTACCTCCAGATTTGATGCACTTGACGCTTCAGTCTCAGACTTGCGTGAGCAGTTCCTTGCATCTCAGCCTTCGGTCTATCATCGTCGTGCACGTGGACTGCGCCCACCCTCCTTCTCTTAGCAGGGAGATCAGCATCAGTCTTCATCACATAATCCTCCTACTGATCAGTAGCTTTTCTTTTATTTAGGTCATTAGACCTTGTAATGAAGACATATTGTAATATCTTTTTATGCATGGTTGTATGACTCATGATGAAGTTGACCGTGTTATTTGTTATCTTTGTGAGCAAATTGATCATTCATGTTATGATGTGTCTTTGTATGATGTATTGAATTAAACATGAGCTTACTTGGATTCTCATGATTATTGTTATTTTTGTTATGCTCCAAAAGAAATTCTGTCAATTTTTTTTCATAAAACCACAAGTATGAATTTCAATGATCATATTAATATGCTTTGTGAAAATGCTTATTGGCAAAATTCCAAAATGGATAGTATTTGAATTTGTTTCAAATATCGTTTCAAGTGGTTCTCAATCTATTTAATTGAAGAAGGGGAGAATGTGCTATGTTCAATAGGTTTGTGACCTATTTTGTTTCTCCTCACATTCTTGAGAACAATGTTTCCATTGGTCATGAGTATAAACTTCATATTCTTTGTGACCAAGCTCCTCAAAATTAAAAAGATCTCTTTTGTGACCTTACCTTATTTTTGACGATATTCCAAGTGGTGTCAAAATAAGATAATATTCCAAGTGGTGTCAAAAGAAGAAAATGATTTCAATTGCCAAGTTCCTTGCTTTGTAAATCTTATTCCTTGGCTTTAAATTTGTTTTGGTCTTTTTGGTATTTAATACTAAAAGGGGGAGAATTTTTATCTTATCAATGTATTTCCCCGCATTTGGATTTGTGCTTTATGCCAAAAAGGGGAGAATAATTTTGCTACCAGTATCTCCTTATTTGAATGATTAATATATTCTCCTTATTTGGATGATTAACTATTTATATATTCTACTTTGTAATTTGATTTATACCAAAAAGGAGAGAATTCTTTTATGGGAGAATGCATTGTTTTACAACTATATTTTTCTTATATGCATATTGATTAATACTTTAAATTTCACCATATGTCATGCATAGATATAGTTCATTAGCTTAATTTCTTACGATATGTCTATTTATATCCAAATGTTATTATTGATAAAGGATTTGTCATCAATCACCAAAAAGGGGGAGATTGAAGGATCTAGACCCGCCATTATGAGTTAATGGAGTGTTTTGGTGATTAATGACAAATCTAATTGTGAGACTAACTCTCTTGTCAAGTATTATTATGTGTAGTCTCATTTGGATATAAAGGTAAAATTCAACGAGTTATGCATTCGACTCATACTCTTATATAATGTTGCATTCCTCGAATCCAAAATATAGGAAAAACTCCACCATAAGTATATCTTGAATATGTCCATATGTTTTCTTTACACATATGTGTATGCACACATTTAGGGGGCTCATTCTATATTTTATGATTTCATTAGTATTGATCCATATTCCGTTTTCCCACATATATTTGTGATCTTTACTTTGAAACATATTCGTTTGAGTATATAGAACTTGTGTAGTTTTTGTATACTCATGTTTTGAGTATATAGAACTTGTGTGGTTCTTACATACTCATGTTGTGAGTATATGTAACTTGTGTAGTTCATATATACTCACGTTGTGTTACATTTATCTACATTTAATTTATGTGTAATTGAAGTGGTTATCATTAATTACCAATAAGGGAAAGATTGAAGTATCTTGTCTCGCTATTATGCAATAATGGTTTGTTGTGGTAACTAATGGTAATCACATTGTGGAACTAACATTTTCCATGAGTTGGATGAATATGTTATGTTCCAAGGTGATGAGGACTTTGGATGTCATCATGTGTCAATGACATTAAAGTCAAGAGCTTGGTGTAAAGGATGCATCACAAGTTGATACTTATCAAGAAAAGATAATCAAGAATTGATTGTCAAGACAAGAGAAGACCCATCATACGTTGATGGAGGTCAAGTAAAAGATCATCATGTGTTGATGGTTATCAAGTTAATGATACAGACTTGAAGTGTTGATGTGTGTCATCAAGCTTCAAGAAGATGCAAGGCAAATGTATGACTAGCTAGGGCTAAGGATGTGTTCCTAGTCTTTTACCGGTCTTGGTGTTTGGTTGGTAAACTGGATTGCTAGTATATGTTACCGTACTATTAAGATGGGTCTTAACTAGTAATTTTGAGTTAGTCATGTGTTGATAGCTCATCGTGGTTGCTCTAGCTCATCTAGGCATGATGCTATTATTTGTGAATGTGTTTTGCAAATAGTCGATGCTTATGTATAACCCTTGTAGCATGTGACTTAGGTTTGCAAATGGTGCAAGTCCATGTACCTTATTCCTTGTGGTGTTGATTCTAAAAGTTGGCAAATATGTTATGCAACTTGTTGAGAATATCACCTTTAAACCTTGTAGGAATTGCACTCAAATGAGCAAATGTGTTTTGCCATTTGAGCAAAGTAAAAGTGCAAATCCTCTGTGGTCTGGCGGTCTGACCGCCAGTGGTCACCGGTCTGACCGGTGGCATATAGGCCAGACCGCTATACAATTGGCGGTCCGACCGATTTCATCTTGAGTCGATTCACTGTGCGGTAGTACCGCCGTTGATAAAATGGTACTACTGGAGAGCGAAAGTACCGGAGTTTTCGCGGTACGTTTTTCTCAGAGAAGCACCATTTTGGATCGCGCTGATTTTCCTTTGACTGTCGGACCGCCCACCCTTGGCTGTTTGACCGATTTTGCGGCGATCAGACCGGCCATTAGTTGGCGGTCAGACCGGCTCAGCACTGATTCGAGGGAATCTTTCCTCCAACGGCTAGTTTTTGGGTGTGGGCTATAAATACCCACCTTGGCTGGTTGGAGGAGGTTGTTGTTGCCATTGCAAAGTGTTCTAATGCTGTGAAACATTCTTTTGAGCTAAGAGCAAGCCCTCTCTCCTCTTTTGTGCATGTGTTGCACTTAGTGAGATTTGAGAGCAAACTCTAAGTGCATGTGTTGCCTTAGGTAGTGGATTGTGTATCCACTGAGCTTAGACACTTGATTAGTTCAAGTGAAAGTTGAGTCTTGTTACTCTTGGTGTTTGCCGACACCTAGACGGCGTGGAGGCGTCGTGCCCGGTGATCTTCTCAAGAAGTTTGTGAGAAGGCCCGGCGTGTTGTGAGTGGTTTAGTGCTCGTCATCTCCGGAGTGGAGGAACAACAACCCTAGTGGAGCGATGTGTTGGTTCATGTTGGAACCGGTCCAAGTGGTTGGACTTACCTCGGAGGTGTTGGCTCATTTGAGGAGCCGATCCAACGCGGTTGGGCTTACCTCAACGTGGATTAGGGGAGACCGGCAAGTCTCCGAACACCATGGTAAAATATCATTGTGTCTATTGTGGTTTGATGTTCTTGTGCTTTACTTTGAGCAATTTACAATACATGCTTTAATTGCTTATATATCTTTGTATGATTTCTCTCATTGAATTGTATTCATATTGTTGGTGCACTTAGTCGAGCCTAGTTGATTTAGGTTTTTATTGTGCAAAACCAATTGTTATTAGCTTCCACATTAGATATTGGTTTTAGTCCAAGGAATTTTAAAAACTGTCTATTCACCCCCCTCTAGTCGGCCTCCTCGATCTTACACACGTGCTCCACTCACAATAGCCCACATAGCATCAATTGGTGTGCTACTCGAGGAGGTGCCATTACCGCCAACGACTAGCATAATGGCGCACACCACTCGACGCAACACAATAATAGCGACGACGGCCCCACGTGCCACTTGAGGGTGCGCCATCACTACCGCCCCCATATCATGGAGTGCGGCACTCGATACACCACCATAATGACAATAGCGACCCGCACGCCACTCGAAGGCCCCCACCAAACACGCTTCGCCAGGCCGAAGGGGACGATGTGCCTGGACCTTGTGGTAAAAATATGCGGCTTCAACCATAACGAAGTAGGACCTCGACAGCGAGGGGCTTGTCGTAGGGGTGACCCACCGGCACCAACGACCAGGCAAAGGCCACAAGGAAGCCCCTGGGGACCAAGATCGAAGGCGCTACTGGGTGCCTTATCGAAGGGCACCAACCATGCCTTCAAGAAGGCCACGGAGGGCATGCAAAGGCCACCCAAAGGCCCAAAGGGACCAAGGCTGAAGGCGGCTAGGGGCCCTCAGAAGACACCAGATGTACCTTCGAAGGAGCATCGAGGGCCGCCGAAAGGCCACCGGGAGGCTCCCAAGGATCACAGGCAGAAGGCACGTCCCCCCCGAAGGGTACCTGGGGGCGCCGAAGGGTGCGGAAAGCCTTCGGGATCCCCACCAAGGGCCACCTGTTGAGCTATTGAGCACCGAAGGGCGTCCAGAGCCCTTCGGCCCCGGGGTACCACACACGGTGTGAAGGGGAAGAGACGTCGTTGGACCGCGTGTATCGACCAGATGGACCAGACCAGGAGGGTACACCATGAACCAAAGGCTACGCGAGGAATGAGGAAAAGCCCTGCAGCCCTACATGCGTAGGGTCTGTTTATGGGTAGAACTGCAATCTTGGGTGTTCTGGTTGGAATGCTATAAATAGCCGCCTACCCCATGTAATAAAACATGAATTTTTTTCAAGGCAATTAATACACATTTTATTCTCTTGGCATCAGTCCCCTTTTCCGATGATCCCCTAATTCCTCTCACGGTAACCGGGGTCCCTGTTTTATATTGTCTGGTCTCTTTGCTACGACAAATGGGGATTATTCAATTGAGTTATCTCAATTTATGAAGTAACATTTTTCTATAGTTTTAGATGACATGAAAAAGAAACATAGTTACTACCAAGGAATATCATACACCTAGACATGCCTTGAAATCCCCAGCTCCTTAGAGCGCTACAAATCTCTCGCCTCCCTGCGTTTCCAGGGGGGAGGGCTAGCAAATTTTGTTGACTGGCTCAGCCTTGCGCGTGCCCGGCCGTCCGATCAGCGATGGAGCGCTGGCCAGACATATTCGCCCTTTTCCTCTGTGCGGAGAATACTTTCCTTCCCCACTAGCGCACCGACCGTCGACCCTTCTGGCGAGCTCTCCCCTCGCCACCCACGTCACAGAGTGTTCCATCCCCCAAGAATCTATTTCCCCCACTCAATTTCTCTGTTTCTCCATAGGAATCACTGGAACGCCGTTCTCCCCCAATTATGGCCTATTTGAGCTCCACTGCTGCCATCTACTCCTCAGCGCCCCTCAGGTTAATTCCTCCTAGCTGGAGCACCACCTCGACGTCCTAAGCCTCCTCCAACCACTGGCCAAGACTCCCTGCTGCCCTAGAGCGCCGCCATCGTGAGCCTCCCCGCACCGCCCTGGCCTCACGCCGTCGACCCGCTCCGGAGCTTCTCCGCCTCCACGAACCACACTGTAAGCTTTCTTGCACCTCCCTCTTGCTCGTACTCACCTCCTTTTCCTCTGCCCTCCTTCCGTCCGCCGTCGCCTTAGTTCGGCCACTACACCCGATCGCTCCACCGCTGCCATCTCCTCCTCGGTGCCACCCCAGCCGCGATGCCACTTCCTTGGGACTCTTCCCCTCCCCGGCGTCCCATTTTGCTGGTCCTCGCCACCTCTCCGGCCGCCGATCACCGCAGGCTGGCTTGCCGCCGTGCACCCCCTGGTTCCCCTGTGTTTCTCCTGTGTGCTAGCTCCATGTCTCTCTCTCCCTCAATGACATGTGGGCCCACTTCCTTTAGGAGTTAGATGGAGGCAGTCGGTTTATTTAGTTCATCTGTCATTGAAGCTCATGCAAATAACTTCCAGATATCAACCCCTTTGTAATAATGATAGGTTAATTGATAAAATTAATTTAATAGTTCTTCCACTGATGTTTAGAAACTATGAGATGGGAAAACTCAAATTACAAATTTCAAAAAAATAGAATCGGAAGCTATTCAAGGATAGTTTTAATGCTCTCAATTTTTGCTCTATAAAATTGAATATTAATTGTAGGCTCTATCAAAATATTTTGTGGTCCAAATAGTAGCTATCCTATCTTTATCCCCATATCTAAAATTATCGATGACAATTAAAAATAATTAGTGTAAAGATAAGCCCAACAAAAAAAAACAGTAACATCTCCATACCCCAGAAATCATGAAGACTTTTAAAATGGTGATTTAGTAATCAAGGAAAATCATTTGAATTTCAGGTCTATAATATTTATCACACACACACACACAAACATATTAAAGGTAATTAACCAATATGCCTTTGCCATCTAACTTAAAATACAAGTTAAATTCCAGCCTAGTATCTATTAATATTAAACCAATTTGAGTGTTTGTTTCACATTGGGCAAAAAGGGCAAATAACACTAATGGTATTTAAGCAATAACTTTGTCTAAACATAGACAAAAGAATAAACATCACATGCATTTAACTAATAATATATATGAGTATGTTTCAATTGACGATTATAATATTTTTCTCTTGGAATTTTGCTGGCATGTGGGTGGAGGATGGACATCAACACTTGCACACACCGATACTAATAACTATTCAAATTTTCACGATGCGTTCGTTGGTTGTTGCACACGAGTTCCCAACTGGTTACACTCCAATCCACTAGAGCAAGCAACCGATCACACTGTTCAAAATTCAAAATCCTGTGAAATTTTCGACTGCCAAATTCAAACCCTATCATCTTAAACAGTCAGAGTAGGAAAAGGGATGCAGGCTCGTTGTAATTAAAGGCTATCGACTCCATCCATCCATCCATCCAAACCGCGCCCACCTCTGCTCGAATTCAAAAAATTGGCACCCCATAAAACCCCCGCACCACGCGAGCGACGCAGCCTGCGTCTCCTCCATTTCAAAAAAAAAAAAACCCCGCAAGGCGTCGCGTCTCCCTCCTTTGACCTCTCTCCCGCTCCGCTCCACTCCGCCTCCAAACCCTAACCTCCCACCCAGATCCCTCCCTCCTCCGACCTGCCCCGCCCTCAAGGGCGCCCCCGCCGCCTTCGTGCTGGCCTCGTCCCCCGCCCTCGGATGGATCCCGCCGGATCGGGCGCGTCGCCGACGCTGACCATGGTGGGTTGGGTTGTCCGCGTTTGGTTCTTGGTTTGGTTTGGGGTTGGGCGGAGAGATGGTGACGTCGTGGTGCGCGTTCTTGCAGGAATTGGGCGGGAGGGCGGCTCGGAGCGGCGGCGCTGCGGAGGCGTGCGGGTCGCGGCCGGTGGTCGGATTGGGAGGTGGGTTCTTGGCCCTTTCCTGCGCCTTGCTCCCGATCTGTGCTGGTTCCATGCTTTGTAGCGCGGCATTAAATGAAAATTGTGGCTTCTTCTTTCTTGGGTTGCCCTTGTTCTTGAATCCTTAATAAACAGTCCTGCATTCGATGGTAGAACAAATATTCCAGATGTCACAGTAGATTATATTATTCTTTAAAAAAACAGTAGATTATATTGTTTTGCAACAGATCTAAGAGCGCGAGTACATGAAATTCTCTATTAGTTTTCCTTTTAGTTTGTAGGCATGTAGCTCACCATTTGTTTGCTTCTTTTGAGGAACGATCTGACAGAATAAACTTAGCATCTTCAGTAGCAACACATGCTTGTCTTAGATGTGTAAGATGTGCTAATGATGCAACCTGGAGAGAATTGTTGTTGGCAATTGATTTTATGTGAAATGAAAAGTTGAGAAGAATCCATGCGGGTATCTGCATCCCTCTCGTTTGTTTGTCGTAAGTATTATGCCAATGTCGATGGCCTCTCTTGAAACACTGCTTCTTTTTTTTTTCAATCTTGGCCACGTACTCTCCAGCAGCTAGATACAATGGAAGCATCAGGCGCCGTTTTGTATATTTCTACTCCAGTTTCAATTAGTTCAAACTTTTAGTCTCCACTCACATCATTGCAATGCTGCTGTGGTCCATGTCATGGTTTCTCCTAATTGAATTTGCGAATGGAAATTACGTACTTGTTTCATTCGTGTGAATGGTTACTTGATTCTACTTTGTACCTTTATCTCGCTAATGCTTATCGCATCTATCCTGTAGATCTGAGGGTGGGGATTTTGGAATCTTCAGATCAAGTAAAAGCATGTTTACATCCATGTAAAAAGGAGGATACACCTCGAGTTAGCGCTGAAGGTGCCACAAAATGTGAAGATGGAGCGCCTCCATTGCCTCAGGTTGGTGCATTTCTTCAGTCAGAAGCTGCTTGCCTGACCTTGGGCCGTTCTTCCGATGCAGCATCGATGGAAAATTTGCATGATAGTGATACTTTGGCATGTGGCAAAGAAAACATCAGGACAGATTTGCAACCTAAGCCTGATGCTGTGCGCCTTGAATTGGATCTTAATATAGTGGATTCTTCGGATGCGGCAGAGCTCAATCCCTTCTTTCCTTACAAGAAGCTGGGGCAGTCGAAAGTTAGTGATCCGTCAGAATGTGGTAGTACAACCGGTGCTATAGGAGAAAGTGAGTCGCACAGAAAGTGGAGAGAAATGAAGCAGAATGGGTTCCTTTCTTCATCTCATGGAACTGCAATCGTGCCTAAACCACGTGGTCGACCCCCCAAAAGGAAAAGGGATGATGAATTCAAAAGGAGCACTTTTACCCAGAATGAACAGACTAACAAATCCATGAAGGTTGCTGCTCCTAGTGGCCTATTATCTGGGCTAAGCCCTGGAATCATAAACCATGTGAGAAATAGCAAGCAAGTTTACTCCATAATAAAGGCAATGGTACACTCTGAGAAGCTCGAGAATCAAAGCCAGCCTGTTTTTATTAGTCAAACAGGCGAAAGAGGGAAAGAAGTTAGTGAGGGAATTCTGGACCAGAAATACGGGGGTGGTTTGACCAAGTGCCATTTCATGATGAAAGGTAACAATACAGTGTTTCACCAAGGGCTGCCTACCGCATCGAAATTCCTTCCAGAGGATGGTGATAATCTGAAATTGCAACTCTCATCAGCAGTCACTATGGCTTCAGACAGGACCTGCAGTACATCAGCCGATGATCTTGCATCTAATCATGATTACATGACTTTATTGTCAGTAAAGGGTATGCTCTATTGCTTAGCTCACTTAACATACATTCTATGAGGACTGCTCTACTTACTATTTCTAGAAATACCCGTATCTGACAGTTTTCTTGCTTTTCCAATGATCAGCGGCCGGTGTTGCTTCTCAGTGGTTGGAGCTACTGCAGCAGGACATAAGAGGGCGCCTTGCTGGTAATAATTCTTGACTTTGAAATAGAATTCGAAGTTATTAGCCTTGCATTCTACTTCAAACTGCTTTCTTCATCCTTGAAGCTTTGAAGCGCAGCAGGAAGAGAGTCAGAAATGCACTTCACACTGAACTGCCCTACCTAATATCAACAGAATTTTCATCTAGTCAAGAGAACGAATCATCCATTGCACATTCTTCTGAAGCTGGATCTGCTGGAAAAACAGTTTCAGAAGCACATGTGGCACGATGGAGGTCTCTTTTTGTTCAGATGGATAGAGCACTTCAGGAGGAAGGGAGGCATCTGGTGAGTTTCTTCAGGAGAGTATATTGTGACATAGGAAAGGACTATATATTGAATCTTGATTTGTTATCATTTGGTGTTCTTGATATCTTGTGTTCTTGATATCTAACACATAAGAGTCTAGGTTCCTTCTCGTTGTTTTTGGTCAGCATAGAAATTACAATCTTGATATTTTAACCCCATTTCATTTTGCTAATATTATACACATATCAATTAGCATATGTATGCATGTTCATTCTGGTAACCTGTGTTTCATTCCTGGCCATGCAAAATACTTATTGCAGGAGAATCGGTTGAAGGAAGTGCAAGAAATGCAATTGAATTGTGATAAAGGCCTGAGACACATGACTTGTGAGGCTCCATTGCTAGGACCAATGGCTGAATTATGGTAAGTTCATCATCACAGTTAACCACAAATGAAATACCCTTTTCCGGATTCATGTGGAAAGCCATGTGTCGATATATGGAACTAAAACAATGTTTAGTACTCAAATAGACAAACCGAAGTCGTTTCACTTTACTCCTGCATAAGTGTCTTGCTGAATAACTGCTAATCTATCTCTTCAGGAAGCTGAAGAACGCGGAGATTTCTGAGAGCGAGTGGGCAGTGCAAGCTGCTGCCGCATCGATCTACTCGACGTGCAATCTGGTCATGAGAACTGAGAACGTGCCTTGCTTTTGATCTCACATTCAGAATTCGTTTTTTGCTTTCTTACTGATCTTCTTTACCTCAGCGTTACCTTAGGTTCTGTTTCTTCTTATCTATAGCCTCCTGTTGAGTAAAGCAGTGGTTTGTGCTGCTTGATGTAACGTGAAACACTCGTGCTGTCTGTTTGTTTCCAACTTACAATTTCACAGTCGCGGGAAAATAACAAATTTGTTTGCGCAATCGTTCCGTCTCCTCTTTTTCGTGATTGCAGAGTATTGTCGTTTGTGACTTGTGATTGCAGTAGTACTCAGTAGTCCGTGCTCTCTTGCTTAACTGCAAATTTTATTGAACTGAAAACTCAGGTGGTAGCACTAGCAGTGGTCGAGATCGAGCATAGACGAGTTTCTCTATTGCGTCAAATCGAACCACTAGAATACATTCAAGTTAAATCTAACGGTTGGGAAAGTGGATGATAGGAAGCTTGTCGCTCCCCAATAAACAAGGGGATGCCCGGCCTCACAAGTCAGTGTCAGTGGACTGGGCCGTTGACCGCACCGTATACCCCACCGGACAGCCAGGCCGGGCAGGTTTAAACCCCTCTCCGCCGTCCCCCCGCGGCCGCCACCCTCCCATGTCCTCCTCCCCCTCCCACCTCCTCGCCCTCCTCCGCCGCAACGCCGCCTCCCCCGCCGTCGCGCTCCGCCTCTTCCTCCACCTCTCCTCCGCCGCCTCCCCTCCCCCGCCCCACTCCACCTCCTTCCTCTCCCGCCTCCTCGCCGCCCACACCTCCTCGCACCCACTCCTCCCATGCTTTCTCCGCCACCTCCTCTCCCTCCCCGACCCCTCCCCCCACCTCCTCGCGCTCCTCTCCTCCTCCCCGCGCCTCCCTCTCTGCATCTCCCTCTCCGCCTTCCGCTCCCTGCGCGCGCTCTCCCCCGCGCCGCCGCCGCCCACCCCCGTCTACAACCGCCTCCTCCTCGCCGCGCTCCACGACTCGCGCTTCGACCTCGTCGAATCGCTTTACAAGGATCTCCTCCTCGCCGGCGCCGCCCCGGATGTCTTCACCCGCAACATCCTGCTCCAGGCGCTCTGCGCGGCCGGCCGCGTGGACCTCGCCCGCAGGGTGTTCGACGCAATGCCCGTCAGGAACAAGTTCAGCTTCGGGATCCTGGCGCGCGGGTACTGCCGCTCCGGGAGGAGTGTGGACGCGCTTGGGGTTCTCGATGGAATGCCGAGGTTGAACCTGGTGGTCTGCAACACGGTGGTCGCGGGGTTCTGCCGGGAGGGCCGGGTGGAGGAGGCCGAGAGGCTGGTGGAGCAGATGCGGGTGCAGGGGCTCGAACCGAACGTGGTCACGTTCAATGCGAGGATCTCTGCGCTCTGCAAGGCCGGGCGGGTGCTGGACGCGTACAGGATATTCAAGGACATGCAGGAGGAGTGGGAGCGGGGTCTGCCGAGGCCTGACCAGGTGACTTTTGATGTGATGTTGAGTGGCTTCTGTGATGCCAGGATGGTGGACGAGGCGAGGTTGCTGGTTGATATTATGAGGTGCGGTGGGTTCCTGAGGAGGGTCGAGAGTTACAACCGCTGGTTGTCTGGTTTGGTGAGGAATGGGAGGGTCGGAGAGGCACAGGAGCTGCTGAGGGAGATGACTCATGACAGCGTCCAGCCTAATAGCTATACGTATAATATTATTGTCGATGGGTTGTGCAAGGAGGGCAAGGCGTTTGATGTGAGGAGAGTGGAGGATTTTGTGAGGAGTGGCGTGATGACACCGGATGTTGTGACTTATACTAGTTTGCTCCATGCGTATTGCTCAAAGGGCAATGCTGCTGCAGCTAATAGGATTCTTGATGAGATGGCACGGAAGGGGTGTGCCCCGAATTTGTTTACCTACAATGTTCTGCTGCAGAGTTTGTGGAAAGCTGGTAGGACTACAGAGGCAGAACAGTTGTTAGAGAGGATGAGTGAGAAAGGATGTAGCTTGGATGCTGCCAGCTGCAATATCATTATTGATGGACTATGCAGAAATGGTAAATTAGATATGGCTATGGACATTGTCTATGGAATGTGGAATGAAGGAAGCTTGGCTCTTGGCAGATTGGGTAATTCATTCCGAAGTTTAGTTAGTGATTCTTCCAGCAGTCAAAAATGTCTTCCTGACCGAATGACTTACTCTACTCTGATCAGCGCATTGTGCAAAGAAGGCAGGTTTGATGATGCAAAGAAGAAATTGCTTGAGATGATAGGAAAAGATATATCCCCTGATTCAGTTATATATGATACCTTTATTCACGAGTATTGCAAGCATGGAAAGACTTCTTTGGCTACTAAGGTTCTGAGGGACATGGAAAAGAAAGGTTGCAACCCAAGCACAAGGACATACAACTTGTTGATTTGGGGATTTCAAGAAAAACACAAGTCAGATGAAATCCTTAAATTGATGAATGAAATGAAGGAGAAGGGGATTTCTTCTAATGTCAGGACCTACAATAGTCTAATAAAGTCCTTTTGCGAACGAGGAATGGTGAACAAGGCTATGCCTCTTTTAGATGAAATGTTACAGAACGAAATCGTTCCTAATGTAACTTCTTTTGAATTGTTGATTAAGGCTTTTTGCAAGATGACGGACTTCTCTGCAGCTCATATGATATTTGATACTGCATTAAGTACATGTGCTCAGAAGGAAGTGCTCTATATCTTAATGTGCACTGAATTCTCTACTTATGGTAGATGGATAGAAGCCAAGAAGATTCTAGAAACAGCACTTGAAATGAGAATTTCTATCCAGAGTTTCCCATATAAGCAGATAATTGTGGGGCTTTGCGAAGTTGGTGAATTGGATCATGCACATAGCCTACTCAAGTTGTTAATAGCTAAAGGGTATTCATTTGATCCAGCAGCATTCATGCCAGTAATAGATGCATTTAGTGAAAGGGGAAAGAAGCAGGATGCTGATACACTGTCAGAAAAAATGATGGAAATGGTAGAACGTGATGATGGTCTTGCAACTGTTGCTGGTGTGATTACCCCGAAAAGCAGAAAACATGAGCGGGACAAGTGTACTGAAAATGATTGGCATGCTCTTTTGCACAGGTATTATCATGGTCCGCTTGTGCTGTGTTTGTGAGATTCTTCTTTTGTTTATTTGCATGCAAGTTTTCTGCAATGCTTAGAATATAATTTAGTGTTTCAAAACTAATTAATTCAAAGCATATGTACTTAGAACTTAGAAAGGCAAGCTATTCTAGCAAGAAAATTGGGTCTTCACTTTCTTTTTTCGTTTCTTGGACTTGAGTTGCAATGACTTACTTCGTTGTTGATGCACAGAGATGACAGTGCTCGCACAATTATGAAAATTACCAAGAGAGTGCGGACAGGATGGGGTCAAAGAGGCAACATATATGAGCATAAACAGCAGCAGAATGATGACTTTTATGTACTAGAGAACACTGGCTGAGTAAGTCTCTCTCTACCCTAGACAATTGACATGTATGGAAAGTTTGATAACTTGCTTGGGACTAGCTATGCAGCTCGAAAACATATCTGTTATTGGAAGCTTCAATATGATTAGCTACTCATATTAAGTAGATCCCAGTATAGGTGAGGTGACTGTAGTATAGTGTAATATATTTCTTTTTACCATCTAGTCAGAGAGACCTTCAGTGGTAATCATCCTTTGATTGGGTGCTGTGTTCTCTAACCATTTCGAGATCCGTGATATAATGGTATGCACATTGCTCAGTTTTGATTAGGTAAACAAATACAGGCCCTGATCAAGTGTCTAGACTCTAGACAACTTGTCTGTGCCTGCAGAGTCCAGGTTATTTCTATCAGACAAAGGTGGTCTGTTTGTACATTATTGAGGCACTATGATAGTTCTAACAATCCACTGACATGTCATGGGTGTGGTCATGTTAAGAAATCTGGGAATGATTGCTTATATGGCAACAATATTAACAAGATTGTTGCAAAGAATAGGATAATCATTTGGCATTATTTGTTTTGTTGTGCAGGTGGGTTATGTAATCTCATCAAATTATTAAGAACTGCAATGTTCTTTCATTGTATACTACCCTTTCGGACAGAGCTGATGGTTAAAGCAATTGTGACAAGAAAGGCTGTTAGGGGGATCTCATCCTATATCCTGTAAGTTCTGCAATTAATTACATGTTCAATCATGCACTTTTTAAAAGGTAATCATGCACTTTTTGACACTGTTGGGGAGCTCAACCTATGTCTGGTATGTTCAGGGGGTTCATGCATTCATCTCGCTCTTTAGATTAACAGTGAAGTAGTTATTGTTACCGACTCAACTCGTTCACAAGGGAAAAATGTATTCTCAAGTTATTTTTATCATGTCGGGTTCATGCATTCTTGGAGATATTAAATTGAAAAATCTATCTATAAGTTTGGCATTCAGATCGTTGATGTACTACTATGAAGTGTAAAATTTGAAATTAGATTGATCTCTGTTCCTTTTCTCATTAAAACTTCGATATTTCACTTCTTTCGTTGGGGTTTGCGTAATTATTTCAAACTTTTAGGTTTCCAATGAATGGATGTTAGGCTATATGTAGATTAGTCTCACCGGTTTAAGCCTGAGTGCTGTTGATCAGAAATTAAAGATCTACAGTTCTGAGATGTGAACTGGCGGTGCTTGCAACAATTTATGTAGAACAATTTGATTTATACAGCTAAGTTCATTGCTTCTCAACATTCTATTATTCCATTTCTTGCTCGTTGTTGTATAGAGATTCACTGCTGAATTGGAGGACTGATTGACAATGGATGTTGTACACAGCTGCATACCCCGTTGATGTTGTGCCAGACTTGGAACTTGGTGAGTATTAGTGACCTGTTTTGAGCTACCAATTTTGTTTGTTTTGTATATTTGTTCCTTTCTTGGACTTTGTTATCTAGTACACGAGCTGTTGGTGTATAATGCACAACTTCATTGATTCATTCTGACATGATTGCAGCTAACGATCTCTGCATGTGCAAACGGTAATAGAGACAATTAAGGGTTATATTTTTTGAGCATACATTAGGTTTAATGTAATTAGATCTGACATGTGCCATCAAGTCAAAATCTGTCAGGAAAACAATAGGTTGCTTTGTTCCTTCTCATTCTGTGCCAACTAGGGATGAGTTCCTGTTCTTTTGTACGTCACAGCTAATTTTCTGTTATGAGCCAATTCAATGAAGACAGGCTTTACTTAGATCTTTGAAGTCCACGCGTAAGCTAGCTAGATGTCCATAGCAAGTAAACAACTCAAACTATTTCTTCTGGCCCTGGCGTGATATAATTGTTTGCGGCCCCACCGCTTGTTCCTGGTCTCAAATTCCAGGATCATCTATAGACCACAAACAACCTCCTTTCCTGCCTTCCTTTCAACCTTCCTACAGTTAGTTATACTTACACGCGCATGTGATGTGGTCATAGGAGCAGCCTTAAGAAGCCAAGGGATGAGGAGAATGCGCTTTCTTCAGGCATGGACATCGCTGAACTCCCTTCTGACATTCTTGTGGAGGTGACTGCAAACATCACCACGAAATCGACGACGCCCCTCAACGATATTGTCAACCTCAGGCGATCGTAAGTCAATTGTTTCTGATCTTCTCAGTGTGCTTTCATGCAAAATACAGTAACTGTGAAATGCATGTCCTGCATGTGCAGGTGTGAGGTGTTCCGTGATGTGATGCGACGACGGTGAGGAAGGTGGGGCGGTGCATGGCAGTGCACAAGGAGTGGGGGCTGCACTGGTGGGACAAGGTGAGGTTCCTCTCGGTGCCCCGGCAGTGTGCGACAAGCGGCAATCCCGAGGCATCCTACATCCTTGGATTGGTAACGTCTGAAACACAGAATTAAATAGAACTGCATGGCACAGACAGAAGTTATCTTGATTTCGCCATCTCTTTTGCTAGGAGGAATTCTGCAACTGGAGAAGAAAGGCGAGCGGGCTCTGGCACCTCCACTGTGCCATGGAGCGCGGCCATGTCGCTGCGGCCTACATGATTGGCATGATTATGTTGCACGACTCGCACTCGCTGTCGATGGACAGAATCGAGCAGGTGCTAGAATGTTTGGAGGGGGTACATGCATCTGCATCCACTGGCCCAAGAACAAGGCGCAGGATTGCTTCCGTACGCTGACAGGCTGCGTCGGTCATGAGAAGGCTAAATGATGCGCCGCTGGATGATGG
Organism: Hsuehochloa calcarea; assembly: GCA_036346395.1. Lineage (NCBI taxonomy): Eukaryota > Viridiplantae > Streptophyta > Magnoliopsida > Poales > Poaceae > Hsuehochloa > Hsuehochloa calcarea. The sequence continues at coordinate 3,220,135 of CM070596.1, read as the reverse complement.
CTAAGCCTCCAAGTCCATGTGTGAATCCGTGGTGCGGGGAGATGGAGATGTCGGAAGCCTGGGACGAGGGCGACGGCGAGGAGAGGTGGTTCTGCAGCCGGATGTGTAGGTGGAAGCATGAGTACTGCAATTTTGCTAAGAAGATTTAACAATTTGAGGATGTGTCTCCCCTCTGGCCCTCTCGTGGTGTAGTGTAGGACATTATGACGGTGTACAAGACTGCAAGTTTGCGGATTGAACTGATGTCATGATAGGCTTAGGTTTTTTGACTTTTAAGCTACACAAAAAGCTGAAACAAATAGGGCCGATGTCCTTCCTCTACGCTGACAAGTTAGTATTGGGACTGTACTAGCATTAAATTTAAAATTGCTCTTTACTGCAGTGATTTTCCCCCTGCTTTTTTTTTCTTTCTAAATTATTATGAATGGCGTGTTTAAATTTCAGTTGACGTGGTACCGCGGCTATTATTGAAGTTCGAAGATTTTGATGTTTGTGATTTTGGACATTAATGAGTTTGTAAAAATAATATGAGTATTACGGTAGGAACTATCTTTTGTTGAGTGGTGGAGTTGTAGGTGTATGACTCTATCATTAGTGTTTAAACCCTGGTGCTTATTATTGCTTATTATTATACACACACGAGTACATTTTAGTAGGATTTTTGTGAGATTTTGAATTTATCCCGTCTTTGTCTTTCTAAGAGTGCTTGTGTGTGTGTTAGTGATGGTATGTGCGTGGACATCTTTCTTATAATAGCAAAAAAAGAGTACTATGGTAGATGAAACAAATGTTTGTATGCGTAGTAATATTTGTCATCTTGTTCCAATCTAATATAGCGTATCTCCTAGCATTTCTGTGAGTACAGTGGGCAGGTTGGAGAGGTCATGGTATCTCGAGTGGCTTTCACATGAGTAATTGGCTAAAATGATACTATTGTATGATGAACTAGCAAAAATAGCTCCTACACGAATGAACAAAAGTGGCATCGATTTTGCACTCAAATGACACAGTAGGGGCTACTGCGTCCTAGACCCGTAGTAGGCCACGTGGAGGGCTTCTGTTCGGCGGTAGGCCACTTGCTGCGCGGTGGGGACGTGGCAAGGAGATCCGGGCTGTGGGGGCATGTAGCATCCAATTTTTCGTTTTCGTTTAGGAGTTCAAAATTTGTTTGAATTCAATTGCTCAATCAATTTATCTCAAAATTCAAAACTTCAATTTTTGGAATCCTCATTTTCTCTTGAGCCTTGACCCCTTTCTTTCCTTCCCCTGACCTGACCCAACCGACCTTCCTCCCTCGCCGCGCTCCTGCACGGCAACGCACCCAGGTTCTTCCCCTCCCCCAGTGCATCCCCATACCCTTGCCTTCCCCCCTGGCCGCTCCATTGCCACCCAGGTGCATTGCACATGTGCCCCTGCGACATGCGCCGCCGCTCGAGCCGAGCTGAGCCCAGCTCCATCCCCCCGGTTCTTCCCCCTCCTTTGGCTATAACAAGCCTTGGTGCACCTCCCTTGCCCTTCCCCATCTTCTCCCCCTTCTTCCCAAACGCCAAGAGCAGAGGAACGCCAGAGCTCCACTACCGCCGTGCGCCTCTACCGGCAAACTACCCTCCGGTAAGTTTTTCGCCGCTTCGACCACGTCATCCGGTGCGCCATAGCACGAGGAATCTCTCCCCAAGCGGTTTCATCTTTGGTCCACCGCCGCCGCCGTATTTTGCCTCCCCTTCGCCTCTGGTCGGCACCTTCTCCACTGTCGTTCGCCGTCTACCGACCTCCTTCCGACCAGGATGTAGTTGAACCACCTTCTGACCACGTGTAGTCGAACCTCCTTCTGACCAGGGTGTAGTCGAACCACCCTCCGACCAGGTATTTGAACCTCCTTCCAACCAGGTAGTCGAAACCTCATGTTGTCGAACCTCCTTCTGACCAGGATGTGGTCGAACCTTCTTCGACCAGGTAGTCGAACTTCCTTCCGACCAGGGTGTAATCGAACCACATTCCGGCCAGGTAGTCGAATCTCCTTCTAACCAGGCAGTCAAAACCTTCTGTTGTCGAACCTCCTTTCGATCATGGTGTAGTCAAAGCACCTTCCGACCAGGTAGTCGAACCTTCTTCCGACCAGGTAGTCGAAACCTCCTGTTGTCGAACCTCCTTTTACCAGGATGTAGTCGAACATCCTTCCGACCTGGTAGTCGAAACCTCCTGTTGTCGAACCTCCTTCCGATCAGGATGTAGTCGAACCTCCTTCTGACTAGGATGTAGTTGTGGATATCATGGGGATATGCTCTAGATCTTAGGATGATGTGACAATTGGCAATGACGTTAATGGTTTGTCGTTTTATGTGTTTTCGGCAAAGTTGGCATGCTGTCAGGCCAGAATCGGTCTGACCGGCCAGGGTGGCCGGTCTGACCGATCCATGGCTGGTCTGACCGGCCTTGGTGGCAGTCGGACCGGCCTGTTACAGAAAGTGAGAATTGAGCTGGGCCAAAAATAGAGGGTGTAGGCAAGAGAGGGGATTTTATTGCACTTGGTCCCATAATTTTTGGAGTCTCTAGTCAAAAGTTCTATTGGTTTGAAATTTCCAGTAGGTTTCACTTTTCAGAGGTTGAAAATCGGCTAAGGCATTGCTGGCGGTCTGACCAGCTCATAGGTGGTGGTCAGACCGGCCCTAGGGGCAGTCCGACCGGTTTTCACTTTGTTCGTCACCCGGTGTGGCGGCGATATTCGTGTGTTAGGTCAAAGTCATGAGTTTCAGGGCATATATTTTGCATGATGCATGTTTTGACTAATATGGGTCAAGTTGTGAAGAACTTGTTTCCAAATTCGGTTTACTTGTCTATTATTGTGCAGGTTGCTTGGTGGTCAACGACGGTCAAGAGCGAGGATGATCGGGACTAGTCTTAGAGAGCTGAGGTCCAGAACGATCGACGATGCCGTGTGAGGTCAATGTACTTAAGCGTGGTGCAAGATGGACAAGGGTGACCTATTAGCTAATTCGAGGCACAAGATGGCGCAAGGTGTAGCTAGTTAGGTCAAGGGATGTAAAAGACGACACATTAAAATGCATACGTAAGTGTCCCATTTGTTTTGGGTCTTAACGGGAGTCCAATAGAGTCAAACTTCTAGAAGGTCTAAGCCTCCACTATAAATAGAGTCAAATTTTGTAAACACTAATTTTCTTAGGGAGAGGGAGGTGGTTGCACCTCTGCTTCGTCTCTTTTGTAATTTTTGTAAACCCTAATTTTCTTAGGGAGAGCTTTTGTGGAGGCTATGGTTCTTGATAGTTTGATGTGATTTTTGTGCTCTTGGATTGAGCATTGTCCTCCATTGATGGAGTGGCTGTAAGCCCAGATCATATCAATCAATCAAAGGAAAGTTTGATCAATGTTTTGTCTCATTGCGTTCTTTCTCTCTATTTGATGATTTTTGGTCTTTCTTTGATCCGCGAGTTTTTAATTGAATTCTTCACGTGATCTAGCTTGCTGTGACGTGTGGAAACCTATCTAGGATCATCTTGATCATCAATTACCCACGAGCAAGATCTTGGATCAAGTTTTCGTTTTGACCCGGTTTTGAACCCTTCTTTGATCAAACGGAAAAGGATCTTGATTCCTCCAAGAATTATCATAATCTTCAATTGGAATAGGTCCCTGATATCATAGAGAAGGTGTGTTCCAAGTTTCATCAAGTTTGGATTAGTAGATCAAAAGTTTCATCTATTTACATCTTCGTCATCGGGTTTTTCAATGCATCGAGGACGCGGTCGATCGCTTGCGTGCCACCCCATGGCCACCGGTCAGACCGGCTGGAAATCGGTCCGACCGCCCAAGGTTAACGGTCCGACTGGTAGCCCACTGATGTGTTTTAATCTTTGTTGTTTTTGTCGTTTTGCTTAGGGGTTTATATTGGATTCAATATTAGTCTTCCATTGCCTTGATCTTCATAGCTTCCATAGCTCTTTGATGTGTTTTCATTATCTTATTCACCCTCTCTAGTTGTTTTTGTCGTTCCGACCGTTGCTTAGGGTCGAACCTTTATATTGTCGAACCTTCTTCCGACTAGGATGTAATCGAAGCTCCTTCCGACCATATGTAGTCGAACCAATGAACAGTAACCAAAACCCTAATTATTGGATTTTCTCTTTCGACAGAAATGGTTTAGGCTATAACTTTCACATACAAACTCCAAATCGAATAATTTTTATTTCTAAATTCAACACCTTTCTTTTGGCTCTAGTTTGGTAATTTATGGATTTTATTTGAAATTGTTATACTTATTTTTCTCTTTTCGTACGTATATATTCTAGTGTTTCCGAAGAGTTCTTGGACCCGTCGGCCAAAGCCACTCAAAACTTCGTCGAAGGCAAGTCATAGACTTTTGATCATGTCATACCCATTTTATAAAAAGTATATTGTTTTATATCAGCATGCATTGCTATTTTTATATTAATTATTTCTGGGAGTAGTTAAATACCTAGTTGACCATATGACTCCTTGAATAATTGTAAATGATATATTGATATGTACCCTTGGACACCATAGGTTGAGTAATCTTAGTTGAACATTACTGTAATACCAACATGAGTGCGTATTATGCTTAGTCATGGTTTAGTTATGCGATGGTCTCTCGATCACATGATTCAATGATGATAAATTTGACTTAATGATATATAAAATTGTGGCAGAGCTACTATTGATAAAATTTGTTGTGCTATGGCAAGGGTTGTCATTTGGTAGGGTTGAACCAAAAATGATTTCATACTCACGTGAATAATCGTGCAATAAAGGGGGAGAATTTTGGGATATGGTTGCCTTGCCTGAGTAGTCACTAAGGAACTAACTTTGTGCGTCATTGATCTGGGCTATACCATAGAACCACATGTCCAGGGTGGGGTGGACCTGGCCAACTAATTAACAATATTTTGAGTCGGTTCTGTTTGGGTTGTTAAGCGGAGCAAGAGGGGACCCAGAATGACAAATCATTAGCGAGCAGAACCGAGTCAAAATAGAGCTTTGTAAAAGCCTTGTGATAATCACTTAGTTGTATGCCTTCGGAAGCGTGTCATGTTTGACATTATGAGATGATTATCGCTTGTGGGTCAAGCTGTACAACTTTGTAGTGTTAAAAACTATACAAATAGTTGTGTCCCCGGTTATGGACAATGCCTAGTGATTTCACACAAGGTGTAGATTTTCATAAAAATATTGGAATGGTTTGGTTGGGAAGCGATCTAGATGTGGTTGATGGTTGGGAAGTGAACCGAGGTGTTCACTAGTTGTTTCAAAGAACTTGATTACTTATGTATTAATCTTTTGAATTATGCTTTACAATTTACTTATTGTATTTAATGCCAATACCGCTTTCAGCAAATTAAACATAAATATATACTTGTTTAAGCCTTGCATGAATACTATTTGCATATATTTCCCTACGACTTGCTGAGTACTTTATGTACTCATGGCTATACGCCATTTGTTGACCAGTCGCCGAAGAAGAACCAGGGAGCACTGAGTTCTACGAGGAAGATTGCTTTGAAGACTATGCGAGCTAGGCCCTATCCTCCACTCGATTGTTTATGGGCACGTCGGATGGCTACCATGAGACATTTTGGTTTCTGCTGTAAGTTTATCTTTTGTTGTTAAGCCCTGTGTGGCAACCTATGTAAGACTTGACCATTATGTCCTTTCGCTACAAAGTAATATTACTTTGTATGCTTCATAGATATTTTGTTGTATGGATATGATTACATAGATGTTGCAACTGTGTGAGCTAGCTACTGATCTAAGACTAGTTCGGAATACACAGAGGGCTCGGGTTCAGCGACTCGAGGTCCCGACAGGGCATGGGAGGGCGCCGAGGGAGAAAGACCGGCTGGGCCGGGCCATGGGAAGCAAAGAAAGGGGCCAAGGCCCAAGAGAAAATGAGGATTCCGAAAATTGAAGTTTTGAGTTTTGAGATAAATATATTGAGCACTCGAATTCAAACAAATTTTGAACTCCTAAACAAAAATGAAAAACAAGATACTACAAATCCTACCATCCTTAAAAGGAATCTCGATCCCGAGATTCGGGCTGACTAGGGAATAGGTGTGAAAACTCGAGCCTTCAAGTCTTCTTCACGTTCCTTGGTGGCTTTCTTTTGAGTGTGATTGCTCCACCGTACCTTGCAGAAATAGATGATCTTGCTTCTCGTCACTTGCTCTACCACTTCCAAAATCTTGACGGGTTGTTCCTTGAAGGTGAGATCTTCTTGTAGATCCACTGCTTCTAACGGCATCTGCTCCTCTTGCACATTCATACACTTCTTCAATTGAGACACCTAGAAGACGTCATGCACATCTGAAAGCTGAGGTGGGAGCTCCAACTTGTAAGCAACTTCTCCTCTTCTGGTTAGAACTGGAAAAGGTCCAATGTATCTTGGTGTGAGCTTCCTGCTTACTCTGAAGAGACACATTCCTTTGAGTGGTGAAACCTTCAGGTACAAGTGATCTCTAGGTGCGAAAGCTAAGTCTCAACGATGGTTATCGGCATAACTTTTCTGCCTGGACTGTGCCGACCTCAACTTTTCTCTAATTGACCGAACTTGATCTTTGACTTCCTTCAAGATATCTGGTCTGAGTACTTGTCCTTCATTTGTTTCGGTCCAATACAAGGGTGTTCTTTATTTCCTTCCGTAAAGAGCTTCAAACGGGGATATTTGTAGGCTTGATTAATAACTCTTGTTGTATGAAAACTCTGCATAAGACAGACTTTGGTCCCAACTAGTCTTGTTTGCTAGAACGCAGGCTTTCAGCATATCCTATAGGATTTGATTTAATCTTTCTATTTAGCCATATGTCTGTGGATGGTAGGATGTACTGAAATTTAGATTAGTGCCCAAAACGTCATGTAGTTTCTGCCAGAATCTTGAGGTGAACTGGGATCCTCGATCCGACATAATCTTCTTTGGTACACCATATAGACATACCATTTTTGTCATATGCAATTTTGCAAGTCTGTCTCCTAAGTAGGTAGTCTTGACTGGAAGAAAGTGTGTAACTTTTGTTAGACGATCTACAATTACCCAGATAGAATCATATCCAACTCTTGTTCTTGGTAGACCGGGATAAAATCCATACTAATTTCTTCTCATTTCCATTGAGGCATCTGCAAAGGTTGCAAGAGTCCAGTAGGTCTCTGATGCTTGGCTTGAACTCGCTGGCAAACATCACACTGTGCTACATACTCTGTAATCTCTCACTTCATGCTAGGCCACCAATATAACTCCTTGAGATCTTGATACATCTTGGCACTTCTGGGGTGAATGGAATATAAGGTTTCATGTGTTTCCTTGAGTATCAACTGCTTAAGCTTTTTCTAGTCCGGTACACAGATAAGTTCTCAAACAAAATGGTTCCTTACTCATCTTCTGAAAATCTTATAGATTTACCCTTCTTCATGTTACTCTTGATCTCCTTGACATCAGCATCTTCAAGCTGAGCTTTCTTGATTTGATTCTACTGACTAGGTTGAACTTCCAAAGCAGCTAAGTAACCTGCTTCAACCAATTTAAGCTTGAGCTTCTGAGTTCTTCTTGCAGTGTTAGCTGACTTTCCTTGATCATCAGAGTATTGCAGTAGACCTTTCTACTTAAAGTATCTACTACAACATTTGCTTTGCTTGGATGATAATGGATTCCTATGTTGTAATCTTTGATCAACTCCAACCATCTTCGTTGCCTCATATTAAGCTCAGCTTGAGTGAAAATGTACTTCAAGCTTTTATGGTCAGTGTAAACTTCACAGCGATTATAAATGAGGTAATGACGTCATATCTTCAAAGCATGCACCACGGCAGCCAACTCTAAGTTTTGAGTGTGGTAGTTCGCTTCATGAGGCCTCAACTGACGGGAAGCATATGCTACTACCTTCATTTCTTGCATCAGGACACAACCGAGACCTTGTCGTGACGCATCACATAAAATCTCAAAATCTTTTTGAACATCAGGTAAGATCAACACTGGAGCGGTGGTCAAACATTTCTTCAGTTTTTGAAAACATTGCTCACATTCTAGCATCCAAGTAAATTTCTTTTCCTTCTTCAGCAACTGAGTGACAGGTCTTGCTATCCTGAGAATTATTCTATAAATCGGCGATAATATCCTGCCATACCAAGAAAACTTATGATCTGATGTATTGTCTTGGGTGACTCTCAGTTAAGCACATCCTTGACCTTGCTAGGGTTGACAGTGACTCCTTCTACAGACATGACGTGTCTCAAGAAAATAACTTCCTTCATTCAAAACTCACACTTGCTGAACTTGGCATAGAGTTGATGATCTCTAAGCTTATTTAGAACTAAACGGAGGTGCTCTTAATGTTCTTCCTTACTCTTGGAGTATACTATAATATCGTCAATAAAGACAATGACAAATTTATCCAAATATTACATCAATACTTTATTCATCAAGTTCATAAAGTAGGCAGGGGCATTGGTCAATCCAAAAGACATGACCGTATACTCATACAACCCATACTGGGTTGAGAAAGTTATCTTAGAATATCCTCCTGACGAATCCTTAGCTGATGATATCCTAATCTTAAATATATCTTGGAGAACACTCCGACTCCCTTCAACTGGTTAAATAAATCATCAATCCTGGGCAGAGGGTACTTGTTCTTGATGGTGACTTCATTGAGTGAGCGATAATCCACACACATCCGCTGGGTACCATCCTTCTTTGCAACAATGATCATTGAGGCTCCCCAAGGTGAAGAACTTGGTCGGACAACACCTTTATCTTGCATCTCCTCGATCTGCTTCTTCAGCTCAACTAAATCGTTGACAGACAAACGGTAGGGTCTCTTGAAAATAGATGAAGTTCTAGGAACTAGGTTGATGACAAACTCTAAATAGATGAAGTTCTAGGAACTAGGTTGATGACAAACTCTATGTCCCTGTCTGGTAGCATTCCGGGTAAATCATTAGGAAAGGCATTGGGAAAATCTCTAACCACTCGAGGAGGCTTCCAAATATACAGCCTTGATACTACAAACTAGTGATCTCCGAGGAGGCTTCAAATTTTACTTTGGTTCCAACCGGACTGATCAAAGTGATGCTTCGACCACCCCAATCCAAAATTGTTTGGTGACAAGCAAGCCAATCCATATCCAAAATTGCATCTAACGACTTGGTGTCAACGATTATGAGGTTAGCTGAAAATTCTACCCCTTCTATGATTACTTTAACTTTTAGACAACCCTGGTTCGTACTCAACTCCGAACCGGGTGACTGAACCAATAAAGCATTATTAAGAATCAAAACCTTTAGCTGATGTTGTGTGGCAAAACTATGAGAAACAAACAAATGTGAAGCTCCAGAATCAAACAAAATAGTAGCACGTGCTAAATTAACTAGAAACTTACTCAGCACGACGTCTGAGGCTATCTGGGCTTCCTCCACTGTGACATGGTTCACACGGCCTCTCCCAAAAGGCTAAGGGGTCTTGACTGCTCAAATGAAGTCTGAGGTGCTCCACGTCCTGCTCCTACTATGGGGGTTATGGTCAAAGTAGCTCCCAAGTTGAGCCTTGACAAGAGTTGGACCTTGCTTCTACGGACAGTTGCTAGCATAGTGTCCTAATTGCTGGCAGTTGAAGTAGGTGATTCTTGTGGTATGATTGTTGTTTCTTGGCTGCTGGTTGTTGGTATTGTTGTTGCCGAAGCTTCGAAATCCTGGAGTAGCTGGGTGAGGTGCAGTCGCGGGGGTCCTAAACGCCACAGAGGAGCGAAGCGGGCAGGATGCTGCACATTCATTTTGGCTCTCTGCGGTTGATTATGATGAACACCATGCTATATCTTCTCCCTCTTACAAGACTCATCAAGCTCACGATGAGACTCCTCTATGAGCATAGCCTTGTTTACTAGGTGCTAAAATCCACATAGTCATTGCCAACGACTTGAACCTTCAAGTTAGGGTTGACTCCTCGCTTGAAACGCTTCTAACGCGCATCATCCGTGGAAACATCCTTTTGAGCATAACGAGAAAGTTGGATGAACTTGTTGAGGTACTCACTGACTGACATGTTTCCTTGATGCAGCTCACGAAACTCGTTCTTCTTTATTTCCACCTTGCCATCAGGAATATGAGAGTGGCGGAAAGCTTACGAAAACTCAGCCCAATTGATGTTCAGGTGGTTTTCATGGGCGGCACAGTAATTCTCCCACCATTCCACAATAGTACCTTCAAGCTAGTGTGCGGCATACATAACCTTCTTGTGGTCGTCACACCGGGTGATGGCGAGCTTCTTCTCGATAGGGCTCGGAGGAGCTAGAGAAAGTAGGTGGATGGGTCCTCATGAACTTTGCCAACCTTGACTGAGGAAAACTTGGTGGTGGTGGAGGTGGCATGGTAGTTGCTTGATTGTTCTGGTTCAAATTGCGACTAGAGCAACAACGGTCTGGTTCACTGCGCCTAGGTTGCCATAAACTGACCCAGACCCTGATATGCTACTGTGGTCGAAGGGGGTGGTGTATTGGGATCCACAGGTTCATTCTGACTTTCAGAGTTATGGGTCTGAACTATTTGCAACAAATCTTCACAGGCTTAATCGACGAGATGAAGAAAACACGGTAGGTGAGAGGGAATAGCATAGTAGACGAGAGAACAAGGGAGAAACAGAATCACCTAACTGGGGAAAACCGGTAAAACTCAAATAACAAATAGCTAAAAAGCTATTAAGAGGCAATAAAGATGACACTCACTCAAAAGATCCTATACAGACTAAACGATACTAAAGCTAAGAAGGGTAAATTTGCTAAAGTTGTGGATATCATGGGGATATGCTTATGATCTTAGGATGATGTTACAATTAGCAATGTCGTTGAAGGTTCATCGAATCACGCGATTTCGGTAAAATTTCAGTTCTGTCAGGTCATAGGCGGTCAGACCGGCCAGTGGCGGTCCGACAGGCGGCCGGTCGGACCGGCCATTATAAATATTGGAGTTTGGAGCTGGGCCAAAAATAGAGGGTGTAGGCGAGAGAGGGGATTCTCATACACTTGGTCTCATAATTTTTGGAGCTTCCAGTCAAAAGATCTATAAGTTTGAAATTTTCAGAGAGCTTTCGATTTTCAAGGGTTGAAAATTGGCTAAACCCTAGCTAGGCGGTCTGACCGGCCAGAGGGCGGTCAGACCGTGTCGGGACCCAAATATGCAAATCTGGACCCTCTGTGTATTCGGCACTAGTCCAGGATCACGCTAGTGCACACAGTGTCAACATTGATGAAATATCACATTCATACAACGAATATAAGAATAAACGAGTACTTTAAATAACAAATAACTGTTGGGACCTTACGGTCGAGTTTTACATTTATTAAGCCATGCAAGGCTGACAATAAAGAAATAAACTGCAGCGGAAACGAAATAAACTCCGGTAGGCTCCCATCAATTTACCACGAACCGATCGATCAAGACCCTAACGTTCAACCTTCGAGAACTCCTCTTCAAAAGCAAAGACGACTCCTCCACTTCTGTTGATTTATTTAGCAAGAGTGAGTACACACCGTACTCGCAAGTCATACCACAGAATGCATTTATACATGATGACTTATTCCAAAGGAATGGCTTCTGTGGTTATTTTGCAGAAATGCAACATTTGCAATTGAATACAAATAATAGATTGAAAGCGTAATTCAAAACAAATAGACAATAATAATTTAACAATTGATTTCACAAAGGACACACAGTCTAATCAAGTTATTCACACAGCTGCCCAAGTTATCTCACACAGCTGAACCTTCCCAATTGTTTTTATGAAAATCTACCCCTCGTGTGAAATTCCCGAGCATGTCCATAACCGAGGACGCGGCTATTCGAATAGATTGGTTTAAACACTCTGCAGAGGTTGTACACTTTACCCACACGATGAAACCAACGGATCGAGTTGATCACAACAAAACCTTTCGAGACTTCATCTCAAACAATGACACTCTGGTGTGCTTTATCGCCATTCAATTTGTACACACACCCTTGGAACGACACACACCATTGGACAGGATGCAATAACTGTCCGCGATGTGACATATCACACCTCCACCCATCACATAGCTTAAATACAACCTGAGTTGTCAATGTCAAGACTCCATAACTTACTAAGTCAGCCCAAATTTCATACTAGGCATGTGGTCGTGCATGTAAGGCCCAGTTCAATGGCGCACAAAGTTAAGTCCTTAATTGACTAAGGCAAGACTTCCGCTTTAACCCAAATCACAAAGTTTATAACACACGATCCACCATTCACACAGTAATCCACCACTTGCCTCGGTCTAAATCTTTTCCCACCTGTTGATTAAGTGCAACACATGCCACCAACGAGTAATAGCACACAAAGACACACAGATTCATCACACGCAGTTCATAATCACTTATTCAAGTTCATAATTGCAACTCTCACATGAAATGATGACTGTGGCATGGCTAAGCGGTCTAATCGTATCTAACCAACCCACGTTGGTGCTACGATAATACCAACTAATAATTAATCAACCTAGGGTGACAAAAGATCATGGCATACAATAGACAAGGTGGCATAACAATTTGGATTAATAACTACACCCAAAAGCATTTAAATAAATACTTGAAATAGAATGCAATACATTGAAACAAAGTATTTTGAAAACTGGGTTCAAAATGATCAAAGGTATAACTTGCCTTGGAATAGATCTAGATATTGGTCTTGGTCTTGAGGTGCTCCTTCTTCTGCAAAATTCCCCGAAGTATCGACGTCTACTCGCAAACGAGACAAAAGAAAACAAAACAAATAAATAACAGAGGCAAAATAAACTCCAAAAATTAAATAAAATTCATAAATAAATAGATCTGAATTTTATATGAATTTACAAATTTGAATGGGCTCAATTGGACTTCGGATGCAAAAGATATGGGCTTTGGAAGATTGGAAAAATCAATAAAACCCTAAATTGGATTTTCTCGAATTTCCCGAATTATTTTTATAAAGGAAAATCGAATTATTGCGCAATGCTTGCGTCAGCCGAGGAAAAAGAATTAATTTAAATCCGTACTGACAGGTGGGCCCCACCTGTCAGCCTCTCGGCTCACGGTGGACTGGGTCCTCCGAGCCGAGGAAGAGCTGGCGCGGTGAACCGGGAGGCGTGGCGCTGATGCGGCAGCCACGTAGGCGACACGCCCGACAGAGAGAGGATGTGGCTGCGCGCGTGGCGCACCACGAGGCAAAACGACGGCGACACTCCGGCGACCACGGATCGCGGCGGATGACGGCGACTTCGGCGGTGGCGAGGTGCGCTCTGACTCGGTCACGACTGGCGATTCAGTGACGCGGCTTCTTCGCGGGGATGACCGAGCAGCGGCGCGACACGAGGAGCAGGGCGAGCGATGCGGTGATGGCGGCGACGACGGCGGCGGCTTCGAGGGCAACGAGCGTCGCGATAGGGTTGCCCTTGGCGAGGCGAACTCTCGGGCGGGCTCGGTGGTGGTGGCTCACCGGTGGTTACGCAATCCGGCGAGGAAACTCGCGGCGGCCGAGGTTGAAGCTTCGATTCCGCGAAATGACGATGATCTAGGGTTAGCGGTGTGGGCAAAAGGCGGCGGCGGATGCGATCCTCGTGACACGGCGCGGCTTTAAATAGTCCCGAGAAACCCTAGAATCCAAGTCGGAACGGCGGCGACGCGCGGAAGAATCGAACGAAGTCCCGATCGAAGACGATGAACAAGAGTTTGGTGGGACCCACTTGTCACGGCAGCGCTCGGACGAAGGTGTGTGGAAAGAACGACACCTCGGCCGGTCCCACTTGACAGAGAGACGCGAGGCGCGCGAAGCGAAAGCGGCGGCGGATCGACCGAACGGACACGCGGCGAAGATCCAATGGGCAGGCGAAAACGCGGCGGCGGCAATGACGATGTTGATCCAACTACCGATTGAGCGGGCGGAATAGTGTTGGGCTTCGCCCAAGATCGTTCAAGGATTTAAAATAGATTTTTCTTTTAAATAAATCCGAGAAAATGCAAATAGCAATTAGAAAATAGCAAATGACTTTGGAAAAATTCGAAAAATTCTATAAAATATAACCAAGCACATAGAATCTAAATAAAATAATTTTGACAATTGTTGATGTTGGGATTAAGCATATTAAATCAATTTGTCCTTAAAGTCCATATTAAGCTTTTTAAATTAATATTCAATTAAAACCAATTGATGAATTTTCTTGCTACCAATATTTAAAAGATTTTAAAACTCTGAAATTTGGGATGTTACAGACCGGCCATTGAATGGCGGTCTGACCAGTTTTCACTTGTATCGCTTCGGCTCGTTTGTTTGTTTGTTTGTTGAGTCAAGTTAACGAGTTTCAGTGCATATATTTTGCATGATGCATGTTTTGACTAACGTGGGTCAAGTTGCGAAGAACTTGTTCCCGGAATCGATTTCTTGGTCTATTGTTGTGCAGGTTGCTTGGGGGTCAACGACGATCAACGGTAAGGATGATCGAGACTAGGCTTGGTGAGCTGAGGTTCAGAATGATCGAGGATGCCGGGTGAAGTCATTAGATTCGAGCATGATGCAAAATAGACAAGGATGACCGAACGGTAAGTTCGGTGCGACGTGTTGCATCAAGCGGCGCGGGGGTCGTTGCAAGTGCCATGGTGGTTTCGGTGGGAGTCGGACGGGAGAGACTTGCTGACATGATGAGAGCCGTTGATCAACCTACACGTGGCGATGCATGGAACTGCTTCATGAAGATTGGACTCGATTTTTGGAGAATGATCGAGAAGGGGTATTTTGGTAATATCATTAAAATACTACCTTAATTGCTTTTGGCTAAACCGCGGCACAAGACGACGCAAGGAGAAGCGGTTTAGGTCAAGAGAAGATGAAGACGACGCTTTAAAATACGTGCATGAGTTAAACCCATTTATTTGTAGGCTTAACGGGTGCCCAATAGAAATCTCTTCTAGAAGGTTAGCCTCCACTATAAATATGGGAGGGTGTTGTAGCACCTCCTTGATCCTTTTGCTTATTTAAAACTCTAGTTTTGTTTTTGAGATTAGGGAGTGGAGAGGTTAGGATTCTTGAAGAGGAGATTGATTGTGTACTCATGTATTGAGTTTTGTCCTCTATATTGGAGTGGCTGTAAACCAGCAACAATCACAAATCAATCTATGCAAGTTTTCTTGAGATGAGTCTTTTTTCGTTCTTGCTCTCTATTTTGTGAGTTTGGGGCTTTATTTGATTCTCAAGTTTTCTTTTGGTTTCTACCCCCAATCTTGCTTGCTGTGATATGTGGGAACTCATCTAGGATCATCTTGATCATCTTTAACCCACGAGCAAGTTTTTGGATCTAGTTTTCGTTTTGACTCGGTTTTGAACCATCCTTCACTCAAACGGGAAAAGGTCAGAACTTTGCCAAGGATTTTCACGATCTTTCATTGGAATAGGTTCCTGATATCCTAGAGAATATGTGTTCCAAGTTTCATCGAGTTTGGAGTTGTAGATCAAAAGTTAGACATATTTGCAACTTCATTTTTTTTGGCTAATTTTACTGTTCATCAGGCTGAAGGTCAGACCGCCCCATGTAAAAGTTGACCCACCAATCTGAGAGGTCAGACCGCCCATCTTATAGCAGATTGAGTTTTTATGGTTTTTGGTTATTTTGCTTCGGAGCTTTGATTGGATTCAATACAAGTCTTCCACTATGCTTGTATATTGATATTCATAGCTATTGGAGTGAAAATCGTGTTGAATCTAATCTTGGTAAAAAGAGATCGTGCTCCTATTCACCCCTCCCCCCTAGTCGCCGTTGCGGTCCAACAAAAGCATTTCTAACCTAACTTATATGGATGGTCGATTCAACACAAATAGCAGCTCTTGAAACTTCCGGCATCCATTGCTTTGATCACTGAAGACTCGATCCTATAGAGATTATTGAGGTTAGAGTCAATTTAAATTTGGAAACAAGGTTTCAGAAAAGATAACTTGTAAGATCCTGAGAATGATATGGGAAGAGATTTGAATAGATGAGAAAATAACAGAATGAGATAAGGGAAGAATGACTACTCGAGTTACTGTGTTTGTTTGATTTATAAAATAATTTTTTGAAATCTTTGATTAAAATGACCACACTAACTATGGTTGCGTCCTACAGTCGATATGGCTCTGATACCATCTCTGTCGGCACTCCGAGTCGCTGGACCCGAGCCCTTTGTATATTCCAAACTAGTCCCAGATTAGTAGCTAGCTCATACAGTTGCAACATCGATGTAATCATATCCATACAATAAAATATCTATGAAGCAGACAAAATAATATTACTTAGTAGCGAAAGGACTTTATAGTCAAGTCTTACATAGGTTGCCACGCAGGGCCTAACAACAAAAGATAAACTTACAGCGGAAACCAAAATGTCTCATGGTAGCCATCCGGCATGCCCACAGGCAATCGAGTGGAGGACGCGACCTAGCTCGCATAGTCTTCAAAGCAATCTTCCTCGTAGAACTCGGTGCTCCCTGGTTCTTCTTCGGCGACTGATCAACAAATGACGTATAGCCGTGAGTACATAAAGTACTCAGCAAGTCGTAGGGAAATATATGCAAATAGTATTCATGCAAGGCTTGAACAAGTATATCATTATGTTTAATTTGTAGAACGCAGTATTGACATTAAATACAATAAATAGATTGTAAAGCATAATTCAAAAGATTAATACATAAGTAATCGAGTTCTTTGAAACAACTATTGAACACCCCGTTCACTTCCCAACCACCAACCACATCCAGATCACTTTCCAATGAAACCATTCCAATATTTTTATGAAAATCTATCCCTCGTGCGAAAGCACCATACATTGTCCATAACTGGGGACATGACTATTCGAATAGTTTTTATCACTTACAGAGGCTGTACATCTTGACCCACAAGATACAATCATCTTATAATATCAAACATGACATGCTTCTGAAGGTGTGCGACTAAGTAATTATCACAAGGTTTTACAAAGCTCTATTTTGACTCGGTTCTGCTCGCTAATGATTCGCCATTTTGGGCCCCCTCTTGCGCCGCTTAACAACCCAAACAGAATCGACTCAAAATATTGCTAATTAATTGGCCAGGTCCACCCCACCCTAGACATGTGGTTGTACGGTATAGCCCATATCAATAGCGCACAAAATTAAGTCCTTAGTGACTACTCAGGCGAGGCAATCACATCCCAAAATTCTCTCCCTTTACTGCACGATCCTTCGCCTGAGTATGAAATCATTTTTGGTTAAAGCTGACCAAATGATAACCCTTTCCATGGCACAACAAATTTTATCAAAAGTGGCTACGTCACAATTCTATATATCATTAAGTTAAATTTATCACCATTGAATCATATGATCGAGAGACCATCGCATAACTAAAACATGACAAAGCATGATATGTGTAACATCCCAAAGTTCTGTTACCAAAATAAAAATAATTAAAGTTATTATTTTGTTGGATTTTCTGGCAGTCAAAGATTTTTTTTGAATTTCTGTAATTTTAAAAAGAGTTTTCCTTGTTAGAAAAATCAATTATTTAATTTATTAGTTTTAAAGTAAAAAATAAAATTTTAATTAATTTCTAGAAATTTCTACTATTTAAAAAGGATTTTCCTATATTCCAGAAAATAAAAAAATTATTGTACAAAAATAAAAGCCATATTTCAGTAGGAATTATTTTTATTAAGTTCAAAATAATTCATATAATTTCTCTGAATTTTTCTAGAAATTGTGAACACTATTTGTTATTTTCTAAAAGTCCCTATTTGATTTTTTGTAATTTTTCTAAAATTAAAAATGAATTGTTGTTCGCATGTAAAACCTTTTTTATTGAAAGTATTTTATTTAAGATAAAAATACCCTAGTGAACTACTCTGAAAATTGATAGAATTTTTAGACATATATTATTATTTTTCAAATTTAAAAATAATATTCAGCAATATAAAAGTAATTAAAAAATAATAATAAACTTATTATTTTATTTGCATTCAGAATCTGGTGTTTAATATCTGTGATTTATTTTAGATTTTTTGGAATTTATTTGCTATTTTTCTGGAATTAATTAATGCATTTTCGAATTGTGAAGAAGATTCCTCGGAATATTCGACTACTGCGAATCATGCCAAAAATTCAAATTTCAAAATCCGGTCATAACTCCGGCGAGCAATTCCCGCCAAACCGTTACTCCTTTGGGCCTATAAATTGAACTGTAGCCTCTCCTTCTCATTCGCCACATCATTTGCTCGTATTTGTCAAAAGCCTCCAGGAGCTCCCTTTGCTAGCCCTTCTTCTCCAACTCCGGCGAGCCCGATCTCCCCATCCGTAGCTCTGTTGTGCACGAAATTTTGCCGGTGAGTTCCTATCTAGATTTTCTTCATTTCTATTCAAGCCGAATTTTGATATACGTATTGTTTCACCTCGGCCACAAAAGCACCGACGGTCTTCTTCTCCAACTCCGACGAGCCCGATCTCCTCATCCCTTGCTCCACTGTGTACCAAATTTTATTGGTGAGTTCCTATATATATCCTCCACATTTCTATTCAAGTAGAATTTCGTTTTACTAACTTTTTCACCACCGGCCACATCTCCTTCCACAAGTCCGGCGAGAACTCCGTCGAGCCCGATCTCTTCATCCGTTGGATAATTGCTCGAACCCTTTTACCTACAAGTTCCTTTCAATATTATCTACCTTTCTATTCAAGAGAAATTTTGAATTTCGCAATAATTCACCACTGCCATGTCATGTCCACCTCACCGCTGACCAGTCGATCAGTTTGGCGCGTCCGATCAGTCGACCAGTATGTCGCGTCCGATCAGTCGATCAGTAAGGACCGTCCGATTTAAATCAAATGACCTAGCACCATACGCTCCATTCCTTTCTTGCTGTCGCTGGCAGGTGTGCCCATCTGCTCGTCGTCTCCCTCTCTTTCTTCTTCCCCGCGTGGCCGCGCCTTCGTCCTCCATTACTGCCGAATGAAGCTTCAAAATCCCGATATTTCCTCCACGATTCTTCCCCAAATTAGTGGCAATCAATTCCCCTCATCAATACACCTCTATTCCCGGCCATTCGTCCCCTCATAAATGACCAAATCAACGGGAACACGCCATGTCCGGCCATGACACCCGCTCCTAGATCTCATCCTCCGGTCCACCTCCACCCCTATATAAGAGAACCCTGGGTGCCTCTCCTCTCCCTCATCCGTCCCCGAAAATCTTAAATCCTCCCTCGCTTTCTCCTCTCCACAATCTAAGTTTTTTCGACGCCGGCCAAACTCCGTTCATCGGCCATTTGAGCCGCGTACAGTGCATCCCTGCCACCATATCCACCACCCCTAACTTCGCCACGACGTTCTATGTGGTGCTCACCTCGCCTTCATTGGGGCATCGCCGGAACGTCCGCGCCACCTCTGGTCGAATCGCACCGACGTCATCATCCTCGCCACCGGTCATCCGTACGCGTTCCACCACCACCAAGGTGAGCACCGTCATCCCTATCCTATTCTCCATCCCTTGGTACCCTCGCCGGCCGCCACTTCACCGCCGTTCGCCGAGGACAATGCACCACCGCTGCCGCCACGCCTCGCCTCCAACCACTCCATTGAGCTCTGCCGTCGTAAGGTACCCCGTAAGGTTCAGCATCTCCTCCTCTTCGTTTTGCACACCTTCGCATAGCTCGTCGTTGCGCATAACACCAGCAAGCTGTAGTCGAGCACCGTCGTTGCTACATTAGATGATCGTAGCTTTCTTCGATTAGATAGTCGTAGTTTCTGCCGACTAGGTAGTCGTAACCTTTCCTTCGACCAGTGCTTTGAAACCCTTCCTCCGACCAGTGTTGTCGAAACCATCCTTCCAACAAGCTAGTCCAACCTTCCTTCCGATAGTCGATACCTCCTTCCAACCAGGTAGTCCATCCAACCTCCTGTAGTCGAATCCTCCTTTCGACTAGGTAGTCCATCTACATGTAGTCGAATCCTCCTTCCAACCAGGTAGTCCTTCAGAACACCTGTAGTCGAAACTCCTTCCGACCTTGTGACTTTAAAACTTATGTATTTCGTCGATTCAAATTCCTATATTCATATAAAGTTGATATCTTCCATGCAGTATTTATCTTATAATTTTTGGATTTTATTTGGATTCCCATTTGAATATTATTTGAATTTGGAACGTTTACACGTATAGATTTCAACGAGTTCGGAGAACCTGGAATTCGACGCCGTTTGAGAACATCGATAAACCAAGCAAGACAAGTTATACCTTTGATCATATTTGATCATATTATTTCAAATTATTTAAATTCTATTTTAAATTATTCTTGCAATCTTATTTTTATTCAATGTAATTTAAATACCTGTTTTAAATTTATAGTTATGCCTAAATCCTTTGTATGACCAATGTTGATATTTGAATCAAATATATTATCACCCTAGATAAAAACCTAGTTGATACGATAGTATGAACTGAGATCATTTGAAAATATTATGCAAATAGTTTGGGAAATTTTAGCCAAATGATTAATTATTGTTTAAAAGTCAATGGCATTGGTTTGTCATGGAAGATTTTGCAAATGACTTTGAAAAGCAAAAAGGAAAAGTTGGTTTGTACTTGGGCGAAATGGATGCTTGGTGGGTGTAGGTTTATGCACAGGCTCAGTCGGGTAGGCCCAGGGGTTATTCTGGAAGTCGCCCAAGTCAATTAAGGACTGGTCTTCGAGACGCATCTTGCTAAGCCACATCGTAATTCCAAATGTCTCGAGTGGGAGGGACCTGGCTAACTAATTTGTAACGTTTCACCGTGGTTGTGCCATGTTGATGTGTGGGTGTCAGAATGACATACTTTTACGCAAGAGGGGGTCTGAACCCGGCGGGTTTCTATCCAACGGGGGTGAATCCTTAGCGAGGCAGGACTACGGTGGAGTGGCGCATTGTAAAGGCCTTGACACGTGTTCTAGACTGCTTACCTAAGGTAGTGAGCAATGGTATCGAAAGATGCCAAACAAACTAGAGAATTCATGTCTTGTGGGTAAAGTTGTACCACCTCTGCAGAGTGTAAAACTATTCGAATAGCCGTGTCCATGGTCATGGACATGCTGATCAAAGCCACTCAAAGTTAGACTTTGATTTTGTTTCTAAAAGACTTTATCAAATGGTTTTGGATTTCTATCCAAATGGGAAGTTGGGCAGGAAGCCATGTGACAGGAGGGTATCCTTCACTACTGTTGTGTGAATGCTATCTGACTATAAAACTTGAAAATTTATAAAATGAATTTTAGTTATAGAATAACTGCTTTGGAACTTAGTACAAATATTTAAAGAAAATATTGCTTTATGCAAATTCAACCAATAAGTCTTCCTTTCATATATCCCTGCATGCACTATAATCTATTATTGGGTGTAACTTGCGAGCACGGTAGTTGTGCTCACCCTTGCTTTATGCAAATCAATTTCAGAGGAGAAGGACTTCGGATCTCGACGACTAGGCCGCTACCCTAGTCGATTGCCGGTGGCAAATCAGCTGGACTCCACTACTTCTTCGTCTTCCGCTGTGTTTGTTTAATGTTGGTTTGTAAGCCTTTCTTGTAATCAACTTTGTTTATTAATAAAGTTATACGAATTATGGATGTTACCATATTTATTTACTGTGTGAACTAGCTACTGATCATGGGACTAGTTCAGAAATGCATAAAGGATTCTGGGGTGTTACTCCCAGGTCCGACAATACGCTTCTATGTTGGTATTACAACAATATCCAACTAAGATTACCCAACCTTTGGTGTCCAAGGGTACATGTCAACATGTCATTCACAAATATTCAAGAAGTCATACGAAGTAGGTATTTAACTACTCCCGGAAACAATTAATATAAAAATAGCAATGCATCCTGATATAAAAGAATATACTTTTTATAAGGTACAACATGATCAAAGGTCTACGACTTTCCTTTGACGAAGTTTTGAGTGGCTTCGGTCGACGGGTCCAAGAACTCTTCGAAACGCCGTAATCGATACGTACAAAAAGAGCAAAATAAATATAAAACTTACAAATAAAATCCACAAATTACCAAACTAGAACCAAAAGAAAGGTACTGAATTTAGATGAATTTAGAAAAAAATTATTCGATTTGGAGTTCGCATGCGAAAGTTATAGCCTAAATCATTTCTGTTGGAAGAGAAAATCCAACAATTAGGGTTTCGGTTACTGTTCATCGGTTCGACTGCACGTGGTCGGAAGGAGATTTGACTACACGTGGTCGGAAGGGGGGTTTCGACCACCTAGTGAAAAGGAGTTCGACTACATCCTGGTCGGAAGGAGGTTCGGCAATAGGAGGTTTCGACTACCTGGTCGGAGGAAGGCTCGACTACCTGGCCGGAAGGAGGTTCGACTACATCCTGGTCGAAAGGAGGTTCAACAACAGGAGGTTTTGACTACCTGATCGAAAGGAGGTTCAACTTCATCTTGGTCGGAAGGAGGTTCGACAACAGGAGGTTCGACTACCTGGTTGGAAGGAGGTTCGACTACCTGGTCGGAAGGAGGTTCGACTACATCCTGGTCGGAAGGAGGTTCGACTACACGGATCGGAAAGAGGTTCGACTACATCCTGGTCGAAAGGTGGTTCGACTACACCCTCGAGGGTGGTGATACCATGGGTGGCGTCACTGGCATGGTTGCGCGATGAACCAGCGGTGGGGCGGCGCTCTGAGCCGGAGCAAGGGGGCATGAGGGGGACAGGTCATGGGAGCTCACCAAGACCGAGATAGAGGCCAGAGGAGGTCGGTGTATGGCGAACGACAGTGGGGAAGGTGCCGGCTAGAGGCGAAGGTGGAGGAAAAATATGGCGGCGTCGGTGGACCAAAGACGAAACCGCTTGGGAGAGAGCTTCATCGCACTTTGGCGCACCGGATGACACGACAGAAGCGGCAAAAAACTTGTCGAAGGGGCGATTTATCAGCAGAGGCGCACGACAGCAGTGGAGCTCGCACGTTCCTCTGCTCTTGGCGTTCGGGAAGAAGGGGGAGAGAAGATGGTTAAGGGCAAGGAAGGTGCACCGAGGCTTGTTATAGACAAGGGAGGGGGAAGAACCTGGGTGGGGGTGGAGCTGGGCTCAGCTCGGCGCGAGCAGCGGCGCAGATCGCGGCGGCGTGTGCGCAATGCACCTGGGTGGCAATGGAGCGACCAGGGGGAAAGCAGGGGTAGGGGGATGCACCGGGGGGAAAGAACCTAGGCGCGTTGCCATGTGGGAGCATGGCAAGGGTTGCTGCGGGCATGCGCAGAGCGTGCACGGCGCGGCCATGGTGCGCCCAGTGCGTGGCTAGGGCACGTGCGCGGCACGAGAGGGCGCCGAGGGAGAAAGGCCGGCCGGGCCAGGCCAGGGGAAGAAACAAAAGGGGCCAAGGCCCAAGAGAAAATGAGGATTCAAAAAAATTAAAGTTTTGAATTTTGAGATAAATTGATTGAGCACTTGAATTCAAACAAATTTTGAACTCATAAACAAAAACGAAAAACGGGATGCTACACAAATAAAGCTCCTGTTTGTTGAGATAATATTATTTCAATGGCCATGGTGTGTTGTAGCAAATGGTTAGAGTGTCTTTCAGGCAAACCATGATGTGCAAATGACATCATTCTACGGTGTCCTGTAGCACCCCCAAATTCTTACATCCAAAAGGATTCAGGTAAATCTGAATTTGAAGTGCTCATGTTTTTTTTCTGAAGCCACAGTTAATAAGAGAACAATTTAGAATATACTACAAGAAAATTTTAAAGATATTACTAAAACAATCAAAACTAACATGCAATGTTCAACTAGATCGATCTAATCACCGCGATCAAAACAACTAGCTAACACGACCTACTGGTCTACTAGATAAAAAAAGCATATTGCATGAACTAGATAATTGCATGCAAAAAAAAAAAGAAGCAACTAGAAGTAGATCAAATCGACTAGAACATGGAAGATTGCAATAACTTGAGAGATTACATCATTACCTCTACAAAAGTTGAAGCAGATGCCCCGAAGTCTGTGACAAGGCTCTGCCGCCTAGAACTAGACTAAATCTAGCAGTATCAACTAGAAGGCGTGGTTTCGGGGGTCGAAGCCCTCCGAAATTAGCGTGGAACACGAGATGTGGGATCCAGCCAACTGAGGAAGGGGATGCCATTCTAAAGGGGGTTCGACACCCCTGAGTGCTAGGCGGCACATGTCTCTGCGCTGTGCGGTGCAGGAAGTCCTGATGTTGGTACGCTACTTTGGATGCTTCCATGTGTGTATGACGTGCGGGCCCTGTTCGGCTGAGGTCGGTTTGGCTTCCAAAAGTCCACGTCGGTTTCCAAAGATTGAGTACACTCTATTTTCTTCACGTGCAAGTTGATCCTTTCCTGAGTTGACCTGAACTCTTGATTTTCAGGGATTTTCATGAGCCATCGCACTTGCTAGACCCAAGGCTTGGTTATTATGGGCTTCGGCCTATGTGAGCTCACGACGTCCTTTTGACATTTTACATGTGATTTCTCCAGTTTCTGCAAAGTAAGTTCCAAAAATACAACTTCCGGTTTCGGGTTAGGGTTAGCGGTAATAATCCATAATTTTAGCATTTTCTTGCTAATTTACCGGGCATCTAGGATACGAAAACACACATAAAATATGCCATTACACGCATACAATATTAACTATGACTTAAAATCAACATATTTGGAAGGGCAAAAGAGTTATACCCACTTAGTCAACGGCATTGACCTTGTCAAAATGACATTTTCAAAAGACATGTTTTCTAACCCAGTGACATAGTACCAATAAGGCGAAAAGTAGCAGCATAATGCTAAACTGTAAAACAACCAGTGGCATAGAATGAATTTGTCCTACGCAAAATGAGTAGGTATATTCAGATATTGTTGGATAGTCAGTGTGGATGTTTCGTTTAGGTAAGTGTTCGACATTTTTTCCTCCTTAACATAGATTGTCATTGAGATGAGTGCTCCTAGTCGTTGCTTTGACATGCGGTGAAGTAAAAAGCTCAAAAGGACCTTTTGCATCTGATGTGAGAGTGAGCTTGTATTGGGAGGCATGCGAGTTTATCGTGTTTAATTGCGTGCCACGTGTATTTTGAAGGTGCTGAAATGTTAGTTGCTTTGATGCAAACCTACGTCGATCCATAGACTGATGATAGCTGTTCAGCCTAAACATAATCTAGATCTACAAATGATTGATGTAGAGGATGAAATGTACTATGTGAGTTCAGCTTAGACGGTAGTCGAGGAGTTCTGCGGACGATTGATGTAGGGGATGAGTCAGTTGGCGTGGGGCCAGGTGTGCCATCCAGCCTATCTGCGCTCGAGTGTCCTGGCTATCTGTGTAGCTGATTTCTTTAGCGAAAATCGGAGGAGATAAGCACATTTTGGTTTTTGCTACCAGATGATTCGATACCAGGGATGTAAGGTTTTTCTGTGAGGCTTCTAGGTTTGGATGTAAAGATTGTAACCACAGCTGTATGGGCACATAAATTAACACAACACTGCATATGATCTCTCACTTTTCCTCTTAATCATGTTGGGCCATATTCAGGTGCATGATATAAGCATCTAGGTAAGTGTTGAAAGGTTGTTAGGCCTCAGACTAGAAATGATCCAAGGAGTTGAGTATGAATTATTGTATTAGATATGTTTTGTTTTTGCTTTGGTCGTATTATTAAGGGTTGTTTGGATCTCGCGTTTTTGTGAAAACTAGGTTTCCTTGTACTGATTTTAGCTCAATTTTAGGAAAACTTTGTTTGGATCCTGTAACTAACACACGGATAACTAAAACACGTTTGCCGTAAGTGGTAGTGGTAACAAACTAAAACCTGTTTTCATAAAAATCTTATTAAACCATGTTTTCTGAAAATTGATATCTAATTCACATGATCCAAATGCCAAGGATAATACGATTCTAGTTATGACACACTAGGTTGGTCCTAGATCGATTCTAGTTAGAGGATGCCAAGGATGAAGTCACGGTTGTGACGATCTCGAAAAACCAACAAAATTGAGCTAAGTCAGAAAAATCTGTATTGAGACGGATAATACGATTCACCCGGACTATAGGGTCGGATCATTAGTCCCAAGAGGTGTTTTTCTAGGGCTTTTCGGATTTTGTACGGAATCGGATCATGTGGGTCTACTCGGAGAATGGGTCGGATCATTTGTCCTGAAAGCATTTTTTCTGAGTTGCATTGAGCCAGATGATCCGGATCAAGTTGGTTCACTGACTAGGATCATTAGTCCAGACAGATGCTTTTGAGATGCATTTCAAGGCGGATGATCCGGGTGCCTCGGAGCATTGAGTCGTCCATAGAAGGATTTCTTGAAGCTACAACAAGGCGGATGATCCGGATCGACTCGGAGCATTATTCCAAAGGCATGTGTTTCCCAGGATTTGTACATGCAGGGTGATATGAGTTATTGATTGTTTGGATACATCGTGATCCAATTCAATTCTTTCGGATTAACTTAAAATTTGAACTAAAATCTCTTTCAACCCGAAGGAATTGATTATAATCCCCCTATCCAAACAAGCTGCGTTATAATCTAGATCAATCCCTTCAGATTGACTTAAAATTTGAACTAAAATCCATCCTAATATGAAAGTATTGGTTATAATTTATCCTTATCCAAATAAGAGATCTCTAACCGTTAGAGATCTAATAGTCAGAGATAATTTTATTTTTAATATATATTATATTATTTTCAAAGATAATATCTTCAATATATAGTCTCTAGCACACTCTTTAATATTAATATTTTATAATTTTCGTTTGAAACAGTCCATATGTCAACTAAAGTAGATTAATGTATTCTATCTTGTTTCGCGTGCAAGATTTTCTCTTCAAGAATAGACAATATGTGCTCTCTCTCTCCTTCATCCCTTTTTCACGTAGGATTTTGCTGATATGATCTAGCTAAAAAACGACAACAAATACGCTATCATGAGCTAAGGATGGACGGTCAAGATCTACGTACGGAGCCCGGCTTCGAATTCCTTTGTTACATCCTAGACACCGGGTCCTAACCCTCGGAAGCGCATCACGAGCGGACATGGCCATGGCCGCGGCCGCCGCCCTTGCCGGCGACCACGCGCACCGGCGGCGATGTCGGTACACGTGGGAAACCCTAGCCCACCTCCCCATACTCCGCCTCTACCTCTTCCACCCCGCCCTCTCCGTCACGCCCTCCGACCTCCTCGCCGACCTCCGCCTCGGCGACTCCCTCCTCCTCATTTCCTTCTCCCTCGCTGGGGACCCCGTCTCCCTCAGGGTCCCCGTCCCGAGGGTGCTCGTAGACCCCTCCGTCCCCCCCGAGTGCCGCGCCGCGGGGGACCACGTCGAAGTCCGCCTAGCTCTCGTCCTCCCCGTCGACCACCCCGTAGTCGCCGCGGCCTTCCCCCCTCCCCCGGTCGCGGAGCCGCCCGCGCCTCTCGCCCTCCGCGATGGTGAGTTTCTTCTGGGATGTCTTTCCTTGTGAAATTAGGAGAGCCTTAGTTTTCCAATTGCTTCCTGAACTGGGCTTCTGTACGGATTTTAGCTCAGTTTTTAGCCCAATTAGAACCGAGCGCAGTCGCTCAAAGTCGCCCTGAGCCCCGGACATTTTAATAATAAGTCTAGTTTGATTTGCACTTTCAAATGCTAGTGAAATGTTGTTAGATTACCTTCATTTTTATCTCCCCTTTTCAGATCAAATTGAAATTTATTTGTCGTTCATTTTCATGGATAAGCAGATTTAAAGAGTCTATCTTCTGGAGATGTTCACTTGTATTGCAAAACATGTTCAGCAAGACTGACAAAACAGCCACTAAGGTTAGAGCATTGGCAGCCTTGTGATTTCTAGTTATTTTGTACTTTGCAGTGTTTAGTCTTCAGTTATGTATGTCAATTTTTACAAATCGAAAGATATGCAGAAATTTAACTTGCTTAAATCATATCGCTGACGCTCAGTGGTTCATACGTAGCAACATCGAAGCCATGTCGTTCCAGTTAGTATGTTACGTAAGAACCGTGACAAATCAACTTGCATGTTTATCATGGTTATCAAGGCGTCGCCTAAGCGTCGCTTAAGCGACGCCTAGGCGTTAAGGCGGTCAACAGTGCATCGCCTCGTCGTCGCCTTGCCGCAGAGAAGGAGCGCGAACGGTGCAGCAGCAGCTAGCGACGGCGCACGACGGCTTCTCTCCCCGGCTGTGAGCGGCGACGCAGGGGGAGGCGGAGGCATCCAGATCTGGGCGGGGGAGATGGCGGCGACGGCTCGGGGAGGAGAACTAGCGCGCGAGGTGGAGGAGAGGGAGGAGGAGGTCACCAACGGCTCACGGCCGGGAGGAGCCTAGATCTGCGGGGAGGCCGTGGAGGCGCGTCGTGTGGGAGAAGGAGGTGGCGACGGCTCAAGGAGGAGGAAGGGCCGAGGAGGCGGAGAGAAAGAGGGGAGGGGAGGAGGCGCGGCCATGCAGAGGAGGAGGAGGAGGAGAAGAGAGAGAGAGAGAGAGAGAGGAAAAAATATGATAAGTAACGGGAGGGGACGAAGCCAATCGAGTTATGCTTGGTCCAGGTCCAATAAGACAAATTGTTTGAGAAATTATACGGCCTGACGAACAAGTTCGCAGCTCAGCTCCTACTCAGGCCCATGAAGCACTCACTACCTATATACACTAGAAGAGTAACTATCAGGAGCAATCTATCAAGCAAAATGTAGATAGTACGTCGTCCTGGCTCGACAAGGCATCGACAAAGCTCTTAATTAAGGTTGAGACCATTTTCGATTCTTCACTAAATATGTAGGGGTGGCTGTATAAGCTATAAGGACTAGGATCTTTTGTGGCAGAGCTACTGTTGCTACTACTACCGGGATCTTCTGCGGCTCTCTGCACTGTCGCCTTACACAACCTAAGGCGTCGCCTCGCCTCACGCCTTAACGCTTAAAAGGTGTGAGGGGGGTGGATCGCCTCGTCTCGCCTTACCGCCTTAATAACCATGATGTTTATTACATTAATTCTTTGTAGAAATTAGATTGATATTGGGGGATTTTTTTTTCTTTCCCCCGGTGTACTGTATCTAATATCTACCTTAAAGTACAATTAGAGGTTTCTTGATCAAGTTAAAGAACTTGGCAAGTTGGCACTGTTCATGTCTCCCACGCAAGCTATTCTGTTCACATGAATTAGCAAGTAACTTTGAAGACGCCTTGCACTTTCATATAATCTTCCTTGGTTTGAAGTTGGAGAGATCTTACTATGGGATGATGACTCTGCTTGATCATAGAGGTTTACAAAGGTGTAATGGAATGTAATGTTCTAAAGAAGCACTAAAATCAATCATCAGATTATTCAACTTGTGCTGCTTGCTGCCTGAATCTCACTGTGGGGCAACATGGACAGTGGGAAAGGAAAGCATGGGTTGTTTACTTGTTTAGGGAGTAGTCTTCTGTTCTGGTTGTCACTTGGAAGATATATGATGGGGTCCTTAGATATTTCTAGAACTCAAATTTCTAAAACTAACTGCAATCTACAGATCACTAAGCCTAGGAATTTGTTATTGCAAGCAAGCATATTAGGTATTACTCACAGGTTTTGGCCTACTTATGATCTGGAGTATTTTGGCCTACTTATGATCTGGAGTATACTGGCATTTGCTCATGATTCCCTATTAGTTTGTAAAACTAAGACATGAAAACTAAGTGTAAAACTTATGTTTCAAAATTCTTATGGTGCAAAAATTTCCTTTGAATATTATCTTGCTGGTGAATCTCGCAACCAAGATACCAATTTTTCAGGGACATTGTGGAAATGCCATCTTTAAATTGGGAGGATGTGGCTGACAACTGGTTTGGTGGATGTTGCACCTCATTTGGAGGTGCTAGTGAAAAGCTAGTATCGCAGTATATCAAGTCATATGGTCGCCTGGAGGGAACAAGTCTACTAGATGCTACCTCCATCATTATAGAAAAGGATTATCTTGAGATGAATTTAGTGTCTGGAGTAGCTAGTTCAGTGCCTGGCAGTGATTTTGTTGAACTACAAGAAGCTATATCTGATGTTTATGTAGGAAAAGATCATACCACCGAAAAGATAAAATTGAATAATTCAGAAGAGGAGGTGTATCACAGAAAGAAAATTGGTTCTAGTCATGTGCAACCTCCCATTGTTTTGAAAGAGGGGCCTTGTGTTAATAATACTGAAAAAAATGGAGGCACTCCTTGGACTGATCAATCTGGTACTGTTCAGCTGGAAAATGATGTTGATGTGAACTCTGAGATGTCTAAAAATGACTACTGTGTTGAAAACATGGAGAAACCTACTAAAGAGACTGATTTGTCGCTGGTAGATCCATGCAATTGCTGCTGTGACAGTGGAGACAGTGGAAAAGTTGAAGATAACCCTTCAAAATTTTACTCTGGGAACCGGAAAGTGCAGGCTATGTTGGACAAGCAAAGAGATTACAAATTAACAAAAAGTATTTCTCTTGGTAGTAGCTTTATTGTTAGAGCATCTAACCTTCTGAACGATCTTGACTGGGTCGAACTTCTATGTGCTCACTGCTCATCACCTCTTGGGTCATACCCTTCTCAATGTTCACATGCTCCAGCGGATGGCCGGATACGACTATTTAAGTGCTACACATCCTCAGACCTTCCTGTTGGGGGTCCTCGTGATGTGTTCAGGTCAGTATCCGTGCTTCTTATTAGTTTTGAGATAACTGATGTACCACCCCCAAGAATAAAAAAGGAAAGGAAATTACAATTCATATGTGTAGTTACTAGTTAAGCAGTTAAAGCCTGATATTCCATGTTACCCTCTGAATTGATATTCTACATTTGCTTGTTTCTAATAAACTGATTTCATCACTGATACATGAGCATGCATTATCTATATGCAGGGGACATACATTGGAAAGACTTTTTGTTAATTTGTTGCTTGAAATTGCTGAAGATGAAATTTCTTTTCGCACAGTAGTCAGAGATTTGAAAACCAAAAGGCCAATCCTGCAAATAGTCCTTCTTACTTCAAAAGCATGGTTGTTTTCTGGTTACTGCTATGAAAATGATATGGATGGTTCACATGGGACAGCAGCACATCTGCAGCCTGCTGTTAAACTCTTGTATTCTAATTGCAGTAATGCCTCAGAAGCAGACTTAAGGTATGGTGTATGCTAACCTACACTTGTTATGCTGTTTCGTTATCTGGTAATGTCAAATTTTGGATTGTTTTCTTTCTTTTGCTAAATTCTTAAGACAGCAATTATTCAGTTGCTCGATATAAACATATGCATGCAATAAAACAAATAAAATATTGAACGAGAAGTGAAGAGATGTACTCTTGACTGTATTTTGTTTGAGTACCATGAGTAGTCCTTGGTCGTGTCTTGTCTCACCCCCTGCCCCGCCTCAGCCCAATGGTTTGAGGTAGTGCTTTTGTTGATAAGAAGTGTGCTGATGTTTGCCCCGCCCCTGCCCAATGGTTGGTAGTGTTTTTGTTGATGGGAAATATGCTGGTGTTTGAATACCTATCATACTTTCAAAAGTCTTAAATGTACCTCAATATCAGTTTTCTACATCTGCATTGACATTTTTATTGCATTTCTGCAAGTCTGTTGCATGCGAAGTCACAAAGGCAACATACCATGTTTATTTTTTTCTTTTGCTGTCACCTTTTCTCATCTTCTATTGTTTCCAATATGCAGGACAGTAGAGGAGTGGTCATCCAAATATCGGGCTGAAGAGTTGTACATGATGGGGCGTCAAATAGATGAACTTATTGAATGCCTCAGCTCAGCTATGGATAAGTTTCCACTTTCTTGCTCTTCTCTTGAAGGAATGTATCTATCATCTCTGGAGCGCTGAGTTGAGTATAAGATGAACATAGATTATGTTATCAGGCCCAACTGGTCACAGTTGTCTGGTGGGATTCCAATCAAATATACCGAGCAGCGCCCCTGCCATGCTAGTAGTCTTTCAGGCTTTCAGCAAGCTCATCGATCACCTCATCTGTAAACTGCAAGACATCTGGCTTTGCCTTCTGCTGTCAAAAGACTGAGTGGCCTCAGAGTAACAGAGTAACGGCGGATCCAGCTACTAGTAAGTTCTGGTTCAGGTGGATTTTGGTAATAGGGGATTCAGCCTGCTGGCAATCTACTTCAAACAGTATTTGAAATGTTGTTGTAGCTCTGAAGAGTTAATGATCAACCCACTAACGTGCTTGTATTCTGTGTTCTGGTACACGTCTAGATTTTCTCCATTAATGGAGCTAATTTCGACTATTTGAAATGCATTTATTGAGTGATCTCTCAAGTGATGCGTTATATTTCTTCAACTCTTGACAGTCTGATGGACGTGAAGCATCCCTGTAAGTAACATAACTAAGTCCTAAGAATATGCAGGTTGGCCTAAGTTCCTACTGATGTCTGCAATCCTGAAACGACCATATCATGCTCCTTAGATGCATATTGGTTTAATTTATGGGGAATGCTGCTTGTAACTTGCAAAAATTGTAAAGCCTGGTCACATTCATCTGATATAAACTAACATGCTGGAGCAACTAGTAGGCACACAAATATGAATGGCTTGGTATATAGCTAAAGGAAGCAGTGCTTGAGTCTTGCGTTGGTACAAGTGTACAACCATTGTCCCCTGTGATAGGAGAGTACTAGCCTAGCCTTATGCAACATAACATCTGTTAGAGATACGTTAGCGATATAAGTTTGTTTTTTGTATTTCCTTATTTGTATATGGTATATCTCTTTGTACCTTATATATATTACCTATTGGGTCTCTTCAATACACACACGATATTCATAACATGGTATCAGAGGAAAGGCTAGGGTTAGGGTTTGTTGTAGCCGCCGCCGTCGCCGCCTAACCTCCGCTGCGCGCTGCCCTTGGGAGGACCGATCTTCGCTCCCGGGGGTGGCCTTCTAGTTACTCGAGCTCTGTGCTTCGTCGTCATCGTTGACGAGTCCAAGTGGATGTGGTGCTGCCCCGGCAGGCTGGATCCGCCGTCGCCGTGCCCCTGAGGGCCCCGGATCGACTGGAGCCGCCGTCGCCGCGCCCCCGAGGGCCCTGGATCGACCGGATCCATCGTCGCCGCTTGGATTCGACGCCGACAACCCTAGTCTAGGCTGGCAGCGTCGACCTCCTCCTCGGTGGCCATGGTCGCATGTACAGGACGACGACGACCAGATCGGAGATGGCTCGAGGAAGATGGATCTGGGCTCCTTTGCTCTGGGTGCCGCCTGGTCCTCCCTGTCGCCGCCGCCGGATTCGGGCTCCTACTGCGCCACCTCGCCCTTCGAGCCTCTGTCGTCGCCGGATCCTGTCGTATTCAGGCATGACTCCCCGAGCTCCCTGTTCGCGCCGCGCATGTTCTCCCGTTGGATCTGCCGAGCGTCCAGATCCGCCTTGGATCGGGCCACCGCCGGCTCGGCTCCCCTGCGACGACTTTGCTCGGCGCCTTTGGTGAAGGAGGAGAGGTACTTTACCTCTGTGTCAAGCTTGGAGGAGGAATCCAGGGTAATGGCGCTCGCAAAGGCCAAGGAGATCGTCGCCTCTGGCTCCCATCTGCGCCCTCGAGGACCCCGGATCAAGCCGCAGCCTCTAGATTGGTGCTCTCCCACCGGGCCTCCCGACCTCCTCTGCGCTCTCCCGCCGCTCTCTCGCCGAGCTCTGATCTCCTTTCAGGCAAGGATTTTCGAGAGGGCGCTGGAGTTGCTTGCTCTCCCCAACGATGGCGTCCCCAAGCTGCTTCTGAACATCGCGTGCAGTGCTGGACTGCGAGACATTTACAGAGCATGGCCACCACTGGATTGGCTATGATATTTCACGGTCGATGCTTAGTGAGGAACTATGCCTTGTTCCTTTCTCTAATGTCGGTGTTGCTCCTGTCGACCGTGAAATATCATAGCCAATCCAGTGGTGAAACACCTTTATGGGCTGTTTTGGGCTGGTGCTTATGGTGATGGTGCTACTGCAGTCGGTGGATAGCACTGGTCTCATGGTGATGGTCTTCTGCTGCTGCCGGTATTTGTTGCTAATTATCCTTTGTGTCGTTTCTCCCGTTGCATCCATCTAAGTTCTACCATTTTATCTTTAAATTCGTCTAAACCATGTGAGTCTACAAATTTATTGTCAATCATAGAAGTATATGAATTCCTTTATGCATGGCAGCAGCCACAACTCTCTCATTCTTTCTAAGCCGCGCGCAGATCGTAGAAGTCATTATGATGTTGTCGCTTCTCTTTTTGCCGCTGCCGCCGTCTTGGGCTTCAATCTGCGCTGTCATGCTTCCACATATTCTTGTTTGGCTTGATTTGACAGCTCTCTTTATTCATGTCGATTTCATCATCTTCTTCGTCGTGTTGTCGTGGTCAACTTTCTCAACCCTTGCACCTTGTGCTTTATAGGCTGCTGCACAACCCCAGATGGGAGAATATTTTTTGATACTCGATATATTTTTCAAGAGCTGCATACAATGATGACATTATCAAGACTTGAACTTTGGATTTTTCATATTTTAGTATCAACCATCTTCAAATGCAATGTTATTGTATACGTCTTGCATTTGAGGGGGTATTAGAGACATGTTAGAGATAGAAATCTGTTTTTTTGTATTTCCTTATCTGTATATGGTATATCCCTTTGTAGCTTATATATATTGTCTATTGGGTCTCTTCAATACATACACAATATTCATAGCAACATCAACCCCTTAGATTCCTCGACCCAGGCGATCTGTATGGACGCGTACATCTTGTTCTCTTCCTAAAACAATCATTTCTTCTTATTTTGCATTTGACTGTATGATCTAGTTCCACATAAAAACAGTACTTCATTTGATCATACCAATCACATAACTTTGCACAAACAGTGCAATATTTTATCATATTGATCACATATTTATGATGGTACACTTCAAACTTCTTTTTTATGAATTCCATCCTTGCATGCATAGATGAAAAGAACTTAACCCAGCCTGTGATAAATGAGGTGACTGTACATGCAAACCTGCATTTGGGCCACATGTGCTTTGCTACTCACTTCTCATGGATCTGCACATGTGTACATAGTGCTATGGTCATGTTATGTCCACGTCACCGTGTTTTGGCAGATGTGCATGAAGCACATGATTGCATAGACCCTTTCCAAAACCATGAAAGTGCCATGGAAAGGGCTCATGATTTATCAGGTGTTGTTACACAAATGGTAAAGCACAATAGGGCCATGCATGGAAGGGTGACGACTGAGGAATGACCTAGCCTACCAGTCTAGACTCTAGAGACATGTCATATTCTCTTGCATTATAGGGCTGGAGAGAAAAGACTACACTAGATCTTGCATTGCTTGGAGATGAATGGACCCTGTTAATAATGTTGAATGCAAAGGTATCATTACACATGAACTTATTTAGGCATGATGCTTGTGTGTTGAATTATTATATGATAGTGTAATGATCTAAGTGGGACAACAACTTGTTGTACTAGTAGGGATTTTTAAAATCGGCCATACCGGTTCTACCGGCCACCCTCGGTGGAATCACAAACCGGCCCCGAAATTTTTGGTTTAGATGAATTTTGTTCCAAAAAAATCGAATTTGCTTGAATTTTGTTTGATTTTGTTTTTTTTAAAAATAAAATCCAAAAAAATAACAAATGGAAAATTTCGACCGATTTTCGGCCAAACCGGCCTTACCGGTCACCCCCGGTAAAAAAATAATCCGGTTACAAAAACCCGGAGTACTAGTGAAGTAGTGATAGAGCAAGCTATGGGTCTAGAGCTAATGCCATTTTGTAATGCACACATATAACGGGGATTGAGCCTAATTTTAATTTTTCTAATACCCACCACATTTGGCCAAGTCATGCATGTATTTCAAACAATGCTTGGCTTTCGTTCTTGTCGTTCTCATTCAACTTCTTTATAACTAAAATGCAATGGTCGAGATAAAATCTTTTTTAATTTGGTGCTCTAGAAAATTAGGCATACACAACACTCATCTCACCCTGTCTCTCATTTATCACATCCAACCCGATAATTGGATCGCCATTTTAGTAGATCAATCACGACAAACTTTGGAGTCTTGTTACATCAATATACACATACACTAAATAGTGCTCTTCTTGTTGTCTAGTTAGAGAAAGACACCATGGGCCAATAGATTATACATGTATGCCTATAATGGCAGACAATAATAAAGTGGAGCTAGCCTCTCTAATCATCTCCAGTACCCTTAACTGCAGCTTTCATCATTTGGACATGCACATATCCATACCCAATCCAGGGCTGGCTATAATGCAAATGGATCATGCAACCAAGCCTTTCTCTGGCAAGAGGATCTGTACTATGGATTCTAGCATTAAAATTCCTAGTTGTTTTTACCTTCAAAAGCTGATTGGCTACTACTTTCCTCAGGACTGAGGATTCAGGAATCATCTATTTCCCTTTTATTTTTGGATTGTTGCTCTTTTGCGCGCGCATCACTATCCCTGGAAATATATGCATGGAGACATGCTTCTATGCTCTGCTAAAAGAAAATCTATTGATCCCTGAACTTAAGACGAGAAGAGTAATTAAGGGTTGATTGATATGCAGTGGACAATTAATATTCATCAGAGACCATACGGAGTGACTCTTCGCAGGATGGACAATTTTCTATATCCAATTATCGATCATACAGAGAAGATCAGACAAAAATACTCAAGCAGTAGAATCTAGTAACTAGTAATGCTTTTTTCACTGTGCAGGTCAAATTAGTAGAAGCGGGAAGCCGGGAAGACATTGCAAGGCCGGTGCCTTTGAGCAACGTAGGGGCCCAGGTATAGAGGGATCCAAGGGAGAAAACCAGAGCACTAAGCCCTATTGGGAGCCGTTAACTAGTATCCAATTTTTATATGGACATGTTATCTGTTTAGCTGATCATCAAACTGTGGTGCATGCATGCGGCAGTATCTGAACTTTATTATTTGTAGACTTAGAACATTCGATTATGCCAGCATTGGGATACCTAGTGAAGCTAGCCTACATGGGAGATACTGTTGATCTTCAAGGCTAGTGAAAAAAAAAGAAGTTGGTAGCATGCATGCCTGTGTTGTTGACTAGTGCATTTTTTTTTTTTTGCTCTTCTTCAGTGTATTATCTAGTATATGTTTGTATCTACTTGATTTATATATACAAATGGGACTCGACCTTCTGGTTGCAATTGGATGACCACATATTTCTGCTTGGACAACTTATTATAAATTACTGAAAATTTATGTTCGTTTCGTTTGGAATAGCTAGCATGAAGCATTGTATATTCTCTTATTCATTTATTAAATTATGTAAGTACAAAGGAGTTGATAACGTTTTTTTTGTAAAACATGCAAAAGAATTGACAACTTGCCAAAGTTCTTGTTTATATCAGTTGGTACCTCAAATTGAGATCCTAAATTAACATTATTTCCCCTCTCGAAGCTCGAGAAAGTGAACCACTTTAGAGCAAACCTACTGATTATATCAACTCTAAAAGTGACTTGCAGGTTTTCGGGGATTTAATAGATATCTGTTTAGGATTCATTTTTTCAAATTTTGGCGGGTTAGGGCTTGTGCTAGCTATGTTGAAGTATGGACTATCCTGTGTGCATAGAAATTAATGCTAGTACTTCACAGCATGTATGTGAATCTCCCATAATTTTCACAGAAACTTTTCAATTAAAGCCTGAAAACATTTGGCAAAGTTTAGTTTAGTTCAGATCGAGGTTAATGTTAGGGCGCACTTGTTTAAGGCTTGTTAGCTGTTACCACCATTAGTTGAAAACTTGAAATTAACTTGACGCCAATAGTCTCAAAACTTGTCGGTTATCACTATCTTAATTATAAAATGCAGGGGAAATTTCCGGTGTGAACCCTTTTCTCAGTGTTAAACTTGTTGATTTTCATTTTCCTTTCTGCGATCAATTAACTTGGTCAATTTCGTGTGGAAAAAAAATCTCCAGAGAGAGAGAGAGAGAGAGCATGTAGGGTCGGGGTGTTCTATATATATGCCCCGCTACAAAAATTTCAAAATCAAACTCAATTGAACTTGGAAGATATGCCATTTGCCAAAGAACAGAAATCATTCACTTCCCTCAAAATGAAACATGGAAAGAAAAGAAACCAGCAGCCAATTAATCATTCAGCAAATAATTAAGAGAGAAGAAACGCCTCTTGTTTGATTCTCGAGGAGAAGATCAATCCAAGGATAATGCAAAAGAGACTCACACTAACATTTGCTTGCTACAAGAGAATTTTTACAGCAGCATTAATTCACTCGCCCATGCATCATGCTCTCTTCAGCTAGCCTTCGACCACTTGCACTCAAGCATGCATTACATACACAAATCATCAATCTAATGTCGTACGTAGCTGGTTAATTCGCCTTTGCAACTCGGCTGACGAAGACGGCCTCCAAATCCGTCGGCACGCGGAAGAACTCCAGCAGCTCGCCGTCGCAGTTGCACCGGCGACTGCCGCTGATCGACACCGCCGTTCTGGGTTTCTTGGGAGCCGGCGGGCACGTCGCCGCCTCGGCCGCTATCCTGCACCCTTCCCCCCTCGGCGTCGTCACCGCCTCCTCTTCTTCCTCCTCCTCGGCGGCTCGTCGCCGGCCGACCTTGACGGGCTCAGCCAGGAGCCAGATCGCCTTCTTCTTCTTGCCGTCTTGGTCTTGTTCCACTCGCATGCTGTCATGGTGATGCAGCTTCTTCATCTCTTGGAACCCCATGTGTGCAATGATGCAGCTAGCTGGTTAACCACAGCTATCTCTAGCTAGGATGAGACTTGCCTCGTGTAAAGCTAATTAATAAGCATGCAGCTGAGCTGAGAAACTAAGGGAAGAGCAATAGAATGTAGAGGGCAACAGAAGAAGGGTAGCTAGCTAAATAAGTGAGCCTCTTGGCCTTTTCTTCTTCTTCTTCTTCTTCTTCTTCTTTTCTTTTTCTCTCTTTTGTCAAAGCTAAGGGTTTATATATAATGGAGGCAGGGAAAGTG
Organism: Hsuehochloa calcarea; assembly: GCA_036346395.1. NCBI lineage: Eukaryota > Viridiplantae > Streptophyta > Magnoliopsida > Poales > Poaceae > Hsuehochloa > Hsuehochloa calcarea. The sequence goes on along the minus strand of CM070596.1, from coordinate 3,181,096 downwards.
AGGGTAAAGGTGAGGGGTGGTTGAGAGGGAAAGGAAAGGAGGAGTAGCAAAGTTCATGTGTGTAGTAGTCTCTAAATTGCAAGTGTGTGTAATTGTGTGTAGATAGATGTCCACTTGCAAAAGATGGCAGATGAGCCATTTCTACATGATTAGAAGGCCCATTCCATCGAGTAAATAAAATAGGCCTCTTATTCCTAGTTCTATAAGCTTTTTGCGAAAAAGCTCTTGTACTTTTCGAAATCATGTTGAGGTCCTCGCATCAGTTTTTTTTTGCGAAAAACCCTCCATGGTTTCCGAAATCGTATCGAGATCCTCCGTGACAGTTTTGTTTTCTTTTTTATGCAAAAGGCCCCTGTTTCTGAAATCACGTCGAGGCTCTCTTGTCCCTGTCATGGTGGTGAGCTAGGTCAGGAAAGGCCCATGACTTGCCCTTTTCCTGCAGTCACACTCCAAATCTTGGAATATCTCCAGTGGCGCGGCACTATGCATTGTGTTAAATTGTTAATGGCCTATGGATTTCTAATCCATCTCTCAGAAGCCTCCGTGTCATGTTTTTTTTTGCGAAAAGCCTCATATGTTTACCAAAACAACATCGAGACCCCACTCTGTTTTTTGCAAAATACCCCTATAATTTTGAAATCACATCAAAGTCCCTTAATCCACTCTACGAGCGCAACGTAGCGCGCTTACCATCCTAGTACCACTAATGGCACAACGTCCTCAGTCAATTAACCTGCAGTCCCACTCTCATCTCAGCAGTAGCAGCTAATCTGCAGCTATTATTTGCTCTCATAGTCACTGAAACCTCAATATCTGGTCATGCATGGCAGAGGAGCAACATACATCATTGCAGGCAGCATCTTATTCTGTTTAGCTGCAAGAATACGATCATATGAGTTTTACTTATTAAATTCTGATTCCTTGCTGATGTTTCAAGGAAAAGCAACCGTCTTTTCATTTGCTGGACCCTTCGAGTGATGACGTGGGCGCCAGCTCAGCTGCGTATGTACACTTGTCTGTCACTCACTATGGCACGCATACCTGCCGTTTGCCTTTGCCAATACACTAATATATATATAGTTCCCAGATCGCATAACCCATCTCTTAATCGTCCCCACAAAAAAAGGTTGAAAAAAAATCCTAGGTACCAAACTGTGGTGGTGGTGGTGGGGCCCACATGCAGGGACAGCTCAACCACGAGAGAGCCCTGACAGCCGCGAGCCCCCCTTTCAGTAGACGAAGGTCACTCACGGCCGCCTGCGTGCCTGCGTATATGGTATATATGGCTATCAATCTATCGTAGCTGTCGAAACCAAAATTAAAAACTGAATCACTTCAGCAATTTTTTGTTTATCAGAGCCACAGTGAGAGATTGATTGTTCACTGTGGCTCTAACTGTGGATATCTGCGTGCATAGTGTTCTGAAATGGACTGTGGCTTTGCTTTGCTTTGTGATTACCATTTTGTCCTGGTAAAAGCTTGTTCGTTCAGTGTCGTAAAAAACAGAATACGGTTGTCGGACGGATAAAATACTATCAAGCGGTTAATTAGAATTATGTAGACAATTTGATGTTTTCGCATATTTGATGATAAGACTAGTTTCAGAGATATTTGAACACAATGTATTGTCAATGCTATCAAAGAAACTAGTGACACCCTCCGATTGTATATGATAACTTCATTATTAACTCAAAAGATAACAAGATTAATCGGTGGACTATTATAGTTCTGCACCAAAGTACGACTTGCAACAAGTTTAAGTAATAGATTAAAAGCATGCATTATCACGTAGATTAGACTAACTTAACACATGGATAAGACATCGACCAAAAGAACTACGTTTTAAATTTAAGTATATAAAATGGTCCACAACCACGAAAGAATCAGTTACTCTGAATCATTGTCAACAGTCTGGTTTTGTGATGTTTATATATGAATCAGTTCCTCTGAATCAAGTGTGTTGTACTTGAGTATATTAGGATTATAACTTGGCTACTATTGGGCTAGTTGTAACGAACTGAAATCTAACTTGACTAAAGGGCTGAATTTGGTCAATTAAACGGATTATGAAAGCGATTATACAGAAACGACCGACTAATCGAATAATGCGGCCGATTTGGCGTTCTTCGCTTTCTCCATCCTGGAAACCGATACTCCGCACTACAGGTCTAAATATATTGATAAACAACCCGGTGCATTGTGATCATCTCTGAACCATCCGATCGAAATCTAAGGACTCAGATCAAACACTACAGTACCAGTGCATCAGTAAAATCAAGTACTATTCCTACATCATCTAGATCTCTCCATCCTAGCCCTAGGTGATGCAATTCTTAGCATGTATGATGCAAATACAGACGCTATTTTGACCGGAGGTCCAATATATTCTAGACACTGTTCACTACACCCAAATTAAGATAAAGGGAATGCAAATATACCATGACTTGTTTTTGTGATGTCTGCAAGTTCCAAACCACGAAATGTACTCTATCCATCACTCAAATCAACAAGGCTGTCAGGGCATGACAATCGCCATGACTTGTTTTTGTGATGTCTGCAAGTTCCAAACCGCGAAATGTACTCTATCCATCACTCAAATCAACAAGGCTGTCAGGGCATGACAATCGGGAGCGGAACTAGCAGGGTGTCTGGTATACCTGAGCACATCAATTTTTTAAAATTTAGTGTATACCTCAGTTCTTTAGTTGAGCTATATTTGTAACACGAGTCTTAGTGTGAGCCCAAAACAGCCCAGCCCTACTCACGCTTTCTCCCAACATCAGTCCAAAGTCCATCAATCCTACAACCTCCACAGTTCCACTCAACCAATCCTCCGGTCCCCACCCCAATCCTGAATCCTCAACCCTAATCCCCTCCCCTCCTCGTGCCCTTGTCCTGACTCCCCTCCCTAGTCCCCGCCTCCACCCCACCCCACCCCACGACGGCGGCTGAGTTGGCGGCCAACACGGCGTGCACGGGAGCAGTCGGGTGGCCAGTGTGGCACGGTGCGGGGGCAGGCAGGCGGCAGCGCGGCGTGGGAGCAGACACCAGATGGGGGAAAATGGTTTTGGGATCAGGCTAGCTGTAGTCCAGAGTTTGGACTCTGGAGGCGGGCGTGAACTGACAAACTGTGATTATGTGATTTGTGAATTGTGAAGATCTACTCGCTGCCGCTGCGTGTCTATTCAGTACAGTGGTGCACTCGGAGGTGTACTCCGTACAAAGTACCGAGTCAAGTATGCACACCCATCGAAAAATTTCTAGCTCCGCAACCGATGACAATAGGCAAGCCAACCTACATAGAATCCAATTATCTAGCTAAAGGCCGGAGATTAACTCCTACCAGCCACATGTTACTATGTTTGCTTGCGCATATTCTGAATTTCTTCTTACACGCATAACATTTCTATTACACTATGTTTTCTTGCGCATATTCTGAATTTCTTTTTACACGCATAACATTTCTATTACTACGTCAATAGAACCAAGCGTTTATACCGTAAATAGACAAGGCGCATCCTATGATATACTAGTCTACCATCTGCTTCTTGAGGTCACCGCAATAAAGGGCAACTACTTATTTGCCGCCGAAAATTTTCTTGATCCTGATATGCCATCTTTTCTCTCACTAACACCCCATATGTCAGTGACATGGGAGATGGCATATCTGGGATTTGTGTAATTTGCAGTTGCATTTCAAATAAATTAGGTCAGTGACATCCCAATTGTTGGGATTTAGAGAAATGACATAGCATTCATAGTTGATTGTTTGATAACACCGTAAACATCCAAAAATTAGGAAAAAACACCCACGTGGTAAAATAATGTTTTCACCCTCTCCTCTTCGGCTTCACTTTCTCTCCCTCTTCTCTGGCTGAACTGTGCCGCCTCCCCCGAGCCGTGTTGCCGCCACCGTCGGTCTCCAAGCACACCGCCACAACCGGTGCCTCTCTCTTCTCCAGCTTCAACCGTGCCACCACCACCGCCGGTCTCCAAGCATGCTGCCACTGTCGGTCTGTGCCGCCGCCGCCGGTCTCCAAGCGGCGACGTAGCTTCCGATGGCGATGCAGCTGGAGGAGGCGTGGTATAGTTGGAGAGAGAGACCTGAAGAGGAGGCACCGGAGCGGGGCTAGGGGTGAAAGGGGCAATTGTGTCTTTTTGAAAATTTTGTGATAGAATATACCTTTAAAGTGTTATTTTTCAGATATTTTTTTTTAGCATTTTGAATGTTGTTTAGCAGTCAAATAACATTGCGATGTTATTTCTCTAATCTCAATTGTTTCGCGATGTTATTGGCCTGATTGCCCCCGTAAAAAGAGGGGCAAAGAGGAAAACCAAACAGTAGCATCACCATCATCGACCTAGCAAGTACCAATCCATGTAGCCATAGCTCCCGATCACTCGGTGGCTAGTGAGTGAACTCACTGAACTGTATACAGAAGTTGGATGCGTATACGGTGCAGGCATTGGTAAATCATTTTGTGCGTATTCGCGTCCATCTGACGTGACACACTTGACAAAAAAAAATTATCACTTGACAAAAAAAATAATCGTCCTTCTCCTTCCAGCCGCAGCGGAGTTGGCTGGCTATGGAAGAAGAAGATGCTCTCTCTCTCTCTCTAGATAGAGAGATGATTAATTTATGCTGGCTTTAGTATATTTTGTTTGTCCTTGCCAAATATTCCCGACCAGGCTCAAATTGCTCGATGGATCATATATACTAGAGATGACGAGATGAATTGAGAAGGAAATCCATCTTTTGGAAGGTCAAGATGACAAGATGCTTTTGCACGGCCGGTGCCAAGATTGCTGCTGCTGGATGTGTTCTTTTTCCAATCACAAGCCAGTATTCGCTTCTCCTGTTCCTTTCATCCATCCAAGCAAAATAAATAAATAAATGGAATCCCACCTCTCTTTTCCGATCCAACATTTCCTTTCTCTTTCCTTTTTCTCATTTGCAAGATCAGATGATGTGCGAAAAATTATGGTGTAAAAAAATAGCTAATTGAGACGTGTTAATTAACACATTCACCTATGCTTGGCTTGTAGGACCATATACGAGGATTCAGACCCACACGGTAATGCAGAGGATTACTGTGTCATACTGTAGCAAAGTAGCACAGTAACATTGAAATACCTACTGTAGCAAAAACACTATAGTGACCCACTGTGGTTATTAATCTAGACTTTTGCTTCTTGATCAGATGGTGAAGATCGTTTTCTAATACATAATACCGTAGATCATCTATATTGAAACCTATTTCCCACCGGCGAAGGCTATATTCCAATGAGCAAAAGCAAACAGTCCCAGAAACAAAACATGAACATCTGAAGAAGAAAATCCAAGCAATGATAGAATCTACGTATGCTGACTCGAATCTGATGGCGGCACTGGGGCGACTGGAAACTCTGGTGAGTGGTGATAAGTATTTTCCAAACATCCATGCTATCCTCGTTGTTATGAATAGAGCTTGTCATTAATATGAGGTCAATGAACCAATATATGTATAAGTACATGTGTGACATATATGCAAAGAACTCCTTGTACAATACACATCTAACACCCTCCTCAAGCTTATGGTGGATAAACAACATTAAGTTTGGAGAGATAGAGGATGTGTTGAGCTCTGTCGCGCTTTGTGAAGAAGTCTGCCAACTGAAATTCTAAAGGTACATACTGAAGAGCAACAATCTGGTTCTACACCTAGATCCGCATGTAGGAAGCATCAACACCAATATGTTTTGTAAGCTCATGCTTCACCGGATTTGTAGCAATGCTAATAGCCCTAGTACTGTCAGACGAAAGAGGGGTGAGTGCGGAAACAGAAACACCAAAATCCTCAAGTAACCACCGTAGCCAAGTAACCTTCGCAGTCAACAAAGCCATAGCTCACAACTCTACCTCAGCACTCGAATGAGAAATTGTTGTCTACTTCTTAGTCTTCCAAGCAATGATAAAACAAAAAAACACAATAGGCAGAAAGAGACCAACGATCAGAGTAATCACTAGCCCAGGTAGCATCAGAATATGTCTGGAGCTGTAAAGAGTTAGAACAAGGAAAAACAGACGACGAGTGATGTTCCACGAAGATATTGTAGAACATGAAGAAGATGACTACAGTGGAGCTGAGTGGGAGCAGAAACAAACTGACTCAAGATATGCACAGGGTACGAAATGTCAGGACGAGCGACACCCAGATAAACAAGACTCTCAACAAGATGACGATAGCGAGTAGGATCAGTAAGAGGCTCACCTTCAGTGGGCCAAAGATGAACATTAAGCTCCATAGGAGTTTCAGCGGTGTGCTGATCCGTAAGAGAAGCACGATCAAGAAGGTCCTGAATATACTTTTCTTGGGACAAATAGAATCCCTCAGACGTAGAAATAACCACAATCCCAATAAAATAGCGAAGAGAACCCAGATCAGACATGAGAATCTGTTCATTAAGACGCTCATTGACAAAAGTGATGTACTGAGAATCATCGCCAGTAACGATCATATCATCAACATATAAAAGGAGAAGTGTCCAACCACAAGGTGAAATGTGAATAAAAAGAGCAGAATCATGAGCACTAACAGAGAAACCAGCTGCAGTGATAATGTGTCAATATATATACAAGTACATATGTGGTATATATGGAAAAAAAAACCCTTATACAATACACATTTAACACTCGTATGGCACAGTTGATTTCTCTCTTTCGGCGCAGCGATATGTTAGGATAATAGTGCACCAACTGAACATTACCTGCCTCAGGTTTTCATAAAAAAAACTTCTTGTTTCTTAAAGCGGCGCGGGTGACTGATCGGACCGGGCGGTGGATTTCTTTTTTTCTGAAAGAAGAATTTGGATTGTGTGAGGGATCCAGAATGGTGCTTTGGATTTTGCCAACTTGGAATTTTCCTTCTCCAAAGCAGTTGATCATGTGGAATTCTTTTGCTGCAGATCACTGTCATCAGCAGCCACTTGATTGGATTGAATATTCAGGAGCACGCACCCCCTTTCTTTGCCCCTCTGGCTCTGCAGTCTTCAGAAATTAGTCCCTAGTGAGCAATTTAAGATATTAGACTTCCATATATTTCTGGATGCTGTGCTGAAAAACAAAAAGGTTGATTGGGCTAGGACTTAAGAACGGCTGGTCTTATACTTACCAAAACCACAGCAATTCAATCACTTCATTTAGGATTCAGATTAAAAGTGCAGACAGAAAAATGACACTTGAACTAACGTAATATCTTGGTAAGTGTTTAACTGGAGATACCACACGCCATTATACCAAAGGTGAAGTTACTTTCATCCTGTTCCACTTTTCACTTAATTAGATTCAGAGAAACTTTTGACGGCCTGCAGAAATGTCGTTTGAATCCGTCAGTCCCTTGCATTCCAAGTGCATTATGAGGTAAGCTGGACACAACCTTTCGCCATTGCACAGATAGTTGAATGTGACAAAAGATACAATGCCTGACTAACTGGTAGGAGATGATTTGCACCTAAAGGGACTTCTCAAGAACAATCATGTAATGTTATATGTAAAGCCAAGCAACAAAAAAAAACAGATAATAGTATTTTTACACTGAAAACCAAACTTTTCTTTTGAGCTGAACTCAGGAAGGAAAGAAAGAAAGAAAGAAAGAAAGAAAGATAGGGATCCAAGAATGATACTCTTGATCAATTATCAGTTCAATAATTTCACACATAAAAGGTTCTGTAGGTCCAGCAATGCAAGAATGCACACACTGATCCAGCCACCACTACCATGTGCCTCATGTACCAGTTGGCATTTTGGCACCTAATGCTAAGCTTCAATGTTCATTGATATACCATTCCAGGGAAAAATTCTGCCACTTAATCTAGATTACAGCTAAGCAAGTACCAACTCCCTATCAAGAGCACTGTCAGTCTGTCACTGCTTTCCTAACCGCCACTCAGCAATAGAAAACATATTGACAGAGGAAAGGTCGGTATAAAGACCACCAGCTTTTCAAGCGCCCACAACACTTTTTCGGGAAGAAGCCTCTCTTTGTTTCTTTGTTTCTACCTTTATCTTTCTTTTGTTCTTCCATCCTGATCCGGAGCAATGGCGACGGAAGAGAAAGCACGAGAAGCAACAGATGGGCAGGTAAGCAATGGCTCCTCTTAGTCTCTGAACTTCTGCAGCACTTGCTTGCTTCTGTTTCTATGCATGCATATTGTGTAGATGTAAAGCTACCTAGAGAGCTTCAGTGTTGCAGAAGTCAGCTACATGGTGGGGACTGGGGAACATATTTGTAACAGTTCAGTAGACTTTGGACAGTTTGCAAGGAAAATCATCACCGTGTCTTACTTCTTGTTCCATGATCTCTTCGTGTTAATCTCCTTGTATCTATGGAAGGTTCTTCATGTAGTAAGCTGGTGCTGCATTCATTTTTTGTGTTCGTAAACAAACAATCTTTGTTTAGAAGGATCCTGTTTCAGGGTTAAAAAAAGTAACTTGTTGGGGAAAACAAATAAAAACAGACTTTCGTAGGCTATTTACTCATGGCACGTGTCTGTCTGTCATATGCTCTGCTCTGCCTGCTCTTTTGATCATTGACAAAATATTTTACTGCCAGTACTCTCTTTTCCCCCACTGGTAATTCTTTCCTGAACTTGATAAGTGAGAAAATAATGTTAGTCAAAAGATAACACTAGAGGAACTGAGTCTAGCTCAGTTGGTGAGAGGTATGAGTCTACACCCCCACCACCCTTGGTTCGAGTCCTCTTCGACTCGAATTTGGGTGCCTATTCTTCTTCTTCTTAATGAAAAAGATACCTAGTTCCTTCTAGGTATTCTCCAAAAAAAGAGAAGAAGATAACACTAGATATTGTCTTCTACAGTCTACCTATCTAGAGGAAACAATTTGTTAACAATAAGGATTACAGTATAGTTGGTGAGGACTGAGGAGGTTAGCATTTATAAGAAATGAAGGTTAATCTGAGCGTGAACCGTAAGTGTTTTGCTGCAAGACAGAGACATGAAGTGAGCAAAGGTTACTTAAAGCATGAAGAAGAATATAACTGCAGCACCAATCCACTAAATAAGCCTTCTATATTCCTGAGAATTTCTGCTTCATGTAATAATTAATCAAGGCTCTTAGAGAAGCACAAGGTTGTCCAGTTAGGGTGCTCACATGCCAGGTCATGGATTAAAAACTTAAGCTAAACCTTCAGTTAGGTCTTCCACCTGGGTTGGCATGTGGTGTTGCCGTATTGTTAAACAAGTCGACCTGTTCTTTGTTGACCACTTGCTTCAGGGTACTAGAACCATGAAAAGGATACTCTTACATGTACTGAACCTACATGTGCCATTCAGTGCCATTCATTAGCAAGACATAGTTGGCCAAGGGGAAATCCTTGCTGTCATGCAGGACAATATATTTGTAATTTTGTAGTGCTGCAGTACCATTTCGATGTCCTTTTGAATGAATTATAACCGAAAGTGAACAGTATCAAGAATTAGTGAATCTAAGAATGTATAGGTCATCAGTTCCTTTTTTCCCTCCCTTTTTTTTGTTTTACATCTTCTGAGACTTATGGAAAATATAATAACCTCAAATATACTGGTAGTCGCTATCAATGCTAGACTGAATAAGCAATATTAACCTAAATATGACAATCCAGTATCGCATGCAGTGTACTTGATTTGAATGTGGTATTTACCTGTACATTTTCCAGGAAGTTCAAGTGGAAGATGTGGATCTAGGAACAACCCATTTGCAAACGCACCTAGATGGAAAGCTTTCATCTAATAAAGAGATCAAGGACGAGGCAAAAATCATGGACTCAACTGAAGGAATGTTGAAGATTCCAGAGGACCAAGTTTTAGTAGAAGCACCCTCTGAAGTCAAAATTCCTCCAGAACTTTATCTAAATGGCACTGCATCTTCTTTGAATGGCCCTATGGACAAAGAGGAGAAGATTTCAAATGAGCAGCCACATGAAAATGATCAGAAACATAAAGAGCAGGCAGAAGTTTCACCAGATGGAATAAGCACCGATCAGAGCAACAAAAGTAACAATGAAGAGGTGATTGGTTCTTTAGGCCATGGAGAGAGCACAACAGAAAATACCAGCCTTCTGAAACATGAGAATGAAGAGCCCAAGGAGCATGGCCAACAAGAATTAGAAGGAGATGTAATGGACGACATGGTGCAGGAAGACACACTGAAAACTGACAATGCTGTTGAGCCAACAGTTGATCCTCAGCAAGGCCATAATATGGAAACAGCACAAGCAATCGAGGACACACAACCTGCAAGCATGTCAAATATTCCCGATGATGAGGTTGTAGCTCAAGCACCTGTTGGAGTCGAAACTCCTCTGGAGCCTAATGTGGATGATTCTGGCCCCCTTACGGATACTACTGGTGGAAACACAGAAACAGTTGAACCAGCTAAAGCGGATGATGCCGCTCATCATGACCATGAAGAGAGCTCTCCAGAAGATAAAGATATTGCAGAACGTACAGATGAGGTGGCCAAAGTAGAAGATCAACAGAGTAAGCAAACTGATACTGTGGGTGCAGACGTGGTGCAAGAAGAGATACCTAAAAGCAAGGAAACTGAGGTGCAGGAAGAGCAAGAAGAGATACCTAAAAGCAAGGAAACTGAGGTGCAGGAAGAGATGCCTAACTCTGAGGAAGCTGATGACTCAACAATTGATGCTCAAGTGCTGAATCAAGAATCGCCTGAAGAAACTAATGACAATGTATATGAAAAATCTGAAGAAACATCCCACCAGAGCAGTGTGGCCACTTCTGAGGAGACAACTCCAGAACATGTTGCAATGAGGGAGCCAGATGTCAATATTCAAGAAGAGGGCCAGGGATCAGTAGAAGAAATGATAGATGCTGAAGCAATTGATACTGAGAAAACAATGCAACAAAGTAGTGCTGCTTTTGAGGAGGAAATTACAGAAGATCATGTAGCAACCACCGCACCAAGTTCTGATATCCAACATGTACATAATGTGGAATCAGAAGAAATCAAGGGCCTTGAAGATGCCATAGCTGAAGAAACCTCCAATGAAAGCAATGTGGCTTTTGCTGAAGATGCAGTTCAAGATAAGGTACTGCCAAGTGAGCCCGCAGTAGATATACAACCAGTACAGGGGTTGGGACAAGAAGAAACTGAGACCAATGAAACTGTCGAAATGGATGAAGCTTCCAATCAAACGCATGCTGCTGTCCACAATAATCTAGCTCAAGAAGATGGTATAACAGCAAGTGAACCACATGTGACAGAATTAGCAGAAGAGGTGGAGGACATTGAAGTCACTGAAACTCAAGAAATCACCCGCCAATGCCATGCTGCTACTTCCAAGGATCTACCAACAGAAGATAATTCACCAGCAAGTGAGCCACATAATGATGATGATATCCAGCGAGCCCTGGAACAAGATTCAGTTGAAATTAAGGACACTGAAGCTGCTGCGACTCGAGGAATCTGCCATGAAAGAACTATTTCTACTTCTGAGGAGTACACTGTGGAAGATAATGTAACAGCAGAAGGACCAACCTGCGATACTCAAGAAGTACAGAGTGTAGAATCACCAGAAGAAATCAAGGACAACATAGCTGAGAATATTATAGAAGCATCTAATGTGACAACTGTTGATGAGGCAGATCAAGAGAACAATGTGCTAGTAAGTGAGACAATTGCTAAAAAGCAAACACGGGGGCTTGAACCAGAAGAAATCAAGAACACTAAGCCTGTTGAAATAGAAGCTTCCGATCAAAGGCCTGCTGCTATCTTCAATGATCTAGCTCAAGATAATACTACAGCAAGTGAGATACAGAAGACCGAGCTGGCAGTAGGAACAAAGGAAATTGAAGCCACTAAAACCGAAGCAACCCCCCAGGAAAGCAATGCTTCTATTTCTGAGGAACCTACCCCAGAAGATATTATAACAGCAAGTGAAACAACTTCTGATACTCAAGAAGTAAATAATGTAGGTTCAGCAGAAGCAATTGAAGACAACACAGACGCTAAAACTGGAGAAATTTCTGACCACAGCAACGAATCTTTTGCTGTGGAGGCAGTTGAAGGAAACAGTGCAGTTGAAAGTGAGCTAAATGCTGATATACAACAAGTGCAGGAGCTCGAATTGGAAGAAATGATGAACACCGAACTTGTCGCAGTGAGCGAAACATCCCATCAAATGGAGGATGGTGTCTTTCAGAAACCAACTGAAGAAGATAATCCAACCGCAAGTGGGTTGCATGTGATGGAATCAGCAGAAGTGAGCAACATTGAAGCTCAAGCAACCCCCCACCAAAATGATGTTGCTCAATCAGAAAATCAAGCAACAGAAGAAAATACAACAGCAAGTGAACCGCAAATCCTGGAACCAGAATCAGTTGAAGAAATGAAGGACACTGACGCCACTGAACCTCAAGGTATATCCCAGCAAAGCATTATTTCCACTTCTGAGGAGTCTGTTCCAGAAGAAAATGTAACAGCAAAAGGGCCAGCTTATGATAACAAAGATGTACAAAATGAAGAACCGGAACTAATAGAGGAGCATGATGATGTGAAAGCTCACGAAATATCCAATCAAAGCAGTGGGCCTATTATCGGGGAGGCAGCTCAAGAAAACATTTTACTAGCAAGTGAACCAACCAATGATGTACAAGTAAAGGGGCTCGGATCAGAAGAAATCAGGAACACTGAAGATGTTGGAACGGAAGAAGCTTCCCATCAAACAAATGTTGCTGCTGTTGAAGAGAACTTAACAGCAAGTGAGCCACAGATGATAGAATTATCAGAACAGATGAATGATGTTGGACTTGAACCAACACTCCACGAAAGCAACGTTGCTAGTATAGAGGAAATGGCAACAGAAGATAATGCAACAATCAGACCAGATGTTGGTACTCAACAACTTCAGGAGCAAGAATCAGTTCAATTCAGGGACATTAAGTCTATTGAACCTCAAGGAATCTCCCCATCTCACAATGTTTCTACTTCTGAGGAGTCCACACCAGAAGATAATGTAACAACAACAGAACCAAGTTCTGACACTCAAGCAGAAACTTTAGAATCAGCAGAAGTAATCCAGGACATTGAAGATATGAACAGCAATGCTGCTCTTGCTGAGGAAGCAACTCCAGAAGAACATGTGCTACTAACTGCTCTTGCTGAGGAAGCAACTCCAGAAGAACATGTGCTAATAACTGAGGCAACTATTGATGTACCACCAGTGCAAGAGCCAAAACTAGAAGAGACCAAGAACACTGAGCCCGTTGAAACAAAAGATAATATAACAGCAGGTGACCTGCCAGCAGAAGAGTTGAAGGACACTGAAGCCATGGAGACTGAAGAAATCCCTCATGAGAGCACTGTTGCAAGCATCAGCGAGCTCACCGAAGATGTGAAAAGCAATGTTGCTCTTGCAGACGAGGCAGCTCCCGAAGAACATGTACTAGCAACTGGGGCAACTGTTAAGATACCACCAGTGCAGGAGCCAGAGCTAGAAGATGTCAAGAATAGTGAACCTGTTGAAGTGGAAGATACTATAACAGCAAGTGACCTGCCAGAAGAGGAGATGAAGGACACTGAAACCATGGAGACTGAAGCAATTCCTTATGAGAGCACTGTTGCAAGCATCAAGGAACTGACTGAAGATGGTATTTTAACAGCAAGTGCACCACATGCTGATATTCAAATAGTCCCGGAGCAAGAATCAGTTGAGGACATGAAGTGCACTTCCACCACAGAATATCAAGGAGAACCCCAACAAAGCACTGTTTCTACTTCTGATGAGCATACTTCAACAGAAGAAAAGACAACAGTAACAGATCCTACTTGTGACACACAAGTACAGAATGTCGTAGCTCAAGAAATCAAGGACAGTGAAGATGTCAAAACTGAGGAATTTTCTGATCACAGCACCTTTTCTACTCCTGAAGTGGCAGCTCAAGAAAGTGCTGTACCAAGAAGTAAGCCGACTTCTGATGCTCAACAAGTGCAAGAACATGATTCAACAGAAGAAACCAGAGGCATTGAAGCTGTGAAAACTGAAGATCACCAGCAACATGGAGTTTCTACCCTTGAGAAGCCAGTGGCAGAAAATAATGTGACAGAGAGTGAACCAAAAGTTGATGATCAACAAGTGCAGGAGGAGAAATCAGCGGTAGAAGACAAAGACATTGAAGCTATGGAAACTGAAGAAATCTCCGACCAAAGTAATATCAGCACTTCTGAGAACGCAGCTCAAGAAAGCAGTGAACTGGAAAGTGATCCAGATTTTTATGTCCAACCAGCACAGCAGTTTGAATTAGCTGAAGATAGCAAGGACAGTCAACTTGTAAAGGCAGAAGAAACAGGGCAAAGCAATGTCACCCTTGAAGAACCAACTGCAGAAGACAATGCTACAAATGAAATTGGCCCACCTGCTGATATTAAAAAAGAGCATGAACTAGAATCAGTGGAAGAAATCAAGGATATTGATGCCACCGAAGCTGAAAAGGCCTCCCATACAAGCCAATCTGCTGCTTTAGAGGAGCCACTTTCAGAAAGTAATATAGCAACAACTGAGCCGACTTATGATATTCAACAAGAAAATGACTTGGAAGCAACGAAAGAAATGAAGGCCACTGAAGCCATCAATGATGAAGAAATCTCTTGTCAAAGAACAGAGATTGATGTTTTGGAGGATCAATCTTCAACAGATAATGGAATGGCACCAGAAGAGCTTCCTGTAGAGTCAAACGAAGAAAACATTGGAAATGAAAACGACAATGTAATGTTGGTGCATGAAAAGATCAAAGATGAAATACAGGAGCCAACGGAACTAAAGGTATGCGCACATTAACCAATAATCTCTTTCATTTATCTGACATGTTTAGCATTTACCTCTGTTAGGATACATGTTAGATTAATACAAGGTGTAGGTAGTGCAAAACTTGTTGATGACTTAGAAATATTTGGAAACATGAGATTTGAGTTTAAGTGCATCACCCGTGGTGTTTTTTTCTTAGCTCACTACAGACATTGAATTGAATAACCTTGATATATCTAACTTCACCACAACATTGCATCCAGTAAGAGAAACATACCAACAGCTATCATCCATCGTAATATTTAAGTAAATATATTATCAAATTGTAGGTTGACTACTATCATCGTCTTACATGAAGGCTTATATCAAACAATACAAAGTTTCAAATTAGTGGTGTCAAACTGTTTAGTTGAATTAATACCTTAAGTTTGAGAACACACAAGCTCTACATCATAATTGAAAATCTGTAAAGTAAATTGAGCAACAAAAGCATACACATTTCTTGCCAAGTCGAGGAAAGATTGCACTACATCAAAGTTGTAAACTGCAAACTAGATTGAAGCAAAAATCATATTTGTACTTTAAAGAGCACTCCATTTGATTGTGCAATCAGTACCAGCAGTCTGAAATTTGTCACTAGTCCTTTAAATTTGGGCATAGTCGCAGGACAACTCACTAGTGTATTTTATACAGGATGAAGCATCTAACTTGGGTGAGAAAACTGTTTTTACAACTCAGAAAGGTGAAAACATAACCGAGGTAGATGCTGTCCAAATTTCTGGTGAAGATACAATAGAGACTTCACACAATATTGATCAAATCAAAGTAGAGCAAAAGGCTGTAACTGAACATGACTCAAACCAAATGTCAAGTGGCCAGCGTGAAGAAAACATAACTCATGTTCAAGACAGAGATATCAAAGGAGAACTTCTAACAGAAAGTGGTACAGAAAAAGTATCGCAAGCTTCATTCGAAAATGGTTCCCAGGCAGCACAAGATGTTGCAGAGAAAGATGATACAATAAAAAGTGGTGAGCAAACCAATGATGAAGATAACGAGCAACATCATGATCTGGTACTTCAAACACAAGTTTGTGAGAGGTCAATGGATGCTTCAGCCACTGGTCAACAAGATGAGGATGTGCAAAATGTTAACTTGGATAAACAGCAGAAGGAAGGCGAGGAGATTGAAATGCCAACGGAAGAAATTCAGACAGATGAACAGAAACATGATGACAAGAGGGCTGATTTCACCACAGAGCCACTAGTGGAGCCCCAGAGTGTTGAAGTTGTCACCAACAGGACAGACGACACTGATTTTTTTGAGGTGAAGATTACTAAGACTCGTTGCATGTTGTAACTTTCCAAACTTCATTTAATAAGAAACACACAGAAAGTAAGTTCCTATTCAATGAAACCTTGCAGGCTGAACGAACAGAGATGGTGGTTAGTGAAATGCTCAAGAATGAACACACCCTATATGCACCCCAGGAATCCATCCCAAGAATTACAGATGCAAAGGTTGAAAACATTACTGAGAGAAAAGAAAAGACTGAAGAAGAAAACAAACCCAACAACGCTGGCCCCTTAGATGCTGATGCAGAAAATTATAATGAAGACGAGCAGGAGAATGCAGAAAAGGATGCAGTAGTAAAAGCTTCTACTGATGAACAGTATGAAACAACTGACGAAATTACAAATGAAGAGGTCAGTTCGGAATTTCCATTAATGCAGTCTGAGAAATTTAGACATGTTCTTCTTTTGTTAATCAGTCTACATTGGACCACATAAGTTCAAACTACTAATTTTCCAGATTGGAAATGTACAGAAAAATATTGAAATACTTGACGAGCAAAGAACCTTTAGTTATCCAGGATTCCAGGTACCTGATGTCACCATGAGTGTAATGTAACATTGATTAGCACGTATACTTTTTTAGCATTATCATCGTTCTTTTGGTAATAACGCAAAGCACTACCAACTACTACTCCTAGGCCCTAGCGCACTGAATTATTGCATGGGCTCACTATTAAGAAAAAATAAATATATCAGAATAACCTATAAGATCACAAGGGCATACGGCTAAACCTATGTTGAACTTTACTGTAAAGAGCGGAAGACACAGTAGTGACGATTTGGTGAAAACCTCATTGCTCATACTAAAAACACTTCTATGTTTTACTCATCTTGCAGGTTGAACTTGGTTTGTCATCATCTGTGGAGAAAGATCTTCAAGAAATAACTGACCCAGCTCCTTCAAATGATGAAATGCAAGAGAATGTAAGGTTTATTGAAGTGAATATCATCCATGATTTCATATACTTTGAAAATAATAATCACCACTATTTCAAAGGTGAATTAGTACTGACCTTATGATGAATGGTTAAGTCCTGCTCAACATGCTGAGCAAGACTTAAGCATTCATCACAAGGTGAGTACTAATACTCTTAAGAAGTGATACACCTATATGCCTCAAAGTTCACGTGAGCAAATTTTCTTGCCAAATCTGCTCCTAGTAAAATTTTAAGCCAGTTTTTTAAAAAAAAAAACAGCAAACAATTTTTTCTCTCCGTTCAGGTTTCAGATGAGAATTTGGCAACAACAGAGCACAATGGTGTAGAAGATGAAGCTATGCAACAAAAAGTTTATTCACCAAATGCTGAAACAAATAATGATGATATTTTGTCAATAAGCAATCCCTTACCTGAGCATGAAACTGGAACTGCCTCAGATATAACTCAAAACATACAATATCAGGAAGCAATTAATGCAGATGATGTCCTGCAGCTTGAACCAGAAGAAAATGCATTTGACAAGATTGCTGAAACCGACTTGAATGAGAAAATGGAGACAAGCCATACAGCAGCCACCGAAGCGGTCACATTCGATGAAGATACTTGCGATAAGGTGAGAAGTCAGTGTTATGAATATTGTGTGTATATCGGAGAGGCCCAATAGGCAATATATAGGGTGTACAAGGGGTGCATGTCATATACATATAAGGCAATACAAAAGACAGATAAGGAATACAAAATGATTCCTATATCTAATATATCTCTAACACCCCCCCTCAAATGCAAGGTGTATGCAATAGCATTGCATTTGGAAAGGGTTGACACTAAAATATGAAAAATCTAAAATCTGAGTCTTGATAATGTGGTCGTAGCATGCAGCTCTTAGAAAATATGTCGATAGATAAAATTGTCAAATCAAGCCGAATATGAATAGATAGAAGCATGACGGCGCAGATTGAAGTCCAAGACGGCGGCGGCGCAGTGTACAAGAAGTGCAACAGAGGCGCAGTGCACAAGAAGCGCGGCGGCCTTAAAAGCTCGGGATGGCGGCTAAGAGAGAGCGGCGACATCATAACGACGATCTGCACCAGATCGAAGAAAAGAGCGGCGGCTGCTGTCATGCAAAAAGAATTCCTATGCTTCTATGACTGATAATAAATTTGTGGACTCGCATAACTTAGACGAACTAAAAAATAAAGTGGTACGTACTTGGATGGACGCAACGGAAGAAAAACGACACAAAGGATAGCTAGTAGATACTAGCAAAACCAGTAGCCGATTCAATCTCCACCACCAGCAGAACCCGTGCACCCGCATGTTCATGCCTTCAACCACTGACCTGGGCCCCTTTATAGCTGCACCAACTCTCATGCCATCTCCATCCTCCATCCAGAGCCTTCCGCATCGACTTGGCAACTTCTCCAATCTCTCCAGTTCACCACGAAGCAAAGAAGCTTCTTTCTGGAGCAAGAGCACAACATGCCCCCATTAGCAACAATAAACAACTGCCATCCCAATCGGGCCAATAGATGCTCTTCCCAGCCGAACAAAGCAGCAGCCACACACAGCAGCTGAAGCAAAAGGAGGGAGACGGCGAGAGAGGCCGGCGGCAGCGAGAGTCGAAGCAGGAGGGAGAGACAACTCCCAAAGTGACGAGGATTAAAACCTCTATACATTATTTAATACATAAGAAAAGACCATACGTCTTCATGGTCGTAACTCCTAAGGCTAACGACCTCACTGGTCGTAAGGATTCCAGAGGTTACATAATACATACCCTGGTCGGACAAGGTTCCTAACCTAGTCTCCGACCAGTCGAATGCTCATAAAGGCTTTGAACTGATATCTGGGTCTGAGTCTAGGTATATCATTTACCGTGTGATGAATGGAACACGTGTTGTATATTCCATACCACGCGACGTTACATAACTCTAAGACACTGGAGTACGGTTAAATGACTCACTGACATATAACCGCACAGCAGTTGATACATTGTCAACTAACGCCTCTCTCCGACCAGATGCATCACTTCCCAACATGTGTCTTTCCAAGAGATAACTGCCAACACTTCATCAACTACATAAGGAGGATCGCGAGAAAGTGGAGAGGGGGGATCAGAAGAGAGATCGATTGGAGGCACTTCAGAAGACCACCATTCGATTAGTTTACAACACCATAGCAGACAATACGCTCCAGTGTTACTAGGATTAGCCTCTTTGTTCAGATTACAGGCACTCCTTGTAATAGCCAGTTCATAGCAATAAAGGGCAACCTCATTCCTTTCCAGGAGATACGTGTTATTTTTCCTCTGTTTTTTATATATTTGTAAGTTCGGTGATTTGATCGTCGACACAAAGCCAAAGGACGCGAGCGAGCCTTGGAGAGGCGTCGATCCTCTCGCGAACCTGGTGCGGCATGCCGCCATCTCGGCGATGCCGCTAGGCGTTGTCGCTGATGGGGCGTCGATGATGAGGCCGGTGGCGATGGTGCTGAGCATGCCGAGCGAGGACAACGCGATGTCGTACATGGCGGCCAGCCGGAAGCTGGCGTAGATGGCCACCGCGATGGCGAAGATGGGCACGATCACCAACTTGTACCCCACCGCCAGCCCGAAGATCACGTTCGTCGCAGACGAGCTCGAGGCGATGGCAAGCTCGGGCGGAAGCGCGACGAAGACCGTGGCGACGAGGCGACCAACGAGTCGAGGTAGGCCGTAGCGCCGGCCGTTCAAGACCCGCGGCGAGGCGCCGTCGAGTAGGCCGCCCCCGGGAGTGGAGATAGCTCCTCCCGGGGGCGGCGGTGGCAGAGGACGAGCGGAGGCTAGGAGGCGGCGCCGGCGGAGGTAGCAAACCCTAACTCTAACATTTGCTCTGATACCATGTCATGAATATTGTGTGTATATTGAAAAGCCCCAATGGGCAATATATATAGGGTGTACAAGGGGTGCATACCATACACAGATAAGGCAATACAAAAGACAGATAATGAATACAAAATGATTCCTATCTCTAATATATCTCTAACAGTCAGAACTCCTTATATATTATTATTTTAGACTTATATTTAGTCTTTCTAAGCTATTTTTCACTTTTACCATTTAGGCTAGCGGAGCTGATGGAGCTCAATCTAATGAAAGTCTCAAGACCTTTGAGGACGCCAGAAGGAATCTTGATGTTTCATCTGTAGTTACAGCATCAAAGGGAGACAATATAAACGAGGAGATGGAAGATCGTAAGCTTGCTCTTCCTGCACAGACTACACTAGACGAAAACACAACTGAACAGGGATCTGGCTTAGAGGAGACAGAAAGAGAGTTGTCGTTGTCAGAGAAGCCACTCCCCTCTGAACCAGAAGAGCAAGATGAGAATCGAATAACCAAAGAACAAGATGAAGAGGACATGCATGAGCCAGAAATTGGTGATACACAGAAAGAAGCTGAAGAAAGTGATTTGCCTGTCTCAAATTTTCTGATGAACCTGATATTGGGAAAAGAGAGCAATGATCCAAACGGAAATTTAGAATCTGAGGCTGAAAAGAAGCAAGAAGAAACCACAAAGGATGACAGTTGTTCGATCACTCTTCAACAAGAAGAAAGCTCGGTATCATTTCCTGCAGAAAATAACGTAGATGACAAACTCATCTTCGACCAAGAAAAACAGAATGTAGAAGTCTCTGAAGAAACACATGAAACGGTCAAAGAACAAAGCCATGATTTCAAGCTGGACACTGAAAGATCATTGGAAACTGATGAAGAGCGCAATAGGAACACTCATGATTCGGAAGCACCAGTATACAAAGACAATGCCCAGGATGAAATTTGTAGTGAATTGGTACCAGGTGAGGCAACTGGCGTGGTTACAGAAATGGAAACTAGAGAATTTGAGCTGGATGAAACGGCAGTTTCTACTATTTGTCAGGAAGATGTGGAAGCAACAACACAAATTGAGGAAGGAAGCTTGAACAGCAACCTAGATGACTCCACAAGCCCAAAGGCTTCTCAAGAGGATACATTAGACGAAGGACAAACAGAGCTTTTTCATGAATCTTTACCTGAAGATAGAAGTTCTCATGAAGTGGTTGAGAAAACACTCTTGTTGACAGAACCAGATATGGGCAATGCAGAAAAATTGCCTAACGACACTGATGGTCTTGAAAGTCTTCTGTGCACAAAACAAGAAGAGTCCACTGAATCTTCCAATGCTGAGGCCAAAAGTACTATTGAGGTTCAACTGGAAAGTGAAGTAGATAAGAAAGAAGAGAACCATCATGCAACCACACTTGGAGCTACTGGAGAACAGATAGAAAATGTGCAGAATAATTTGCAAAAAGGCACAGGTTCTGAAGCAATATCTGATGAGCAGGCACCTGAAATTACTGAACCAGTTATTGGCACTGATATAAATTTGGCTCGTGAAAAGGAGATTTCTGAAGGCTCAACATGCATGGACAAGAAAGAAAGCTATAATTTCTCAAACAATGAAAAAGCTCTTGAAATTCAGTCAGATGGTCCAAACTTGCATATAAACCAAGATAAGCAAGATGAGTCTGCTGACAGCCAAATTGTGATTGAGAAGAACAACTTGCTAGACAAACCAGGAGAATCTAATTTGCAAGAGCAGCAAGAAACTCATAGTGAACAAAAATCTCCTAAAGAAACTGATGAAGGTTGCCATAAATTTTTGGTCATAAAAGAGCCTGTGATCAAAGAAGAGAATGTACATGAAACAGTTGAAATCCATGTGCAAACAGTGAACAAAAAACCCAATGAAGAGCAAGAAGCTGATTCACAGGTTCAGGAACGTGATCTCGGTGTGGTTTCACCCAAAGAAGCGCCTGAAGTTGAAGAAAGTTTTGTGGAGATAACAAAACCAGAATTCAGCACAGATGAAGAGCAAAGTTCAAAGGTAGATGAATCAAATATGGCAGAAGAGAAGACTTATGACGAGAAGACAAAGGATGAAGAGGAAGCTAAGAATTTCACTGATGAAGTAACAATGCAAATTGAAGAACGAGGAGCAGGACAGAATGCATCACATAAAAAACACATCTTGTCCGGTGTTGGATCAAAGGTAAAGCACCAACTAGCAAAAGTAAAGAAAGCCATCATAGGTAAGCCCGGGCACACAAAATCTGAATCACCAAAATCCTGAAACTGTATTCACCTTAGAGCATGTATATTCCTGTACTATTTGTACTTTTGTAAGCTATATATTTGAGGTGTAGAATGTCGCGATGCGAATAGTGAACTTCAAGGTTTCTCTATGATCATCGCATTGAAATGTTGTGATATTGAAGACACTTGTAAATATAGCTAGTGTGTAAATCCATGTTTCCATGAAATTTGGTAATTGTTTTACTCTGCTAAATTAGCCTACCTATTGCAATTCCAAGGCAGCATTCTGTGCTCCTTTGGAAAGCTGTTCTGGAAGGCTAAGACGGAGAACAAATGTAAGTTTTTCGCTTGGACCTTAAGCCACGACAAAATCCTAACGGCTGTTAACTTAGTGAAGAGAGGATGGCCACACCTCACCAACCACTCTGTAGTTTGTGCAACCAAGCCCGGAAACTTCATCGCATTTATGCCTGTTGTGCCCCTTCGCTCTTGAGACTTGGACTAGGGTGTTCAGCCTCACAAACTACAACATTTTGAGTCGTGTATCTCCTCATAATTTCAGCAGCTTAATGGCATGGTGGCAACAAGTTAGCCAACAGACCCTCAAAGGAGATAGGAAAAATTTCAACGGTATAGTCATCTACATAGCCTGGAACATTTGGAAGGAATGAAAATAGGAGGATATTCCAAAATGTGGATTTGACCTTACAGGAGCTCACTTTCAAGATCAAGAAAGGACATCCACTTGTGGAAGCAAGCTTTTCTTGTTTAGTTTTCTCCTTCTTGCCGAATCTTTGCGGTTTTCAATCGCAATTTTTTTCGGTTTTTTCTTTGTTGTCTGCTCTTGTGCCTCGGTCTAGCTTTTCCTCTTGAACCTGTTTCTTCTCCCTACCTTTAATGAAATTGGCAGAGCTCCTGCCTTACTGCTAAAAAAATGGTAATTGTTTCACCAACTTCAAATTTGAGGTAGAACTGAGGACATGGACATGGAAGATCGTTTGTTTTTCTTCATATATATGTATATGCCTTTGTATGGTCATCATGCAACATAGTTTGCCTTTCCTCATGAAATCATGTGCTGTTACTCTGCATTTTGCTCTGGTTCTGAACAATGTGAGCTTATTTGTTTAAAAGAAACTACCGGAAGTAACTGCAATGCCAATCAACCCATGCTAAAACATTGTAGAAAACTAGAATTAGGCACACGAGAATTGAGTCCTATATGTTGCAGCAATTATAATCGATCAGAATGAGCAGAAAGAATAAAAGAACACACGAATAAAAGAACACACGACTCCAGGCTCCTCAGAAAAAAGAAGCATCTCATGTTGTTCAGCTACGTCTCCAATGGGGTGGGAAAAATTAAGGCCGAGGAGACCAAAGATAGAACCTGATGTGATGCTATGTGATGGTGAAGTTCTCCGCGTGTCTAACATCACAATTGTGTTAAATATTTTCCCTTTGTAATGCTCTATCATGCATGCGCCCCACTCCCTCTGAAAATCACCACCGCAAGAAACAACTTGAGTCAGCACCATATCAGACAAAACCATCCGTCGTGCACTGCATCATGCAGGACCCCAGGCCATTGCGTCGTGCACGTGCAATGCTCCGTCCCCACCTCGCGAGCGGGCGCGCAGCGGGGTGGACGAGCGTCGAGCAGGTGGTGGGCATGCTGTGGCGTGGAGGCAACACACGGACACGCGAAGTGGTGCTTGAAACACGGCATTGCGCTGGCCGGCGCGGCGGCGCCATCACCTGCTCTTCACCCATGGTGCCCTCCTCGTTAACTCCCATTTCCCGTCCTCTTCCTCTTTCGATCTGCTCCGCGACGGCAGAAATGGTGGTGGTAGAACCGCAGCATTGCAGGCCAATCATCAGACCCATCAGCCGCTGATCCTTGTAGCGGCGCCCGGCCGGCCGGGTTAATCTGCAAGGGAGTTGGGACTTGAAAGTAACAAGAATAAGAATGTTTTGCACAATTTTTTTTTTTTTACGGAATAGGCACGAGACTTTGCCTATTTTTTTGCACATAAATTTACATGTCAAAATATTCCACTAATTGTTTGAAAAAGTTATCCACGTTTTTTCAAAAGTGTAGTCCTGCTCCTTTAAATGGGCTTCTAGTGTTTTTCAAATGGAAAGTGTATAGTTACAAATAATTTAGTGTGGTTGATGTCCCTGTAACATTATAAAGGTAAAATTGGCTATAGGTACTAGACTTTTGTGCTATTTGTTTTAGGACACCGGTTTTTAGTATTTTTGTTGCACTAAACTTTTGTGACTCTTTATCAGTGGACATCAGGCCTATTAAAATATAATATCCGACTATGAGAGGCAAGAGAAGGTGGGTAAAAATATGTTTTGCCCCGGACCCCTTCTTCCTCCTCTCTCCATCCTCCTCTTCTCCAAGGCTGGGCATATGCAACCGCAGCTTTGGTTCGTCACTGCCTCCCTCGATCCAAACCGAGGCCACTGTCTTGGAGTGCCACGCTCGTGGGAGCTCGCCACATCTGTCTCGTCGCCGTTGAAGTCAACACCAAAGCCGCCCCAACGCTGCGCACCTCACCGTAGTCACCGCTCGTTGAGCTGAGCCACATCTGCGTCGCCTCGCCAACATCTTCACCGCCCCAATCCTTCCCGCACCACACCAGCTGCGTCACGTGGACCACCGCCTCTACCTGAGCTCGTCCCTAGCCTTCTCCGTGCCTCTCCGCCACCGTAGCTTCCTGCCGCCGACCTCCGCGCCACCATGGCTGTCACCGCCACCAGCCCTCCACCATGCGCATAAATGGTCGTCATCTCCGCGTCATGCACGTGCCTCCTCTACCCAAGCGAAGGTCACTGAAGTTCACCGCAGTGAGATCTTCTGGCCGCAGTCCCCAGTTTTCCCCCACTCCATTTCGGTCTCTGTTGCCATCCCCGTTACCCCCCCCCCCTCAAATTGATTTGTATTCACTGGGAACACGCCATGTTTGCGCCCTTGTCCCCGGTCCGCTGTCGAGGCTCGCCGCTGCACCGCTTGTTGGCGAGAGAGGGGGAGGAGGAAGAGGAGAGAGTGTCTGAGAGAAAGAGTGAGAAGGAGAGATAGAGACTGACATGTGGGCCCAGTTTATAAGGTTTGGCCATTCTGGAGCACCAGTAGTCATTTACCCAAAAAAAATATCTCTCCAATTCAACCAAAAATGATATTTTAATGGTCCTACTAGCCAAGAGCCATAAAAGTTTAGTGTGTTTTAGCAAAAGCATAAAAAACCAGTGTCCTACAACAAATGGTACAAAAGTTCGGTGTCCTGCAGCCAATTTTGCATAATCATATACTATACATTTTCATAGGCCAAGTAACCAAACTAGGAAGAATTGCTATTCAATTCATAGATATAGAATTTTGCTAATAATATTTACTAATTACGTGCGCATTTGTTTCCCTACATTAGGCCTAGACCTATCTCGTAGGATGCAAGGCTTGATTAATTGGTTCCCTGCAAGGGTTGGTAGGCTTGTCCTCACGCGTGCAAAAGGAAACCCAAAGCCTAGCTTCCGATAAATGAATTTCATTTTTGTTTTCTAATGGGCCTGACCACGGTAGGTGTGGAAATAGCCCATGTGGGTTGCATATTACCCTTCTCCAGAAACACCCCCCATGGACTCGAATAAAAAAGATACCCATCTTAGTGTTACCTCCCCCTCGTTGTTGATTCTATTCGTTCCACTTGCTCCTCTCCCTATCGCCTCTCTTGTTGTAGATCTCTTTTGCCTCTCTCTCCATCCCCTTTAGTGCATTCCTCGGCTCAAGTTGTATTCATGAATCCCTAATCCGATGCTCTTCCCCTCTTTCCATCTCCTTTGATGTGTAGAGGTTGCGACTGTGTCTTGTATGGTTCATAGATGGTCATATCAATTAGAAATCGAATGGTTTATTTAATGCATAGGTTTTTGATTATGGTATGTCTATAATTGTGGGTGTATTTTGGTAGTTCTAGAACTTGATTGGAGTTGTTCTCATGGTTGTAATATTATTCTTGCTATATTTAAACACATTTAATGTCATTTTGTATGTGTCATTTTGTATGCTCTAGATTAGGAATTTTTCTTATGGTTATCATGGTACTTTATATTGGATTATTGTACCTTTCTGTAGATCTATTATTTTCCCATAGTTAGGGTGAATCTGCTAGTATATGCCACTGGTTTGCTAATGTGTGTATTGGTGGTATAAAAGCATTATAGTAGCCAAATCTACCAATATTTTGTGTATTACTATTTTTAGTGCTATATGATTGATAGTGAATCCATGATGACCGCCTAAAGTTGGGATAAGCATGTTATGTTTTACCACATGTCATTTTATAGCACTAAATAATGAAATAGGATTTACAATTATGGTTGGTAGTATAAATATATCTTCTCATAGGCATCTTCATGCTTTTATTTTGTTAAGGTTAGGAAAAATACTTGTGCTCATGCCCTTGGTACAATTTGACTATACTTTATAATATCGAAATATGTGGCTGCCAGGGGGTAGCTACCCACCCGGATCTTTAAAGTTGAAATTCGACATTTTTTCCGTTGAAAGTTGAGTTGAGAGTTGAATTTTTTTAGATGAAATGGGAAATTTTGAGTTAGAATTATTCTAATTTGAGTTGAAATTCACCGATTTCAAGTTGATAGTTTTTAGTTTTTTTTAGTTGAAAGATGAATTTTTTAGGTGGAAGTGAGAAATTTTGAGTTGGAAGTCCTTGAATTTTGAGTTAAAAGTCTTCCAAGTTGATATGGAGAAGAAAGAACATGAATCTTGATGCAAAATCAAACGATGGATGACGAGTGGGGTAGCTACCCTTGGGCAGACAATCATGTCTCTATTTCATGATATATTGTTACTACCTAAAGGTTGAAGGTCTAGTCCATGCTACATTGTTGTTGTCTACAAGTTCATGCTATGTTATGGTTTTCTCTATATTTTTATCCCATACAACATTGTTCCTATGTGAAAGCTTAGTTCATTCAATATTGTTTTGATCTACAATTTGAGTTCAAGCTATACCAACTTGTTTGCATTTGATATAAAGGATTTTTCTAAGTGTGTGTGGCATATTTGGTTAAAATTGATTGTAATCACTGCGACATGTGTTATGTGTACATTTGATAATAATATGTGTAGCGCACATTTGATATTACATGAGAAAATTGCACTGTGGGTCTCTGAACTTACGAGGTTGTGCCACTTAGCTCCCTGAACTTGTATTTTACTTTCTCAGCCCCCCAAACTTGCGAAGTTGTGCCACTTATCTCCCTGAACTTGCGTTGAAATGAAGTTTGTCGGATGTGATGCTGGCGACTTCGTCCCCTCCAAGTTCGGTGGACTGGTCGTTGCCCCATAACGGTTGTGTTCAACGTCCTCATCACCTCACGTCGACAAAAATATATTCTTCGGGCCTGGGAATACATCGTGCTCATGTCTTCGCCGGAGCTCTACCGTCGTAGCTTATCACCGTCCTCACCCTTGCCTCCTTTGAGTCAGCCATGAGATAAAAGTACATTCCCAGTACCAGAGCAGAAGCTACTCACTCTACACGAAGTCCATTTGGCTGTTTGCGAACATAAAAGGCTAAGCTGGCGAATCACCGTGAGAGAAAGAGGAGTATTGTGTCTTTACTCTGGCACTGGGAATATACTTTTCTCTCTCTCTCACGATTGACTCAGAGGAGGCAAGGGTGAGGCGGCGTAAAAGCGCGACGATGGAGCTCAGGTGAAGACGCGAGAATGGTGCATTCCCGAGCCTGAAGAATCTATTTTTATCAGCATGAGGTGACAGGGACGATGAACATGGCTAGAACGAAGCGGCGACGAGTCCATCGGACTCGTAGGGGACAAAATCGCCAGCATCGCATCTGACAAACTTCACTTCAACACAAATTCAAGGAGCTAAGTGTCACAACATCGTAACTTCAGGACCCTAAAAAAGTAAATGTGGGACCCGGATTTTCTAATCCCGAATCCTCTGCGAATACACTGTGCTATTCCTTGGATCAGTAGATAGCACTCACAGATACATCACTAAATCATTTCATACATGGCGTAAAACCATACCATTCATTAATTTAACACATCAGAGTTTACATAGACCGCATCGGGTCAAGTTTTACAATAAAGGCCGAACAGACTAAATGATTACATCACAAAGTAGCGGAAGCGACAACGGAAGCAAAAAGGGTGAGGGCACATCTCTCCACAGGCAAGCGACTGGGAAAACCTGTGTACATCCGATATTACCCAAAAACTCAGATAATATAGGATGTACATAAGTACCACCGGAGTCAGCTAGACTGGGGCGAGACTAGAACAACTAAGGACTAAACTACGCTTCAAGAATTCCTGGGTCTTCAGACATCTGGTTCCTCGTAGTAGTCGTAATCTCCAATATTTTCTGCTTCTGACGGTTTGGGGAAAGAGCGAGAATGAGCACAACTACCGTGCTCGCGAGCCAACACACATTATGCAATAGTATGCATGCAAGGCTTAACAAAGATGGCTCAGGTTCTTTTATTTGCTAAAGCAACATTTTCAATTATCATAAATACAAATCCCTATGACTTAGCATTTTAAACAAATTGCATTTTGATAAAAGATAATAAGTGTAATATTAAATAACAGTAGAGGTTACTTCCGCCTCATGCTTAATTTTGATAACGGCTACATCCACCGACTATCAACACTGGGTATGGCTACCCAGAAAAAATCCAAAACAAGGGCTAGATGAGCCCACCACATTTTTAATCCACCCACAAAGGTTTTTGAAATAGAACTAACTCACGTTAAGTTCACATGTACGCCTTTGACCGTAGACGCAGCTGTTTAAACAGTTTAGACTCTGCAGAGGTTGTATATTGTACCCACAAGAGATAATCATACTCGTCACCCACATGATTCCTTAGTCATGTAGTTGAGCGATCGTCACAGTAACGTTTGTAAGATCGAGGTGGCCGACTAGAGGGGGGTGAATAGGCGGTTTTAAAAACTTTATCGGGCTAAACCAATAAATAAATGCGGAAGCTAATAGCGAATTGGTTTTGCTCAAATAAAACCTAAATCAACTAGGCTCAACTAAGTGCACCGACAATATGAACACAATACAATATGAGCAATCATACAAGGTATATAAGCAATTAAAGCAAGAATGTAAATTGCTCAAAGTAAAGCACGAGTAAACACAAGATGACACGATTATGTTTTACCGTGGTGTTCGGAGACTTGCCGGTCTCCCCTAATCCACGTTGAGGTAAGCCCAACCCGCGTTGGACCGGCTCCTCAAATGAGCACACACCTCCGAGGTAAGTCCAACACTTGGACCGGTTCCAAACCGAACCAACACCTCGCTCAACTATGGTTGCTCTTCCTCCACTCCGAGATGGCGAGCACCAAACCACTCACAACCGTCGGGCCTTCTCACAAGCTTCTTGAGAAGGTCACCGAGCACGACGCCTCCACGCCGCCTAGGTGTCTGGCAAACACCAAGAGTAACAAATCCAAACTTTCACTTGAACTAATCAAGTGTCAACGCCACGTGGATACACAATCCACTACCTAAGGCAACACATGCACTTAGGGTTTGCTCTCTAGTCTCACCAAGTGCAACACATGCACAAAAGAGAATAGAGACTTGCTCTTAGCTCAAAGAATGAGTGTATCACTTAACAATGGCACGAAGAACCTCTCCCAACCTACCAATGTGTCTATATATAGCCCACACACAAAAACTAGCCGTTGGGAGACAAATCCTAAAATCAGACAATCGGAGTTCCGCTGCAAAGGCCTGAACTACTGCGAGAGAGAAGAAAAGGCACCGCAACGGCTATGTCGACGAGAAACTAGCCGTTTGATTTTAGTCTTGGAACTACCGCCAACTACATATCGGAAGTTCGATTCTTGGAAGTTCCGCTCAACACATAGCGGAACTACCGCACATTGAATTTTGGCTAAGTCCCAAAATGGTGCTTCTCGGAAAAAACCAACCGCGGATTTGAGCAATCGATTAATCGGAAGTTCCGCGTTACACACCGGAACTTCCGCTCTCGAAAATCGGCTAAGTCCCTAAACCGCCTCTCGGAAAAATCAAGCCGCGGAAAATCGGACAGTCAAAGTGCGGAACTTCCGTCGTTAAACTACCGAACT
Source organism: Hsuehochloa calcarea (assembly GCA_036346395.1). Taxonomy (NCBI): domain Eukaryota; kingdom Viridiplantae; phylum Streptophyta; class Magnoliopsida; order Poales; family Poaceae; genus Hsuehochloa; species Hsuehochloa calcarea. The sequence continues at coordinate 3,150,716 of CM070596.1, read as the reverse complement.
TCCGATTTTCCCGACAAGTCGAAATGGCTTTTCAACAAATTCAATTTGCAAAACACATTTGCTAATTGACAAGCCATGCCAACAAGAGTCACAAGCAAGATTCCCAACAAGTTGCAAAACACATTTGCCAACTTTTGGAATCATACCACAAGGAAAAGGTACATGGACTTACACCATTTGCAAAACGATTTGCAAACTTAAGTCACATGCTACAAGGGTTGAATGCATGAGCATCGGCTATTTGCAAAACACATTCGCAAATAATAGCTCCATGCATAGATGAGCTAGAGCAAATATAATGAGCTATCAACACATGACTAACTCAAACTACTAGTCGATCCTCTTAATAGTACGGCAAACCTATACTAGCAATCCGGTCTATCAACCAAACACCGAGACCGGTAAAAGACTAGGAACACATCCTTAGCCCTAGCTAGTCATACCTTTGCCTTGCATCTTCTTGAAGCTTGATGACGCACATCAACACTTCAAGTCCGGGTCCTTGACTTTGACAATCATCAACTCATGATGATTTCTTCACTTCGGGATCTTGTCTTGAACATCATCAACACATGATGATTTCTCCATCCCGAGTCTTCACATGCATCAACACATGATGCAATCCTTCACTTGACTTCCATCAACACATGATGGGTCTTCTCTTGTCTTGATGATCAACTCATGATCATCTCTTCTTGATAAGCATCAACTCATGATGCATCATTTACACCAAGCTCTTAACTTGATGATCAACTCATGATCATCCCAAGTCTTCATCATCCTGGAACATAACCTATATATCCAACTCATGGAAAATGTTAGTTCCACAATGTGATCATCACTAATTACCACACCATACCATCAACTCATAATGGTGGGACAAGATACCACAATCTTTCCCTCTTTGGTAATTGTTGATAACCACTTAAATTCTCATAAATTGAATGAAGATAAATGAGAGAACAATTGAGTATATATAAACTACACAAGTTATATATACTCTAACATGAGTATACAAGAACTACACAAGTTCTATATACTTATGACATGAGTATATACGAACTACACAAGTGTTGTATACTCAAAGGTTTTGTTTCAACGTAAAGATCCCAATATATGTGGAAAATGGAACATGGATCAATACTAATGAAACCACAAAGTATAGGATAAAACTCCCCCTAAATGTGTGCATACACAAATGTGTAATGAGGTCATATGCACATATTCAAGTTTAACTTAAGGTTGAGTTCAATCCTATATTTTGGATCCGAGAAATGCAACATTATATAAATTGAGATGTCGATTGCATACCTCGTTGTGTTTCACCTTTATATCCAAATGAGACTACACAAAGATAATACTTGATAAAAGAGTTAGTCTCATATTTGGATTTGTCATTAATCACCAAAACAATCCATTAACTCATAATGGTGGGTCTAGATCTTTCAACGTTTCAAACTACCTTGTCCCTTCCGTCGTCTCACCCCTATGGCCAATTCCATAAGTTGTGCGGGATGTATACCACAATGACTAGCGCAGCTGGCAACTTCACCGTTCCCGGTGTGCCTTTCAAGCTAGCATACGTCATGCCACTTGCACACTTCTAAACACCAGTTGTGGGATGACATTCAGGGTTCAATAATTTTATTAAGCCAAGTTGCATTTTGTAGACTTGCAGTTGTACTTGTTTTACACAGGAGGTCATGACAAGATTAAATCCTTAATTCATCTGGACGGTTCATACCACATACCAATCATTCTCGTGCTACATCCGCACCCACCACTCTTTCCATCCGCCCAGATGTGGTACTAGCAAGTTGTTCAGGGTTTTGGGGAGGAAAACTAATTAACGCAACACACCAGTCATTTACATCCAATGACTGCCCAAAACTATTTTCATGATTAAAAGATGATGATTATGACATTTATTGTCCTGGTACTTGAGCAAGACTATCATATCGCTTAAGTACAACATATACTAGTATTTACCATATATTTATTAGGGTGACAAAGAATACTGGATTTGATTATCAAAGGATGGGCAATAATTAATTAATCATCAAATGGGTGTTTAACTACCTTAAGCTTTAACATACATCAAAAAGTTTGTGATCCATATATATCCATAGACCCAGAAGAGGGTTTTTGAAGAGTTTGAGTCAAGGTCACATTCGCAAAAAAAAAGAGGAACCCTAGGTTGGGTTTCAGCAGAAAAAAAGGAACCCTAGGTTGGGTTTCGGCAGTCAAAAAAAAGAAAGAAGAAGAAGAAGCAAATCGACCACCCCCAGTTGGACTACGACCACTCCCAGCCTTGCATCCTTTGAATCCTTTGTATCCGGTCCTTGTTATCGATCAGTGTTGTGCTAGGTCTATGGACACTTTTTAGACCAGCAACTGTGATAAGTACTTCGGACCCTTATTCAACTTTGCTAATCAGGTTACGGTTTTTGCTAATCCTTGCTACATATTGTGCCTTCCGAGCTCCACCTACTCTTGATCAGAACATGTCCCCTGTTGCAATCATACCCACTCTCGACACGGTATCACGAACCAGCCACCAGTCGTACCACCTGTTGCGTTGGTAAGAACACTTGTAAGAGTGTGGTAAGACGCTTGAGAGTGTGTGTTTCCACCTTCCATCACCTAGTAGTTGATAGGGATAATACCTTTGTGTTATCTTTTGTTGTCTGCTAACCATGTCAGGTGAGACGTCTGATGAGAAAGAGTGTGTTATAAAGGGAGAGCTCGTGACACTCTTGGATGAACAACGCACTACCATTAATGAGGACATCGACAGTGACACTTTTAGATAAACAACGCACTACCATTAATGAGGACATCGACAGGAAGTTTCAAGCTACCACGACCACATTGCAGCGCTCAATCAACGATAGTATTGCAACGCTCACTACACGCCTTGAAAGAATGGTGAACCGACCAACAAACATTGGATGTGAGTATGATCACGATGTAGCCCAAGATCTTGAGGAAGGAGATGATAATGAGAGGAGAAACTGTGATACCGGTGCTGTGTTTGCCGACCAAGATGCACGTCAACGACACCGCCTACATCACAACCGTCATGGTATGGGAGGTAATAATTTTCAGCACCACAATGCTCGTGCTAATGATGACCCATTTGCTAAGGTTAAATTCATCATACCATCTTTTGCGGGTGTTTATGATGCTGAAATTTATCTAGATTGGGAGATGACAGTTGAACAAAAATTTAATGCACATCTAGTTCCTAAAGTGCATAGAGTCAGACAAGCTACTAGTGAATTTAAAGATTTTGCTATCATTTGGTGGAATCAAGTAGTTAATTTTAGCTTAACACCTGATACATGGGATAGATTGAAGGTAGCTATGCGTGCCAGATTTGTTCCTCCTGCTTTTAAACATGATATACGTAAGAAATTACAGCGCTTAGACCAAGGTAATAAATATATCGAGGAATATTATCAAGAACAACAAATAGGCATGCTGCGTTGTAATGTTGTTGAGGATGAGGAGGATAAGATGGCTCGTTTTTATGGTGGTTTAAGGCGTGAGATTCAAAACATAGTTGATTACAAAGACTATAATGATATTAATAGGTTGTTCCAGCTTGCTTGTTTGGCAGAAAAGGAATTGCAGGGTAGGCAACAAAGGACTAGGAGCAACTTTGGAAGTATGTCTACATCGATATCGACGTCGGGACAAGCAAAGACAGCCCCACCTCATGCTTTTCGGTCTGCTGCCCCCTCTGTGAGTAGGGCGCGTTCAGCAACACCGCCACCACCGTCACGCGCACCCGAGACGAGCAAATCTACTAGTGTGCAGGCACCAGCACAGAGCTCTTCATCGATTGCTTCCACGGGTCGTACAACAGGCATTGTGTGCCACCGTTGTAAATGGATTGGCCATTTCAGGAGAGATTGCCCAAGTCAGCGAGGCGTACATTGCGACAGAAGATGGTGGTTACATAAGTGCTAGTGATGTTGAGGATAAATATGCTCTTGCAGCTAACCTTGCAGGCAATGATGATGATCATGAGGCAGATAGCGATGGTGAGGAAATTTTAGGTGCCGCTGCTACGGAGAATTATAGAACTATAATTATGCAGTAAGTATTGAGCACTCAAAGAGAGCTAGAGAACCATGCTGAAGAGGGGAATGAGCTGATTGAACCATCGACTCCATTGGTTGAGAAGGAAGATGAGGAGATGGATGCACCTAATTCATCTGAGAAGAGCCAAAAAGGTAAAGATCATGATGCTATCATCACTCAAGGTGAGTATGCTTGTGAAGAACTACAATTGTCCACTGTTCATGCTATTTTAGAGCAAAAATTAGTGAAAAACAATTCTGATATGCACATGTTTCACGAAGAGAATTCAGACTACATTGATTTTAGTGCACAATGTGATAAACTTGTTGATTTACCTGTTGATTTGAGTACACCATGTGATAATACAATTGAATTGTATGTTGTTTTGAGTGATTCATATGATGAGTCAATCATATATAATAATCATGTGGAATTGGTTAGACATAAAGAAGTTTTGACTAGAATTTCTCCTACTGATTCTTTATGTTACATTATGTTGAAGCCACCGATGAAATTGTCACATACTATAGAAAAAGTTTCTGAAATCGCATGTTTGAAATCCTTGTCTAGTGCATACACTCCTGGATATAAGTTTAATTTGATTGGAGATTATGGTGTAGACAATCAATTTCATGTGTATCGAATATGCATAACTTGTGATCACATAGATGAATTGAAGCTTACTATTTTGAACAATAATTTTTGTGTACCGAATCTTGTTCATTATGAGGAGAAAATAAACTTAAGTGATCATCCAATGCCTATATGTTCATCTCTTATTACCCCATCTAGTATTGACAATCTGCATAATAATGTTGAAGAATGGAAGAACTTTCAAATCTTTTCACCCTTACTAGATGAATTTACTAATGTTCAATTGAAATATGATTATATGGATGAACTTTGTTTGATTCCAAAGGTTGTAAATTTGCTCATATGTGCTACCACTACAAGATTACAACTTCAGAGATTTGAATTGTATAAATGCCTCCCTTACATTTGCAAAACTAGTTGTAATAATTGTTGTGTGAGAAATTTTGCTTTGCTCATTAATATATATGATTATTCTTGGGCTAATAATACAATGAGTTTTTATGATCAGTGTTGTTCTATAACATTAATTGTGCAACAATGAAGAACAGTTAAAACAGATGACATATACATATACCATACATACACATTGGCTTCTTTGTTACCCTATTTTCAGCTTATTAAAAGCCGAGGACGGCTTTGTTTTCAAGAAGAGAGGATGATGAGGACATGACCCCTATGGATACAACCACATTTGCTATGTTTGTTATTCCAATGACAAGAGCTCGTACGCGTTAACTTATTTATCAGATAAATTCGTTTCTAGGGTTGAGTGTGTCATTTGAGAACTCTATGATGCTGCCTAACGGAGATGATTTAGTTGTACTTATGAACATAGGACTATGACCAGTTCAAGAAGGTCTACGACCACTTCAAGAAGGCCTACGACCAATTCCACCAGTACTCGGTGAGCCCAGGACTCGTTGGGAGCAATCTACGACCAGGGAAGCAAGCACAGTACTCGTTGGACACAATCTATGACCAAAGATATCATGAACTCCTCAAGGCCACCCCAGGACCAGTCCTACGACCAGGTCTTCGACTAGAGAGACGCGACATAAATATTGAATAAGGTGTTGCGTCACCGTTTTATGTCTAATAGGGCCTTGTAAGCGTGTCAAGATCGGAGTCCGGTTGTGTACGCCTCTTCCCACGGCCGCACAACCATAGGTCGACCTCCTCACGTTCCTCTATATATATACAGTAGCCGTCATAGTTTAACGAGGGTTTTTCTTTGAGATTATTCTGCTTAGCAGTCTCGCCGCACGTTATGTTGAGGAACTCCACATTGTGAGCTTCATCTATATTCGCAATACAATATCAGATTGCATCTTCTACTTTCTTACTTGTGTTCTCGATTCGCATGCAGGAAATAGCCTTCTTGGCGAGGTCAACCGCGTTCGGTACGGTTGATAACCAACGGAGCAGTAGTGTAGTGATTGCGAGGGGTTTGATATGTTCTGGTCGGAGCCTTCGGATCATCAACGTCGAGTTCTCCACAATTGACTTATCAGTACATTTCGGAAGATCGGACCATAGACACATCAAGATACCTCGCACGTTGCCGCGGGAAAGATGTCTAAGCTTATAATAAATAGCAGCAGGCATTCAGCAGATAAAAGAAATGTATGTTTTGGGGAAAATAAGCTATGTCAGAAACGAAGCACGGCAGAATACGAATTGCACATTTGTTTCACCAACAGAATCAAGATAATTCATCCCTTCAGTCTTGATGTAAGCATGTGTTACAGTCACACACAACATCGCCTTCTCTCAGGACATGACTAAAAAAAGATATTCGCCAAGTATTTCTCATCGCTGAATTTTTCAACAGGCTATTGTTCGTTTCAGTTAATTTATTGACAAGGCCTTGCAAGGGAGTATTCGCGTAGCGGCTATTCTCCGTGTTAAGTGAGCAACTTTGAGGGCACTCATATAAAGAGAATATTCGGCCGTGAAACCAAAATTGTACAGTCAGCACTTGGTCACGGCTAGCTAGGGCACTATGTGCGAGATTTTTATGTAATTCATGAGCCTTCTCAGAGCTTTACCACTGTCAATGGCTTCCCTTGCCCTGTCCAGTGCAGGGTTGATATCCTCAGCTCCGCTGCAGCCTAACAAGTGGTCAACCAGAGCTGCAAAGCTGTTGATTCAATCCTGAAAGCAATATATGCAGGAATATTAAGTCAACCATGCCTTAGGTCATTCGAACACAAAGTTACCAAGGAGATGCCAAACTTACAACGGTGGGCAAGCTTCCTGGAGATTCAACTATGCAAAACCAGCATTCTCATCCTGAAAGCAACCACACAGTTGATGTAATCAGATGCAGTCAGCAGTGCCCAAAAAAAAACTGGTTTCAGGAAAAGTAGCCAGAACTGCACACACACCTCCAATATTGTTTTGGCCTGTGTCGGAGACAGGTGTGCGTTTGCACCCATGAATTTAAGCATCTGTTCTTCTGTTATGCCACCCTGAAAACCTTGGTCATTAATTAATACAGAGGGTTTTAAAAATAAATCACAGATAAGTCTGTCACCAAACCACAAGATCAATACAACTAAAATACTCTTATGTACGATGACTGTTGCGGGATATGTTTTGTACTGACCTTGGGTGGCATTCATTCAACGCTGTGGAGGAGGCAAGACTCACCATATGCTCTAACAGCTGCAACAACTAGAGTACTCCTAAAAAAGTGTGTATTTCCATCGTAGGGCTCACCATAGTGTGTCAAGGAATTGACATCAGCAACTGGAGGAAGACCTGATAACAAGTGGTGTTAATGACATCATCTATTTTTCTATCCAGTTTAAGAAAGAGAAACCCACTTGGTGCTACCTAGTTCATCATCGAATGTTAGGCAATATGATCAATGACAATCAGCTTCCCTATTCATTCGCTGTCCAATCAAAAATGCTGTCAGCAGTGCTTCACTAACCATTGTTGATTTTGCACCCATCAATCCAACTGGTAGAACATCCTTTAGTACACATTGAACTTCCTCATAACCTAAATGGCCACCAGCAAGCATTTCCCTCAAAGCACCAACAAGTCTCATCTCTGCAGTGCCTTGACCAACATACCGAGGTCCTGTTAACCCATTTGCCCCCATGATCGCTCCTTCAGGGTCTGCTATAAACTTCACCTCAGGAGGAAGAACTTGGACAAGGCGTTGCCAAAATATGTTCATGGCATGTCGCTCACCCTCGCTCCATTGGGTAGCCTCTGGAAAAAAAAATTAGCTCTGATTGTCATGCCAGCAAAGAATGCACCCAGCTGTGCACTGGACACTGGCTCATCTTTGAGTTCTCCCATTGCTAGTTTACAAAGAAAATACAGTGTAAGCCTTATACCGAAGGCAAGGAAAACAGACAAAGTTCAAAGCAGACCTAATGTAAGAATGCCACCTGAATAAAAAAAATTACAGGCAAATTGTACAAACCAGTAATCTCATATCCATCTACCAAATAATAAATATGTTACCTAAACAAGAAACTTACATGTAATGTATTGCACCGTGACTAACCACAATTAAGCATCAGACACATATTCTTGATTCATGAGCTAAATGTTCCATAAAATAGCTGAACCTTAGAAAGATCCATATCAAGCAAAATTCGCATGCCTAGATAAAGGAGTGGCCATCCTATTGTTCGCATGAGGCTTTGGCTTTGTATGCAGGGTAAGAACTACAGTCTACATAATAATGTCATGCTAATGCTATGGTGCAGGTATAATCTGGAAAATTATCACACAACTCGAATCCTAGTATTCTACTATGCGTCTAAGACAAACAGTAAGCACCAGGCTTGCAACAAGCTTCTAAATTCCAATCACCCACAATCAATCATCAGAAATGCCACTGAAAGCAGCGACATTTCTCAACAAAATAAGCTCATTTACAAGCAGCACGCATCATTTCTCGAGTTATCTCCTAACTAGGACAGCATCTATGTCAACAAAATCACTCAGCTATGCTCGCTTCCCGCACAAATGGTGGCCACAATGCAGAATCGAAGCTAGAGATCACCAAACCTAAGCGGTAAACGTGAGGGGCCACGGCCCACGAGGAGGGGAGGACTCACCGGAGCGGAGGATGGTGTCGAGAACGCGCATGGCCTGCTCCTCCCAGAGCGGGCGCGTCTGCTCGGGCCCCGTGCACACCCGCGCCTGCGCCTCCAGCACCGTGGCGTTCGGTCGGGGCAGCCCCTCCGGCCGGTACGAGTCCTACACCGCCGGGTTCCTCCGCCGGCCCTCCTACAGCACCGCCACCCCCGCATCCTCCATCCACGACGCCGCCGTCGCCGCCACCCCGCGCCGGCATCCGCGCCCGCCGACCGAGACCACGGAGCCGAGTCACCTCAGCGCCGGCGAGACCCGACGGCTTAGGCTCGGGCTTGGAAGCGGCCTGAAAAGGAGAGAGTTCATGGCGAGCCAAGGTCAAAGGCGCCGACCGCCGAGGCGAGGACTAGGAGGGAGACGACGGGGTGGATCGAGCCCAGTGGATGGACTCTGCCCACCGTGCATCGGACGTGGTGGGCCCGCGCATCCAACGAAGCTGGGGTGGGGCCCACGGCTCCCAGAACGCTTTGAGATGCGTGCATAGCGCCACGTGCAGGGGCGCGCGGGGTCCGTTCCGATCGGACGGCGGAGAGCAGAGGGGGAGCCCTCACAAAGCGCAGCGCCGCCTCATTTCTCCTCCTCCCTTCCCCATCTCGATCTCTCGCTCTCGCGTTGCGGAGTTTGGAGTTTGGAGAAATCGAAGAAGCGGAGGCCTCTGCCCTAGCGCCGCGCTACCACCGCATCCATGGCGTTGGCCGCTCGCCTCGTCACCCGCTCCCGTCAGGTTCGTTCGTTCGCCTCCCTCTCCCGTCAAGTTCGTTCGATCGCCTCCCTCTCCGTTGTCGCGCCCCAGGGAACCCTAGTTTTTCGGTAGATCTGATCCGGTGCAGTCTGGTTCGGTGTGTGCACTACCTGCTTGGCTCTGTTTACGTGGGATCTGTGGTTGCTCTGGTGATATTTTCTTGGGCATCGATCGTAGTCGTAATGTTGGATGTTGGATGTTGGATGCGGCGGGGCGGGTGGTGTTGAGTCTTCCAGTCCGATGCATTTCGTTTCGGTTGCTTTGATTGGAGTGAGCGATTAGGAGGGACAGTACTCCAAAACTTGTCCGCTGGATTGGAGGTGACAAACAAGGGGAAAACTTGTTTCAAACAGCTCCAGATCCTTTCAATCCCATTTCGATTCCCTATTTCGACATTCCCCCGGATCTGGTTTCACATCAAACCATGTTTGGTACCAATTGACAAGCTAGCTCCGGATATTTCTGAAGCTTGAAGGACCTCTGGACCAAATGTTTTGCCTTGAAACAGAAATATTAATGATCCTGCATATGCCTTATTACTTCTTATTTCCTTTGAGCTCTGTGTGTTGCGTTGACATGTGGTCAGTGGCTTATTGTTGGAATTGACATGAGAACAAGGTAGTCAACTTACATTGGCATATGTTTGATTGCCAAGGATAAGACCTAAGAAGTTATTAGATTATTTTATGGGGCCGACTAAGCTACAGTCGCCTGAAATTTTCTTAAAACTCAAGTCACTTTCTTCGGCACGTTGGATCACAATCCAATGGTTTCTGTTTTTTTATGTTGAAAAATTATAAACTAGACAAAAGTAAATCTAAGTGAACCCTGCAAATACAAAAGAACAAAACAAGAAAAAATAAACTAGACAAAAGTAAATATAGGTGAATCCTACGAATACAAAAACAAATAGAACTAAAAGTTACAGTAAAGCTGTGCTAAAATTGCACGTCACTTGGTAATGCAATTTTAGGTTTAGTACTGTGCAATTGTAGATGATTGGGTTTTAAGAAAATTTTAGGCGACTGAGAGCTAGCAAAAGCGTTATTTTATATGAAGGCATATGTATACAGTGAAGTTTCAATATGGAGCTATTTAATGTCTCAATGTTTTGTTTCTGATGCTTCACGTGTCATATTTTCCACTATGTTTACGCTGCTCTGTTCATTGAATAATGTTCCTGCTATCCTGCAGCTATATTCTGCTCAAGCTGCTTTGGCAAATGGAGGTGTCATTCAAGTCCGCTCATATGCCAAGGATGCAGCTCCAGCTGACCGTCCTCCTGTCAGCGGAGATGGTAAGCCTCTTAAATTTTCGCTCTATTTGTATAGAATTAACATCTTTATCAGGTATAAGTGAAACATTCTATTATGCATGTTTTTGTAGTAGTCTTAGTTCTGAAAAAAAAAAGTCGTAAATCATAACTGATCATGCTTGAACCCCTTTTTATGTGAGATGATTATATAGAGCTGCAGAAATAAAATGCTGTTGGTACTGTATCCTGGGTTGTTGCAGTATCACAAGTAGTGTTTACTGTGCTGTTGCATCATTAAAAATTCTTTAGTCAAGACTATGAAGAGAGTAAATCATGGGAAGTTGAACCTGATGACTACTTTGAATTAACTTCGGCGTATTGAATATTTCTCCCACGACTAAGCTGTGCCCTTAATGTTGAGTCCATCGATATGTGTTTTTTCCCTGAAGATGATATATTGGATTTTCTTAGGCTAAAGTCTATCTTGGATAACCGATAGCATGTTTGTTGTTAGTTATTAGTCGAGTGTCCATGCGTTGCAATGGATTTCAAATAAAATATAATATAAGTTATAAACTTATAAAACCAATATATATAAGGTAATTATCCCTACAAATGAAAGTTTCATACATAATTTCCATCCAATCAACAAGCTATATAGAATTTTATCACAAACTACAAACACATAATCTAATTATCCACAGAAGATCCTTCAAGTATCTTATACATGTGTGTACATATTTATCCACAAAAGATCCCACCAACTCAAGAGGGGGTAGATGCCAGACTCACCACCACCACCAAGTCTTTCTTTTATAATAGTAAAGATACTGCTTTTTTTATTGCAGCACTTTTCGAAATTTGTTTAAATTTTGATAGTCCTAATTTCTTCTTTTGTTATGTTGTAAAGACTTATTGAAGGGCATATTTTTTGAGGTAAAGAAGAAATTTGAGACAGCACTTGGGGTCCTTAAGAAGGAAAAGGTAACAATTGATCCGGATGACCCAACAGCAGTTGCTCGTTATGCCCAAGTCATGAAGACTGTAAGAGAAAAGTAAGATGAATTATTGGCTTTTGCATGTATTCATGGTCATTAGATTATTGCTTTCCTTTGATTTTGTCTTTGTTTTTTTGTACATAAGTTTTTGGGTGTGGTGATTGTTTCTAATGCAAAACTTGATTTGTTCTATTGTTCAGTTGTTCTTATGTTTCTAAACCTTTGATTCATCAAACACTATAGTGTAGTATTTCAATAGCAGTATGGAAACAATATATTTCAATTTCGGGATTTACTGCCGAATAGAATTGATTAACTTGCAAAAGTACTTCATGGTATAGATGTATCCCTCAGACATTAAAGAGGTTTTACCTGTACATGTAATGTGGCTTTGGCTGATACTGAATTATTTGTGGGATTGAACTGTTTGGACATAACATTTGCAAAAGGAATTCTAGCATAAATCTACTACCACAAATAAGCACCCACATTCTATGTTTGCTTTTGTTTTGTGTAAGCTCATTTAATCTTGATGTTATTTACCTGATCACCTTGTTATGCTACCATTGTCTGAATGCAGGGCAGATCTTCTTTCTGACTCTCAGAGAATTAAATATACTATTGAGACTTTTACGAAGGGCGTCCCTGATGCACGGACTTACTTGAATACCCTTCAGGAGATCAGAATAAAGTACATCCATTACCTTTTTTTGCATAGTCTTTTTTCCCTATGCTTTCCAAAATGCTAAATGTTGCTGCTTGACTAAAAAGACACTTCTAATCAAGTTGACACAAATTTTGCCCATATTACAAATTTATGGCACTAATTGTTTGTATAAATGTTTCTTTTATGTGATGCAGGAGTGGCCTTGTTGATGATCTTGGTGCTGAGGCTATGATGATGGAAGCTCTTGAGAAAGTTGAGAAGGACATTAAGAAGCCACTCCTGAGGAGTGACAAGAATAATATGGGTCTCCTCTTGGCAGAATTTGAGAAGATAAACAAAAAGTATGTAAAGATGTGTCTTCATCTTAATAGTGTCAACGTAGTTTTGAGATAGCGCTGGTCAAGTACTGGACATATCACGCTAATGTTCTCTAGAGGTGCATCTTTTGCGATTATTCAATTATCTAGGTCATTTGCAGTTGGGCACTTGACCACAGGGCATGCTATTACCTGAGTAGCACTCCTTTTAACAATTCTTAACATAGACTTTGGATGAGATTGAAATTTCTCACGAGAAAAGGAATGCATAAATCCTATCGTATTATTCAATAATCTAGGATTGTCTGATATATTGCAAGACAATTCAGATGATGGCATGGCCAACTGCGGCATGTTTTCTACTGTAGGCTATTCGCATCCATTGTTGGGATGCTGATTTTCAGAGAAATCTTGATTATGAATCCCGCTGTGCATCCTAGACCTAGTCAGTTTTATTTTATGGTTCTTAGTTGGACTGGCTTGTATTTTACATGTTTTACATTTGCCTTTTGAAAATTAAAATAGGCTTGGCATTCGGAAGGAGGATCTTCCCAAGATTGAGGAAGAGCTCGAACTGCAAATTGCGAAAAGTGAGCTGACCGAACTTAAGAAGGATTGTATTGAAGCAATGGAGACTCAACTGAAGAGGTATATCTTTTCAACTACTAGCTCATTATTTGCATGAGTGGTACCTCTAGAGCTAGTTAATAGAAACTTCTTGAGGCAAGTTTCATCATAATGTAATCAACTGTTATTATGACCCAGCTTTAGCTAATATTTAATTTATATACATATCCAGTTAGTTCATAGCTTTTGTGCTTCTTTTAGCCAACTGATGTGCTTTGCTACCAGGGAGGAGTTTAAAGATGAGGAGATGCCTGATGTCAGGAAATTGGACATCAGAAACTTCCTGTAGACCTGATCGACGATAAACCCTATGGCATTCCAAAATGGCTGATCGATCCGTAACTTTTCTTGGGTTTTCTTTTCAAGTGGCCACCGGTGCTGTAAGCTGCATCTATGAATGTTATTCTTGCATTTTGTAATAAAACTGCACCAAAGTACAAAGGCAGTCAACTGTTGAGTTGGATTACTTGTTACTTTCCAGCATCGAGAGTTTTGTTTTTAGACTGGCAATGTGAACGCCTAGCATTGCTTAATATATACCCACAGCTCATCTGGCAATGTGACTAGGGAGGCATTCAGGCCATGTTATACATGTTGTCTCGCTCTGACTAGACAGCATTTTATTTTGTCCTGTTGAAATGTCACTGAGCTGAAGAGAGTGCCCACTGTTGGGAGTAACATGTCATTTTCATGTCGGACATAGATGTTGCGTACGTCCTACTATTTTCATATGGTTTGTACTGTGGACAACATTGACAACTAGTAGCCGAAGTGAAGTCGAGTATAGCCTGTGCGATTCAGGCTGTGAGGATAACAGCATGACTCTCGGCAAATTCTTGTCTCTTTGGGTTTGCAAGAATTGCCACCGGTTCAAGTCAACTAGGCTAAATAGACTCAGTCTAGTTGGTCCAGCAGTAACGTATTGGGCCTTGCTTAGTAAGGCATCTACCTCAATTCGGACCGCCCATTTTTTATGTCAAATGATTCATTATGATTTAACCTGTTAGTGTGGGTAGTAAAATCTCGATAGGGTAGAATTATAATTACTCATGTGAGATAGCATAACACAATAGTAATATTTTCAACCCTAGTTGAAAAAGTTCATGATACTCTTAACAAATCAATAATCAAAATTAATTTATACTACTATCGTATCAATGTACATAGTTTAATTGATGGTATGGCTTTTGATAAGATGATGTGGCGATGCATGATTGATATAGACCAACACAAATGGTTAAGTGAGAGGTACCCGTTTTCACTCCATGTTAGGCGGCTAATGTTTGGATCAAAAGCAAAAAAAAAAACCCAACTAAGATGACCCAGAGGAGCTGTTATAATGTAAAATTAAGTCAATTGAGATTGCTAAAGAAGTATTACAGAGAAGAGAGAGAGAGAGAGATGTAAAATTGACTTGCTGATTGTTTTCTTCTTTTCATTTTCAGGCTAATTTTTTCACTCTATTTTGGTGTTAAAGAAATCATTTTATTCATCAATTCTGCATTCTTTTCTAGCAATAAACCAAATTGGTGAAGACCATTTATCTGTATGGACAAGACTTTTTTTTATATTTGTTGTATTACTACCAGGGATTGAAATCTCGATGCGGGAAGATCCTTGCGGGCGGCAGACGCAGAATGTGGCGATTCACGTAAATTCAAAAACCCGACCAATTCAATTTCAAAATTTGAATCTGGATTTTCTCGGACGATTCTGCGCAGAACCTAAAAACCGAAAAACCGAAAAATGGTGAAAATGGTAATTAGCAAATTTAAATTTGGAATAATACAAATATTAATGAGAAAGTGTTTCAAGTTGTACATAAAAAGCTTGATTTTTCAAGCAAGAGCTTAACTAGGCTAGTTTGCCCTCTCCTAGGATGGAAAAATTAAGTATAGATCCAAACGTTCCCAAAGCAACTATTGTCCGTCCCTGATGAATTAAAAGACTGCCTAATAGAATTACAATAGACCAAATAAAATGCTGCATATATTCTAAATACACAGGCATACATGATTTTTCAAAAGGATGAGTAGTATGCTCTTGCACAGACACAATTGAAAGAGTAAATTGCATTGGTGCAATGGTTGTGAAATTACCTAAATATTTGATTGATCAATGGTGCAAACATGATCAAGTTTAGGAGGGCGGCAAAGTACAATGCAAGTTCAGGGTGTTGAGTGAGACAACTGCACAAGTTTAGAGAGCTCCAATGCAATTTACTCTAGTTGAAAATATTAGGTCCATTTGAATTCTTAACTATCTTATATTTTTCAAAGGCCGTATATTAATTATTTTTTTATTTCTTTCATGACTCCACCTCCTAAAAGGATAGCTTTCTAGTTACATGAGTTACCCTCAGGAGATAGTATTTTTAGCAGAAATATGAAAGTTGGACTTGGTCGACCAGTCCTGGCCAAACAAATGCCAGTATATTGATACTAGTAATCATACATATAAAACATGTGTCGCTGGACAAACTATTAGCAAATACTTTTTCGTATCTCTTATTAATCATATCGCGTCACTAAATGATTTGAAAGTATAGGATTAAATAATCAATCCAATCCTAAGCAAATAATGATGCAATCCAATTCTCTCATGGTTGCATGCAATCCAATTAATGAGAAAGTGTTTCAAGTTGTACATAAAAATCCTCTTTTATGTTTTAATAGTGCTAAATATACTAAAAATTAATGTTTCAATACATAATCTAGCATAAGAATGTCTAAACCAACCTGGGAAGGATATTATGGAGTCAAAAATTCAAATTTTAAAAATTTCGGCCGGATTTTTTTTTTACCGGTTACCGGTTTTTTTATCCCTGATTACTACTACTCAGGTCACATGCGTGCGACAGGACAGGAAGCAAGGAAAAACCAATCAGGCAGTGCATGGAAATCCAGTGGTGAATGATGAGGTCCATGAATTATCACCCAAGCTCAGCAAGTCTAGTTTTGCCTTGTTTTTGCTTCAATTCTCCATGAATCTTCCTCGTGTTTCCATCCCCATTCTCAGGTTCCCATTTTCAATTCACATCTTTCTATATATATTCAACATTTACACAGACCCGCACACTTGCATTGGTTACACCCGCCACATATATAATGACCAATCATCTCTACAAAACAAGTTAAACCACAATATATCCATTTGACCAATCAGTCAAGCTATACATAATCTCTTCTCTCTCTCTCTTTTTTTTGGGGGGTTCCATCACTGCAAAAACTCTTTATGTGAGCTTCGATTTACATGAAACTATACGGTGTAAACGCATGTGCCCCTCGTTTTTTTTTCCCCCTTGGAGAGGCACCTGCGCATATGAATCTCGCAAAGGACTCGATCCACCACGCTGCCATTATTCTGTATAAACTGTTCTCAATGGAGGAGGAAGACGGCTTGGTTTATGCGCTAGCCTCTCAAACCACTTTGAGAGCAGGTGGTGTTTCAATTTGATCACCAGCCTGAAGACCACGTAGCACGGCAACTGCATGAACGCGACGGCGAAGTACCTGCACAGGCCATCCACACGAAATCTGCTCAGCTTGTGATCACAACAAGTTCAGTTAATAAACTTCACGCGAAATGCAGGAGAAAATGCTGTTGTAGGGAGGTAAATGGCATTACCACAAAGGTGCTAAATTAGCCGACAGGTCGAGGAATGGGTACGGCCACCTGCCCAAATTCACATAGCGTATATTTAGCAATGCAAAAAAAAAAAGAGAGAAAAATGTAAGTACTACTCTTACAGTCTTACTCCAAGAAGGGAATGGAAGCCAGATATTTACCAAATTGGAGTTGATGCATGGACAATCCATTGGAAAATGACATAAAGAGCAGTCCAAAGGAAGAAGTATGCGATCCGGAACCAAGGGAAGCGCTGTAAAATTGTGTAAATTGCAGTGTGGTGAGTGAACTGTAAAAGCCTGTATGCATGAACTTGCTTGAGTGATATTCATCCGCTTACCAATCTATTCAGGGCTGCTTCACCAAGCAGGAAAACAGCATTAACTGAGTGCATTCCTATCAACAACTGTCAAAAGAGAATCGAGTTAGTGAACTATTAGTGTTAGATTGCGGGTGGGAAAGCCCTGAAACATGCATACTTACAAAATTTAGATTGTAATCTTTAATGGTAAGGAATGGGAAAATGATGAACCAAAACACACAGTCTGTAAGCATCACAGCGCCTGCATTTGTCTGTCAACAGAGATGAAGAAGTCATGATACAAGTGTAGTCAAATGGTAGCGAATGACAACATAGTTCCTGCATTAGTTGCTAGATGCTCAATTTCTGTAACATGTAGAGTCGTCATGGGATCAGGTTGACAGACTGCAGCTACTAAGATAGCTTATCCCACATAAAGCTAAAAACAAGGAAATCAACTTCAGCAGCCAACCAGTAAGAGCGTGGAAGCTACCTTTTTTTAGACAATAAGGGACAGATGAAAACCAAAGCTATGCAAATTGCAAAATCCTTAAAAGGGACATTCATAAAGAATCCTAAGATATTCCTTCCTTTCTTTTGAAAAAACAAAGAATCCTAAGATAAGTACATTAAAAAATGGATTGTAAAGTGTAGACAATAGCCGAATACTAATGGAGCTTACTCCGAAGCTATAACTCCTAGGTTATTATTATCCATGAAAATATACATTATTTCTTATCTGTCCTTTTTTTCCAGCCTAGGTAGATATTCAGTCACCATTTTGATACAGTTAGGCCTAGCAAATCAACACAAAGGAAACAGGTTGTCTTTATTCTTGATGCCACTACTAAAAGAGTCAGCCCTACACTTCAGAAAGGGGGTAAAGGTGATACAGCCCTTCAAGTGCAGGGAAATATGAGATTGGGCATCTGGATTGGACCAGCAACAAGATGGCTCATGTAGGAAGCTACGTACAAGCCCTTGAGATACGAGCAGACAAAGATGCTATGTGGGCACATCTAATCTTTGGAAACGGAATCCAATTCATCAGAGCACACTACAAGCGTACTTTAGTTGTTAGTGCATGATGGTAACTACCCAGCATTAATAATTGCATCTGAAAAGAAAATTGAGTCTCTGTTCAATAGGAAATCTGAAAAGGCTTCAAGTGGATAATATTTCAATGTTTATGGTAGTATGGAAGCCCCTTTACCTGATAGATGATCTGGAGCAGGTACCCCCAAAATCCAGCAATCTCTCTCGTGCCGTCTTCTTCATCCAAACTCGGTTTAGTAGCAGCTCCACGAGCAATGTAAGAGCCATGCTCAACGTCTGAAGTCACCGTGCCAACATTCTCATCGGCAAATTTGCTGCATCCGTAGATGGACAGCGCCGTGCCAAGCTGAACAATTCACAGAACATAACAATCTTTTTTTCAGATAAGGATTGTGTTGATGTAAAAGCCATCGGCCTGTATCATTGGTTGGAGGAATTCAGTGAAGAGACAAACTATTTGGTCGTGAAAGGTGAAGGGCCTACCCCGAAGTAAATCGTCACCAGCATGAAGGTCCACCTGCGTGATAGACAGTTCAACAACCACTTAAAAGAAGCTGGGACAAATGCTACTTCCGAGAGCAGAGTTGCAAACGCCAACAACTATCAGATCTTTGTATATAGCAAACTTTGATGCTACCCACCAGTTACACTATATGTTTTTTTGAAGAGAGAAAAACACACACTAGAGATTTACGAAAAAAAATGATAGCATAATATCAAAAGGTAGCTATTTAATTAGCTTGATATCAGAAACTTGAATGGAACGGGAAGTCCTAAGCCCAAGTGGCTAGTTGGAGTGGGTATTCTCACATGTCACAACACTGTCCATTAACCAAGCATTGAGAAGCTTGAAACTAGACCATACAAGTAGAATTGCAATGCCTGCTAGTATGATGTACTGCTTATGGTTGGTTATGACACTGTACTGCACAAAAAGATTGTTTCTTAAATGTGCTTCAGAAAACATGTACTGTGAAGTCCTTGCCAATTATTACATTGAAGTAATGCATCAAAAATAAAACAGTTTCTAAGATGTACTGGTACAAAAATCTGTACTGGTTAAGAATAAAACCAAACAGGTAAGGAAGGAGTCGCTTGCTGTCGAAGCTAAGTAGCAAACTGTTGCTAGCCATCAATTGTGCACAGCACAGTAGATTAATATCAATGAAAGGAAAATGCTTGAGAATCTCATTGTTCTTTATTCAGGAAACATGCATGTTCAAACGAATTTAAATTACAAGCAAAGAGAACAAATGCCAAACTTCCTGGGAAAACACCCTTTATTCCCGGAGAAATCTAAATTACAAGCAAAGAGAACAAATGCCAAACTTCCTGACCACATTACATTGCTGGTTTAAGCAGCACTTTAAAAGATGGAAGATTTAATCAATGTCAATGCCTTTTTTATTTTAAAAATAAATCTTTATCCAACTCTGTATCTACAGCATATAGGTATAACATTTTTCTCAGAAGATAAAAGGCTTAAAAGAAATAGTAAAAGAACCAGTAATGAGTGACTTACTGAGTGTAGTAGTATAAGATGTTGCCACCATCAGAGATGACGATGACAATGAGCAGGCTGAGCAGGACGAAGAAGGAGATGAGCCTGTAGGCGAGCAGCCACGCCGGGTGGATGTCCCGTAGGCACGGCCGCCACGCCTCGTCGTCGTAGAGCACCCCGGGGCGCCTCTCATTCCCCGCACCTCCGCCTCCGCCGCCCGGCCGGCGGTCGGCGCCCGGGCCCTCGTGCCGCCATATCAGGTATGCCGCGACGGCCATGCAGCCGAACACCCAGAGCGCGCACAGCGCCACCCGCCAGTGCAGCCAGTAGTGCAGGTCGGACGTGTCCGCCGTCACCGTCGGCTCCCACGACCGCGTCGACGAGCCCCCTGTCGTGAAACGCATCTCCGGCGGTCAGTCTCCAAGGACACTAGCCCGATCACGGAGAGCATGTACTGCCGCAAACACACAATCTACTGGTGTTCTTGGCAACCCCAACCAGATGAGCAGCTCTCGCCTCTCGGAGAAATGCGCAAAGCAAGCACTCGATCAAAACAGTGGCGCTCAAGAATTCTGTTGCGCTGTCTCTTCCTTCTAGCTAAAGAAGGCGGCAATGCAGGGGGCGTTGTTGCAACCAACCAACGAGAAACTGACCAGAGCACACGGGTCGAATGCAGGGGAGGTAAGGAAGGAATGCGTGAACGCGAGCGGAAGAAGAAACAGTGGGGAGAAAGATGCCAAGCGTTGCGTCACAAGCTAGCTGCGCCCTCCCTTCCTCTCCTCTTCACCTTCCCCTTCCCCTCTCACTCACTCACTCACTCACTCACTCACTCTGTCATCAAACAAGGCAAGCAACCAGGAAACAAACAAAAGCATCTATCTACCTATCTGTGTGCTGTTACAGCGGCAATGAGAAATGCAGGGGAGGGAATTAAAGCAAGCGAGCGAGAGAGAGAGAGAGAGAGAGAGGCAAGATGCTTGCACGCAACAAGGGGGAAAATTAAAGCTACAAGCTAAAACAAGGGAGGGCGAGGACAAGGCAGCAAGGTGGGGGTGGGGAATGAGATGCTTTGCTTCTTCCTCCTTTGGAGGGAAATCTGTATATATATAATATCTCTCTCTCTCTCTCTCTCTCTCTCTCTCTCTCTCATCCTTACTCATTCTCAATCTCACCCCACCCCACCCAACGGAGACACACACACAAATTGTTTTTAATCCACTGTAGAATCTTCAATATCTCAATCAACCCCTCCCTCTCTCTCTCTCTCTCTCTCTCTCTCTCTCGCTCCTGCTTGCTGCTTGCTGGAGTTGATGGCAGAGGGATATAGAGTGAGAGAGAGAGAGAGAGAGGAGAGAGTGATGTGTGGTTTGGAGGAGGGGTAAAGGTTTAGGTGGTGGCTTGTGAGGGGGCCATTGCCATTGGCCATTGGCCATTGCTGTATGTACAGTAGCTCTTGGATTGACCAGGGTCAGCGACTCAGCTCTGCTGTTGCTGCACTGCATGGGATGGGAGAGGAGAGCCAAGGAGCTAGGCTGCTTTTGGTCCCGTCAAATCCAGTCTAAAGTCGTCAAAAAACCGACACAGTCTCTGAATATATTTTTTTTAAATTTTTTTTTGCATTTTTAAGCGCGCACACGGCACAAGGACAGGGAAGGTAGCTTTTCAAATCTTCACACTGGGATGGTGGTGGTGGTGACTCGACAGCTATTCGAAGAAACTAAAGAAAACGAGAGAAAACCGAAAAGGAGTGGTTCTATACATCACTGAAAAACTTGGTTCGATAAAGTATACTTCGCTGAAAAATATTACTTACATACAACCAGGTTCAGAGAATCGTAGCTCCTTATTTGATTCGTTTGAATTTGTTTCTTATCAAGCATACAATTGTCTTAGGGCCGAAAACAGCAATATGTTAAGAGTTCCAAAGAATATATGTTTGCACTGTTCAATCTACGAAAACAGAGTGGCGGGAAACCTTCGAGACACTGCTCAGATATGTATCTGTGGTGTGTCTAAAATTAGACGTGCAATTTATTTTTTTAAATTCATACACGTATGAGGACATTTCGACCGCCCATTTAGCCCAAACTTAGAAGGACCAACCCATTTACCTTAAAGTCTTAACCCTAGCACTCTAGAAGCAGCAGCCACGAAACCGATCCCCTCTCTCATGTGCTCTACTCGACGCCGCCCCCTTCCTTCCGTCTGCTCGACAACGACGAGGACTCCTCTCGCACTTTCGGCGGCGACCGATGGACGGTGGCGACTGCATCCTCCAGCAACCGGCGGTGAGCCCAATGAGTCAATCGTCTCATGCTCCTTCCTAGATCTGAATTTTTTTTCTCTCTTTTTTCTGGAATTTTTAGATCTGATACGACCTTGGGAATCACCTTCTGCCTTTTTGTTTTAGATCTTTTTTTCCTGGCATCCTTTAGGGTTGAGCAAATAGGTAAGTATGTCCCAATCTAATTCTAACGGTCCCAATCTAATTTTTGCAGACGTACTATATGGATATCTCGCATTTTTTCTAGACCGTGCATCAATTTGGATTAGAATAAAAATTATAGTCATATTTTTAGACTGTGAAATAGCAGGTTCACATATGCATATTATATATATATATATATAGTCGCGTCCTCGGTTGTCATTTTTTAGAAAACGACGAATCTCATATCCGACACGTATCCGTGTCAGTGCATCAGTGACGGCTTTTCTAAACAACGGTTGTTTTATGGTAACTAATCTAATCAAACACGTATTGGATTTTGGTCGTTTTGTAAAGAATCTTAGAGAAAAGGTGATTTCTTCAGCATTTAGCAGAACCGGCAACCTTGCCGGCCAAGATTTGGAATATTATGCTCAAAACTAGATAAGATCATCACAAGGGGGGTTGGTATCTCCTCCAGAGGTAGCATAGCCTAGATACTCTAGGAAATAGATCAGATTATAGACAGAGGAGGGCCAGCCATACGCATGCATGATCGTATAATTTTACCATTAGCTAGGCTTGATGATGGTATTTTGGCGAGATCAATTGTTTCAGAATCTCATGGAGACTTGGAGAGAGAGAGAGAGAGAGAGAGAGAGAGAGAGGTTGGCAACACCACGAACGTGATTGCCCAATGAATGGCTTGTCCTCTTGCACTTTTGGGCATCTCCATCTCTCATCTCATCTCACTAAGGAAGAATAACAGCAATGGAATCCTCTGCGTTAGCGCCGGCTAATGTGCGTACCCTAACATACTTTAGGGCATCAACTTCATCGTACGATCCAAAATAAACGGCCATACATCGAGGTATTATCTCCACTGTACGATCCAAAATGAACAGTCTAGATCAAGCTGTGGCTGCAGCATGATTCTCAGTGACCCAGACCATGGACTTCACGCGAATTAGTTATTTATTGGTTGTGTGACAAGATTGACAAACATAGATTAACAGGTGGCTAGGGTTTCCGAGGAACTAAAATAGTACAATTAAGCTAGGCAACGTATCATGCATGATGATTATGGCGAGTGGCACAAGCTAATCTTGTAGGGCATGCATGCATCGTGTGTTGTTTATTAAGAGTGGAGATTCTTTACAGTTGATGGCTTTATGATGGATCCCAATGCCATAGCTTGATGATCATGTAAAACATTGCATAAACTAACAAGCTAGTGGAAAAAGTGAAAAAGGAACAATGGATGCAGGATCACACTAGTCGTACTTAATTTGCTATGCCGATCTTGTTCAAACCAAATGACATCATAGTTGATATATCAATTAATTGTTGGTTATATAGCTTATAAGTGGTTGCTTTAATGATTATTTCAAAAACAATATGGCATACAACATGTATTAGGATTAAGCTTTCATTTTCATGCATTATGGAAACTATCAAGGGTATGAAGAGCCGACGACGACCACTGAAGTTGGAGGTGTCAAGATCAGAAACACACACATATCCATTAATTTGCCCTACGTAAAAGTTTCTATGTATCGCTAGTTCTAGTGGAAATTATGACAGAAAAATTGATATGTAGCTTTGTAACATCCCAGTTTTTCGGGGGTTTTCAAAAAAATTAAATTTAAATTAACCATTTGATTTTTATTGGATTAATAAAGGTTAAACTTGATATTTTAGAAAAATAAAAACAATTTAATTTGAGTTAATAAAACTTAAATTAATTAAAATTTTATTTTATTTGAATTTCTTGGGTTTTATTGGTTTCAAAAGTCAAAAAAGTATTTTAATTATTTTCTTGAATTTTAAAAAAGGGTTTTATTATTTGCCAGAAAGCCAAAAATAACTTATTTGCAAAAATTAAAAGCAAAAGTTAAGCTCAAAATAATTTTACTAAGTTCCAAATAATTTAAGGAATTTCTGTGTATTTTTTTAGAATTTTTGAACTCTATATGCTATTTAAAAAAAACAATTTCATTTAACTCAATTTCTAAAATTCAAATAGTATTAAAAATCCAGGTTACTGTTCATGGGCCGAATCTTCCCTGGCCCGTTCCTATTCCTCCAAGCCGGCCCAACTCCCGCGCCCGGCCGACCCATCTCAAGCCTTGCCACCACGCCTCTCGCTTCCTTCATCGCGGCGGGGCCCATGTCGCGCCTCCCCTATACTTCTTCCTCCCCCGTGTTGCCGCTTCGTGCACGCCAGCGTCACCGCTAGGATGGCATCGGCGGCTCGGCTCGTAGTGCTCGCCCATACCGTACCGCGACCAATTCCCCACGGTATACCGCGAAGGACGACGGCGCGAAAACCTCGCCATACCGTCGCCGTGCGGCATACCGTTACCGCGAATAATGCATCACCGCCTGTGGTACCCATCGCCGCGTACATGCTCGTTACCCATGAGCAATGCATACATCAAGTTCATCATAATTCACACATCAATGGTGCATCACGCATTCAACAACTAATAAAGTTCATCACAATTTACATATCATGTTCGACAAGACAACTAATCAAGTTTAACAAATAAAATACAAATACTAATTGACATAGTTTCTTACACATGTGGGTAGATCACGGGTGTCGGGCGAAGCTGCAGGTGGAGCTTACCCATGCCCATACCGTTGCGATGGGTAAAGAATTGTGCCCGTTTTCATACACGTGGGCAAAGAAATACGCCCATACCCGCCTCCATTAGGGTATTCGCCCGCGGGTACACGGGTAATCGGGCACAATTGCCATCCCTAGTCACCGCCGCGCAAAAGTCGCAACCTCGCTCGCGTTTCCCTCCCCTTGTATTCCTCGTTTCAACGAGCATTGAATGCGGGGATTCCCGCCGCCACCGCTCCCCCCATTTTCTTCCCCTCCACTTGCTCCCATCCCCTCCTCGCCTGCTCGCGTTGCATCAGCCAGAGCTTCGCTCGTGCCCCCGCCCGTTGAACCACCTCTCTCCTCCTCCTCGCGACTATAAAAGCAAGCACCGAGCCTCTCAACCTCCTCTCTCTTTCCCCCCTTCTCCCTCCTCTCTCGCTCTCAGTCACCAGGGATTTGGAGCTCCAAGAGCTTCAGCCGAAGGTTGCGCCGCCATCGAGGGTCCTCCACCGCTTTCGTCCTCACCTTCGGCACCGCACGGTTATGGGCTACACCGTGCGCGCCTCCCCATCGCCGAATCATCGCCGGAACCCCGTCATCGACTTCGTCCGCTCTTCACCGCTGCTTCCTCCGCTCGCCGCCGGCCACCACCGTGTGCATCGCCGCCAAAGCAGTGCGCACTGAAACCCCCTCGCCTCCCTTTCCCTCTCGGTGCCCTCGCCGAGGCTCGCCGCGGCGCATAGCGCTGGTGAGCCTGCGCGCCTAAGCCACCGGCGTCCCCGTGCCGATGTGGCCGCCACCTCACCACCTCCACTGGCGTGGCTGCCCACGTGGCTTTGCCACTATGCCACGAACCAGGTCCACTGTGGATCGGCGCACGCCTATGGATACAGTCCCCCGGAGTGGGGCCCGCATGTCAGCCACAAAAGCATTTTCTTTTTTAAAAAATTAATCTAGCCGCTAACACAATAAATCAATTTTCCTTTAAAAATAAATCTGAAAAATCATAATTTGATCATTTCATGTATTTTCAAACTTCCAGGAGCCCGTTCGAACTCCGATTTGAGCTATTCAAATTTCTAAATTTAGCTAAATTCAATATAAAGCTATATACACTAAAATTATTTAATTTTGAGTTTATTTGAATTTCATTTGAATTTACTTCGTCTTCATGTGTAGATTTCGACAACTCTGTGGAACCCGAATACTTCGAAGAAGTAGATCCTCAAGTATTTGAGCAAGGCAAGTTACATCTTTGATCATATTGAATCCTAATATTTTAAATTATTTAAATTCTATTTTAAACTATTATTGCTTGCGTATTTAAATTCAAGTAATTTAAATCTTTGTTTTAACTTTATAGTTATTCCTTATTCCTTTGTACATCCAAACTTGAATATTGATTTAACCACCCCTTGATACCATAGTTAAAATCTAGTTGGTACATTAGTAGGAACTAGAACATGTTGCAAAACTCTATGCTTAGTCGAAGCTTGGCTCAAAAATATTTAATTAGGGAAAGTTAGCCAAAAGTCCAACTATTATTTTTAAAAATATTTTGGTATGGTCTATACCATATAAATTTATAAAATAATTTTATGTGGTAATAAAACAAAAATTGGTTTAGATTTGGCTAAAATGGATATTTGGATGGGTGCATGTTCATGCACATGATCGATTCATTTCTATGATTGAGGCTTAGGACTCTTTTGGAAAGTCGCCCAAGTCAATTAAGGACTGATCTTCGAGCGCATTTTGCTAAGCCATATCGTACTACCACATGTCTCAAATGAGAGGGATCTGGCTAACTAATTTACAATGTTCCATTGTTGTCATGCCATCTGATTGCGTGTGTGTCTTTTATGATCTACTTTTTATGTATTCCCATCTGGCGCAAGAGGGGCCCTGAACCCAGTGGGTTTCTATCCAAAGGGGGCGAAACCTTACAGAGGCAGGACTACGGTGGGATGGTGTATTGTAAAGGTATTGTCACGTGCTCTAGACTGCTTAGCTAAGGTAGTGAGCGGTGGTATCGATAGATGCCAAATAAACTAGAGAAGTCGTGTCATGTGGGTAAAGCTGTACACCTCTGCAGATTGTTATGAACTATTCGAATAGTCGTGTCCACGGTTATGGACATGCTAGTAAAGCCACTCCAAGTTAGATTTTAGTTTTGGTTTCAAAAGACTTGTTAAATGGTTTTGGATTTCTATCCAAATGGGAATTGGGCGGGTAGCCTCGTGATAAGAAGGTATCTTTCATCACTCGTTGATGAATGTTATCTGACTATAAAACTTCATAATTTAGAAAATAAATTTTAGTTATAGAATAACTACTTTGGAACTTAGTATGGATATTTGAAAAGAAATATTATTTTATGCAAACTCAACCCTATAAGCCTTCCTTTTATATATCATCGCATGCATTGTTGGCCCAGATTCTCCTAACACACGTGAAACGCAGAGTACAAACTCACACGAACACATATGGAAGAAAAACACACGCACAGAGAGTTGGAGAAGTCGGCTTCTTTTCTACATCTTGCTTCCTTGTATCTGTTGTTGAAACATACACCTACTATGTACTAATACAAAGACCCTACCGGATTGCAGCATCATAATCCGGTCTACATGCCACGATCCATAGGACTCGGGCCACGCACACCACTCACCAGCTAGCACACATGCAGGCTAACAAACTTGACCCATTAACAACACACTGCCACGCAAATGCATGTACAGCTAACTCACCTGAGCAGTAACCACACACTCCTTATGACTCTAAACTTCCGGCCCCATGAACCCAATTAACAAGCACTTACAGGCAACTAATGCTGGATGTGCACTAAACACATGTTCTACGTTTAACACAAAACACTACAAGTCTTAACACATATTTAAACATACTTAGCATGACAATATTAATTTCAACATTTCCCCCCTTAATCTTGACATGTCGACTCACCGGTGCGGATCGCCCGCAACCTCTTACCACGCGCAACGGCCTCCTCCTCTTCATGCCACACGCAACGGCTTCTTCATCTTGCAGACGACGTCTTCCCAACGTTGATATCTACCTTGTAACAGCATCACACCACTACTCGTGGCCTCCAACGCGAGCGAGACAACATTGCCTACGGCCTCTCACCACCAATCGATGCCTCCTCCGTGGGCACCTTACGCGACTCATCGCGCTGTTGTAGGTCTCGCACACCAACTCCTCTAGCGACGATGGCTTCACACCACCGCCTTCGGCTGCACGCCGAATTCTTACAACGGCTTCGCACTGCTGTCGTGCTCTGTGTCTTATGCCACACCGCCAAAGCGCGCGCCTCCACTTGCCGACCGCACGACATCAACGTCGGCATCACACCGACTTTCTCAACGATGGCCTCGACCACCACCGCCGGCCTCCATCTCGCTTGGAGTCTGCCGCCACCCACGACCTCCACCTCGCATGGAGTCTGCCATTGCGCTACCTCTGGCCTCCACTCATGGAGTCTATCGTTGGTGCACCCGTCATCGCCATGCCTCGCAGGCCGCCGACGTTGCTTCGCGCCCCGTGCGCTGCTACGCTCGCGCCATGACGGACACTGTTGCGCACAACCGTGCCTTGCGCATTCTCGCCGTCGCGCCAGACGCGCAGCTCCTGCGTGTGTCCATCACCGCAAGCCCGTGCGCCCCCGCTAGCTACCATGCCGCTATCGGCCACACGTGTTGCATCGTGCGCATTGCAACTCCGCGCGCACCTGAGGCAGCCTCAGCGCCTCCAAGAGCCGCTGTCGCCCGACCGAGCGCGCGTGTTGCCTGGCTGCGCCGCACGGCTTCTCTTCGCACCTCACTCTGATACCAATTGTTGGCCTATATTCTCTTAACACACGTGAAACACAGAGTACGCAACTCACACGAACACATATGGATGAAAAACACACACACATAGAGTTGGAGAAGCTGACTTCTTTTCTACACCTTGCTTCCTTGTATCTGTTGTTGAAACATACACCTATATACTATGTACTAATACAAAGACCCTACCGGATTGTAGCATCATGATCCGGTCTACATGCCACGATCCTTAGAACTCGGGCCACGCACACCACTCGCCAGCTAGCACACATTCAGGCTAACAAACTTGACCCACTAACAACACACTGCCACGCAAATGCATGTACAGCCAAGAGTGTGTGTGCACTCAAACTAAGTGAAGCGCTGCGAGCACAATCAACATTAATTTCAACACTCTTAACAGCCAAGACAGTGGAACCTCAACCCTTGGAAAACAAACAATACAACCACAAAGAATCCCATGGCCTAATTATATAAAGAAAAACATGTCTTTTTTTTTGTTCTAAATCCTAACTAATTTATGGAAGGACATTGCTAATGCTAAAGGAACACATCAGAAGGTCAGCCATCACTCTCCATAAATAAAGGGCAAAGCAAAATCTGCAAAAACAAAGGCAGAAAAAAGAGAAAGGCAAAAGGCAAAGCTAGCAGCTCTCTGCTCAGTCAGCACTTATTACAACCTGTCATTGCACAGGTCTCCCATGCAGCTAGCTGAAGTACACTTGTCTTATACTACCAACTAATAGTACATGGAGTATCATTTAGCAACCATATGCACTAAATCATTATTAGAAAACAGGAAGACAGTTAAGCAAGTAGGCACGTGTCAAAGCTGCTCTTATGTGTTAAAAAACAGGCTTTAATTTGTACCCAACATACTAAAGTCAGTTATAATGTCAGCCAAACAAGCGGATTATGTACTACTAATTTACACTATATAATTACCCTGGTCGCTGTCAGCTAGAAAACAAAAACAATCGTCAAACCATCGAATCTAGCAGTAATGAGCACGATCCAGTTGGAGCAAACAAAAAACAGAATCATTCGATGCAAGATGTTTCAGTTCTTGTGTTGGGGGGTAAAATCTACTAGTGTTGGTACTAGATAGATGCGTTTACATGGCAAGAGATTTCAGCCTTGCTTTGCCTGTATGCCACGGAAATGGAACGACCATTGGGAGCTTCTCATCACCCCCTGGCCCATCGAGTCTTGGCTGAAATGACGTCTTTATAAAATCGACTAGTACTGTACTAGATAGAGTTTTCAGCCTTGCTTTACCTGTATGCCATGGAAATGGAACGAGCATTGGGAGCTTCTCGTCCATGGCCCGTACTGAGTCTTCGCTGAAATAGTATCTTTTCGGAATGAAACAGTAAAATTAGCATAAAAAATAGTATTCCTACAACACAAAATCGCTGCAGAAGACGACCGAATCGGGACAGTTCGAGTTTCGTGGTCTCATCTCGCGGCATGTCACCTTCCGCGGTAAAAAAAAAAAAAAAAAAAAAGAGAGGAAACTCTGGCCCATCGATGCTGCTGATTGCTAGGATTAGAGTTGCTCCCTCCCTCCCTCCCTTTCTTTCTTGTTGGGATAGCTAAAGCTAGCAGGCAAGGGAGGGGCGGCGTCGCTTTCGCGGTCTCTGTCGTAGCAACTCACATCGGAGGACGTGGAGATGGAGGCAATTTCGTAGATAATCGGGCAACAATGGAAAGCCTTCGCGCTCAACACGATGCACAGCTAGCATCACAAGCACTTCGTACATATAGGGTCCAACGATGCCGTAGATTCCTAGTATGATTTGGCTACGGAGTCTGTACTCATCGGCATTGCGATGTGGCTCCAGACGACGTATCTACTGCGGCGGTTAATATTTTTAAGTTGTAAGTGTGTGTTAAATCTCAAGTTAAGTCTATTATGCATTAATAGAGAAAGAAATAAGAACAAGATTCGGTCAAGAGCAAGGAGAGGGAGGTAGGCCGAAGGGGGAGCAATTCCAATTCGGATCTTAGTTCCGAAATCAATGCATTTTCATCATAAGAATCCGAAATAGATTTGGATTGGAGCAATTCCAATTCGGATCTTTCTTTAAAAGAGATTAATTTTGAAATTACTTGTAATAGGATAGTTTAATATATTTTCAGCAATTAGAGTAGTTTAAATTTCGAATTAAAATAGGAATTTGTAATAGGAGTGGGTTCGGTTTTCTATTCACGTGCGATAACACTGGAGAAGTCCCTGTCGCCAATTGAATTGGTTTAGTTTTGTAAATTTTCTTTTTCGATTATTTATTCCTGTAATTTATTTATTTATTTTTTAAAAAAAATGCCAATTTATTATGTAGTATCAAACACCAAGCTTTCCCTTATAAAAAAAAGCGTCTATATATGCCGACGCAAACACCCCATTAGCAGTTTACATCGAGTTCCGCTAGCATATAACGCCCTCTGTTTTGAACCCGAAGAGTGCTACAGCCGGCCCTACCTATATTACCAAGTGTCAATCATCCACGGACGAGGAGAATAGTCCGATCCGGACGCTCTGCCTGCTGCACGCCTAGCTACCAATAGTTGGTCCTATAGTACCAGTGTACCACCATGCATGCATGTAAATGTGACGGCCAGCAGCAATCTATCCATGGATTGATCGCTCACCACTATGCTTGTCGTATTATCACGGGTTAATTTCGCACGTGCCACCGTAATTTTTCAAAATCCTTGATTGCGTCGTCACTGGCATACATGTCAGTGACACAATGAGTAGTGACATATAAGATATAAAGCAAATTTTTAATGGCAAATAAGGAATTGGCCAGGGTATTATCGGGTCAGTCGGAGATCGATGAATGGGTTTCGGAGCACGTGCATGAGCAGGGGTTTCTTCAGCATGAGAGAGAATTAGGGTGACGAGGAACGAGCGCTTTATCAGCTAGGACGAGTGAGATCAGTAGTGAGGTGAGGGTGTGACCTGCAAGAACAACCCTTAACAGTTAGTGAGACAAGAGTGTGTGTGTGTGTGGAGCTTACTTTACCATGCATGATGCATGCGTAGTTATATATATATATATACTAGCAGTACCATAGTAGTATAGTGCTGCAGCAGAGTGGAGCTAGTGCTGTGAAACGCGCTTTTACCCAGCCAGAAGGCAGCGAGACTAGAGGACTATGAAACGTAATCTCCGAGACCTGAGACGCGACGCCTTCTTACGCAAAAGGCGCATGATTTGGGGCGCGCGGTTTGCCGGCACGCGTGATGGGGAACGCGGCCAAAGATCAGACAGGTGCGAGCCTGCAGGCAGGCCATGAGAGAGAGAGAGGCATGAGCTCTGAAAATGTGCTGGTACTTGTAAGCCTTCTCTTGTCCCGATGCATGGAAGGAAGGAGCAAATAGTGTCCATGCCTCCCTAGAAGCGATCCTGTGCGATAGAGACAAATGCAGCAGGGTATCGGGGGCCGGAGACGCATTTGCATGGGAGACGGTGCAGCAGCGACTAGGCTGCGCCGTGGCTGTTTCTACTTGGAGTGGGTATTGGGCCGTGGTCCAGGTTTATCGTGGTTTGAACTGCGTTGTGCCGTGCCAGTTCGGCTCGATCATCTTATCGTGTCGTGTCGTCCGACTGTCTCGTCTCTGATCAGACTCAGGCACGACTCAAAGCCCGCTGTGCTGGGATCGTACCGTGCCAGTCCAAGCCCAACCCTAAGTAACTATAGACGCATGAGAAGACGACAACCGCCGCCTCCACCGTCCAGGAAGACAAAGACACCCGTGGGCCAGGCCGGGTGGCAGAAGGAAATGATTGGTTGGGCTAAGCCGGTGTGGGGGGTGATTGGGTTAGGTTGAGGGAGGAATTGGGCAAAAACGAGAAGGTTAGGCCTATTTCATGCCGTGCCGGCCCAAACACGGCCCAATTGATCGTGTCGTATCGCTCAACGGGCCGCATTCTCAAGCCCGATCCAGCCCGCTATTCGTGTCGTGTTGGTCCGGCCCACCACTTGCCGTGCTGTGCCGCATTTAAACCGTGCTGTACTGACTAAATTTCGAACTGACTCAAAAAAAAAAAAACACAGTCCAAATTCCAACTCTATTTCTCCTTACCGTTCCTCCTCCTCCCGCTGGACACATGACATGGCATAAGGTGCAGGAGCAGGGACGAGCAAAATGCATGGTCGCGAGGATGCATGCAGCCTTCGCGGGGTTCGTGCCGTTCGTTCTCGGCCTGCACGCCAAGCTGGGGTCTTGTGAACTGTGATGGCGTCGGTGTGAGCTGAGCATCCATGCGATTCGTACTGGGAGGAGGCATCAATCGATCGACGGAGGAGTGTTCTGGCTCTTGTGTGCAGCCAAATGGATGGAACAAAAGGCATACGAGAGTGTTCGATATTCAGCAGCACATACAAAAAAATAGAAACTGTATACCGGCAATCAACATAACCCAAAGCCCAATCTGTCAATCTAAATAGCATCAATGTGTGAGTTTTAATCTTGTATTAGTTTCTAGGTTTAGTTGACTTGTTTGAGTAGATCAGTCCAAGATGCAGTCTTGATTCCATCTCTGTCCGTGTGCGTGTAGCCTAGGTTGAAGTCGAGAGTTGAACAATACCATTGGAGTTCGGAATTCAGGCGAATTAACTGTGCCACAGAGGATCATTCATTCATGCACGGAGTGATTGATCTCCCGAGAGCCACGCACTTTGTCAACCGGGAATTCAGGGCAGATCGATGCGTTACTTTATCCTCAGGACAAAGAAAAGCACTTACTGCTGTACCCTGTACGTAGGTATGTATGTTATGTGTGTCCCAAAACTTTCGTCAAAGCTGGTCCAGGACCCTAGAGGCCGGCCTAAACTGGTTTCTTGGCAGTTGCAGTGGCCACGACTACAAAAACGCTGGAAAGATAGGGGATCAAACGCTGAATCCAACACAGTGAAAATATTCCTTGCAGTTTCTTGAGGTTATAGCACACCTAGGCTATGTACTGCATCTACACCGACGTCGAAGTGTCAAGACTCCATGGGACAGAAAGCCGACAAAGAAAAGCTCCATGTATCAATGGGGCCATGAGCTTCAATCATTCTTCCCATTCTTACTACTTACAAGCCCAGAAGAGAACAACCCAAATACTGACTCCCCCATGGCTAATGTACTGCAATGAACTACTAGTGATAATGTACGATTTGGGCCCCTCAGCCCAAAGCTGAGTCCGATTGCCACACGAATTCCTGCACACTTGTCTTTCTTGTTGGAAAGCTGCTGCTTTGCTCTCTGAAAATGCAGGTTTTCCCCCCCTTCTTCTCTTCCTTCCCAGCCTCATGAGCAGTCAGCGGCACCAAAACGAAAATGGCCATTCTTTTTCTTGCTCCGCTGGTGCTGCAGTACATGTCGCACACGGCAGCAATACAGCATCGATCGCGCGCGCAGGCCGCAGTGATCTCTTCTCAAAGTTACTTTTTTCCCTAATCCAAAGATGCAGTGTTGCAGCAGGCAGCTTTATTCCCCCCCAAAGGTAGATTAGCAGGCTGCTGCTTTTGGTGATTCGAGTAGTCACCAACAAGCCAGTGAAAGACCGGAGTTTGTGTGGCTAATTAACCGCTCGAGATTAGTTAGCCAGGAGGTGGCATAAAGCTAAGCGTCTAAGCCATGTTGCTTTTCTCGGAGCGTCAGGAGACTCGACTAGCAACAACATGAGCCCGGTTCTGTCTGCCGAGACCCTAGGGGCCTTTCTGGAGAGGTTAGGCTGCTTTCGATTCAGCGATCACGTATCGAAAGGTTGGATTCTGACGGAGAGGTTCGATTTTCGATTTTGATTTTGGTTTTGATGGGCTTGATCCTGACCAGATGGCTCCTCTGAATGTACGTTCAATCAAGGCCTCTTAAACTGACTGTAGAATGATGCAGCAGTCACGTACTACGCGGCGAAGAAACAAGACCCCAGCATATATTATCCCTCGTTCAAATCACTCAACAAGCCACCGTAGTATTCTTTCTTTTGATCTTTTGGGTTAGATCTGGGGTTTTTGGTTCGGGTCCGAGAGAAACCGAGAGAGAGAGAGATTAGGGTTACCGTCCGATGTAGAGAAGGTAGGGTTGGCCATGGCGGTTCGTCGGTGAAGGGTTCTCCCTGGTGGCGGCGTCTTCTGGGCGGCGGTGATGGCCGGTGGTGGATCCCGTCGCTGGAGCGTGGCCGGTGGTGAATCCCGTCGCTTCAGCGCCTCCCTCTAGATCGGTCTAGGGTTCTTGTGGGTTAGGGTTTCGGGCGGCACGGTGAACCTCGTGTTGCGTGCCGCCGCCCCTTCTTCTTTATATGGCGGCGGCGACGAGGCCCACCACCATTTAATGGCGCCCCGATCGTAGCCTGATCGATGGGGTGGGCATTTGGCCGTTGGGCCAAATGCCCGAGATCACTCTAACATTCTCCCCCTTGATCTCAGTCTATGCTTTATCTTTTAATTACTTTTGGCTTTACTCATTCCATCACAGATTAGTGCATAGAACATGTCTCATCGTCACGGTCAATCGCCGATAGATTCAACAGCTACAACACACCTCTTTGTTCTGAAATAGTTACTTTAATCTTTTGGACCATCTTTTAGTCCAGGATTCATAGGCTTTCCCTTAAACCCATGCCGGCTATATGTTCTCTGAACACGTTGGGTGGTAAGCCTTTAGTAAGCGGATCCGCTAACATCTTTGCGGTACTTATATGCTCAAGATTTATAATTTGATCCCGAACTTTATCTTTCACAACATAGTACTTTATGTCAATGTGTTTGGCAGCACCACTTGACTTATTGTTGTGGGCATACATTACTGCGGGTTCATTATCGCAGTACAACTTAAGTGGTCTATTGATGTCGTCAACCACTTTTAAACCGGGTATGAACTTCTTTAGCCGATTCACCCGCCTGTAGCCTCATAACATGCTACAAACTCGGCATACATTGTGGAAGATGTAGTGACGGTTTGCTTTGAGCTTTTCCACGATATAGTTCCTTCAATGAGTGAACACATATCCCGATGTCGACTTTCTATCATCTCCGCAAAATCGAATCAGATACCCCACTATATGGAGTGAATCGATCTTCGTATGTCATCATGAGGCCTTTTGTTCCTTGCAAATAACGCAAGACTTTCTTTATCAATTTCAATGTTCTATTCGAGATTGCTCGAATCGCCAAATAAACCGGTAACAAACGCTAAGTCGTATGCGTACACACTTGAGCATCTTGCAAGCTTCCGATAATGAAGCATATGGAACCGATTTTATTTGATCGAGCTCGTACTGGTTCCTTGGGCATTGAAAATCCCCATATCTGTCGCCCTTGACTATAGGTGCAGGTGAAAGACTACATTTATGCATACCAAATTTCTTTAATACTTTCTCTATGTATGCTTTTTGTGACAGTCCCAATATACCCTTGTTTCTATCCCGGTGAATTTCGATCCCTAGAACGAACGAAGCTTCACCAAGATCTTTCATATCAAAGTTTGAGGACAAAAACTTCTTTGTCTCCAATAGCAGACTGACATCACTACTAGCCAGTAGGATATCATCTACATACAGGATTAGGAAGACAAACTTCCCATCTTTAAACTTTGTATAGACACAGTTGTTCTCTACATTCTCTTTAAACCCAAATTTTCTTATTGTACTGTCAAACTTCAAGTACCACTGTCTTGAAGCTTGCTTTAACTCATAAATCGATTTCTTTAGGCGGCATCCCATTCTTTCATTTCCTTCCACGACAAAACCTTTCGGTTGTGCCATGTAAACATTTTCCTCCAAATCCCCATTAAGAAATGCCGTCTTTACATCCATCTGATGTAACTCTAAATCATAATGTGCTACTAATGCCATTATGATTCTGAAGGAATCTTTATAGGAGATTGGAGAAAAAGTCTCATTGTAATCAATCCATTCTCTTTGCGTAAAGCCTTTTGCCACAAGTCGCGCTTTGAATCTTTCTACATTCCCTTGGGAGTCAAGCTTTGTTTTGTAGACCCATTTACAGCCTACTGTTTTGGCTCCTTTAGGAATAATTTCCAAGTCCCAGACTTTATTAGCCTTCATGGACCTCATTTCCTCTTCCATGGCCTCAAGCCATTTTGAAAAATTTTCGCTTCTCATGGCTTCTTCAAATGAGGTGGGATCATCCTCCATTTGGAATTCCTCTGTATGATAAAGCTGATAATCATCAGAAATAACTGATCTTCTTACTCTTTGAGACCTCCTCGGGGCCTCCTCATTTGGTACATCTTCATTTGAAATTCTTTGTTGCTCCCCTCATTTGTGGCAATAGGTTCTATAGGATCCTGAAGAACGGGTTCCTCATTCTCATTCATTGTTGCCACAGGAGGAACAATAACAGGTGCTAGCACCACAGTGTCTTGTACCGTCGGTGCAGCGACAGCAGGTAGTGTGAAGAATGGCTCTTGAATCATCGGAGTGGGCACATATACCCGCTTCTCTTCAAGATCAATCTCTCGAGCCACCATGCTCCCCCTCATCATTTCATCCTCTAAGAAGATAGCGTGTCTCGTTTTCTACAAACTTTGTATATTTGTCTGGACAGTAGAAACGAAAACCTTTTGACTTTTCAGGGTAGCCAATGAAATGGCAACTTACTGTTTTGGGATCAAGCTTTCCAAGGTTTGGGTTAAATACTTTAGCCTCAGCAGGACTCCCCCACACACGTAAGTGGTTTAGTGAGGGAGCTCTTCCTGTCCACAACTCGTACGGTGTTTTGGACACCGACTTACTAGGTACTCTATTGAGAATATGAATGGCGGTTTTCAACGCCTCCATCCATAAACTCAATGGGAGTGTGGAGTATCTCATCATGCTTCGCACCATATCCATCAGGGTACGGTTGCGTCTTTCACCACTCCATTTCTTTGAGGTTCGCCTTGTAGAATCTCGGGCCACTATGCCATTTTCTGTAAAAACCTTGCAAAGGTCTAGGAACTTGTCCATATGGGGTATGTCGACCGTAGTACTCCCCCCACGATCAGATCGAACTATCTTAATCTTTAAATCGTGTTGGTTTTCAACTTCAGCCTTAAATATCTTGAATTTATCCAAGGCTTCATTTCTTTCTTTGATTTGATAAATATATCCATAACGGGAGTAATCATCCGTGAATGTTATGAA
Source organism: Hsuehochloa calcarea (assembly GCA_036346395.1). NCBI lineage: Eukaryota > Viridiplantae > Streptophyta > Magnoliopsida > Poales > Poaceae > Hsuehochloa > Hsuehochloa calcarea. Next base: position 3,112,790 of record CM070596.1, on the reverse strand, counting down.
CGAGTCATATCCATCCACACTTTTCACAGGAAAAGAACCACAAATGTCTGTGTGTATAATTTGTAGAACTCCTGTGCTTCTTTTTGCGTCTTTCTTAATTTTCTTTACATATTTTCCTTTAATGCATTCTCTGCATTGTTCTAAGTCTGAGAACTCTAATAGAGGAAGAATATCATTCTTAACTAGTCTTTCTATTCTCCCCCTCGAAATGTGGCCTAAACGACAGTGCTATAATTTCGACGATGCCTTATGAGTTGTCTTTCGTTTTCTGTTCGCATTCTTAGGCGAGGATATACGCTCATTCACATCACATACGGAATTCACATTTTCACGAAGTGACAATAAATAAAGCTCATCTTGTTTGATGGCAAGACCAACACATTCTTTATTAAACATTATTTCATATTGCCATTTCCAAAATGACAATCATAACCATCATTGTCCAATTTTGAAACACTAATCAAATTCCTCTGTAAAGAGGGAACATAAAGAACATCTCTAAGTAAAAGAGTGAAACCATCAGCTAGCTCTAATGAAAGATCGCCAACGGCTTCAACTTCAGCTTGGACTCCATTTGCGACTTTAATGCATCTTTCTTTTCTTTGCGTAGTCCTCGTCGAACGGAATCCCTATAAAGAATTGGCAACATGAATAGTTGCTCCTGAATCAATCCACCAAGTAGATTTCGAATATTGCACATACATGGATTCATTTATAAAGGTAATAATGTTCTCACCTTTCTTTGCCATTATCATCTTTAAGTAATCGGGACAATTCTTCTTGTAGTGTCTCGTCTTCTTGCAGTGAAGACACTGATCTTTGTCTCTTCGCAAACTTATTCTCACTGAGGTGATAGACGGGGCTTTTCCTTGTTCTTTGAGAAGTTGCTGTTGAAGTTCCTTTTCTTGTTGTCCTTCACATAGTTTATAGAACCACCATGTGAGGATTTAAATCTTTCTTCCTCTTGCACACACATAGCTATGCACTTTTCTAAATCCCATTTCTCGGGCTGCATATTGTAATTGACAACAAAGGTGTCAAACCTTTCCGGCAAGGAAGCAAAAATCAAATGAATAAGGAACTCATCCTTGAGAGCCAAATCCATTGGTTTAAGCTTGGATGCCAAGTTACTCATCCTTAGTATGTGCTCTCTTATGCCACTGCCACCACCAGAATACCTTTATGTCACAAGCTGCTTAATCAGCTGTGTAGCATAAGTATTTGAAGAGCCAGTAAACTGACTCTTTATTTTCTCAAGGTACTCTGTGACAGTGTCACACTCTGCGATTGAGCCCACAATTGCAGGTTCAATCGTGTTCTTTATCACAGCCAAACATTTCTTGTTGGCAGTGACCCACTTTTTATGATCAAGATCATATGACATTTTTATGGGAGCAAAGTCCCTCTGTTTGGTCTGCCAAGCAGCATCATTCTCATTTGCCTCCCTCACCGGTGCCACAGGCTCTGTAGGACACGGTGTGGTGACTACCCAGTCCACCTCAGCTAAAACGAAGGCCAGGTCAATCTTTTTCTTCCATTCACCGTAATTGTCTTCTTTGAAAACCGGGATATCTCTGATGTAGCCCATCAAAGAATATCCTCCTGAAAACACAATCCATATATAGTGAGAACATTTATAATAACAATAACTGCATGCCTTAGTTTCAACGTTGGTTAAAATTAAAATATACAATTTAACCTATACATTAAATCTATATCACCGTTGGGCAGAAATAGAAACAATGCATAAAAATCATCAATTAAAATTATAATACTATTATTATCAACGTTGGTCAGAAAATAACAATATCATAATTCACAATAATTCTTAAAAAAAAAATTCTCTCGTTGGTTCGAATTTAATTAAAAGAATTAATCAACATTTAACTTTTGCAGCAGAAACATCAAATTATTCAAAAAATAATTCATTCTCAGAAGCATTATAACTATACACATTTAATCTCTGGAAATAATAACACGTTGGTGCAAAATTTTACAGAGATTTGAATAAAATTTCATTCAAAAATGCTTCTGAAAGTAATTAAAATTCAATTTTTCGTTCTTACCGCTCAAAACCGCCTAATTCTCGCTCAAAATGCCATTTCGGTTCAAAACGCCATTTCGCCCGTTCTCGTGCTTGCCCACGGCCGCCGCTCGGCATGCCACGCATGCACCACGCAGCCGCATGCAGCGCGCACTCGGCTGGGCGCGAAAATCATCACAAGCGCTCACGAAACTCGCTCGATCTCGGCCCCGATGCAATCCGACGGCTCGGCGACGAAATCGGCGGAACAAAACGCGAGCGCGGCGTCCCCGGGAGAAACCCTAGCTCCATTCGATCTCCCCTTCTCTCACTTCACGCCCGAGCGGCGGAAGTTGCGGCGACACGGAGAAGGCCGGCGCCACCACGGGCCCTCTCGCCGGTGTGCGTGCTCCCCTCGGAGAGCACGCCGCCGTCGAGCGGCTCCGTGTTGGCGCCCTTCCACACGCCGGGACGTGCTCGGGGAGGCAACGGATGCCGGCTTTGGAGCGCCGGCGGCCCATGGCTCGGCCGGTCTCCCACGCTCCAGCGACGACGACGGCGAGCCCACGGCGAGCCCGACCCTCCCTCACGACCGGGTAAGTCCCGGTCTTTTCAAAACTAGGGTTAGGGTTTCGGGTTCTTTCTGTTTGGATCTTCGCCGTTCTTTTCTTTTCTTTTGCCGTCTAGATCTACACCTAGAGGCTCTGATACCATTGTAGTATTCTTTCTTTTGATCTTTTGGGTTAGATCTGGGGTTTTTGGTTCGGGTCCGAGAGAAATCGAGAGAGAGAGAGATTAGGGTTACCGTCCGATGTAGAGGAGGTAGGGTTGGCCATGGCGGTTCGTCGGTGAAGGGTTCTCCCTGGTGGCGGCGTCTTCTGGGCGGCGGTGATGGCCGGTGGTGGATCCCGTCGCTGGAGCGTGGCCGGTGGTGAATCCCGTCGCTTCAGCGCCTCCCTCTAGATCGGTCTAGGGTTCTTGTGGGTTAGGGTTTCGGGCGGCACGGTGAACCTCGTGTTGCGTGCCACGCCCCCCCCTTCTTTATATGGCGGCGGCGACAGGGCCCACCACCATTTAATGGGCGCCCGATCGAGGCTCGATCGATGGGGTGGGCATTTGGCCGTTGGGCCAAATGCCCGAGATCACTCTAACAGCCACAACAAACAAACAAACAAGCAGAGATCAGCCGCATGTTCAAAACCTCACGCGCAGTTAAGCAGAAGCAGAGGAGGAAGAGATCGCTCGATCGATCGCAGCAGTAATCAACATCCTACGTTAGTTAGTAAAACTTAACGTTATATACACAGTAATCGACTTCCCTTTTTTACCACCTCTTTTTTGCAATCTTTTTGTTACAGTAAAAAGTTAGTACCGAGATAGTAAACTCTAGCTATCTTGTAAAGTAATTACGTTGTGGGTACCGAGTAGGTCCAATGAACTAAACAGACATTTGTAGAACAGTAAATAGTTTCACCGTAGACTCTAAACACAAATTCAAACCGGATATATCGTGAAGTCAGTAATATAAAGCATGCCACGTAGTAAACGGTTTCATCGTAGACAGTAAATACAAATTCAACTGTTTTTTTTGTATTTATATAAGGTCAAACAGTGTGGCCAGTCGCTTCTAACAAATATTTTTTTTAAGTAGAAACCTAAATAATCAAAGTTTTCCTAGTGACAGGGGTAGTCTGCTATCTCCGTCTCCAAAACTTCGTAGGCGACGTCGTAGGCATCGGACGGTTTGGGATGAGTGAACAAAGCCCGAAATGTGTTTACCCACTGACGCACCCATTCGAGTATCGCCCAAAGACGCTCCGACTGAATAATCAAGTCGAAATGTGCCCTATAGACTCTCTTGCCTTGCTCGAGGGGTCTCGGCAAGGTAGACTCGGTCGCCCTCCGCCTTGATGAAGTAGTCAAAGAGACAGTAATCCTCCAGGAGACGTGCAACGTTGTTCTAAGGACTACGTCGATGGCGAGGTTAGCTCACCAGAAGCTAGAGACGACATGGAAGACGCGACGGAGGAGGACATTCAGACGGCGAAACGTCGCTCACACGTGCCTCAGAATAACGTCTGGTGGAGGAGGAACGACACTGTTAGTACAGTGCCCCTTCGTAGCATTCGCCAACGCACAACTGGAGAGGTGCTCTTACAAAATGGCCAGGTAGGCTATCAATGCATGCGTCGGTGGAGAAGAGTGGGGAGCCATTTTAAAAAACTCTTCTAGTTGTTGATGGAGGGTGTGACAGAGAGTAGAGCAGCGTGATAATCCTTCTTCCAGTGGCGGATGATCATTCTTATAAAACAAGGAGTAACATCGGCATGTGAGACGAAGACATGCATCGGAAGCCGAAGCGGCATTGATGCACTTAAGGCATCGTTTGTTCTACGCATAATAGAACCTTCCGCTCACATGCAACGTTCACAGTAAAAACGTACTCACAACTTAGTAAACCTAGTTGGCCATATAATATTTAAGAAAACCAGATGTGTAATAATAACATTACTAACACCATACAGTAAACGTGTTAAACCATTGCAGTAAAAGTATTAGGCATTAATATGAACATAATATGCAGTAATTGATACCAGCATTTACTGCGTATAACCGCTTAGTTTTTTTCTTTTTCTTTTTAAATGGGCGCGGAAGTCGCGTACAGTGGCGGAGCTAGAAATTAGACGATGGGGCACACTTCACACTCAAAATTCTATCATTTGTACAATGATATCATCACATCATAAATCCAACACATGGGTTCTAAATTTTTCAAAAACACAATGCAAATAGTTCAAATAAGGTCTTACATGAATAGAAAATTACAAAATATACAACTATGTGAAGAAAATTATAATACCACTTTACGCGTTTTCATGCAAGTAATTGAGTAACCGAGTAAGCATTAAGCAACCCAAGCAAAGTGGCGAGAAAAGATCGAAAGAACTACCTAAGCTAGTGAGCCGAAGCGCCCCCAAGTTCAATTATTCCAATGGTTTGGTGAGGATCCCCTCTAAGCGTGCCAAGAGCATAGTTTTCCACAACCCAATTACCCAAGTATGGATGCCTTCATCAGAAGTTCAGAACCTACGAGAAAGATACCAACCACAGTGAGTATCTAGCCATCCACATCGATATTTCAGCCAATATCATGAAAGCCATCTATTATATATATCCAAACATACCAACAGCTTTTACATATACTAATTCACACTGACAAAGAAGCCAGAAGGACATACCGATTCGGCGATTCCAAATTCCTTCTTGATGAGTGCTGAATGTTGTTATGCACTTCTGCTTCTCGGCTTCTCCTGATAACCTGATCTCCTCCAAGTCTCCAAGACTCCAATTCCAAAACAAGCAAGCAACCCAATGGGCAACGACCAACGCTCCAGCGGTCCAGCCTCCATCCGCCTTCCATCGTTTGCCTAGATGCAAGACGCCTACTCCCGCATCGCGCACCGCGGACGGCCGAGCGCCTGGCGCCTGCTGCGGTGATCCCGGCCTCCCACGCCTACTTCCCTTCCCAAATCATGGTTTGCCAATCTGCACGTGGAGAGATTAGGGTTGCTGGGTAACTGGGTTGGCACATGGGGAATGGGGAGCCAGTTTAGCCAGGGAGGAGATCAGGAGAGGCACTGAACTATCTACTAGGCTATGGTGGACTGATTTCCACATCGAACATCGTCGAAGATCCTGGTGAACTTGGATCGGCTAGGCCTGGTGAGTCAGCTACTGGGATGGGCTGTCAACTAAGGCACTGAACAACTAAAGAAGTGATCCTTGCTGGTTTTTGATTTTTTGGGGTGTCGGTGCATACCCAACACCCTTGGTTCCACCCCTAGTCGCGTATATTACGTGTGTGGGGGCTGCATCGTTCAGGTCGTTTTCCCGCACTACAACAAATCATATTTTCTCTTTCCGACGATGCGCTTAACCCTCAAAGGAACAAAAAAAAACAAGGTCCCTGCCTAGCTATACCGACCTGCATTCCCTTTGGGAGCAGAGACGATCTTCGTTTTCAGCACCCTCCGACCAACCTGCACCCCGAAGGTTAGGGAATACAGCTGTTTCTTTTATTTTGGATTCCTTCCTCTCTCGCGAAGTGGGGTTTTCTAGGGTTCCGCACAGTTATTTACCCCTGATTTTTTGATAATTTCTCACTATACTAGGGTGATTTCTTCGTCCATATTGTTTTAAGCGTTTTTTGGGGATTGTTTTTCATATCCAAATTTTAAGTAAAACAACTCCTCACATGCAATAATTCATTGAATCTGTTTTTTTGTTTATCTTCTTTGTTTTTTTTGTATCCCCACTCCGGGCAGTAAAATGAGGAAGCCAGTTGGCGTTGGAGATTTACTACGACCCCTCCCAACCCGAACCCATCGCCTTAAGAGCAGCGGTCGCAGATGATCACGCGGGTGTTTCTAGGAAGAAACAATAGAGCAAGAAGAGGAAGACGGCGGTCACTGCGACATAGGATGTTGTCGCGCTGTCGCCTCGTGATGAGACCGCCTGCGAGATTGCAATGGTACATTTATGCACATATTGTTGGTGATATGACTTAGAGGCAATCTCATAGATGATTGTATCATGTTTATGTTTATAAGTTATTGAATAAATATTTTTTTGTTCCTTGAATGAATCATCATTAATAAATATTAACAAGTATGTGACTTGTTTGTGAAGCTCTTTAACTTATATGATGTCGTTCTAAATGTATCCCTCGTCGGATATCACTAGTCGAAATACTAGTGACTCTATCAACCAGCACATATATTGATTGATAACCATGTTTCACCGGTCATGGATATAGGGATATCAAATCAATAATGTGAACACATGTTAGAGAACATGGTTTTGGATTGACCCACCTCGAGACACTACTGAGATTGTTATGATTTCTTGTGTCATCAGTTAGTCTCAAGCAATGATGATGTATAATCCTTAGATATGAGATCAACATGGTTTCCTACATGTGTAAGAGTACACTTTGGGATTACCAAACGATACTCCGTAAGTGAGTAGTTATAAAGGTAGCTTTTAAGTATGCTATGAAACATGTAGAGGAATGTGACTGGTCAGATATGAGAGTTTTCCCTCCTAACATAACATGAGAAATATCTCTAGGCCCCTCGATGTGGTCGGATAAATAAAGTGCATGTCCATGCCACTAATGGTCGAAGAGTTCGACTACGTGAAGTTATCCGACACTTGATCGAGAAATTATTGAATAGTCCATGGATGACATGATATATCACCTGGAGTTCAACCTGATATCGTGAGGCAAAGGGAGAACACACGAGTTGGTCGTTTAGTTCGATCAGATACGGACTAGTCGTATGGAGATACGAGCTAGTCGTAGACTGGTCGAACATAATCACTAATTCGTCGAAACCTGATCGTAAGGAGTTACAAGACGGTCGAGACTATATATGATCTGGTCGTATAGAGATACAAGCTGATCGTTAGTCACAAGGACTTGGTCGTAGATCATATTGCATTAAGGTTCATCCTATATCCACATGAATCACATCTACATCCACATGAACCACATCTATGAAGGCCCCCAAGGAAGCTTGTGACGGCTGTGGAGGGGGATCGCAAAGGGCGCCAGGACGACACATGACCACCAAGGAAGCTCCTGTCAGGCCGGCTGTGGAAGAGGAATTGCGAGGGGTGAGGCGGCGTGTGGAGCTGGGCGAGGGGAAGGCGGAGGCGGAGCGGCGGGTGGAGCTGGGCAAGGAGGAGGTGCGGGTGGAGGAGGGGAGGCGGGCGGGAGGGGGAGGCAGAGGTGACGGGTGGAGCTGGGTGAGGGGGGGGGAGGTGGCAGGTGGAGTTGGGCGAGTGGAGGTGGCGGGTGGAGGAGGCGAGGCGAGGTGGGCGGGGTGGAGGAGGCTAGGGGGTGAAGGTCTAAAGGAGGTGTGGAATTTGGGAGGGTGTAGGGGGAATCGTTGACTGCGTAGTCAATAGGCACGAGCCAATTTGGCTCGTTAGCGGCTCGAGCTCGGCTCGGCTCACAATGAGCTCGAGCCCTACCCAGCTATGCCAGATGGGCATCGAGGGTGAGCTGCCCCTCCTCTTCTACCTGACCTCCCACGCTCACTGCCCCTCCTACCGCGCCGCTGAAAGCATCTAGGCCCCTAAAAATGGTTTTGGTAATTAATGATAATATGTGAATATGGGATTAACAAGTTTACTAAGAATGTGCAAGGTTAATTCCATTTGATGAACATGATGAAGCAAGGATGCATGCTAAAGGAAAATGTGAAGATCAACAAGGCTTAAAGTCAAGGTACAAATAGTCTAGGATCCTTTTCTATTTTACCGGTCTAAGGAGAATTGGTTGGTAGACCGGATTATAGGATAAATGCCGTACTATTAAGGGGATCACGACTAGTAGCTTGATAGCTTATTCTTGTGCCATATGGATCAACTTAGGATCATGCATGCATTTAAGATTGGACTTGAATTTAAGTCGAATGAATTCAAGCTTTAATTCGAATCGGATGAACCAAGGCTTAGCAATGGTTGTACGAAGCGCGGTTGTTCGATGATATCTCGGCGATTGCAAAATAACAAAGACAAGTGTAATCTCCTTTGAAAACCTCTTTTGAGAATCGGTTTGTATCAAGACGATAATCGGATGAACCGCAATACGGATGTTCCAAATGTATTTGGCGGTTGTAAAATTCGAACGATGCAAAATCTCGGTTTAGAAAACTCAAAATCGGACGATCCGGTGTTTGCTCGGATGAACCGCAACTAAATCCAACGGCTATATCGGTGCATTTAATGCGTGTAACATAGCCGTTCTCGTGCATTGAGTATAGCGCGGTTGTACCGATGCTAACACGCCGGTTGTTCCGATATGTCTTTGAAATTTCGGAACTTCTTCCCAACGGCTAGAATTGGTTGGTGGAGGCTATAAATACCTCCCCAATCGCACAAGGGACAAGTTACACAAAGCATTGAAGATATCTCAACCCTTGTGAGCATTGTGCATTCAATTCTACTCCCAATTTACTCTTGCATTCATTAAGAGGAGATCAAGTGCATTCATCTTTAGTTGATTCATTGGCACTTGAGTAAAGTCAGCGAGGATCGTTGATCTATTCTCTTGGGGTGTTGCCGCACTCCTAGACGGCTTGGCGGTGAAGCACGGTGATCTTCTCAAGTGAAGCTTGTGAGAAGACCCGAGCAAGATTGTGAGTGGTTGGTGTTCACCATCTCCTGAGCGGAGGAAGAACAACCCAAGTGATTGAGGAAGGCTTAATTCGTGGAGCCGGCTTGAGTGGTCAAGCTTCCTCAACGTGGACTAGTGAAGACCGCAAGTCTTCGATACCACGGGAAAAACTTCATTGTGTCTTGTGGTTATTTCTTGTCTTTACAATTCGCACTTATACTTCTAGCTTGCTTATTGTAATTAAATTGCCTAGCTAGGAGCATAACTTGTTTAGACTAAGTCATTGAATTGGATAAATTGTTAATTTGTTAAAACTTTAAAACCTCCTATTCACCCCCTCTAGTCGGTTATCCTTGATCCTACAAGTGGTATCGAGCTTGGTCTCTCCGTTGTTGGACTTAACCGCCTAGGAGAGCAAGGATGGCTAGTGAGGGAATGGCTTTAGGAAGGGCTCCACTCTTTGATGGCACAAATTATGCTTATTGGAAAATTAGAATGTCAATCTTTTAAAGGCCATGAGTCCAAGCATTTGGAAAATCGTAAATGATGGTTACACTATGCCTCTTAATCCACTTGAACCCACGGATCAAGACACGCAGAACTCTCATTTAGATGCCCAAGCTATGAATGCTCTCTTTGGCGCTTTGAACGCGATGAGTTCAATAGAGTGAGCAATTTGGAAACCGCTCATGCTATTTGGACAACTCTCTCGAAATCCATGAGGGTACATCCACGGTCAAAGAAGCCAAATTGCATAGGCTTTGATTAAATATGAGACATTCATAATGTTGCCTCATGAAAACATCAATGAGATGTATTCAAGACTCAACAACATTGTGAATGAGCTCAAAGGCCTTGGGACTAACCTTTCCGATGTTGATATTGTGCGCAAGATGCTTAGGGCTCTTCCTGACAAATATGAAACTTTGGTGACGCTTCATCAACTCTCCGAATTGCCAAGGATGACACCAACGGCCTTTTGGGCAATCTCATCACAAATGAGTTGTTCAAGAAGGACAAAGAAGAGCTCGTGGAGACATCCTCCTCAAAGAAGAAAATTACCGCTTTCAAGGCCAAAGCGGAATCAAGTGATGATGAGGATGAAGGAGAAGATTCCGATGAGGAGTATGCACTCCTTGTAAGAAAAATGAAGAAGTTCATGAAGAGACGCCCCAATAGAAGCTACAACTTTGACAAATACAAGAAGGGACAATATTCAAGTGACAAGAAGAGTTATAGCAACATTCGATGCTATAATTGTGATGAAAAGGACACATCTCATCTCGTTGCCCGCAAAGAAGGATGACAAGGACAAGTCATTCAAGAAGAAAGAATATAATGGCAAGAAGAAGCTTTTCAAGAAGCTTTACAAGGATGGCAAGAATGAAGCTCACATTGAGAGTGGGATTCAAATGATGAATCAAGCGACTCGACTCGATGAGGATGAGTCTTCCAAGAAGAAGGGACTAGTTGGCATTGCTATCAAAGAAACTCCTTCACTATTCTCCACTCCTACATGCCTCATGGCAAAAGGAGATAAGGTAAAATCCATTGATAGTGATGAACCAACTTATGAAGAATTATTGATATGCTTGATGAATTAAATGAATTTAATGGAAAAGAGAAATCAAAATTTAAAGTCTTGAAGAAAGAATATCTCTCTCTAAAAGACTCTTTTGAGGAGCTAAAGAAAGCTCATGATTCTCTCATCTTAAAGAATATTGAAAAATCTCATTCACATATTGGAATTACTTGTGATTTAATGAATGAGATGTCTAAAGTAGATATTGCTTTAAATGAAAAATCCATGTCTAGCATTTCTACTTCATGTGATGATTTACTTGCCATGCCATGTTGCTCTAGTGATGATTCAATTGCTAGTTTAGCAAATACTTGTGATCCTTTACTTATTGTTGAGAACCATGAATTAAAAGAACAAGTCAATAAACTAAGCAAAAGCTTGGAAAATGCTTTAAGGGTAAGGCCACCTTAGACAAGCTTTTGAGTGATCAAAGGTGCTCATTCAACAAGGAAGGTCTCTGTATGTGCCTAAGAAAGGTAAGAAGTTCGCAAATAAACCCACAAGGTATGTGAGGGAAAATGGTAAGTATTGCTATAAGTGCCGGAAATAGGACATGTGCAACAAAATTGTCCTAAAGGTAAAATTGCATCTTTTGGTATATATGATTCATGCTATATGCTTAGAAAGACTAAGGATGGTAAAATACTTGCTCATTTTATTGGCACTTCAATTTTAGGCGCTAAAAGAATGCTATTTGGGTGCCTAAAACCTTGGTCACTAACCTCCAAGGACCCAAACAAATTTGGGTACCTAAAAGAACTTGATTCTTGTTTTGTAGGTGAACTACAAGACCGGTGGAAAACATTGGGTGCTTGATAGTGGTTGCACTCAACACATGACCGGTGATAGAAAAATGTTCACCACATTCGAGAATGGGAAAGGAATGGACAAAATCACATTTGGTGACAATAGCAAAGGAAAGGTAATTGGATTGGGTAAAATTGCTATCTCAAATGACCTTTCCATTTCAAATGTATCTTTAGTAGAATCACTAAACTTTAACTTGTTATCCGTAGCTCAAATATGTGATCTAGGACTAATTTGTTCCTTTTCTAAAGAAGGTGTTACAATTTCAAATGAAAATGATAACTCTTTAATTTTTAAAGGATTTAGATTTGGAAACCTTTATTTGGTAGATTTCACTTCAAATGATTCATGCTTAAAACTTGTTTGATGGCAAAACCTCCTTGGGTTGGCTTTGGCATAGAAGGCTAGCTCATGTAGGAATGATTCAACTCAAAAGCTTTTCAAACATGATTTAGTTGTTGGCTTGAAAGATGTGAAGTTTGAGAAAACCGACTTTGTAGTGCATGTCAAGTCAGAAACAAGTCGCTAATTCTCACCCTTCCAAAAGTATCATGTCAACTTCTAGACCATTGGAACTCTTACATATGGATTTGTTTGGGCCAACAACCTATAAGAGTATCGGGAAATAGCTATTGTTTGGTTATTGTGGATGATTACTCTAGATATACATGGGTATTCTTCCTAGATGATAAAAGTGAAACCTCCTAATTTTCAAAACTTTACAAAAGGGCCCAAAATGAATTTGATTTCAAAATAAAGAAAATCAGAGTGATAATGGTTCCGAGTTCAAAAATACTAAAGTTGAAGACTTTGTGATGAACTTGAATAAAGCACTAACTTTCCACAACCTACACCCTAACAAAATGGAGTTGTAGAAAGGAAAATCGTACATTAATTGAAATGGCTAGGACAATGCTTGATGAATATAATACTTCGATAGTTTTTGGCGAAGCAATTAACACCGCTTGTCATGCCATAAATCGTCTTTATTTACATCGCCTTTTGAAAAAGACTTCCTATGAGCTTCTTGTAGGAAGAAAACCGAACATCTCCTATTTTCGTGTCTTTGGTTGTAAATGCTATATTTTAAAGAAGGGTGTTCTGTTATCAAAATTTGAAAGTAGATGTGATGTTGGTTTCTTACTAGGTTATTCATCAAATAGTAAAGTTATCGTGTCTTCAACAAAAACTCCGGTTTAGTTGAAGAAAAACATGATGTTCAATTCGATGAAACTAACGGCTCTCAAGAAGAGCATGAGAATTTGGATGATGTAGGCAATGAAGCCTTGAGAAGGGCAATGGAGCATATGCAAATTGGTGACATAAAGCCCAAGATGATTCATCATCCTCCACACAAGTTGAACCACCAACATCTTCTACAAACCAAGTTCAATTTGACAATAAGGAAGATGATCAACCATCTAACTTACCACCAAGAATCCACAATGCAATTGCTAAGGATCATCCAATAGACCAAATATTGGGTGATGTAAGTAAGGTGTTCAAACTCGATCTCGTGTTGCTTCTTTTTGTGAATATTACTCTTTTGTCTCTTGTATTGAGCCAAAGCATGTAGAAGAAGCACTTGAAGATCCGGATTGGGTGAATGCTATGCATGAAGAACTCAACAACTTCACCCTAATGAAGTTTGACATTGGTGGATCGACCCAAGGAACACAACGTCATTGGTACAAAATGGGTCTTTAGGAACAAGCAAGATGAAAATGGTTTGGTTGTTCAAACAAAGCAAGATTGGTAGCTCAAGGTTATTCACAAGTTGAAGGTTTGGATTTTGGTGAAACTTTTGCTCCCGTAGCTAGATTAGAATCAATTCGGATATTACTTGCTTTTGCATCATGCTTTGATATTAAATTATTTCAAATGGATGTTAAAAGTGCTTTCTTAAATGGTAAAATTTCCGAACTTGTATTTGTTGAACAACCTCCGGTTTTGAAGATCCTAAAATCCTAATAATGTCTATAAACTCTAAAGCGCCTATGGCCTTAAACAAGCTCCTAGAGCATGGTATGAACGACTTAGAGATTTTCTAGTCTCAAAAGGATTCAAAATTGGGAAGATTGATTCAACCTTATTTACTAAAGTTATAGATGATGATTTCTTTGTATGTCAAATTTATGTTGATGATATTATTTTTGGGTCTACTAATCAAGATTTTTGCAAAGAATTTGGTGATATGATGTCTAGGGAATTTGAAATGTCGATGATTGGAGAATTAAGCTACTTCCTTGGATTCCAAATCAAGCAACTCAAAGATGGGACCTTCGTGAGCCAAACCAAGTATGCAAAAGAATTGATCAAGAAGTTTGGTATGGAGGATGAAAACCCATCAAGACTCCCATGGCAACAAATGGTCATCTTGACTTAAATGAGGGAGGTAAATCGGTAGATTTAAAGCTTTATAGATCTATGATTGGTAGTTTGCTTTATCTTACCGCATCTAGGCCCGATATCATGTTTAGTGTTTGTATGTGTGCTCGCTTTCAAGCAAATCCAAAAGAATGTCATTTAATGGTGTTAAAAGAATTCTAAGATATTTAAAGCATTCCTCTAGCATTGGCCTTTGGTTCCCGAAGGTGCTAAATTTGACTTAATTGGATATTCTGACCGATTATGCGGGATGCAAAGTGGATAGAAAAAGCACCTCTGTAGTTGTCAATTTTAGGAAGATCTTTAGTATCATGGTCATCCAAGAAACAAAATTCAGAGTCCTATCCACCGCCGGCTTAATATGTTTCGCGGGAAGTTGTTGTGCTCAATTGCTATGGATGAGGCAAACATTGATGGATTATGGAATTAAACCGATAAAATGCCTCTTTGTGTGATAATGATAGTGCTGTGAAAATAGCTAATAATCCTGCTCAACACTCAAGAACCAAGCATATAGATATTCGCCACCATTTCTTGAGAGATCATGTGATCAAGGGAGACATTGATATTAGCCACATAAGAACCAAGACCAATTAGCTGGATATTTTCACCAAGCCATTAGATGAAGGCCGCTTTTGCAAATTGAGGAATGAATTAAATGTCATAGATTATTCAAACATTGTTTAAATTTTTGTTATTACAAAGGTTTTTATTTGGTGTTATTTAAATATTTTGTAAAAGAATTTCTCAAATCTCATATTAAATTCACTATATTTATAAAAACTATGTTTATATATAATCTTCAGATATTATATGCATAATGATCCCTAAATGATGTTTTATTGAGTGTAAATCTAAGGATCATTTGCAATTATTCAAAATTCCAAAGAAATCCAGAGCCTTATCAAAATCTCGTGACAATCCAGACATCCGAGTTATGCGAACCAGACGTCATCAGTAGCGGATCATCCGGCGTTATAATAGCGAACATCCGCTTTCCTTTTGACCTTATCACTCCAATGGCCGTCTGCTTTCTTTTCATCTCATTCGCTGAGTTCTTCTCTCCAAATGAGCGCTCTCAAAACCCTCTCTCAAATCGAGTGATTCTCTCGGTGGATCTCAAGTCCTCGCCGATACTTGCATTTCCAAGGCTTCCTTCCTCAAATCTCAAGGTAAAACATCTCTTGATTCGAAGTTTTACCGCATTTGGAGCACTCGGGCGCTTTTAGGGTTTTTGTCAATGCCGTTGATTACTAGCAATCTAATTGGGCAAAAGTGCTTCACTGGTGTCCTATGACCTTGCGCATCCGGGCCTAGCACTCACTCTCTTAGATTCCATCAAAACTCAAGATTCTTCAACCTAGTTTTGGTCAGACAATCTGACGTTCGGTTCTTGAGAGCGAACGATCCGCAGCTTCGGACGCTCCGGCCACATAACGGCGGATGATCCGATTATCTCGATGTAACCGTAAATTGTCATTTCTTTCAATTCAAATCTGTTCTTGACATCTTATAATCACTCCAATCTCTGTGATAGATGCCTAGAATGCGAGGAACATCCAAGAAGTCTCGTGGATCACAAGACAAGGGTCTTCGCACCTCAACCTCCACCGCAGGGAAAAGGAAAGGGAAGAGACCCGCCCGTAAACCGAATCGTAAAATAGCTCAGAAGTGAATCAATTGAGGAAATCAATCCAAGAAGAAGAAGAAGAGGAAGTTCCTCCAAGGACAAGCAGAAGATGATGATTTGGTTGATCCTCCGTGACTCCTATCGACCTACATCTTCGTCGCCAGATGACTATGCCATCAAGCGCCATGTCAATCAATATCTTCAAGAATGACACATTAAATCCAAGATTCCACACAATCTTTCAAGAGCAAGTGTATGAGCAAATATATAATAGGCACAAGAAATTTGCCGATCATAAATGGATTAATGGCCTAATATTAATACCTTGGACAAATACAATGGAGTCTATCACCTTTTCTACAATGTGGGTCTTCATGATCTTGTGGGCATAAAATGAATTATGATGACAAGATCATTCGACGCTTTATGCCACACCGCATATGTCCCATGACTTGAAGACTTTTAGATGGTCGACTCGTGTCGAAATGTGAAAGCACCAAAGAGGAATTTATGAGAGTGTTGAGAATTCACCAAACTCTTGGAACAAAATCTTTGAGAGTTCAAATTCTACTTGTTCCTCTTGGGCTGCATTATGACTCTTCACCAAATGCAAGTTAGGGACACCATCGATTGAAGCTGTATGAGCATGATTAATGTGATAATTAATCATACTTTCTACCCTAAGAGTGGGAATTTCGATGCAAGACGAGGGCATGTTTGGAACATGATAGATCATATTGTGGAGGAGTTAAATTTGATGTAGTGGATGTTATTCTTCAAGGCATAGCCTCCTCCAAGAATGACAGAGTGAAAAGGATTTATTATGCTCCTTACATCATGGCATTGATTGTTAGAAAGATCGAGTACCGTGGTGGTTTGGGATCTACTCACAAGCCATATAAACCACGAGATGTCATTCCTCCTCAACAAGTCTCCGAGGATGCCCTCGCCGAGGTTGATGCTCCTCCCCGCCGCTATGCTCGATGCAAGTGCTCTAGCGCAAGTACTTCAAAATCGCAGCCTATCATCAAGACTTTGCAGAAATGAAGGTCGAACAAGTTGCCTTTCGTGATGAGACTCGTCATAGGCTTTCTACGATGGCGCTATCCAAAATGACTTCTTTGATGAGACTCATAACAGATATCACTTTGTCTCGAGGGCCTAAATGACTTAGAACATTTTCTCAAGACCCTCAAATATGTTCGCCGACCTCCTCACGCCCAAGGGTCCTTCTTCTAGGATAACAGACCTACTCCACCCCCTCACCGCACCCATCGAGTTTCTGTGCTCCAGCTCCTACCACCCTCTCAAGATCTCAGATCCCGCGCCTCCGTGTCGGCCTTCTCCGGATCCTCGCACTGGGCCACCTCCGCCGCCGCTCCCGCTCCCGCCAGACCCGCTTCCTCTCAGACCCCTGCTTGATGTTTTTTGGTACTTTGATGCCAAAGGGGAGAAATTGTGAAGATGTGAAGACTTAGTTTTAGGGGAGCTATGAACTTAGTTTTAGGGGAGCTATGGGCTTATGTGATTTATATGTGTTTTGTAAAACTGTTGATTGTTGATCTATTTTGTGCCTGTAATAGTTGGTAACTTTTGTTGAACTTGTGGAATGTGGTTATGTCTTATTATCTTTTATGCAATGCAATCAATTATTTGACATATCTTATAATCGTATTGCTTCCTCAAGTTCATAAATGCAAAAGAAACTCCGCTAAAATTTTCAATTCTTCACATATGCTTGCAAATTATTCACTATCCATATGCATTCGTTTAGGGGAGTCTTCTTTAATTGGATTTGACAAGAAAAATAATTCTCAAAATTTACTTATGCTCATTGCAAAGAATATTTTACTGTCAAAAGACTTCAAAAGAATATACACTCTTAGTATATTCAAAACAACCTTTCTCACATATTATAGTGTTGTCATCAATTACCAAAAAGGGGAGATTGAAAGCATCTAGGCCCCTAAAATGGTTTTGGTAATTAATGATAATATGTGAATATGGGATTAACAAGTTTACTAAGAATGTGCAAGGTTAATTCCATTTGATGAACATGATGAAGCAAGGATGCATGCTAAAGGAAAATGTGAAGATCAACAAGGCTTAAAGTCAAGGTACAAATAGTCTAGGATCCTTTTCTATTTTACTGGCCTAAGGAGAATTGGTTGGTAGACCGGATTATAGGATAAATGCCGACTATTAAGGGGATCACGACTAGTAGCTTGATAGCTTATTCTTGTGCCATATGGATCAACTTAGGATCATGCATGCATTTAAGATTGGACTTGAATTTAAGTCGAATGAATTCTGCTTTAATTTCGAATCGGATGAACCAAGGCTTAGCAATGCAGTTGTGGCCGCCGTTGTTCCATGATGATATCACAAGGTTGCAAAATAACAAGACAAGTGTAATCTCCTTTGAAAACCTCTTTGAGAATCGGTGTATCAAGCACGATAATCGGATGAACCGCAATACGGATGTTCCAAATGTATTTACGGTTGTAAAATTCGCAACAGATGCAAAATCTCCGTTTAGAAAACCTCAAATCGGACGATCCGGTGTTTGCTCGCGGATGAACCGCAACTAAATCCAACGGCTATATCAAGGCATTTAATGCGTGTAACATAGCCATATCGCATTGAGTATAGCGCGGTTGTACCGATGCTAACACGCCGTTGTTCCGATATGTGCGAAATTTCGAACTTCTTCCCAACGGCTAGAATTGGTTGGTGGAGGCTATAAATACCTCCCCAACCGCACAAGGGACAAGTTACACAAAGGCATTGAAGATATCTCAACCCTTGTGAGCATTGTGCATTCAATTCTACTCCCAATTTACTCTTGCATTCATTAAGAGGAGATCAAGTGCATTCATCTTTAGTTGATTCATTGGCACTTGAGTAAAGTCAAGCGAGGATCGTTGATCTATTCTCTTGGGGTGTTGCCGCACTCCTAGACGGCTTGGCGGTGAAGCACGGTGATCTTCTCAAGTGAAGCTTGTGAGAAGACCCGAGCAAGATTGTGAGTGGTTTGAGGACTAGGCAACAGTGAGGAGGGTTGATCATCTTTAAAACCTCCTACCCCGCCCTTGCCGATGCCTTCACGCCGTGGACGCCGGTCATCCACGCCGCTCAAGACGCGCCATCGCGCTCTACCTCTCCTCCTCCGCTCCGCCTCCTGGCGCACCTCCCACCTTTTCGCGATCGCCACCGTCCTCAAGTCCCTCTTCCACCTCCACGTCCATCTCCTTCGCATTGGCCTCCTCGCCCACCTCTATTCCTGTCTCCACCCCTCCCATTCCCTCCTCGTCTCTCGCAACTCGCTCCTTACCTCTCTGCTCCCCTTCGGGGACCTTCCTGCTACGCACGTTGTTTGACGGAATGCCCGTGACAGACGTCATGTCCTGGAACTCCATGGTCGCCAGCCTCACCAAGGCCGACCACCTCGACACGGCCATCGAGCTCCTCAACCAAATGCGCGGGAGGAAACTAGGTAGAAGAGGAGCGACATGACAAGAGGGGCAGAGAATGTGGGAGGATGGGTAGAAGAGGAGGGGGCAGCTCGGAGATGAGCACCTCGCCCTCGATGGCCGTCCAGCATTGTCGGGTGAAGAAAAGAGTAGGAGGAAGAACATGGAGGAGAGGAGGACAAAGATTCGTTATGACTGCAGGAGCAGAAATCATATTTTCATGTGACATAAAATAGGGGGGTAAATGAAAATAGCAAAACCTGAATTCGAGATTTATAGAATGACAAATCCTAAATTACAACGTAACGACAAATCTGTAAAAGGTATTATATGGACGTATTCTAAATTGTCCCGTTCAAATCAACCAGCACGAAATAAATTCGTCAATAGATCGCGGAATTCCCAACGCGCGCGCGCTCGCTCTCCCTCTATCGGATTCCCCAATCCAGGCATCGGCGGCGGCACCCTTCCGGTCCGCTTCCATCCCCTTCCCCCTTCTCCTCCGCCCACACCCGACCCCCCCCCCCCCCCTCCCGTCTTTCTTTCTTTCTTTTCCTTTTATCTGGGTTATTGGAATCGCGGGTCGCGGTTGGCTTGATAAGGTTTCGATTTGCCGGGATCGGGATCGGATTCGTGCCCGATCGGAGGGCGTAGTCGTCTCGGGGTAATCGATCTGCCGCGCCTTCTTCTACCTCCTGGTGGGGTTTTTTTTGGGGTGGGGGTGGGGGATTTTCTAATCCTTGCAGTTTTTATTTATTATTTCGTTCTGATTCGTTAATCTTCCTTTGTTTGTGCGCGCGTTCATGACAGAAGAGGAGAGGAATCGAATGGACGGGGAAATGCTTGGGGGTGGCAACTGGGGTTCCTCTCCTACCCTCTAACGCCAAGGAGAATCAGTTCCTGTTCGATGCCAAGGCCGCGCCACTGCAGCTGTTCGGGAGCACCGCTGGTAAGATGGTTTCCGTCCTGCATTTGATCGGTAGCTTATCAGCGTGATCTTGTTGTGGAGTTAAGCAGCGAACCTCGTTTAACCAATATTTAATAGTCCATCTCTAAGCGCAGGCAATCCTGATTTAGTAATCGGATTCACTGAGTTAAGCGTGCTCGCCCGAATGCCGGGTAAACTTTGTGCATCCCAGCTCGCTTGTGCGTGCTGATTACCCCGACTATAATTTACAAGAGACTTTAGTTTCACAGATATATTGCATCATTACATTTAGAGCTTGCTAGCAGCATCCTGCGCTTCTGGATAAGCTATGGAACTGCTGGTGGACCATATCGCCTCTTTTCTTCGATGGAATCAACGTATTTGTTTTCCATTCAGATGATTCCTTGACCTAACCTTTTGGTTAGATAGAGAGGAAGATTTATGCCTTATGAGCGAGGCTTCATTGTATCCTACTGGGATAAAATGATGATGATATCTCATTTGCAAGGTTTCTTGATCTTGCTTGTTACCATATCATATTTCATAGTGTGACCTAACCTTTTGTCTTGTTGCCATAGCACTAAAATTTCATCCCATTATTCCTATGCTCAAATAACTTCATGTATGTTCATTTAATCATCAACGCAGTTCCTGCAGTTGGTACAAGTGGTTATTATAACTACACTGGGAACAACCACCTTTCTGTTGTGAACCAAGCAAGAAAGACAAACAACAATACAGGGGATGAAAAGCAGCTCAAGCTTCAGATTTCATTGAACAATTTTCATCTAGAAAATGCTGATCGGTTGGCATGTGTTGGTAATCCAAATGCTGTATCAACTGGGCTAAGACTGTCCAACGAGGATGATGAGCGGAATTCATCGATCACATCTGGTAGCGGTAGCATGTCTTCGTTGCCTACCATGATGTCATTTGTTGATGAGCTTATGGCTGAAATGGACAAAGAAAACAAAGAGGTCGACTGTTATTTCCGGACTCAGGTAAATATCCCTTGCCAATTCATTCATTGACCAAATTTGAGTGGTGGTGTTTGAAAAGACATCAATGACAAAATATTCCGGTTAGTGCTTGTTTATGAAAAAAGTTTTTACTCTCTCTTTAGTTCAGTTGTGGAAACTCTATGCCATGCAGTATAGTTGAAATATGATACTGTGGTTGTTTGTGGCGTCATTAAATTGTCACCACAGAAACTATCAACCTTCATACTAGCTGATTCTGATTGCCAAATAAATATATTGGCATAGTTTCAGGCTTGTGGTTTCTCCCTTTTGTCAAGTTCTACATGTAGAACTTTCGAAATCTATTACTGTAGTGTACAGTGTGATTGCAATAATATG
Source organism: Hsuehochloa calcarea (assembly GCA_036346395.1). Lineage (NCBI taxonomy): Eukaryota > Viridiplantae > Streptophyta > Magnoliopsida > Poales > Poaceae > Hsuehochloa > Hsuehochloa calcarea. Next base: position 3,091,415 of record CM070596.1, on the reverse strand, counting down.
GAAGATAATCCGCTGGTTCCCTATTGTAGTATGTGGAGCGTCCCAGATATATTAAGCTCCAGCGGGTAGTACATCACTTGGTTCTAAGTTCTAGCTGTTCAAAGTAACTCAGCCTTGAAGGTTTGAAGTCACCAAGCCCAAACCAACTGATTACTACCTGTTCCCCCCTTATTATCGTGTACCAAGTGGAATTTCAGGAATCAAGGAAGTCCAACATTCACCACGTGTCTCTTTTTTCCCGACAGGTGGAACTGCTCAGTAAGAGCATGAAAGAGGTGAAGCAGAGGCAGATGGTCTCTTTTCTGGCATGTCTTGAACGAGGAGTAGGAAAGAAGCTGAGGGAGAAAGAACTCGAGGTGGAGGCCATGAACAGGAAGAGTAAGGAACTGAACGAGCAGATCAGACAGGTGGCCATGGAAGTCCAGTCGTGGCAGTCGGCGGCGCTGCACAACCAGTCTGTCGCCAACAGCCTGAAGAGCAAGCTCATGCAAGTGGTAGCGCAGAGCACCAATCTCACCAGGGAAGGTTCTGGAGACAGTGAAGTGGAGAACACGGCTTCCAGTGAAAACAACAACGCCGCGCCCAGGGGCTTCTTCCAATCGAGCCTCCTCGGAAGCAAGAGTGTGGCCGGCGGGCTGGGGGCTTGCAGGTGGTGCAGAGTGAAGGAGGCGGCCGTTCTGGTTATGCCGTGCCGCCACCTCTGCCTGTGCGCCGACTGTGAGAGGAATTCTGATGTGTGCCCTGTGTGTCGGTTCCCCAAGAGTGGTAGTGTTGAGATCAACATGTCCTAAGAACAATCTTATGCATATCAGAATGGACAGTGGAATTATGAAGCAGTGTACAAGTAATTCTCTCTCTCACTCTCTCTCTCTCTCTCTCTCACACACACACACACACACTGTCAATTATATATATCAGAGTGGCAGTGTTGATAGCATTCTAGTTACGCTTTGGCCGGTTATAGAGTTTAACAGGCTATATGGATTCATCAGCTCGTGTAGCTTGCACATCTGAACTGAAAAGCTTCAACTTGTCAACATTGGAGTAGCAATGCTACCATGTTTAGGTGCATGAGCAACGAGGATAATGATTGTACCACCGAATAACTTTTGTTTAAAAACGAAAAAGAGTCCAATCCGAGCTGAGGCGTCGTGATGGCGCTGCAGTTGTCGCAGCAGAAATAATGCGAGGAGCAAGCCCAACAGCACACGCAATGCGAACGGAAGGGACGAGTGCATCTCAAGGCCCGGAGCAACATGGCACCACCAGGCTATGCTTCCCGATCGATGTTACCGTCAACCGGTGGGTGCTTCAACTGCTATGGTATCCAGACTGTTTTGTTTGTCTGGCTTCGACTCCAACAAAAGGAATGTTTTTTCTTTCTTTCTAAAAAAACTTGCACAATAAATTGAGGCAAGAAGAAAGAAAGAAAAAAACTGCCATCTTATCTTTTTGTTTCTCGCCATCATTTGGTCGGCTCCTGGAAGGATTGGACTGAAGCAAATGAAGCCGGAGACGCAACCAGATCTTGATTGCGAGAATCTAATTGTAGGTGGGCGGCGGAGCTGCATCCGTGATCCGTTCAATACCTAGCCCACCATGGAACGGATTCGCACACACATAGTACTTCACTTGCACTTTTATTTTCGCTTCGTGTAAAATGATTAGTCTGAAGGTGCTAAGTTAATTTGGACTAAACATACTACAACTTACTTTAGACAAGAAATATAAAACTAATCTCAGCACATAACTCCCTATGAGTAACATAAATTGCACTACGAGTAGTTCAGGTATTACAACATCATCGATCAGCAAAGCAGTCATGAAACAGCCATGGCTTTCGTGCAATGCAGCCACCTGGCTCGGAGCAAGCGTCGCTAGACTTGGCTTATGGTTAGTGTATGTACGTGATCCCCAAACGAATACGCATGTCTAAAGCCATCAACATCAAAGGGAGGCCAAACCAAAAGCGCCCTTGTTCTCTGCAAAAAGGGGGTCATGGATCCGGCTGTCTAATTCTTGCCATATAGGATACACGACGATGTAGATGAGAAAGAAGGTATAAAGAATTATATCGTCTATTGCATAGTAGTCAACTGTAACATAAAAAATAAGATATATTATATATAGAGAAGTTGTCTATAAAGATATATGAAAAGATAACTCATTATAGAAACTATTCTTTAACACTGTTTATAGATGATACGAAGAAACACTTTAGACATCAGTTGTCTAGGGCCATATACACAAGTTTTTATCTCACAGAACGAATCTGCGCAGGCATCATGTGGTACAACAGTACACGCATGAATGTCATGCGTGTTCTGGGAGAGCTGTAGTCACTCATGTGGTATTAATGTACAGCACAAACAAAATAAGTACGATATCAAATTTATCGCTAACGCCGGCCATGAATTCACGTCCGTGTTGTAACGCTGCCTTTACGTCTTCAAAGCTCATTCAGAACACTGTAGAGTCACCCAAGTTCATGGTTTAATTTGAGAAATTTTATAGTAAATCCTATCGGTGGTATATGATGATACTATAAATAAAATCTAACAATTAATTTATTAAGAGCATAATAGACTTTTTTATATCTATAATTTTTCGTAGAGGTATTTTATGAACTTTAATGTATATAAAGAAGGAACTCTTTAAAAAAATCGTAGCCAACCGACTACTTTAAAGGAGTGAGCACCACGGTTCAAAACACCATGCCCTGCCAACTGAGCAATGCTCAGTTCTAAAAGGACTCTTTAATTTCTCTCCTTCTATCTTTTGTGTGTGAAGCATTATCTACCTAATTAGTACTATCTTGCTAGCTAGAAACAGATAAAAAGGACGGCAAACAATGATGCACCGATCGAAAAATGCCAAGGGAAAGATGGATTCATGGGTCTCCTCTCTAGAGGATGAGTAAAGCATAAACCACACCTTGCTCTGTCGCACACAACACATTATTATTCACTTGCACTTCAAGTCCAAAAAAGCATAGAACCACAACACCTCCTCCCCCCTGTCCAACTCGGTCGATCGATCGATCGATCGCCACCCTTGCATATATAGATTTGTTACACCCTTCCAATCCAAGGCACACGCATGCACCCGATCACTTGTCGCGCCATTAGATCGACGCCTTACATAGACGACACAGACAGCGCTCGCTGGTATTGTGCAGGTAGTGCTCAGTGAAATGGAGGGAGGAGGAAGAGGAGGAGGAAGAGGCATGAGATCAACGATGCTGTTCTTGGTGCTGGTGGTGATGTTCATGGCCGTGGTGAGGACGGCAAGAGGCGACGTCGGTGGAGGCGCCGACGAGGCGGGGGAGCAGTTCTTGAAGCTATGGACGGATGGAGGTGGAGAGGCTGAGGAAGATCACCTGGGATGGGATGATGATGATGATGAGGAGGAGGAGGAGGAGGGTCACATCATGATGTGGGGGATCAGCTTCCGGCCGCCGACGGGGAGGAACGTCGTGAACGTCGACAGCTTCGGCGCGGCGGGGGACGGCAACGCCGACGACACGGAGGTACGTGCAGTGCGTGCGTGCGTTGGGTACGAATCGATCGATCATGGCAATACGGCGGTGGCGTATGGCAAAAGAGCAGGCCATGCCCATGCATGCATGGTAATGGTGTAGGTTGGTCAGAATCGACACGAACTTTCAGAAACGTTTCTTGCCTATTTCACCTTTGTTTCGACCTTTTTTGACTCCAAAAGTTCAATGCGCGTGTAATTTTGGGTGTAATATAATTCTCATGAACGCGAGCAACTGGTTAGAGCCGAAGAAGCTGGGGTTAGTCAACTTGACATTGTTTGGTGCTTTTCTTTGGATTTTTTGGGTTAGATCTGGGGTTTTTGGTTCGGGTCCGAGAGAAACCGAGAGAGAGAGAGAGAGAGAGAGAGAAAGAGATTAGGGTTACCGTCCGATGTAGAGGAGGTAGGGTTGGCCATGGCGGTTCGTCGGTGAAGGGTTCTCCCCGTGGCGGCGTCTCTGGCGGCGGTGATGGCGGTGGTGGATCCGTCGCCGAGCGTGGCGGTGGTGAATCCCGTCGCTTCAGCGCCTCCCTCTAGATCGGTCTAGGGTTCTTGTGGGTTAGGGTTTCGGGCGGCACGGTGAACCTCGTGTTGCGTGCCGCCGGCCCCCACCCCTCTTTTATATGGCGCTGGCGACAGGGGTCCACCAGCCATTTGGGTGGGCCCCGATCGTATGCGATCGATGGGGTGGGCATTTGGCCGTTGGGCCAAATGCCCGAGATCATTCTAACATTCTCCCCCTTGATCTCAGTCTATGCTTTATCTTTAAATTACTTTTGACTTTACTCATTCCATCACAGATTTGTGCATAGAACATGTCTCATCGTCACGGTCAATCGTCGATAGATTCAAAAGCTACAATACACCTCTTTGTTCTGAAATAGTTACTTTAATCTTTTGGGCCATCTTTTAGTCCAGGAATCATAGGCTTTCCCTTAAACCCATGCTGGCTATATGTTCTCTGAACACGTTGGGTGGTAAGCCTTTAGTAAGCGGATCCGCTAACATCTTTGCGGTACTTATATGCTCAAGATTTATAATTTGATCCCGAACTTTATCTTTCACAACATAGTACTTTATGTTAATGTGTTTGGCAGCACCACTTGACTTATTGTTGTGGGCATACATTATCATGGGTTCATTATCGCAGACAACTTAAGTGGTCTATTGATGTCGTCAACCACTTTTAAACCGGTATGAACTTTTTAGCCGTTCACCCGCCTGTAGCCTCATAACATGTTACAAACTCGGCATACATTGTGGACGATGTAGTGACGGTTTGCTTTGAGCTTTTCCACGATATAGCTCCTCCAGCGAGAGTGAACACATATCCGGATGTCGACTTTCTATCATCTCCCGCAAAATCAGAATCTGTATACCCCACTATATGGAGTGAATCTGATATTTTGTATGTCATCATGAGGCCTTTTGTTCCTTGCAAATAACGCAAGACTTTCTTTATCAATTTCAATGTTCTATTCTGCATTGCTCGAATCGCCAAGTAACCCGTAACAAATGCTAAGTCGTATGTGTACACACTTGAGCATACCGCAAGCTTCGACACCAAGCGTATGGAACCGATTTCATTTGATCGAGCTCGATCGGTTCTGGGGTATTGAAAATCCCCATATCATCGCCCTTGACTATAGGTGCAGGTGAAGGACTACATTTATGCATACCAAATTTCTTTAATACTTTCTCTATGTATGCTTTTTGTGACAGTCCCAACATACCCTTGTTCTATCCCGGTGAATTTCGATCCCTAGAACGAACGAAGCTTCACCAAGATCTTTCATATCAAAGTTTGAGGACAAAACTTCTTTGTCTCCAAGAGTGATCGACATCACTACTAGCCAAGAGGATATCATCCACATACGTGATTAGGAAGATAAACTTCCCATCTTTAAATTTTGTATAAACACGCTTGTCCTCTACATTCTCTTTGAACCCAAATTTTCTTATTGTCTCACAAACTTCAAGTACCACTGTCTTGAAGCTTGCTTTAACCCATGAATCGATTTCTTTAGGCGGCATCCCATTCTTTCATTTCCTTCCACGACAAAACCTTTCGGTTGTGCCATGTAAACATTTTCCTCCAAATCCCCATTAAGAAATGCCGTCTTTACATCCATCTGATGTAACTCTAAATCATAATGTGCTACTAATGCCATTATGATTCTGAAGGAATCTTTACAGGAGACTGGAGAAAAGGTCTCATTGTAATCAATCCCTTCCCTTTGCGTAAAGCCTTTTGCCACAAGTCGCGCTTTGTATCTTTCTACATTCCCTTGGGAGTCAAGCTTTGTTTTGTAGACCCATTTACTGACCCTCTGCTTTGGCTCCTTTAGGAATAATTTCCAAGTCCCGCACTTTATTAGCCTTCATGGACCTCATTTCCTCTTCCATGGCCTCAAGCCATTTTGAAGAATTTTCGCTTCTCATGGCTTCTTCAAATGAGGTGGGATCATCCTCCATTTGAAAATCCTCAGATGATAAATCGATAATAATCGAAATAGTGATCTTCTTACTCTTTGAGATCTCCTGGGGCCTCCTCATTTGGTACATCTTCATTTTGAGGTCATTGCTTGCTCCCCTCATTTGTGGCAATGGGTTCTATAGGATCTCAAGAACGGGTTCCACATTCTCATTCATTGTTCCACGGAGGAACAATAACAGTCTTGACACCACGTTGTCTTGTACCGTCGCTGCAACGGCGAGTAGTGTGAAGAGTGGCTCTTGAATCATCGGAGTGGGCACATATACCCGCTTCTCTTCAAGATCAATCGCTCGAGCTACCATGCTCCCCCTCATCATTTCATCCTCTAAGAAGACAGCGTGTCTCGTTTCTACAAACTTTGTATATCCATGCGACGAGAAACGAAAACCTTTTGACTTTTCGGGTAGCCAATGAAATGGCAACTTCTTCGCTTTGGGATCAAGCTTTCCAAGGTTTGGTTTAAATACTTTAGCCTCAGCAGGACTCCCCCACACACGTAAGTGGTTTAGTGAGGGAGCTCTTCCTGTGCACAACTCGTACGGTGTTTTGGGCACCGACTTACTAGGCACTCTATTGAGAATATGAATGACGGTTTTCAACGCCTCCATCCATAAACTCAATGGGAGTGTGGAGTAGTTCATCATGCTTCGCACCATATCCATCAGGGTACGGTTGCGTCTTTCAGCTACTCCATTTTGTTGAGGTTCGCCCGGTGTAGAATACTGGGCCACTATGCCATTTTCCAGTAAAAACCTTGCAAAAGGTCCAGGAACTTGTCCATATGGGGTATGTCGACCGTAGTACTCCCCTCCACGATCAGATCGAACTATCTTAATCTTTAAATCGTGTTGGTTTTCAACTTCAGCCTTAAATATCTTGAATTTATTCAAGGCTTCATTTCTTTCTTTGATTGGATAAATATATCCATAACGGGAGTAATCATCCGTGAATGTTATGAACGAGTCATATCCATCCACACTTTTCACAGTAAAAGGACCACAAATGTCTGTGTGTATAATTTGTAGAACTCCTGTGCTTCTTTTTGCGTCTTTCTTAATTTTCTTTACATATTTTCCTTTAATGCATTCTCTTCATTGTTCTAAGTCTGAGAACTCTAATAGAGGAAGAATATCATTCTTAACTAGTCTTTCTATTCTCCCCCTCGAAATATGGCCTAAACGACAGTGCCATAATTTCAACGATGCCTTATGAGTTCTCTTTCGTTTTCTATCTGCATTCTCAGGCGAGGATATACGCTCATTCACATCACATACGGAATTCACATTTTCACGAAGTGACAATAAATAAAGCTCATCTTGTTTGATGGCAAGACCAACACATTCTTTATTAAACATTATTTCACACTTGCCATTTCCAAAATGACAATCATAACCATCATTGTCCAATTTTGAAACACTAATCAAATTCCTCTGTAAAGAGGGAACATAAAGAACATCTCTAAGTAAAAGAGTGAAACCATCAGCTAGCTCTAATGAAAGATCGCCAACGGCTTCAACTTCAGCTTGGACTCCATTTGCGACTTTAATGCATCTTTCTTTTCTTTGCGTAGTCCTCGTCGAACGGAATCCCTGTAAAGAATTAGCAACATGAACAGTTGCTCCTGAATCAATCCACCAAGTAGACTTCGAATATTGCACATACAGGGATTCATTTATAAAGGTAATAATGTTATCACCTTTCTTTGCCATTATCATCTTTAAGTAATCGGGACAGTTCTTCTTGTAGTGTCCCGTCTTTTTGCAGTGAAGACACTGATTTTTGTCTACTGCAAACTTATTCTGCTGATGCTGATAGAATCCATTTTTCTTGAATTTACTGTTCAAACAGTAATTTTGGCCCATTACTGTTCATCGGCCCACGGCGGCCTGCTAGGGTTTGTTGATACATTTTCAGCCGTCGGATTCACATCCGACGGCTGGATTTCAGCGCAGCCGCTTCCGTCTCCGATCCGTTCCGCCTCAACGCGATCTCGGCCGTCGTTTCGAATCGGACGGCTGAGCGCCGTTTTCGGCTGAACAAAACCGCGCGACCAGCGACGCCCCCGAAACCCTAGCTCATTCTTCCTCTCCCCTTCTCTCTCGCTACTCTCCCGAGCGAAAGAACCGAGGCGACGCGGCGCGACGGAGAGCGAAACGGTTCCGCCAGGGCCTTCACGGCGTCGCGCTCCCGAGAGGGAGCGCGCCGCCGAGCGGCTCCGTGTCGGCGCCCTTCACACGCGGGCTCAGACCGGACGCGCTCGGCCGGTCTCGCGACGATCGCGGCGCTCGGGCGCTTTGAGCCCCGGCGAGCCCACGGCTCGCCCGATGGTCCCGCACGGCCAGGTAAGAGCCGCCGTTTCAGATCTAGCGCCTAGAGGTAGGGTTGGCCATGGCGGTTCGTCGGTGAAGGGTTCTCCTTGGTGGCGGCGTCTCCTGGGCGGCGGTGATGGCCGGTGGTGGATCTCGTCGCTGGAGCGTGGTCGGTGGTGAATCCCGTCGCTTCAGCGCCTCCCTCTAGATCGGTCTAGGGTTCTTGTGGGTTAGGATTTCGGGCGGCACGGTGAACCTCGTGTTGCGTGCCGCCGGCCCCCACCCCTCTTTTATATGGCGCTGGCGACAGGGCCCACCACCATTTAATGGGCGCCCGATCGTATGCGATCGATGGGGTGGGCATTTGGCCGTTGGGCCAAATGCCCGAGATCATTCTAACAGACATGTCTATTAGTAGTAGCACTCAACCAAAAAAAAAATAGGTTGTATTATATCACGAAACAAGAGACGAGACTAGTGCTTATAAATGTTCAGAAGGTAAGTAGTTCGTTTGAAAAGGAGAGGAAAATTTTATCTATTTATGTGATGTCTTTATTCCTATTATGATCTACGCCTGGATAGGTCGGTTCTTCTTTAGTAGCAACTAGTCCAATGCTCGTGCTCTCCTACGGATTAAAAAAAATCATATCTCGTCAACCGTCGTCGTGCTCAGCCTACCCTGCAAATGATCCGCCGGTAACCCGTTTTGGAAAGATCGATAGAATCTTTAGGCTTCTTGCGCACTAGCTTGGGCAGTTGGGGTGTGAGGGGAGTGGAGAGGATGCTATGGGTGGTCAACCGTACGCACGGAAGGAACCGAGAAAGAATAAGATCCAACAGCTCACATCTCACGAAGAAAGGTAGATTTAACAGCTCACATCGTATGAGAAAGGACGGACCACTACCAATTCTTTTTTTTAAGTAGTAGAGATTGTTTCCTATGTTAGTAGTACTTAGGAAATGTAAAAGTGATCATTTCATCAAAATCACTTATAAGCGCATCCAACACTATTTCGATGCTGGGAAGATAAGTAGAGATCCAGACCTTACAAATCCAGGAAGCCACACTTTTTTTATATATGTGATGATGGGCTAACCTGCTGTGCTCAGAAAAGGAGATTTGATAGCGACGCCACTGGATACCCCCCTCTGCCTTGGCGGTTGCTTAGCTTAACTAACTCATCCACCCAGTGCAGCGTGCGAATCTCGTTGAGAGATTCAGCCGAAATAAGAAATGAAATGTGATCTGCACACATGTTTTGTGTCCCTGAATCAAGCACATGGCACAATGACACTGACATGATCGCCTTGGCTGTTCCAGTTCCATCCAGTTGCATACGAATTCTCCCTTTTCTGAATAATGCAAGAAAAACGGCATGTTCTTGCTTCAGTACGGACTAATTTAGCCAACAAGTTAACGAAAGTGCACTGATGTTGGCGAGATGTTCAGGCGTTCTTGAATGCTTGGAAGAAAGCGTGCTCTCTGAGCAACGCGGTGTTCTTGGTTCCCGGGGGCCGCCGTTACAAAATTGGCGCAAGCAAGTTCATAGGACCATGCAAGGACAAGATGATCATCCAGGTGAAGTGATATAAATTTGTCAATGATATGTGGGTGCAGCTGCATACGCATGTCAGTCGTCTAGTGTAGTAACATCGGAGCGTACGTGTGCAGATCCAGGGGACGATCGTGGCGCCGGAGGAGCCGTCGGAGTGGGACCCGAAGAGCCCGCGTTTGTGGCTGCTCTTCTCGGGGCTCGCCGGCGCCCGCATCCAGGGCGGCGGCGTCATCGACGGCTCCGGCTCCAAGTGGTGGGCCAACTCGTGCAAGATCGACAGGTCCAAGGTACGTGGGTGATCCATCGACTACTTCATCAGTTCTTCAGAGCTGAGCTTCACATCACTTCATCTCACTGACTGACTGACTGACTGGCCATTTATTTGCTCATTGGTCTTGGCATTTGATTTGCAGCCATGCAAAGCAGCTCCAACGGTAAGCACAGAACGAATCGATCGATCAAGATACGTTGCAAGGTTTAATTGGATTGGATACTAAAATCTGCAGGCCTTGACGATCGACTCGTGCAGAGGTGTGCGGGTGAAGAGCCTGCGGATCCAGAACGCGCAGCAGATGCACTTCACGGTGTCCCGGTCGCGGAACGTGCGGATCGCCGGGGTGCGCATCGAGGCGCCGGAGGACAGCCCCAACACGGACGGCATCCACGTCGCCGAGTCCACCGCCGTCACCATCCAGGGCTGCCGCATCGGCACCGGCGACGACTGCATCTCCATCTCCAACGCGAGCTTCTACATCAAGATGAAGGACATCGACTGCGGGCCTGGCCACGGCATCAGCATCGGCAGCCTCGGGCAGGGCGGCTCGTTCGCCGCCGTGGAGGGCGTCGCGCTCGACGGCGCCCGCATCAGCCGCGCGCAGAACGGCGTCCGGATCAAGACGTGGCAGGGCGGCTCCGGGTACGTGCGCAACGTCCGCTTCTCCAACGTCCGCGTCGACGACGTCGACCACCCCATCATCATCGACCAGTTCTACTGCGACTCCAAGAACCCCTGCCACAACCAGGTAGTAATAATACTCTCGCTGACCTTGCTGGACCCACCTGCCATATCCCATATTTGGAACGCATGAATTTCGTATGATTTCTATTTGAAATTTTAGGAAAGTTCGCGCGTCTAGAAAGTCGCATGCTTCTTTTTTCTTTTTCGTTTTTGGTTTGTGTGTGCAGACGTCGAACGTTCAGGTGAGCAACGTGATGTACCGGAACATCAGCGGGACGTCGAGGCGGGCGGAGGCGATCAAGTTCGCGTGCAGCGACGCCGTGCCCTGCAGCGGCATCGTCCTCAACAACATCAACCTGCTCCGGAAGGACGGCGCCGAGGTGCAGACCGTCTGCAACTGCGCAATGGGATTCGACTACGGGCTAGTCCGCCCCGCCGCCGACTGCCTCAGGACCAGCGCATGCGGCGGCGGCGGCGGCGCGGATGACCACGACCACACCGACGACGAGGAGGTTAAAGAGGAGGAGGAGGAGCCAGCCCCGCTGCACGCCGAGCTGTGAAGTCACGAGATCGGTGCAGATGTAAGCGCCAAGCCCTTCCGACCCAGCTGTCAAGTGTTAACTAGTAGTATTTTACTAGGTTCTCATTATTATTATTTTACCGTGTGTTCGTTGTGTAAATTGTTATTAAGTTTGGTTTGACATGCGTGTATGTGATGATTGGCGCGAAGAGACTTTGTTGTTTGTTTTCGCAGTAGCAATTCAGCAATGACTACTTGCAGTACTAATTTCACTTTTTGCAACTAATCTTGTGACAAGTGCTACTATTTTTTTTTTCTTCATTAGAAGAAGAGAGAGAGAGAGAGAGAGAGAGAGAGAGAGAGGAAAGTTCGGTAATGACGTGGACGCACGGCTCGCCGACGATCGGGCGGCCAAGATCGCGCAGCTCCCACCTCTAACTTTCTGTGGCGCTATCTCCGTCTGTCTCCGCGTGTGGGCCCGTGGCGGCCGCCGCCGCCACGCCACGGCAACGTGCGCCTTCTCCCGCGGCCGCCACGGCAACGTGCGCCTTCTCCCTCCCCTCCCTTCCATCTCCTTTCCACTTGCAGCTGCGCAACCCATGACGTCACCACAAAACAGCGGACTCTGACCCCTACCCTATTCATACCAAACCACACATCCCAAGGCCACGGTGAGAGAGAGAGAGAGAGAAAGAGAGAGAGAGAGAGAGAGGCGGGGGGCAATGGCGGTGGTTGGCGTTCTTGCGCTGCAGGGCTCCTACAACGAGCACATGGCTGGTACGTGCGGTACCCGCGCGCCGCGCCGTGCTGTTTCTTCCTCTTTTCTCGCCTTCCTTGCGTGCTTGTTCGAGTCCTTGATTTGGTTGGGTGCCTGGGCAGCGCTGAGGAGGATCGGGGTGAGGGGGGTAGAGGTGCGCAAGCCGGAGCAGCTCCAGGGCCTCGACTCGCTCATCATCCCCGGCGGCGAGAGCACCACCATGGCCAAGCTCGCCAACTACCACAACCTGGTAGGTGCTTCTGGTGTCTTCGTTTCTCCGTGGATAATCAATCCTCTTTGTTCCTTTCTGTCGTGCCATATCAGTGACTTGCTTGGGTTAACTGATAAAAACATAATTTGGTTGGTGAATTGGGTATCTGTTGATAAAAGGTTTGTCTAAAGATGTCTGAAATGGGTGCATCAATCATTATACGAGAAATTGGATTCAAGTGGTATGGTTCTTTCTTGGTTAGATTTTGTCATAGCCGAAAATTAGTCAAGTGGGCTAGTAGTAGCCTAGTACACTGCGCAAGTACTTGGTTGGTCGCACAACCAACCCCGTCATGCACAAAGCGATTACTGATTAGTACGTGCGTTCTCAACAACTAACTCACTTTTGATCAGAGCTTAAAGAAACACTGTCTTCTCCCAGATCCCAATCGATGTATATTCTTCCCTATTTCTAAAAACAAGCTATGTAAGTGCTTCCTTGCATTGTTCAAAAGAAAAGTAATTAGTCCAAAATGAGTGCATTTTTTCTATTATCTATTAGTAGTGGTTTTTGTTTCTATTGGTATTGTTCAGCCAGTTAAGAAACTGCTCCAGCCGGCCTAGATGGTATTCAACACAAAAGCAACCATCCTTATCTGATTTTGATGTATCAACTCCAACATATTAATGCTGTATGGGCAGTCTTAATTGTTTCTATTGGTATTGAGGGGGTGGGTAGTACCGTAGTTGAAAGAAAGAATCAACCTAAGTAGAAAGAATCAACCTAAGTTACATGAAGTCAAATTCGACTACTCTTCTATGTGTAGTGTTGACTGCTGAGTATAGGTTTCTGAAAAGAGGACTGTATTGGATATTTTTGTTAATCCTATTACGAGTGTACGATTCAAATTTGCATTCTCACAATTTTCTGTATTTCCTCTTCAAAGTTTTGGCATTGTAGCCTGTAGCTCCAGCAGAGCAACTTGTCACAAATATAAATTGTCATTGTTTTGCTGCCTTACTTTATAAGGCTATAACTAGAAACTGTGAATGTACTTTTGCCTCCATCTTTTATTTAGTGAAGAGGGTGGCTTGTAGTCATGTAGGCCAATGCTGGCAGCCTGTACGGAAGGATTTTTTTCTGCCCTTGGCATTTTGCCTAGTAGTGTGAGCGTGTGACGAGTCACAAAACTCTTTAGTCTTAATTTGATATGCAACTATGCAAGTGACTATAAAATAGTTTCACATGCAGATAACAACTACATTTCTCCCTGTAATTAGAAAGATTGCTAATGAAGTGGGTCAGCTGCTGGTAATTTTGGCACAAAGCTAGATTCAGACCCATTACATTTGACTATGTGTCTTTTTCATGGGGAATGCACCTTCCTGTATTGTTGCATTAGTACTCATTCGAATTTTTTTATACTTGAGACAGCGTACCCCTTCCTTGTTACCTTTTTATTCATATACGCCGTAAAGTGTTGCAATATTTCACTTCATTTGCTTTGCAGTTTCCTGCACTTCGAGAGTTTGTCAGTGCAGGAAAACCTGTATGGGGAACTTGTGCTGGACTCATCTTCCTTGCAAACAAGGCAGCAGGTATGTGAACCATTAATCAGTAATTGTTTGTTTTTCTTTGGATGAAATAAATTGATGGACCGTCATGATCGTTAAGGAATGTCACTCGCAGGGCAAAAATCGGGAGGCCAGGAACTTATTGGAGGACTAGATTGTACTGTCCACCGGAACTTTTTTGGGAGTCAGGTGACTTTGAGGACCATGTTGTCTATTTGTTGGCTGAATTAGTTGTTATATCATTTGAATTGTGTATCTTCGAAAGTTTTTGAGATAAATATTCAAGAACGTGAACGCCGTGTTTGATTGCGGACTATTTCTCTTGCAGCTTCAAAGCTTTGAAACGGAACTTTCAGTCTCAATGCTTGCAGAGAAGGAAGGAGGCAGTCATACATGCCGTGGCATATTTATACGAGCCCCTGCTATCTTGGATGTAGGATTGGATGTTGAAATATTGGCTGATTGCCCTGTTCCCGCTGATAGACCGAGCATTACAATAACATCTGGCGAGGGTGTTGAGGTCAGCTTGTTACTCTCTTGTGTTTGATTATAATATTCCAGTATTCTGCAAATGATTATATTCTGGTATCTTTGAAACAAAATAGATTTGTAGGGTGGGTCCAAATTAGATGGATTTATAGGATGAGCTTGATGAACACTTGTTCTTTCTATTCATGTTCTGATGTTCATAGTTGCTCAGGCTGCACAGTTGCTACTACTCCTGCTTAAATGAGTAGTAAATGTGGTGTCTGACAGTAATTTTTGGGGAAAAGCATTTTCAAGACAAGTGTGTCATTTCGTGTGTTCATATTTACATCTATTGTCCATTTGTCCTGAAATGGCCTCTTCCTTCTGGTATTGTGATTCTGAACATGTGGGTTTGTTTAGATATCTGACATGCTAATTCTTGGTCATTGCAAATCAAATAGTCACAGGAATAGAGTAAATAAGTATATTGATTACATCAGTCTTGAAATTCTTGGAATCGTATGAATGGTTCCTATTTGGACTAATTAAGCTAAATTGTATTTGATTGTTAAGGACATTTCCTTACTATTGCTAAAGAATATATATGTTTGTACCTTTTCATTTTGACTATACTAGAAGTATGCACTGATATGATTCCTTTTTATCTCATTGAGTTTTAAGGTATTTTGCTGGCAAAATGTGTTGAAAAATACTACATGAGTAGCAAATACCGTGATGAATTGCTTGTTGAAAACACACTCGAGTTGCCATCCTTGCATTACATACTTAAGAGTTAGTTCTGTGTCTCTTCTGTGCACTGACGAGCAACGCAATACTCTGGCAGGAAGAAGTGTACTCCAAAGATCGGGTAATTGTTGCAGTACGGCAAGGGAACATCCTCGCCACCGCTTTTCACCCAGAATTGACATCAGACTCTAGATGGTAAGCGCTTTTCCCTCGTACCGTATCATGCATTTGCTTAGCGGCTTAGCGCTCTCGATGCTAACTCTGAAGCCCATGCTTGCGCTCTGCTCCTCGATAGGCATCGCTTCTTCTTGGGCATGGATAATCAATCTCATGCAACCTTCTCTGCGCTATCGCTATCGACATCTTCAGGAGATGCAGAAGATGGGTCAAAGCATAAACCTCTTGATCTGCCCATTTTTTAGTACCAATAGAAATAAGACTGTCTAAATTTTGATCATTCAGTTGGTGACAACAAAGCAGTTGAGTATCTGTTTTGCTCAGTCCAAATGTATTACTGGTGCCAAAACTGTACCAGTAAAAAAATAATGGCAATGGTGTTCCAGACATTGTAATCTTGCTATGAGAAAGAAGCTGATCAATTCATATGTTATTTTTTTGCCTCAATATGGTTTGATTTTTTTTTTGCGAAACAAGGCCTTATTTCTCATTCATCGAGGGTAGGAGTACAATCTACGAGGAATTCGGGAACTTGTTAATACAAGTGCACACTCTTCCTAATGACTAGTCAGCACTTGCTCCTAGGGGTAAGAGCAGGTGAAACTGCACTATAATGTATGATTTAACTAAAGGCACAACTACAAAAAATGATAAATGGTTGAACGCTAAATAATACATCTTCCTGTAGTCAATCTAATTAGTTCACGTTAATTTTACCTCGCAGACCTTTATATGGCTAATGTAAGGGACAAAAATTCTCATCATCAGTAAAGAAGAAAATTGTAGGCTTGATGTATAGCAAGTTCAAGTGAATATTTTGCAATGAAGTGAAGAGCTCAACATACGGTGAAAAGGTGTCATTTGAGACAAATAAGCAACATAAAGCAAAGACTGAAAATCTAAAAGGCTTGTTCAGCAACAAAAAAGCTAGCTAGGAGAAGCAGTCTATATTTACTCTCAAATCTCACCACTCTAGGTATGTCAGATCATGTTAATCTTCCCACACATTACAGATATGCAGAACATCCATTAAAAAGATTATTGTAAGGTGCTAATTAGGCACCAGCACGTAAGCTTATGTTGTGCAAACAATGATTTAATACAGAATATACAAAAGCATGTTTGAACAAACATACTCTTGGTCTATATTGTGACCAACTAAGCTTCACATTTAATCAGCAGTATGAAAAACCACTCACTGCTGAATGAATGAACACCACAAACAGTGCAGGCATGCCAACCGTCAACAGACATACTGCAAGTACTGTTACCCTCTAGAACACCATGATGAACCTGCACATAAATGAAATACAACAGCAAAAGGAATACAAGATAGTTAACATTGATGTTTATATGAATGGTGCCCAAAGAAGCAATTCCTCATTGGCCAGAAAACACAACCAAAAAGGGTTATCTTGCCAGTAATCTAATTAGCTATTTAACAAAAATATTTTAGAACACGGATCTGCTACTCTAACTTGTCGTATAGACTGACTGATTACACACAGGTAACAATCATATTTCGCATTTGGCAGAATCAAAAGAATGTACCCTAAATTCAATACTCCCATTGTCTATATTAGCACAAATAGAAGTGTGTGTGTGTGTATATATATATATATATCACTTGACTTACATTACACCGTTCGGCTTCAACCAGCAATCGCGTGCTCAAATGACGGAATCAAACATTGACTCTCTTAGAAGAAAGTAGTCCATCCACTCTGATATAATGATATCCTCTGCCATTCCAAAATATAGACTAAAACAAAGTAATCAATACAAAATACTTCATATATTCCATATTTTGATTAAAGATTTGAGCTATGGGTAGGCATTTTGAACTATGAGCATGTATCTCACACCAACAAATAAGAGCAAAAAAAAAAAAATTTAACCTTTGATCTGGCCAGCGCTACTTCCTCAACAAACTATCAGGACAACTGCATGTGCAAATCAGAGTTTGGATTATAAGAAATTATCAGGACAAAAAAAGTTACCTTGATCATCAGATCTGTCACATAAATTGATAAAAAGTTTAGCCATACCTGATGTTA
This sequence comes from Hsuehochloa calcarea, assembly GCA_036346395.1. NCBI lineage: Eukaryota > Viridiplantae > Streptophyta > Magnoliopsida > Poales > Poaceae > Hsuehochloa > Hsuehochloa calcarea. The sequence goes on along the minus strand of CM070596.1, from coordinate 3,074,047 downwards.
CCAACCATTTCCCTTTTCATGTGGAGCAAGGCCTTGCTGACTTGATTATCTTTTTGCTTTGTGAAGATGGTCTAGTTACAATTTCAATATCATTTATTAACAATTGCAGCTTTGGGTCCTTGGAGATGACATCGAAACTTAGTTTGACCAGTGACTTCTGGAAACTTAGTTTTATTTCACCAATTGAAACAGATTAAGAGAACCCTGAAAAGTGGAATAATGTGAACACGTGAATTAGCAGGTAGGAATAAAATTTCCAGAGACATTGTTATTGCAAAGTTTAGACCAAAACAAAGTAATCAATACAAAATGCATCATATATTCCATATTTTGATTAAAGATTTGAACTATAGGCATGTATCTCACACCAACAAACAAGAGCAAAAAAAGGCATTTTAACCTTTGACCTAGCGAGTGCTACTTCCTCGACAAATTTAAGCACACTAAACATGTTAGTGTGGTATAGAAATTAGAAGCAAGCGATTTGCATGTGCAAATCAAATTTTGGATGACAAGAAATTACCAGATGAAAAAAGTTACCTTGATCATCAGATTTGTCACATAAACTGATAAAAGTTTCGAGTCCTTCGTGACTTGACTGTCTTTTTGCATTGTGAATATGGTTTAGTTACAATTCCAAGATCATCCATTAGCAATTGCAGCTTTGGGTCTTTGGAGATGACACCGAAACTTAGTTTGACCTGTAACACCCCGGCTTAGCAAAAGCCCCAAGATATCATCTACAACTACTATCGCTAGCAATTTTTAAATCATAATCAAGTATTACTAACATTTCGATTTCAACAATATGGTAATCATAAATTTTAGCAAGATGATAAATCATAAATCAAATGTAATATGATCCAAATAATTACCAAAGGCACCATAAATAAATTTCAATTAGGGAAAGTATCACCTAGCAATATTATAAATCATAAGGAACTAGGGGAAACCACAATTTATCTAATTATTACAATTGAAGTTGCTAAATTGATTATGTCCAAAGGGAATTAATTATTAAGTGGAGTGAAGGGCTACATAAATACAATAGTTCCATGTTCTACTTCTGCCCCAACGCATGCCGTCGTCAACAATCATCTAAAACAACAAATAGGCAAGAGTGAGTCCTCGGCTCAACAATTAGAAAGTAAATAACAAATGAGGCATCAACTCAACAACAATTCATTCTCATTATTCTCACTATCTCATATCACATTTTCACTTTTTCATGAATGCCATGCAAACTCATGCTCATGTCAAATTAATGTATTTTCCACGACTGTGTCTAACACAACCCGGTTCTGGACTGCAGTCTTCCAAAAATTATAACTTTTGTTCTACTCATCTAAAAATTATGGTCTTGGACTCTCTGGAAACATTAAGAAATTACCTACCCTTTTCATGTAGATCTAAACCCCAAATTATTTCATATTATATTTTTAATATACATATTAATACGTGCTATCAAAACCTGATGGACTTACCAGGCAGCAAGCTTAAACAATTCATAACTCATCATCTACTCATCCGATTAACATGAATAAACATTCTACCAAAAACTATTGCGATCCTCTACAACTTTCTAGTAGATAGAATTCACAAATTACATCCAATCGGTACCCGAAATTATAGTACAACAAAACAAAAGACTAACCAATCTAGTTCCCTCTCTATTCTTGAATTTAATCCCTAGATAAGGTAAACAAAATAGTGAGGAAAACTTGATTGTCACCCTTAGAGACCGCAACGAGGAGCACGAATTTCCCCCCGAAATCCACCTATCTCTCTTCCTCTTTCCCTTCCCTCTCTTCCCTGGCCGAACCTCCTTCCTCCTGGTCGGCAGTAGTAGCACGGGCGGCAAGGGTTGGGGCTGGGGCTTGAAGGCGTTGGACAAGGGTGGAGGAGCAGGGGAAGAAGATGGAGGCACTGGACAGGGGAAGGGGCAGTAGGGAGTGATGGCTGGAAAAGGGAGGGGTGGAGGTGCAAGGGAAGGGCAGGGGCTTGGCTGCCCCCTGGAAACCCTAAAGGCCGTCTCCCCCTTGGGCCAAGACACTGTGGGTCAAGAGCCCGCGACCCAGGTTTTCCATCTGAACAAAAAAAACTACCTCTAAACCCTTTGTAATTCCATTTTTAAATCAATTCTCCTCTCTAAAGCGAAACAAGATATTACAATACTAGTGACTTGCGGAAACTTAGTTTTATTTCACCAATTGAAATAGATTCAAGAGAACCCTGAAATTGGAATGATGGGAACACATGAATTAGCAGGTAAGGAATAAAATTTTCAGAGAAACATAAATAAAATGCATATTGTTCAACAAATTTTAAATGATTTTGACTTTTAAGCACATAAATATTTCATAGGCTTTGTGTTGTTCACATGGTTGGAATGTCACCCCACCAACCCCACCAAATCCCCCCTCCCCTTTACCGTTGATGCAGAAACTAAGAACAATCAATCAAGAAATCAAGACTTTCATTTCTCCAGCAGTACAACGTCCACCATGTACCCCCTGTATCACCTCCACAATGTCCACGAGGAGGAGGGCAGAACAGCGGCGCCAATGGAGAGGGCGGTAGGTGTGGATTTCATGGGGATATGTTCCAGATCTTAGGATGATGTGACAATTGGCAATGGCGTTTACGGTTTGTCGTTTCACGTGTTTTCGACAAAGTTACAGGCTTACTGGACAGGGGCGGTCCGACCGGTCCTTGCACGGCGGTCCGACCGGTCCCAAATCGGTCGGACCGACCTTGTAGGGCGGTCGGACCGTCGGTGACCAAAGTGGTCAAAACAAGCTGGGCCAAAAATAGGTGTTGTAGGCAAGTGAGGGGATCCCAATGCACTTGGTCTCATAATTTTTGGAGTCTCCAGTAAGAAGTTCTATTGGATTTAAGTTTCCAGAAGGTTTCGGTTTTGGGAGCTTGAATTTCACTAAGTCTAAGGCGGTCCGACCGACTCACGAGGAGCGGTCCGACCGCCACGAAGCCTCGACCGGCCACCCGAGCGGTCGACCGTAACTACTTGAACGTCGACCAACTTCGTGGCGATGTTGTTTTGTTAGGTCAAAGTCATTGGTTTCATGGCATATGATTTGCATGATGCATGTTTTGACTAACATGGGTCAAGTTGTGAAGAACTTGTTCCGAATACGTGTTTTCTTATGCGTGGTTGTGCAGTGGCTTGGTGGTCAACGACGGTCAACGGCGAGGAGAATCGGGACTAGACTTGAAGAGTTGAGGTCCGAACGATCGACGATGCGGGCGAGGTCAACGACTCAAGCGTGACACAAGATGGACAAGGGTGACCTATTGGCAAATCCATGACGCATGGTGAAGCGGTTTAGGTCAAAAGTTAAAGACGACGCTTTGCGGCGTGCGTGTGTGACCCGCTTGTTAGTGGGCCTTAACGGAGCCCAAGAGAGTCAAACCCTAAGAGTTTTAGGCCTCCACTATAAATAGGGGAGGTGGTGGTCGCACCATCAAGCTCTCTCTCTCTCGCCTCTTTTGTTGCAAAACCCTAATTGGCTTAGGGAGTTGAGGTGGAGGCTAGGGCTCTTTATGGTTTGAGGAGAATTACGTGATCTTGGATTGACCACGATCCATGATGGCGTGGGTGTAATCCAATGACGATCACGTTCTTAATCAATGCAAGGTTTGCCCGAGATAAGTCTCTTTTCGTTCTTGCTTTCAATTTCGTGATTTTAGGGCTTTCTTTGATCCACGAGTTTTGATTGATTCTTTCACGTGGATTAGCTTGTCGTGATGTGTGGAACCCATCTAGGATCAATTTGATCATCAATCACCCACGAGCAAGCGATTGGATCTAGTTTTCACTTTTGCCCTGTTGTGCACCCTTCTTCAATCGATCGTAAAAGATATTTGTTCGTCCAAGAATTATCATAATTGTTGATTGGAATAGGTCCTTAATATCATAGAGAGGTGTGTGCAAAGTTTCGTGAAGTTTGGAGTTGAGAATCAAAAGTTAGACCTAATTGCAACTTCGTCGTCGGTTTGTTTTTACTGCTCGAGCTGCCGGCCGGACCACTTCGACACCGCAGGTCGACCGATTTTGGTGTTGTCCGACCGCCCACACCGAGGTCGATCGATTTTGGTGCTTGCCGATCACCCGTATAACAATGGCCCGACCAAGCCACCTTTGTTAAGATTTGATTCTTCGATTTTGTCGCATTGCTTATGGGTTTAATTGGATTCAATACTAGTCTTCCATTGATCGATATATTGATCTTCATAGCTTCATCATAGCTATTGGAGTGAAATTGTGTTGAATTCATATTTTGTGAAAAAGTGAGCGTGCTCCTATTCACCCCCCTCTAGTCGCCTTTTCGGTCCAACAGTAGGGGAGACAGAGGGATGGGGAGGGGAGGGGAGCAAAGCGGGGAGGAAGCAACTACTGTGGGAGGTGAGGGAGGGGAATGGGAGGAGCGGCGATGCTAGCGGAGAGGGGCTACTGGGTGGGAGGGCGCAATGCACCAGAGAGAGGGTGTCAGGGGAGGCAAAGCGAGGAGGAGGAAAAGACATAGTGGGAGGCGAGGGAGGGGAACGGGGGTGCAAGGAGAGAGGGCCGCCCGGTTGGGATGGCATTAGGGTTCTCAGCAGACTCGATCGGATGATCACGAGCGAACCCGACGCGATCATACGACGGATCCATTATGACTCTCCACGCGATCCTGGCAGGTCGACGACAATCAAACGTTCCAGGTTTTGCTGATGACGTGGCCACATCGAGGAGAGCCCAGACCGGCCTACTTTTACCTGTAAAGACTATCAGTTTACAAGCAGCAAATGCAGGGGTCCATTTGCTATTAAAAAATAAATACTAGGTCGTAAATGCAAAAGCGCTTGGTCTCTCGAGTTCCAAATACAAAAGGGAGAGCTCAAGTCCTAACCCTCGTCGCCTCTGCCCCTCCCACTCTCCCACGCCCACCACAGCTTCTCGAAACGAGCGCGGAGAGACCCACCAGGGACTCCCACGGCGATGTCGGCGGCTAGGCTTTTCCGCGGGTGCCGGGCCCTCATGTCCCCGGCCGCGGCGGGGGGCAAGAAGATGGCGGCGGCGCAGGTGACCAAGGCGGAGGCGGCGGTGGCGAAGGAGAACCGCGGGATCATGCGACCGATGCCGGTCTCGGAGGCCCTCCGCCGGTTCACCGGCGGCGCCCCCGAGATCTCCCGCGCCAACGCCATCAAGCTCATCTGGGCCCACATCAAGGCCAACAGCCTCCAGGTGAGCACATCACTACCACCAGTCGCTGCTCTTGTCGGCTGCTATTACATATCGCTGTTCACTGCGTAGTAGCTGCTGCTCTAGTTTTTCTTGCTGCTAGTTGTGGGATCCTGCTTGTACCAGCTGTTTGTTGCGTTTTATTGGTTGGATTGGGAGTTTGGAAGAAGGAAATCCCATTTTGGTATGGTTTGGTTAGAGTTTCTTCTGAGCTAGCGATTGTATTGGTTCACTTAGGGCATGGGAGAAAGAAATCCAACGATGAGGGATTTGCTGCTATTTTGTGACATTTGCTTTTGGATCTAGGTGGTATATGAAATTTGACAAAAGTTTCAGGTCAGGGTTTCTATAGAAGTTTTTGGCAAGCCGGTAATTCCTGGGTTCTATTTAAGAAACAAGTCTTTGATTTGCTTGTGTTGCCGTAATCTAGTTTATTGTGGTTATGCACAGATATGGACCGACACCGACACGGGGATTCACTATTTTCCCAAAAATGCCAGTACGACGACACGGTTATATATATTTAAATAATAAGAATAATATACACATGTATTTTTTTTATTTTTCTACATGCGTGTCAAACTAAAATAATATAATGTAAAGTGTAAATTAAACTAGGAATATGTACCTCTCAAAGATAACCCGCGCCTCTTCATTCTTCTTTCAGTCACTTCATGATATGTTTAATTATTCATATTAATACCATTACCATAAATTCAGAATTCCATTAACCTGGGAGCCGGCGAGACTCTCGCCGGTGCGCTATTGCCTGCTTGTCGCCGGAGAGGGAGGAGGCGCGGTGAGCCGGCAGCACGACGAGGGCGAGGGGGCGGTTGAGGGTCTGAGGGGACGGGGTCGGGGGGATTGGGATCGAGAGGAGCTAGGGTTATGCACTGAGGTGGTTGAGGTGGGCCAGCTGGGCTATGTGGGATACGTGTCCAAGCCGTATCCGACACGTGTCGGAAATTTAAAAAATTAAAATTTGTTATTTAATTGACCGACACACCGCCGACACATGTCCGTGTTAGACACAGTGTCCGACACGGATACGACAACAAGCGGAAGAGTCCGTGCTTCAGAGGTGGTTAGATCTGGAAAAAAAACTTCAAAGGTGTAGTTCGTTCCCCATTTCTGGGTTTTTTTTAGATAGATGATATAAAATGTCACCCAATAAAGTTATTTCCTGGTACATTTTTAATAGCAAGATTGAACATATGACCTAGTTCTCTGTATCTGAAGCAGTTAAGAGTTTCTATCAGAAGTCTGCTGTGCACTTGCAATGGTATAAAACCATAACAGTGTAAAATGTATTAGATATGCTCTCTTGACTGCTTTACTAGTTTGCCATGATTCTTTTTTAGTACAATTACACTGATGTTGCATAATCTCTTGGTTGATTAGAATAATGCGCCATATATATTTACATCAAACAGTTTGTTTCCCGTAATAAGAATTTCCCATTCATGACTTGCAGAACCCAGCAAACAAAAAGGAGATTAACTGTGATGAGAAGCTCAAAAGCATATTTGCTGGGAGGGACAAGGTCGGGATGATGGAGATCGCCAAGCTGCTGTCCCCTCATTTCCTGAAAACTAACTAAAGCAGTCGAGTGGAGCCAACAGTGGTGCTTTCTGCTCAGACTTGTGGGAAAGCTTCTTTTGTGATCCATGTTTAAGTCATAGGTTCCACTAGGTAGTTAAGTCCATGTGATCGTGTTAAGACTGCAGACTTTGTTCAACATTTACTTTTTTTTGGGGGAGGGAGGATAGTGATGCATGTAAAAAAGGATTCCCGGTATTTTATTGCGTGTTGCTCCTGCGAGGGCACCCGTGTGCACATTGATGTGGTTCAATGTTTAGTCTGCTAATGGCACCTCGTCCAAGTCATATATTCATGCTGGTTTGCGCACGCTCACATGATGAGCATGGTGATATTATCCAGATAAAATGGTCACAGTGAAAATTTAATCAACGAAATTTCGCCGGTTAACCGTGAGGTCCGATCAATTTTTTTACTGGCAAAAAAAAAATGATTTATTTAATTTTAATCTAAATTCAAAATTTAGATAAATTTTGTCTTTACATCTGAAAAATTCAAAATTTTTGTCTGAAATTTCCGGTAACCAGTGAAAACCGGTGTTATCGCTACTCTTCGAAATTTTTTTTTATCGGTAATGTTTTCCTTGAATGGCCATTCTCTCCGAAAAACGGTGATTGAGATAGTTACTTGCATGGATATGTTCTGTGGCTGTGTTTGACCTATTTTTATGTCTTGGCTGGAGCAATAGACCAGCTAGCTGGTCTGAGAACGTGAATGGATGGTTCTCACTCTGTGTGCTACAACATGCCAGTAATTCTCTTTCGAAAAGCTGTTTGTTATAGTTCCCATTGCGCGTGTAGTTGCTGTGCAATTCCATACGTACTGAATTATCCTCAGTACATTGAGCAATGTTGTCACTAACAATTTTCAGTGATCTTTGATATATATATATATATAAATCACAGCTAGGCTGTTTACATAAAACCAACGAGCATACATCCTCTGTACAGGATTATGTTGCTAGTATGCCAATAAGTGACCGTTCACCCTAAACAACACGGCTTGGACGTCCAATTTCAGAATGAATGTACAACATTCACCTGACGGCATGCCAATACACGTTTTTGTCGACAAACTTTCAGAATTGGTATCTTCTGTGCGTCAGCTTAGGAGATGATGCACCCACTGCTTGAGGATTGCCGGTGAGCCATACCAGGGCCTCTGTTCGTCATCAGAACCTACAGGAGAGTGGTACACGCCGTCGAAGCTTATATTCAGCGCGCCCTCTAGATGTGCCGACATTTCGGGAACGACGCCGTCTCCCCACACATCAGCACGGCCACAAACCTAGTTGAGAATTTGGGTGTTGTTTCCATGCTCTTATTCAGAACCGAATGAGGAATGCTTTTCATAGCACAGTATTGCTGAAGTATTAGTCACCTGTTTGTAGCCTTGTCCGATAAAGCGGGCTCTCAAGGTTGGGCCTGACGGAGTAGACTTGTCATCGGCACTGATCATAACTGCTTCAGCTATATCTGAGGGAGTGTCCACTGCGAGAATCTCATCCGAAGCAACTGCGGAGTTCCCAATCAGAGGAGCACCTTGAATGTACCTGTCAAGACAATCTGAGATGGTTTGATATATGAATTTCTTTATGGACGGTCATCAGACAAGGATGTCCTACTAGAGGCTAACACCTAGCTCATTTGTTCATTTAGAACAATTGTTCCATCAAGATAAGAAAATGTATGTCATAACAAACTAAACTCCAGGAAGAATTTTTCACAATTGTAGCCAACCTATGATGAGAACCTTTACCATTCAAGCTCAAGTCTGGAAACAACAATATCTACAACACTATATTTGATAAGCCACTCCTTTGTGTTGGAAAACTTGCAAAATGCAGTACACCCACAATGAAATGCTCTAGCAGTTTTGTATGGTCAACGAGATAAAATGTAATGCACAAACCTCAACAAAGTTCTATATTATGACCCAATGTAGAATAAATTAAGCAGAACCTGAAATCCTAGCTTGAAGGAGGAGTACCTTCCAGCAATGCACACATATCGAAGTTCTGGTGTGTAAACTGCTGGGGCGCAGTTCTTCTCAACGTAGTCCAGTAGTCCTCTAGTTTGGTCAATTACCCCAGATACACCTTTTGGAGGTGGCCTAGAAATTAGAAAAAAGAAAAGGCAAAAGGGGGTAAAAATGAAAGAAAAGCATGTTCTGGATTTCATATTGACTCTGAACCTTTTTGTAATATTCAACACGTCGTCAAGTGAAATAGTAAGCTTGTAGGAATACAAATATACATATAAATTCTTTGTGTGGAATTACATGAAAAAACAGTTGAGAGGTCTTTACATCTAAGAATATCTTCTAAATATAAGAAATTATCATCCACATACAAGTCTATGGAGCATTGAGAAGGTAACATGCACATAAGTTTGAATGGGTAGGGCAAAAAGAAAAGGTCAATGTATAAAAAGAAGTACCAAGTCTATTTCCCTCAATTTCATAATTTGTATCTGTAAGGTAAGACTCCCAGCTATTTTCTACTAGAACTGCCAAACTAAAACAAGCCATTAAGCTTACGTTGCTACAAGTGTGAATTACAAAGGAAAAAATGTCCACCACCAGACTTCTAATACAAGTGTCAGATTAACACGGCATTAAGCTTACGTTACTTTATGTCTGAATTAGAAAGGAAACAGAAGGATGTCCACCACCAGACTACTAATCCAAATGTCAAATAATGATCAGATAGGAAGCCGTACAAGTGAGGAGTGCCAAGTGTGAGCAGTAAACTTATGTCAGAAGCCTCAAATTCCTCCATGTACACACGTGCAAGCCAGCCCCCAGCTGAATGCGCTATCAATGATATCCTCCCCTCTGCAAATAGCAAATAGCAAATAGCAAATAGGGTGAATAAAAGTTCTTACTTTCAGAGCATTGATCTATTTATTCCATGGTGTTCAGCATTATGATTGCGCCTACAATAAGGCGGACAATTGAAAAGACAGTCTAAAATATCCATCAGAAGGCCGAAACTAACAAAATGAGTTTCAAAGTGGCAGTAACAACCGAACTCGAACTCTAGAAAGTAAGTTCGAAGCATCAATTTCTTTCTCATGGCAATGAAAGTAAGTAGAAAGAGTTGAATGGCACACCCTAGATACCAAAACTTTTTCTTTAAGCAAAGACAGTAAAATTGTGAAAATATCATTTGTTGGGCATTAATCGCATCAAGGCATTGGAGACAAACCTGGAGAGCATAGTTCCCTCGCCTCGGACACCGCTTCCTCCACTCTTTTCAGGTACCTGCAATGCGGGTAAGGTGTTCGGTGAAACGCCTCACCAGCCCAATTAGATTTACATACACATGTAGAGGTGGGAAACACGCCTTGCGTTCGTCGAAATGTCTCAGAGGCTTTACCAATCAAGAACGGGGCGCGGGCGGAGGGTGCACCGCCAGTAGTTGGGGTCGGCGAGCCCGGCGGCGTTGCGCAGCCAGTCGGGGCGTGACACCCGCGCGACGACGGCCGGCACGCTGTGGTCGTCCCGCAGCACCGCCGCGAGCCGCGCATAGTCACCCGTGTTGTTCCCGAGCCCCTGCGCCGCTACGACACGCCGCGCGTCACAAACACAGGCGAGGAAAGAAAGGCGCGAGCGAGAAGGGAAGGGAAGGGAAGGGAAGGGAAGGAGAGGGGGATACGGGAGAGTGCGCAACTGGGAGAATGACAGCCGGGCGGCGCGGCGCGGCCGTGGCGGCGCCGGCAGCGGAAGCGGCGCCCATCCGCGCAGGCGGGAGGAGGGAGAGCATGGTGCAATCAATGGTGGTGCCCGAGTCGACGGGGTGGCGCGGCGTGCGCCTTTCGAAGCGAACCCGTAGCGATACCGCAGCGTACACGTCTCCCTTGCCACCACCATTCGCTAGCGGTGCCTGTGGCTTTGGGCAGGTAAGCGCAATTCAGACGTACGGGCCCAATCCCGTTGGTCGATCGTTACACCCTCTACTATCTGTACTGCAGCCGTATTTTATCGTGGGATCCGGATTCTTTAGCAGATAATACTATATAAACAGTGTACTTTAAGTGCGTCTGAATAACACTATATAGTACTGTCACAGCGTGTTGTAGAAGTAGTGCATAGTTACTGTAGAAAAAAAATATATTACAGCATAAAAATAGTTTGTTTTAAATTATAGGATGAAAATAATACTATAATGCATGGCAATACACGACATGTCTCTCGTTATATACAACATTTTTCCCCCAAGGAAAAGCATGTTATATAACCTTAAATTCACGTCTCTCTCTCTCTCATTCAGTGCTAAGATGATAATATCAATTTTGACCGTTGGATCTGAATTGAACAACCAAGATTAATACGGGCTCTCACCTCTAAACCATTTAATCAATTTGCATGCTCTCACCTTCAATGCACCTTCATTAATACGCCTTCATTAAACACCATACATGCTCTCACCTCCAACGGCCAGTATTGGTATTAGCATCTTAGCACTGAATTACTCATTAACACTAGATATGTTTCTTTTATATATATATATATATATATATATATATATATAATAATTAAAAAAATACTTCTAATTTATGTTAACAATGACAATGATAAAGTACAAAACTGCTTAACGTTTACATCGAAGATATCCGGTGAACAATTTATTACCGTCGAGTCTTTGGTCGCACGCCATCTCTTTACCATGTGTTTCTCAAGATGAATTTAACGCGCCTCCGATACTCTTCCGGCGAGTTGCCGAGTTCAATCGACAGAGAACAACTAACTAGCCAGCCCAAAGTAATCTCGTCCACAGCTTGCACCCGTCCCCATCTCCTCGACGGCTCGATCGAACCCACAGCGAAGTTTCCCGCTGAACAAGTCGCCAGCAGACGCAGTAGATGGGGTCACTGCTAATGTATGTACCCCGCCTCCCGTCCACACCCAGATACAGTGAACCTGGACGCCTTCCCTACCCTGAACCCGCCCATAAATACTCGGCCCCATTGACCCAACAAGCAACGCATGAATCTGCTGCTAGCCCGGTTGAATTCGATCTTCCCATCTCATCTCGAGGTTGCTGGCTTTCTTGGCGTGTGTGTGTGTCTCGATGGCGCCGGCTATCTCCATCGGCATTGCAGTGCCGGCCTCGGGCGGGAAGCGGGGGGGCACCGCGGCGGCGGGGGCCGGGGCCGTGGCCGTGGGCGAGGCGGAGCTGCTGTGGCGGCGGAACGCCGAGCTGGAGCGGGAGGTGGCGGCGCTGCGGGCGGAGCTGGAGGCCGCGCGGCGGCGGGCCGTGACGGCGGAGGAGGCCGAGGAGCGGCTGTGCGTGCAGCTCGGCGAGGCCGAGGCCGAGGCCGTCGAGCTCGCGCGCGCCTACCAGGGCCGCGTCGATGAGCTCGCCAGCGCCGGCGATGGCGGCAGGGGCGCGCACGGTGTTTCGAGATACTAGGAGGGCCTAAACGCATCTTGTCAATTGCTCCCTGACGAAGAAATCATCGAGACGCGCCACACGTAGATGTAGTACTAAAACAGTAGTAGAGTTGATGTAGTAGCAGGGGATTAGCCTCTTGCCTGAGTGGCTCCAATTGCATTTGTTGTTGTAATCCTCGACTTCTGGCATCATTGTTAGTTCGTGAGGTGATGTGTTTCATTATTTTCCACGCCGTGTAACCAATCCAACTAAAATCGTGCCGCAATTAGTGCCATGGTTGCTGATTGCTGACATTTTGGCACATGTGATGATGCGCTATTGTTGTTACTGGTTTATAGTTTAAAGATAGTTTTTTTTTTTTGGCTTAACCAGCATATAAATTCCTTAGTTTTTAAGTCAAATCTTGATGTTTGACAATCTGTTCTTTTATATGATGTTAGTTTATTGAGTTGTGTGTGAAGCATAAAAGTCTGAATTGCTATTTAGGGTTTAAATGAACTTTTTAAGCATGTAGTTAAACTTATTTTTCACAGGATTTGTAACTATGAGTCTATGACGATACGTGCAAGTGTACATATGAAACAAAATAGATTTCTCTCGTACGAGCATGCGTATGTGTACCAGGGCCTATCCAAATAAATTGCAAATCTCGACATCAAGATATCGCTCGTCCGTTCATGCATGTATTAATTTTGGACATTGCGTAATGAAAGAAATTAATATAAAAAGGCAAATATTAGCCAACCAAGCAAAATAACTCAGTAACAATATATTATTCGATCATATCATATTCATGTAATCTATTTATCCTCTTGCGGCCATTAAAGAAGCAGTAATACTATCACGAAAGACACTCGTATCTCCATCATCTATTGCTGATCCATTGACACTGTGCTCTCTAAATGATCCAGTTTGTGTATCATTTGGATCATAATCTTCGTCAAGATCACATCTCTCAAAAAGTTCATCACGTAAAGCACTATCTCGGATGAAGTTGTGTAGTGTCATACATGTAATTATCATTTTCATTTGAATCTTCATTTTGTAACTTGACAAAACCAACAAGATTCTCTATTTCATCTTTAACACACCAAAGGAACGCTCAATCACATTGCGAAGGGATGAGTGAGCGTGATTGAACATCTCGTATTTCCCACTTGGTTGTCGACCATGGCGAAACTCTAGTAGATAATACTTTTGTCCTTTGTAAGGAGCTAGATAGCTCTTTCGATTGGGACAACTCGTATCAACAAGATAATATTTTTCTACATACATAAAACATATAAATGTTGACAATACAAATCAGAAATGTTATCATAATAATTAATTATATGATTAAAGAAGCAAAGTACCTTCAGGAGGATGTGGAAACCAGTTCGAGTACTTGTCCAAAGTGTTATTGAAAATCCTTATGTCATGCGCTAAACCCGGCCATCAGGCGACAACAAAGGTAAACCTCGTGTCAAAGTCACACACTGCCATCATGTTTTGAGACGTATATCCATGGCGACCAATGTGGGCAACCTGCTCATCCGCTGGAACTGATGAGGACATCAACCCTAAGGATGCAACCACTACTTTGACCCGTCACATTGCATCATCTACTTTAATCACATCTTCTCCAAATGGACTTTTGGCTACTTCAATTCCATATTTCCCAATTGGGTCTCCCGCTGATCCAACTCCTGCTCCTCCAATTGGGCTGAGCTAATTCACTCCTCCAATTGGGCTGAGCTACTTCTACTCCGCCGGGGCGTACTACATCTACATACTATAGCGTTGCATCACCTATTGTTGGCCCACGAGCTATGTAATGTATTGGCCAACTTTGCTCATATAGTGGCCGACCACACTAGGCAGCCCCACCTAGGGTTCCCACCTCCTTGGCCGCCACCCCTAGGGCGCCCACCCCCTTGGCCGCACCTCCTCGTATAGGAGCCGCCGTCCTCTGATAAAATTTGGGTTTTGTTATATTAAAGTTTAACCTTTGCTACTTTATACACTGTCCTCTTGCTCGACGAGTGAAACAATGACATTGTTCTTCGGAACCCCGCTTTTCAATATAATACTTATTCCTATTTGTAATTTTAGATTACTTATTATCTTGTTCTTACTTTTTATTCGATTGCATGCAGAAATAGACCTTCGTGGTCAGGTCGATCGTGCTTCTGGCAAGATCGATAACAATTTCGGAGTTGGTTCAGCGATTGCTGGACATATTGATCGTGTACAATTGGTAGCCGAATCATGAGAGTCGTCTCTCCAAATCGAATTATCCTTATCGAAAGATCAGGACACCCATTGTCGCATTAGGAACAATAATAGGTACAAATATGTCATCAATTACACCTATGCAATTGTCACTACTACACAAAAGCTCATCACAGACGGTTCTAAACTATCATCACAGGCGATTTTTGAATCGTCTAAATTTTTGTGTCTGTGGTGACACGAGGTCATCACGCACGGTTTTGAACCGTGCGTGAAAAAACTATCGCTGACGGTTCTATTTACGAACCGTCAGGATATCGATTATCGCTGCACGGTTCGTGAATAGAACCGAATGCGTGATAGTCTATTTTCACGCACGGTTCATGAATAAAACCGTCTGCGATAGTTCATTTTCACGCGGTTCTAAACAAGAACCGCTCAGGATAGTAACTATCAAAGACGGTTCTTGTTTAGAACCGTCTATGATAGTTTTTCTGTGGAAAAAAAACAAAAACGGATTTTCACTTCGTTTGGAGCCTTGCGAATGAATCTGATATTGATTTTCGGATTGAACTTTTCGCTAGCTTTCCCACAATAGCCATAGCATCAACTCAATCCATTCACAGAGCAATAAAAACAACACGGTATACATCACCCACATCACAGTAGTATCAACTCAATCCATTCACAGAGCACTAACACATCACAGTAGTAATCCACATCACAGAGCAAAAGGGGGAGTGGAGAGAGTGAGGTCATGGGAGGCTGGGGTGACGAGGTCATGGGAGGCTGGCGACGATGAGACCGGGGCAAGGTGGAGGCCGCAGGCGACGAACTCAGGGGAGGACGGGGCGACGAAGTAGAGGAGGCGGGGGGCGACGAGGTCGTGGGAGGCCGGCGACGACGAGGTTGGGGTGAGGTGGAGGAGGCCGCGGGCGACGAGCTCGGGGGAGGCCAGAGGAGAAATGGCAGATGAGGAGAAATGGCAGAGGAGGAGATGGAGATGGCAAAGGAGGAGATGAATGACTCTGTTAATATAGAGAGATTTTTGGGAGCCCGCCATTAAGTGCAAATTTTTGTTTTCCCGCCTGACGAAACAAAAGTATCACAGACGGTTTTATAAAAAAACCGTCTGTGATGACATATCACAGACGGTTCTTAATACGAACCGTCTGTGATGAGAGTCTCATCACATACGGTTTTTGTATAAAATCGTCTGTGATTTTAGGGTTTTACCATGTTTGGAATTTTCCTAACCATGGTAAAACCCTAAAATCACAGACGGTTTTATACACAAACCGTCTGTGATGAGATACTCATCACAGACGGTTCGTGGTTAGAACCGTCTGTGATATTCTCGGTATCACAAACGGTTCGTGGTTAGAACCGTCTGTGAAGTATCACAGACGGTTCGTCTTGGAACCATCTGTGATTATTTTATCACAGACGGTTCTTTGAAAAGAATCGTCTGTGATGAGGCGTCTTCTATGATCTGTTTTGTAGTAGTGTGTTAAAATGAGGTGTGAAACAGTTATCCTGGAGTCTTGGATGCACTGTTGTGAACTCCGGAACCATTGGTCTAATATTATCTTCAAATCAAAGATAGACACATTCCAAGACTTCACCAAACTTTATATTGATTGTTTCCATTGAACTTTTGAAGCGGTTCTAAACTTGACTAACTAACTTAGGGCCACCAACCATCAACAAAAAATATAGCCAAAGATTATACAGAAGTCATAGTCCTAGTTGATTTCAAGCCATAATTTGTAACAAAGGTTTCATGCAAACTATCAAAATAGCCTTACTCATTCAAAACATCGAGTAATAATCTATCTTATCGCCCAGTTGCTCAACAACCCATTCATAACCAATCAGGAGTGGTTGTCTCATCTCCTTTTTATTTAGGTAAGTGTCGTAGTAGTGCATACATACATAACTAGCAATGCAAAGAAAATCTCGAAATGGTAACTTCCTCTCTTGTTTTGTTTTTTGATATCATCTTCACTAAAATTGCTCTCAGTGGTTGAACCATCAATGTCACTTGATGTGCTTATCTACAAATAATAACAATAATCAGTGAAGGACCGAAATGGCAACAGAGGGGGGGGGGGTGAATGGTGCTTTTAAAATTAATAACTCCCCTTTGCTGTAATTAAATAAGACCTACAAAGACCTCTGGATATCTCAAGAAGAGTGAAGCAAAATCAGAGAACAAGAACAGAAGTTTCAGACTGTTCTGGAGAAATCGGACGTTCCGATTTTACCCGGCGGTAGTTCCGCACTCCGGAAGTTCCGGATTCATCACGGAAGTTCCGCTGCAGATAGTTCACGCCATGGACAATCGGAAGTTCGATTGTCCCGAAGAAGAACATCGCTCGGTTTTTTCCCAAAAATCCAAAATGCGAAATCTTGAGTGCTCTTCTCAGGTCAAGGTTCACAGGACATCATCCTAAACACCATCTTGACCTTATGGAGAAGAATTGCAAACAAGGATCCAACAATCAAGCTAAATATGGATTTCTTGAAGAAGGGGAAAGAAAGACCAAAAACCAAAATCGACACGATTCTCAGATTCTTAGTTCATGAGACTTTGGGAATCCATTAGCAATAGCAAAACGACTCTAGATATCAAGTTTCATGCTATTCCATTGGACGAATCAAAAGATACATCAAAACCTTAAATATTCAACATGAACGAGAAGAGAATAGAGAAGGCATAGGCAAGTAATCAAAACCTCAGAGATTCATTAATAGAAATCAAAAGATTACAAGGAACCACAGAGGAATGATTACAAGATTTTCAGTTCATTCTCTCTCAACTCAACAAACTCTCAAAAAGCAAAACAAACTCTTTTGCTAAGGCTAACCCTAATTTTTCTCTCTCAAAGTCTAACCCTAGTACCAGGGGTTCACCTCTATTTATAGCCTTTGCTTAATGGGCCTCCAACCCATTAAGCCCACTACACCCGAACGGAGCCACCTTCACTTGTGCCGCTTTGCGAAAATACCGTTTCGCCCCTTGCGCACCTTCTGGAAGCCTCCGTCTTCCTTCTTGTGCACGACTCGCAACCGCTTCAAGATTCACGCCGTCTCGACACATCCCGACCGCTTCGACCTCAACGCCTCCTGCGCCTAGTCCGGTCCACGTGTCTCGCCACGACTCCATCTCGATGCCCTGCAGTCATCACAACCAAAAACACATCACATAGCATTGCACAATATCATAGCATCAACAATTGTATAAGACTCAAACTCATACAAAATCAAAATCACAAGTTTTCCTTCTCTGCACGGCTCTGGACACAATCGGAAGTTCCGCACTTACCACAGCGGAAGTTCCGATTTCCGGAACATCCGCACTTGTCAGGATTATCGGAAGTTCCGCGCTTACCATTGCGGAACTTCCGATCTTCGGAACATCCGATTTCCCAGAAATTCAATTCCGATTTTCGACTCTCCTGTCAGACATAGCGGTACTTCCGCGACACCAAGTGCGGAAGTTCCGCACTTTAGCTCAACAGAACTCAAAACCCAGATTAAACGGAAGATCCGATTTTCAACACCGGTAGTTCCGATTTATCGGAACTTCCGCTCCATACACTGCGGTAGTTCCGATTTCCCTGATTCAGCACAGAAACAGTCCAAACCGAAAACCTCAACTCTCAATCTAATCAACACACTTGTCAAATACTCATCACTCAGAGTGGAGGACCTCTCACATGGTCTCTCAATCTCCCCCTTGATGAGTATATTGACAATGCAAAAAAGCATAAGATGAGTTTGAGATTACAACAACCAAGGTCTAAACAAGAGTAATTAAGCACAAGACCAAGTTGACACAAAGAAAAAGACTTGAGATGAGATGAAAGAGCAATTTTCGCACAAAACTCAAGACTTTTCTTCAGAACTTTTTCTCACAATCATTCTCCCCCTTTGGCAATAAAATCATCAATATGTAGAAAAGGGAGGAAAAGACTATATGATGTTCATTTTAAGCATTAGGAGCCATGTAGATTATCCAAAATGACTATTAGAGTATTACACCAAGCCATAACACAGAAGAATGCTATCAAGATCATGACAATCGATGTATAGAAGAGCTAAGACAGACAGTTCATAATCTGATTAATGATCCAGTTCTTTAGCAGGTCAAATAAGTCAATATTGAAATCTAGCTAAAGATATCCAAGGATGATGCAAGCCATGTCAAATAATCTAAGTTGAACCAAGAAGACTCATACTGAACAGTTTAGAGTGCTACGAGTTGAAGAAGGACTCATTTTATTCAAAACTTGGTCTCTTTGATGATAAGCAATTTTAGCACATTTTTCTTTTTCTGAAGACTTTCTATTTTAAGGCTCTTTAAGGTTTTATCTCAGTAAAGCAAGCTCTGGACTAGGTGCCATCCACAACTGCCTCCTGAGCTTCAACCATTTTTTTTAGCCATGTGCTAGATCCCAAGCCTTATGCGACCACTCCAAACAATGAGACTTAAGGAGGTGATCTTAGGTCATCCAAGGCTCCCCGAGTTCATGCCAAGTGCAATGGCAAGCCGCCTCATGAGAAAGATTTGGTGAGATCGGTTTTTTCGCACAAAAGAGATCATTTTTGCTTTTGAAGTTTTTAGACCAGTGATTAGAGATAAGTCATGTTTCTTAACAAACTGACATAGCTTACTCAAAAGTTCAAAAGAGATTCAGGACTCAACTCAGCCTACTTGACATGGCGAAAATCATAAAAGGATAGTTTTAACCAGACTAGTCTCAAGAGCTATCATGACAAGATTTTAATTCAAGTTTAGCATTTTAAATACCTTAGCATGTCAAAGACTAAACTACACATAAAAAGTCATGATAGATCTAGCAGTTTAGCATAAATCATGGCAAGATGTAAAATAGTGAAAACAGATCATAAGGGATAATAAACAAGGCTCCATTTGATTATTATGCAATGCTTGATGAAATACACAAAATCCGATTCCCTTCGAATGAGATGCATCTTTTAATTCAGTTGATGTATGACATAATTAAGAATATGGAATAACCAAGAATAACTCCCCCTGAACCAAAGGAACAAAAACGAGAATCTGATAAGTAAAACAGAAAAGGCAGTCCTCTAGAGCATAGAAAAGATATAGAGAAAACTATCGCTCAGACAGGTTCTTATCTACCCCATATGATTCTAGGACTATCACCGATCTATACATATACTAAGGAGCAAACACTGCCCTGCTACCCAAGGGTGGCCCGACCGCTAGAACCTATAAGAAGTGAGTAAGCTCTACTTAGAGAAGGAAGAGACACTAATAAGCGAGATCCTAGAAGCACAAGACAAGAAGTAGCAGATCAAAGCAATTTGGCAAGTGAACCACTCTAACCTATCTTTGGAAGGACTTGACCCAAAATGAAACGAGAAAGAGTAATAGTATAATATGATATAATATAATATAATATAATACGAGTAGCACAAAGCTCCCCTCACAAAGAAATCCGTAAGGACAAACCACCCCAAGCTCTCCTCGCAGAAATGGCAAACCGAGAGCATCCGGAGGCTTAGTGAAGATATCACCAACCGGTGCTCACTCTCCACAAACTGGAGCACAATGTCACCCTTCTCTACATGATCTCAAGAAAGTGATATCGATATCTATATGCTTGGTCCGAGAATGTTGCACTTTGGGTTCTTGGCAATGCAAATCGCAGACGTGTTATCACGAGAAGAGTGGAACGCAATGATAGATAGCCCGAAATCCTGCAGGTCGAGACCATCCAAAGCACTTGACTACAACAATCGGCCGCAACAGCGTGCTCGGCCTCTGCGGTGGATCGCAACACGGATTGCTTCCTCGGCGACCGGAGGCGAGAGAAGTGCCAATGAATTGGCAAGTGCGGAAGTGCTCTTCCTATCTATCCTACACCAAAGAAAGTGCGCATCGGAGAAAGCTCTAAGAGATAGACAAGAAGAGGAAGAATACCGATGCCATAGTCAATGGTAGCTCGAAGGTACCGAAGATGCGTTTCACCGCTTTGTCGATGAGATACGCGAGGAGAAGCTCAAACCGAGCACAAAGACACACGAAAAATGTATGTCCGGTCTCGAGGCATGAGGTACAAGAGAGAGCCAATCATGCTCTGAACTCCTTTTGGTCAATGTGTTCGCCGTCTTCATCGGATCCAGAGCAATTGTAGATGCCATCGGAGTTGATCTTGGCTTTCCATCATTCATGTCGAAACGCTCAGAGGTCTCGAGTGTATTTGCCTTGATGAAGAAAGGTACCCTCCCGAGTCTGCTTGATTTGGAAGCCAAGGAAGAAACTCAACTCGCCCATCATGCTCATTTCAAACTCCGAGCTCATGACATCGGAAACTGGGAAAGCGAGCACGCGAGGAGCCGCCAAAGATAATGTCATCCACATAGATCTGGACGAGCGGAAGATCGGTGCCAAGGCAGCGGATGAACAAGGTTTTGTCAATTTTACCCATCTCAAAACCATGGCTCAGCAGATAGGACTTAAGCCTTTCATACCAAGCTCTGGGAGCCTGCTTGAGTCCATACAAGGCTTTAGAAAGCCTGTAGACATGGTTAGGGTATTTGGGGTTCTCGAAACCAGGAGGCTGTCTCACATAGACTTCTTCCTCAATAAGGCCATTGAGGAAGGCACTCTTGACATCCATCTGGTAAAGCTTGAAACCCTTAGAAGCTGCAAAGGCAAGCAGAATTCTAATGGCTTCAAGTCTAGCTACAGGGGCAAAGGTCTCTTCGAAATCTAGACCCTCAACTTGAGAGTACCCCTGAGCTACCAGCCTAGCCTTGTTTCGAATGACTAACCCATCTTCACTTTGCTTGTTCTTGAACACCCATTTGGTCCCAATGATATTGTGACCTTGAGGGGGCTCAACAAGAGACCAGACTTTGTTTCTTTCAAAGTTTTCCAACTCCTCATGCATAGCGTTTGTCCAAGACTCGTCAGATAGAGCATGACAAACATCTTTAGGCTCAAATGAGGCGACGAAGGCGTAATGTAGACGAGAAAGAGACAAGCCGCCTTTGGAACGTGTGACACGCTCAAGAGGTCTCCAATTATCTGCTCTCAAGGATGGTCCTTTGAATGTGTCTTGGAGGTCCAGGTGAGATGAAGAAGTGGCCTCTACCTCATGATCGATGAGACAGAACAGAGCCACTAGCTTCGAAGAAGCGAGAAGGTAAGGGTGATCTCCTCGAGGTGCGGTGGAAGAGGGCACCTCAAGAGGAAGAGAAGGAACTGGATCGGGTAAACAACCCTCATCTCCATCCTCCTCATCGCCCACAAAGATGGACTCGGATCGCTCTAAGGAACTCGAGATATCGTGCCTAGTCCTGGATGGCCTCATCGAAGGTCACCTCCTGTGTTTCTAACAATTTACTAGATTCGCAGATTCACTCTATAGGCACGAGAAGAAGTCGAGTAACCCGAAAGATCCCATCACAAGATCGTGACTCGAACTTATCTAGGTTCCTGCAGACTTGTAATAAAACACTTGCAACCAAACACACGAAAATGCGAGACGCTGGTTTTCGCCCATATCTCAACTCATAAGAAGTGCGATGCAAGAGTGCCCAAGAAAACTCATAGAAACATGACAAGCGATAGCAATTCCTCACCCAAAACTTCCTAGGTGTAGAGTACTCATCAAGCATCGTCCCGGCCATCTCGACCAAGGTGCAGTTCTTCCTCTCCACAACGCCATTTTGTTGGGGGCGTATGGAGACGAGAACGGTGCTCTACACTGCCTCACCACAAAACTCTCAAAGTAGGAATTCTTGAACTCGGTGCCATTATCGGTCGAATTGCTCGTAATGCACCCGGAGCTCAACAGAAAGCCTACCAAAAGACCACGAAGAAGAGTAAACGCCTCATCTTTCGAGGCTAAGAAGAACACCCAAGAATACCTCGAGAAGTCATCGACCACGACAAGTACGCACCACTTCCCTCCCATCGATCGCACTCTAGCCGGTCCTCATGTGTCCATATGGAGCGATTGACACAGTGCATCCGTCATAGTCATCAGAATCGAGGATGTGAAGCGGCAACCATTTTGCCGCGCGGCAAGGAGCACAAACAAGATCCTTGACCATTTTGAGTTTCGCAAACCACGAATGAGATCGTGGCCGCTAACTCGGTCGATGATCAAATCCTATATGACCAAGTCTCCTATGCCGAAAGACAAATCACGGATTCGAAGCAATTAAACATCGGAGAGGATCACGAGAAGATCCAGAAAAATCAGCACGAAAAATCCTCCCATAACGAGAAATCCCGCAAACTAGACTACCCGAAGAATCAAGAATTTTGCAATTGTTTTTCTTAAAGCTCACCTCGAAACCGTCATCGGTAAGCTGAGAGACCGAAAGCAGATTATACTGCAACTTACTTACTAAGGCAACATCTTTTAAAATAAAAGAATCATTAATGCTCACAGATACCTTTAGCGATGACGCCCAAATGAAGCATCTCCGAAGGTGATCGTCTCATCACCTGGAGCGCGGGCTAGGGAAGAAAACCAACGAGACTCACCACTCATATGACGTGAACAACCGGAGTCTACAATCCAGACCTTTCCTTCCCAGCCCGGCGACCATGCTGAGTCAAACAGAGAGTAAAGTCTCGATCTCGGGTGAATCGGCAGTGATTTTGGCACCCAATCTTGAGTAACACGACGAAGATGAAGTAGTCAAGCAAGATGACCTCTATCTACCCTCGCTCTCTGTCACTCAACAAGTCAAAGATCTCGACTGTTCTTTGGATCCGACTGCTATGGAAGAGCGAGTCGAAGTGCGATAATATCTTGATCTCGCCATGGTAGCTATCTCGAAAGGAAAACGAGATCTACCCTCAGGACGGCGGAAGTTACGACCGAAGGGAGCATGAGGACGAAACTCAGAAAACTCAGAAAAACCAAGTCCTCGATGCTGCCCAAAATCATCAGATGGAATAAACCTAGACCTCGTGTTGGTCTTAGGTGCACTCAAGATCCGGGTCGACCACGAATGTGCCTAAGAGACTCAACACGGTCTCTACAGCGATCTTGGCGCGCTGAAGCAATGATCAACTAAATGTCCATCTTTCGAGAAGGTGCAATGATACTTCGCCTATACGAGGGCGAAGCTGCAGTGGAATCACCTTGTCGTCGAAATCCTTTGAACAAAACCCACGACTTAAAATTGACTTTCTCATCCACGGGCTTAGTTTTGATCACACACAGTGCTATGGTTTTGAGCACGACGGTGGATGCTTCCTCATATCCTCCCGGATATCATATCCTAGACCACGATTAAATCTGCAAATTTTAGATTTGTCTAGAATGAGATTGAGCTTCTTCTTGCCTCCTACAAACCTCTCGAGAGTGTTCATAAGATCTGACACTCCCGAAGAGAGAGGTGCAAGAAGAGCGAGGGGAAGAAGAGACAATGCAGAAGGTAAGGGAGCAGAAGAAGAACCAACAGCAGAGGAAAGATTGGCTTGTGCACGCACAACCGACTTTGGGGGGACAGTCCTACTACTAGCAGATTGGTTCACGATGCTAGGCGTCTCTACCAAACCCTTAGACTTCTTCCCAGCACACACAATACAAGCAGATGATTGTGTCTCTAGAAGGTCCTTAGTTAGCTTCACACATTTTTCATCCAATGCAACCAAATCACATTTTAGTTTATTACAATGATTGCAAGGTGAGCTAACAAGGTCCTTAGAAGCATACTGAGCCAATTTGTTATTGTGATCAATCATTTCTTGAAACCGCTTGAATCTGATTCTAGTTCAAGATTAACTTAGGACAGATTTAAACAAGAAACAATAGGCTCTAGTAGCGCAGACTTGAAATTCAACAATTTTGTGATCTGCCTGCTTTAGGTTCATCTTGAGATTATTACAATTTTCACAAGTTTCAGTGAGATCAAGCAACATGGTATAAAGACCTCTAAGCGAATTGTCCTTAACCTCACATGAGGTGCAAGCGGTAGCCTCAATAGTAGTGGATGAAGGAGGTGCTACCCTACTCATCTCTAATTCAAAGAAGAAGGCTAATGTTCTCTACCTTAATCATGTCAAGTTCAGAGGACACACTATCATGTAAGGTCCTTAGTTTATCCATATCATCAATCAAAGCACAAAGATGTGTCACATTCATCACGGGAGGGAGCGGATGTAAGTAAAGTAAGCTCCGTGATAGTCTAGCTACTTCCTTCTCCAACACGAACACTTAGCCCTAGACTTAGCATGAAATCTACCTAGCTTAAGAAAAGCATCATTAAGTCGGGTCATAAGTGGGACTAACCTCATCGGAGTCGGAGTACACTCATTGTCGCTCGATTCGCCCGAGGGCCATGAAGCACATGCCGAGAAGTTGCCGTCGTCCTTGGGATCATGATCGTCCTTCCCATCATCGCCGCTCCACCCTCCACCTCGCCGGGTATCCGGTTCGTCGAGGCGGTGAGGACGCGATGGAATGCAACTTCTTTGCCTTCCCAAAGTTGCGAACTTCTTCTTGCCTTGATCAGTCTTTGAGGGCTTCGTGTTGCGGTTCTTGTCGATGTAGTCGTTCTTGCTTGGTCCGCCATAGTCACCTTTGCCCTTCCCAAGCTTGGGACGGTTTGCTCGGATGTGGTTGGGGCCACCACACTCAAAACAAATCACAGGACCTCCTCTCTTACCATCCCTCCTCCTCTTGTAAGCATGAGAAAACTTACGAGCTAGGAGGGCTAGTGCTCATCCTCAGCCGCTCTAGCGATCATCGCTTATGTCACAGAGAGCAGCTAGGGAGAACCCACGTATCGACTCAGAAGAAGATCCAGAAGTGGGATCAGTGACTAAAGCCATCGATTGACTTCGACCTTCGAGAGACAATGTCGATCTCGTGAGTCTTGAGGCGCGAGTAAAGCGCATCAAGAGTCGTGGTCGAGAGGTCCGTGCTATCCTTGATGGTAGTCACTTTCATCTCCCAAACACGAAGATCGAGTCAGAAAGCATCTGTCGGCGTTATCCGAGTCGGGGTATGTAAGACCGACCGCTCGGAGGTTGCTCAAAATCTTATGAAAACGCTAAAAGCACTCGTCAAGAGATTCACCAGCAAGCATCTCAAATTTACTATATTCTCGCTTGAACTGGTCTTGTCGAACCGTCTTAATCTGAGTGGTGCCCTCATGGTATGCATCGAGGGTCACCCAGATGTCATAAGCAGAAATCAAATGAGAAATACGATCAAACTCATACGCTCAAACCACGAATGATAATGTTCCTTGCCTTAGCATTTGCCTCAACATCGACCATATTTCCCACATTGATGTTCTCATCGGCAGAACAAAGAAACTCGACTTTCACCTTTCTCCGGATGGCATACCCGAGCACGGATATACGTTTCCATTCGGCTCTTCGAGAAGGGGTAATCCAGACCATCAAAGACTGGAGGCTTGGTGGAATACTTGTCCGTTGCCATGGCTCAACCGACCGGTTAAGATCTATCAAGAAGAGCTAACCGCTCTGATACCAATTGAAGGACCGAAATGGCAGCAGAGGGGGTGAATGGTGCTTTTAAAATTAATAACTCCCTTTGCTGTAATTAAATAAGACCTACAAAGACCTCTGGATATCTCAAGAAGAGTGAAGCAAAATCGAGAACAAGAATGAAGTTTCAGATCGCTCGAGAAATCGGACGTTCGATTTTACGTGATAGTTCCGCACTCGGAAGTTCCGGATTGGTCATGGAAGTTCCGCTGCAGAAGTTCGCCATGGACAATCGGAAGTTCGATTGTCCCGAAGAAGAACAGCTTCTCGGGTTTTTCCCAAAATCCAAAATGCGAAATCTTGAGTGCTCTTCTCAGGTCAAGGTTCACAGGACATCATCCTAAACACCATCTTGACCTTATGGAGAAGAATTGCAAACAAGGATCCAACAATCAAGCTAAATATGGATTTCTTGAAGAAGGGGAAAGAAAGACCAAAAACCAAAATCGACACGATTCTCAGATTCTTAGTTCATGAGACTTTGGGAATCCATTAGCAATAGCAAAACGACTCTAGATATCAAGTTTCATGCTATTCCATTGGACGAATCAAAAGATACATCAAAACCTTAAATATTCAACATGAACGAGAAAGAGAATAGAGAAAGGCATAGGCAAGTAATCAAAACCTCAGAGATTCATTAATAGAAATCAAAAGATTACAAGGAACCACAGAGGAATGATTACAAGATTTTCAGTTCATTCTCTCTCAACTCAACAAACTCTCAAAAAGCAAAACAAACTCTTTTGCTAAGGCTAACCCTAATTTTTCTCTCTCAAAGTCTAACCCTAGTACCGTGGTTCACCTCTATTTATAGCCTTTGCTTAATGGGCCTCCAACCCATTAAGCCCACTACACCCGAACGGAGCCACCTCCACTTGTGCCGCTTTGCGAAAATACCGTTTCGCCCCTTGCGCACCTTCTGGAAGCCTCCGTCTTCCTTCTTGTGCACGACTCGCAACCGCTTCAAGATTCACGCCGTCTTCGACACATCCCGACCGTTCTGACCTCAACGCCTCCTGCGCCTAGTCCGGTCCACGTGTCTCGCCACGACTCCATCTCGATGCCCTGCAGTCATCACAACCAAAAACACATCACATAGCATTGCACAATATCATAGCATCAACAATTGTATAAGACTCAAACTCATACAAAATCAAAATCACAAGTTTTCCTTCTCTTGCACGGCTTACGACACAATCGGAAGTTCCGCTTACCACAATGGAAGTTCCGATTTCTAACATCCGCACTGTCAGATTATCGGAAGTTCGCGCTTACCATTGCGGAACTTCCGATCTTCGGAACATCCGATTTCCCAGAAATTCAATTCCGATTTTCGACTCTCCTGTCAGACATAGCGGTACTTCCGCGACACCAAGTGCGGAAGTTCCGCACTTTAGCTCAACAGAACTCAAAACCCAGATTAAACGGAAGATCCGATTTTCAACACCGGTAGTTCCGATTTATCGAACTTCCGCTCCATACATCAACTGCGGTAGTTCCGATTTCCGATTCAAGATGTGAAGCAGTCAAACCGAAAACCTCAACTCTCAATCTAATCAACACACTTGTCAAATACTCATCACTCAGAGTGGAGGACCTCTCACATGGTCTCTCAATCAGTAATATAGAACATGACATTATGATATAATTTAATTAAGAACACATTAGAAGGTAACAATAATACGAGTACGCCATAACTGAATAGTTTCAACCCCATTATGGTTTAATTGAGAACACATTAGAAGGTAAAAATAATACGAGTATGACATAACTGAATAGTTTCAACCCCTTACATAATCATCACCGAATAGTTTTTAAATTATAAAAAGAATAGCAAAAACGATCTAATCTTTCTTCATCTTGAGATCAAATATCCTCCTGAGCCAATTCATCTTTACTTCATTGATATTTATAGTGACAAACACTTCCCAATTTTATAGTTTAGTAAAAAGTCTTATCGCAATGAAGTGTTCATTACTTCCTTCTACTACCCCAGCCTGAATAGCTATATCCATAACATCTGCTCCGGATGGGCCACTCAGAACAAGATCTTTTGCCATAATGTCCACCATGCGCTTGAAATCCGTAGCTATGGGATTTTTCTTGTTCTTCTTTGGGCTAGGATTAATATTATTAGCCCTACGCTTCGCAACGACCTTCGGTTTCATGCAGACGACCTCATTGTAATCCGCATCAGTGGCGGCATCTTCCTCACCGTCTTCCAAACAATCAATGTCCACAACGGTTTGGTCTTCTTGTGTAGACTCACCCAGGATGGCTGACATGTTACCCGTGGCATGAGCCTTATCAAACATATGGTCCATATCAGCTAGGTTCTCAGGTGGTCTATCATGAAAATATTTAGGATGTTGCAGAAAATTAAAAAAAAAACATGACTAAAGTTAGCATAAATTAAAATATGAGATCATACACATTAATAAATAGATGTTTCTCCAATGACTACCTTGTGCTTCTTTCACCAAGCATCGGATGCAGATATAATTCCTTTTTATTATCCCAACCTAGCCCAGTTGCTTTTTGTTTCAAATCGTTACACAAGTTGTATTATTTCTTCAATCTTTTCCAGTGGTTTTTTGTCGTTCTTTTTCCCTATCCTTTTAAAGAAATTCGTCTGGAGGTTCTTATAACCCGTGGTATTCAAACATCCCAATGGTCTATTCCCAGCACCAACTTCCTCAGCACAGATCTGACAAAATGCTATGTTGCCAAATGTATCCCAATTTACCTTACTAGTAGCAACTAGTTCCATCTATACAATTTACATGATGATTTATAAGTTTTGGGGGCATAATATAATGATATGAAAAATTAACATTTTAACTTCCAAAAAAACAATAAAACTAACAACTCATGAGTGAAACAAAACACATAGAATTACCTAAACAACAAAGTATATGGTGGTACATCAAAAGAATTTAAAAATACGAATATACAACTAGAGTAGGACGACAATTATCAATGACAATTCTGAACTCTTACCAGACTGAAAACTACGTAACAATTCTAAACTCTTGGAACAACAAACACACAAGGCAAACTAGAAATTGCTACGCTTTCGGATCCAATGCTTCATACTGATAGCATAATTGTAACAGTGTCAAACTTGGCACTAGATCATTGTCATGGGTTGCAGGTACTATCAAGATATCCACATCTAAATTTACAGGAATGGGCAACTGCCACCATAAATTTATTCTAACCAATATATGGAAATGGTATTGACAAAATGGAGTTTTCACTGGCTATTTTTTGTAAGTGTGACACGCCGTGTCATTACCCGAGGGGTAATCACACTTAAGCACATGGATTACTATTAAATGCGCGGTAGAATACGCTTGACGAATAGTAAGCCATATCGAGTAACGCATATGTAACAATAGGATAGAAACTGTTCTTTATTACAACAGTTAGCCACGCAAGGCTAAGGTCTTATATTACACATAAATATTTACAAGAGCAAAATGGGACTATGTCCCTACCTTGCCTGCCATGCCCACTCGGCCCCTAATTGTCTCAAGTGTCGAATAGGGCGTCCATCTCGCCCTGCACCTCGTGATAAGGATCCACATCTCCTGCGGCCTCATATGCACCTGCACGTCCCTCGTCCCACTCGGGATAGTTCCCGATCGGACTAGGATCTAATAAAGGAAAATACTAACAAGGTTGAGTACAAAGTACTCATCAAGCATTAGTAGCAAAAGATGCAATATATGACATTATCTCTGTTGTTATCACATTTCTATATCATCTCAATTCTGAAAATAAATCATTAAAAGATTAGATGATAGATTTTAATACCGAAAACACTACTGGTCACTCGGAGAAGATATACTGATGGTTCCGTATACTCCAATACAGGAGACTGGCATGAATTCATGTTTTGTTTAGCACTGCGCAGGCTTTGTACCACTTTACCCATAGCTATTCTGAACTCTCTTATGAAATGGGTCCACCGCATTTCCTTTTATGCGGTTTCGAGATCAGAATACAGAACGTTTTCCAGGTTACGTGGTTAATTTCTCCACCCATTACGTTCCGTCGGTGCTGACATCGTCTCACACCGAGTTCTGGTAATGTTGGTTGAGGCAGCTTCTGTCCTGGACTCAACACTCCACCTTAGCGCTATAGCGCCTTGGATCCCCCACTTCCGGACTTCTCCTACCGGTCCTGGGCTCCTCCATCACACTCACACATATAACTTACCCATTGTGGAGAGTATGATCACGTAACAAGGTAGCATTTTCTACCCACCAAGCGGGAAATGGTTGTACTTGAATTCTGACCTCGACCGATTAAGAGTTTGGTTGGTCCTTATATTATAACCATATGCAAAGGGTCCCACTTCCTGCCCCATCTCTTCCCTGCCACGGGCCCCCTTTACCAACCATAATAATACATCTTTTCTCATCTCTTTTCCCATCATCTCATTATTCGATTTGAGTTTTGGATATAATTTTCATGCAGTACATATAAGATACAGCAATATACGGTTTACATTTAACATAACTATATTCATGTTCAAGAGAATAGCTTGCCTTCGTAAATGTAGAAGAGGTCGGCATCGACGAGTCCCTGTTCAGCTACATCGATTTGCTGGAGTTCGTCCTCTGAAGCAAAGCGGCAATACGAATAATATATAAATAAAGACTTAGTTGATTTCTCGTGATAGTAGGAGTATAAAATGCTAATGCGAACTCCTATGTTAGCCAATTTTAATTTAACAAAAAATTTTAGATCCTGACCCAGTTAGCACTCTCCCACTAAAATCGTTCTATGGTTAAACCCGTTCTACAGCAGTGACTGTCGAACTCGCATTCAATCACCCGACAAGCACCACTACTCGAGCTTGCATTATGCTACGCTTGCAAGAATATACCGAGTGCGAAAGAATATTATTACCTCCATGAATAAAACATGATTGCTTTACTTGAATAAAATAACAAGATTAATACAATTTTTCTAAAATTTTCCTATACTTCAAATTTATACACCTAATTTCCTAATCCTAATCTCTAATTACCTAATTACCTAACTACATAACCCCCTCCCTAAACCTAACCCCTGCTGACACTAACCTCCACTGCCTCCTCTCTCAAACCTATCCCCTCCCCACTCTCTCGCGCCTCCCCCTTTCTCTCCCAGTGCTCTCGCCACCTGACCTCCAGTAGGCCATTCTGTCTCCGGCTCCTCGGCGCCACCCCAACTCGCTTGGCTCCGGCTCCCTGCGCCACCAGTCGCTCCACTGCGCCCTCGGTTCCCCACTCGCCCGAGTCCCGGCTCGGTTCTCTACGCTGTCCCCTTCTTCTCCAGGCGCGGCCGGAGGGCCCGGCGCCGCCCTGCGTCGCCTCTGTTGCCGCCTGGATCCTACCTGGTTGCGCCCTGCTCCTTCGGCTTCGGCTCTGGCCCGGCGCCTCCTCTAGCCCCTCGACCGCCTCACTCGGCCCCAAGCGCACAACTCCTCCCCATGGTGCCCTAAGCCCGCTCCCGGCTCGATCTCCAGCCTGGTGCTCTCCGGACCGGCCGGCTTGGCCTCCCGACCACAGGCTCATATCCGCCGCGATTTCCCCCCTTTCTAAATGTTATACTTAGATACAAGACTAATAGCACTTATGGTTGAATCAAGTCTTAATGCTAACTGGTGATTCATGTATGCATGCTCAAGGTGATTAATTTGAGGTGATGGAGGCTACTGGAGGTGGATGTGGATGGCTTCGGTTGCTACTGAGGTAAGTCATCATCCAGATCTCATACTCTACTCCTCCCTCTACTGCTCTGCAATGGGATGAACTGAGAGACAATGCTATTGTGGGATGATGGAGATACATGTGTATGGGTGAATAGCCAAAATGGTTGAGGGGGAAGAGCATGGAGATGGTCTACCTATGGTGTTGGGTGTTGCGTCGGTTTGGGGTTGAAGCCGATGTGGTGGCTGTCGGCGGTCGATCTGTGTTGCCGTCAGTGGGGATGTGGTCGCTGAGGGTTCAAGGTCGGTGCTGGCGCCGACATCGTCCTTGCTCCCGCTGCTTCTCCCTAGCTTCCTCCTCTTGCTCCCTCCTGCGGCTGAGAAGAAGCGGAAAGGGGAATGGATGTGCTGCTACTCTGTGTGCTCGGCCAGGGGGAGTGTATGGGGTGAGGGAAGTCTCTGGAAGTGGTTGTGCAGTGAGGGTGAGGTGTCTCTGAGGAATAGGGGAATAAAGACAGGATGGAGAGCTAGGGGGAATGGCTTCAGCTGCTGGAGCTGTGCTACCCTGGACAAAGGGGATGTATTTGGATACTCTACTGGGTTGCGATAGCTGCGAAGATGGTTGAATGGAAGGGCAATGAGGGCTACAGTGAATGATCATGTAGATATTAGATTGCAACATGAGCTAGATGGTGCAAAAAAATTTATACCTTGATTGGTTACAAACTATTATTGTAAGCAACTCAGATAATGAATTATTGTTCTAACGCCGCTTGCGATGAACTCTTGTATGATACTCCACTGGAATAATTACCGCGGTTTAATAAAATAATATTGCTATCACTGCACTAGAATAGGTCTAATTACTCGGGTTCTCACAGTAAGTCTAGAAACAAAGTTAAGCATTAAAGGATCATTTCAAAAACAAAACTCTACTACTGCAAAAATAAATTGCACCATGATAATTCATGATATTAAATTGCACCTTGATCTAGCAGGATCTATGGATTAGTTAGGCACACAAAAAACTGTTTAGCACGCACAAAAATTAGTTGCATTCAACTTGATCTAGGAAGGGAGGCGGTGTCGGTGCCAGGGGAGGTATCGTCAGGGCAGGGGAGGCATCGTCGATGTAGGGGAGGTGGTGTCGTTGTCCGAGGGAGGGGAGGCGGCGACATTGGGGGAGGGGAGGCGACATTGGTGCAGGGGATGCGGCATCGGTGGGGAGGGGAGGGGTGTGGAGGTGGCGGCGTTGGGGCATGGGAGGCGGTGGCTTGGGGGGGGGATGGGAGGCGACAACGTTGGGGGGAGGAGAGGGGAGGCGGCGGTGTTGGGGGGGGGAGGAGATGCGGTGTCGGATGTGGGAGCCGAAGGGGAGGGGAAAATATCGGGTGGAGAAGAGGAAGCAAGAGGGAAAAAATGAAAGGGTTTGCACTTTTATATGAATGACATTTTGAGGATAATTTTAATGAAGTTTAGTGGCAAAAGGGTTATTTCATTCTACAAAAGCCAAAAAAAATACCTCTCACATTACTTTTGGCTTATAGGCTTAAAGTGGCTTAAGTTTTGCATAAACTAGTTTAAAAAGTCACCCTTTGTTTGGGCTTTGACTTTTTTTTTCTTTTAAATCAGATAAAAAACCTAAACAAATAGGATCATCTAGAACGCATTGGCTTTTAGCTAAGTGCATTCTTGTGGATCCTACTGCTACTGCTACTGCAAAGAATCAGTGCGCAGACATTAATTTCAGACTGCATGAACAGTATCTAGCAGCAGTACCGAAACATATACTGCACAATACTACTGTAGCAAATACCATGTAGCAATTTTACTTTTTTTTTTGGATACCGTGCCGCTTAATTTACAACATTCATTTTGGATCGGGCGGAGCAGAGAAGGACATAATGCACGATGTTCCCGTGGTTTTTCCAAACAAGCCTTAGGTATGTGTTTATATCCACCGGCTATTTATAGTTTGTTTGTATTTTTCTCCGGGCACATGGATGCCTGTCTCTCTAGACAGCAGCGCTCAGACTGCATTGCGCCTCCCGATTTATCAAGTGAATCTGTGAAGTGCAACTCTGCCAATAACCTTGGCAATTCCGCATTTTTCTTGCTATTAACGATTGATTTCGACTTATGAGCGTGATAAAAAAACAGTAAAATGCTACCAATTCTACAATAGGTTCATCTGATCAGTTTTTTTTTTGGTCAATTATGAATTTTAGTTTTGGACCAAGCGTAAGCTTTGCAGCTGATATGTAAAGTGCTTTCATGTGGATGATTCAACTTTTGAAATTAAAGTTCCATTCATGTTTCATAGTTTCTTGCACACCTCGCACATATTAACATGTGATTTCAATGTAAAAATCAAAAGGGCGATGGGCTATTCCACTAGATAGTGAATAAAAACCCTGTCAAATTTCTGAGTTTGTCCCCAAATTTTTTTTGGCAAGGATGCAAGTAATTTGATTCAAGTCGAATGAAGCCTTTTTTTCTACTTTTTCATGTTTATGTTTATGATTAAGTAACATGGGGAACAAGAAGAGACAGGCAAAAGTGGACACATCAAGCCATGTTAAAGATGCAATTAAATAGTCGTTGCTACTAATTGCAGGGTTATAGGTAGGAAAACTCTTGTCAAATGTGTCATTGATTTCATGGGGGCCTTATATTTTGAAACAAGAGGTGAAGGGGACCCTAGCTATATAATGAAAAGGAGTACAAAATTAAGAACATGTATACATAGGACATGATGCCATGCAATAACCAATTGACAACAGCCCCCCTAATACCTAATTGTACAACCAACTATAAGACTGCGAACTAAGAAAATAATAAAGTGTTTGATCACTGGCCATAGCTAAAACATCCCATTTCTTGGAAAGCTACACCCAAAGCAGTGTGTTGGACCGAAAAGGCGACTAGAGGGGGGGTGAATAGGAGCACGCTCACTTTTCAACCTCGATTAGATTCAACACAAATTTCACTCCAATAGCTATAGAAGCTATGAAGATCGATATACCAGTACAGCGGAAGACTAGGATTGAATCCAATCAAAACCCCGAAGCAAAACAACCAAAAACAATCGAAACTTAATTTCCTAAGAGAAGGGCGGTCTGACCTCTACTCAGGGGCGGTCTGACCTCTCCAAGGGGCGGTCCGACCTCTAGCTAGGGCGGTCTGACCTCCAGCCGATGAACAGTGAAATCAGCCCGAAAAACGAAGTTGCAAATAGGTCTAACTTTTGATCTACAACTCCAAACTTCATGAAACTTGGAACACACCTTCTCTAGGATGTCAGGAACCTATTCCAATTGAAGATCATGGAGATCCATGGAAAAGTTACGATATTTTTCAGTTTGAGAGATGGATGGTTCAAAACCGAGTCAAAACGCAACGTGACCCAAAAACTTGCTCGTGGGTGATTGATGATCAAGATGATCTTAGATGTGTTCCACATGTCACGACAAGCTATATCATGTAAAGAAATCAATCAAAACATGCGAATCAAAGAAAGACTCAAAATCACCAAATAGAGAGAGAAGGGCAAAGAGACACATCTTTGATCAAAGCTTTCTTTGGATTGATTGATAGGGTTTGGGTTTGACCACTCCATCAATGGAGGACAAAGCTCAATCCGAGAGCACAAGATCAAATCAAAACTCTCTAGAACCCTAACCTCCACTAATCCTCTCCCTAAGCCAAAACTAGGGTTTCAATAATGATTAAAGGGTTTAAGGGGTGCAGCCACCTCCCTCCTCTATTTATAGTGGAGACTTAAACCTTCTAGAAGAGTAACCCTAATGGGCTCCCGTTAAGGCCCAAAACAAACGGGTCACACACGCACGCATCTTGAAGCGCCGTCTTCATCTCCTCTTGACCTACTCCGCTTCTCCACGCCATCTTGCGCCGCGAGTCGTCAAAAGTCACCAAAGCGGTATTTGGTATAATTACCAAAATACCCCTACTCGATCTTTTTGCAAAGACCGAGTCCCATCTTGTGAAGCACCTCCCATGCTTCGCCACGTGTAGGTTGATCAACGGCTCTCAACATGTCGGCAAGTCTCTCCCATCCGGCTCCCACCAGAACCACCATGGCACTTGCACCGACCCCCGCGCCGCTTGATCCAACCAGTCGCACCGAACTGCCCGTTCGGTCATCCTTGTCTATTCTGCACCACACTTGAGTTCATTGACCTCACCCGGCATCGTCGATCGTTCTGGACCTCAGCTCTCCAAGCCTAGTCCCGATCATCCTCGCCGTTGACCGTCGTTGACCACCAAGCAACCTTCACAACAATAAACAAGCAAATCGAATCCGGGAACAAGTTCTTCACAACTTGACCCACGTTAATCAAAACATGCATCATGCAACACATATGCATCAAACCCATGACTTTGACCTAACAAAACATCATCGCCACGAAGTTGGCGATGAACAAGACGAACGGTCGATCGCCTCTCGGTCGGTCGACCGCCAACCGACCGTCGACCGCCACCACAAGGCCGGTCAGACCGCCCGTAGGGACTTAGCCAATTTTCAACCCCTGAAAATCCGAAACCTACTGGAAACTTTAAACCAATAGAACTTTTGCTTGGGAACTCCAAAAATTATGAGACCAAGTGTATTAGGATCCTCACTTGTCTACAACACCTATTTTTGGCCCGACCATTCGACCATTTTGTCACGGTAGGTCCGATCGCCGCACATGGCCGGCCCGATCGATTTGGGACCGGGCGGACCGCCATGCTATGGCGGTCGGACCGCCTCGCATCGAAATGCTGAACAGATCTGAGACTTTGTCGAAAACCCGTGAAACGACAAACCGTTAACGCCATTGCCAATTGTCACATCATCCTAAGATCTGGAGCATATCCCCATGATATCCACAATCTCCCCCTTGATGAACACATTGGCAATAATCCAAAAAATGTAATTTGAAGGTTTGAAAAGTAAAATACTTTCGTTTTCGCACAAAGGCACAACTTGGTCCATAAGCAAGAGAAAGCAATGGAAATGACCAAGCTGGCATCAGAATAGCATAGACAAGTGAGATAAGGCAAAAGAAAGCATAAAAACTTTGATTTCCAGAAAAAGTCAAAAATCTCACTTAAGGTCCATATGAAAGAACAATTGTTCAATTGACCTTTGATCATTGTGAGGAGTAATAAATGCAATTCAAGTTCAGAAGAGTCAATAAGACAATAAGAATGCAATTCAAAAACTCCCCCTCACTATGATCCTCGGATTTCAGAAAATTTCAAATTCTCCAACTTTCTCCCCTTTGTATAAACTTCTCCCAACATGAAATATCTTCTCCCCTTTGACAATGGAGTCATCAAGGAATCACGCCTTCCTCTCATCCAGAGATAGCAATTTGCAGAATGAAGAAAGAAGCAAAAAGAAGAAGTATGCATGAAGTGCAATGGAGTGGCTTCATTTTTGTATTTTTTTTTTCAATTTTTGATTACAAGAAGCTTTGGAGATTACCCAAAAGAACTAGCTAGCATTTCTAATATTGCACAAACAACATATCAAGCTGCGATGCTAGCAAGATCATGGTAAGACATATATATCAAAGCTAAGCACCAAGGCTCAAAAGTAAAGCAATAGATTTGATCAATTTAAGCAACGCTTCAAATTCAGCAAGTTCATCAACAGAGATCCTAAAGTGAAATTGGCAATGTCAAAATGTCAAAGTGAGATCAAAAATCTAACAAAGACCACATTAAGAGTCAATCAAGTCCCGTATTGAATCATTTTGCTCAATCTTTTGTAAACGCCCATTTGTCAACATTTTTCTCATTTGCATTGAATATTGAGGTTGACTAATGATCTAACTTAGTGACAAGATCCTGGACTAGGAGCCATCCACAAACTCATCCTAAGCTTCGACCAGAAGTTGATTAAAGGTATATCTTAGTAAAGAAGATCCTGGACTAGGAGCCATCCACAAACTCTTTCTAAGCTTCTACCGGGGCGACAAATCTTGAGGTTCATGTCATTTCTGACAAGCAATCCCCATGAGATCGTCTGGATCATCAAACTATCTCCAAGTTCATGTCATTTGACAAGCAGTCTCGTAAGAATAGTTTGGCACATTTTAAGCATAAGACAATCTTGATTTTTCATCATTTTTTTTCACAAGAGCAGTTTTAGAATCTCAAGAACACAAAAGCTCAAGTAATGGTCAATTTTAGATTCAAGAGCTCACAAAGCAATTCTGACAGGGCCAATGTCACAAAAGGAGCACTAATTGCGCAACTCGCTAAAACATCCACAAATTGCAATTTCTTAGTTCGAGTTGTTTTAAAGTTCTAGCTCATATAGCAAAGACTTAACTACACATGTAAAAGCATGATAATTCTAGCAAGTCAAAGAACTAGACATGGCATTGAGCAAGAATTGAAATACTAAAGCTCCAAAGGGTAATAGGCAAAGCTTCATCAATTTTAAAAGATAAGCAGAAGATCTTATATTACAATGCATCTTTTTGGATTTTTCATACCACTTGATGTATTTTTCATATGAATGCAATATGATACAATGAGATGCAATAAAAAGCCTAAAAACCTAAAAAGTTCAAAAAGCTCAATAAGTTCAAAAAAAGAACAATAAAAGATCAAAAGAACAAGGTAAGATTAGAAAAGATCGAACTCCCCCTCAAACCAACCCATAGGGATAAATTACCCCTAACTCACTTCTCAAGGTGGCAAACCTAGTTGGGTCTAAAGGTTTGGTGAGGATATCACCAAATTGACCCCGGACTCCCCAAAATGCAAGCACAATATCACCCTTCTCGACATGGTCTCTAAGGAAGTGATAGCGAATGTCTATGTGCTTGGTCCTAGAGTGTTGCACAGGGTTCTTAGCAATGTTAATAGCAGAAGTGTTATCACAGAAAAGAGGAACACTAGCAAAATTTAACCCAAAGTCCTTAAGAGTGGACACCATCCACAAAATCGACTACAAACAACTAGCAAAGACTACATATTCAACTTGATGGATTGTGCAATGAAGACCGCCTAGAAGACCAAGAGACAAGAGACGTGCCTAAGAAATGACAAGTACCGAAGTGCTCTTCCTATCTAGCCTCTGACCTAAAATCGAAATCGAAAACCCCGAATGGACAAATAAGAAGAGCAAGAATACCAAATGCCATCTTGGAGAGTAGAATGTAAATACACAAGATGCGCTTAACGGCTTGGCGATGTGAAGTCCTCGGTGGCCTTTGAAACCTCGCGCAGAGGCATCGCGAAGTGGAT
This sequence comes from Hsuehochloa calcarea, assembly GCA_036346395.1. Taxonomy (NCBI): domain Eukaryota; kingdom Viridiplantae; phylum Streptophyta; class Magnoliopsida; order Poales; family Poaceae; genus Hsuehochloa; species Hsuehochloa calcarea. Next base: position 3,035,079 of record CM070596.1, on the reverse strand, counting down.
GTCCGGTCTTGAGGCCGTCAGTATGAGCAGGAGGGAGCCGATCATGCTCGCGGTACTCGCGTTGATCCACGGCTTCCCCTTCCTCATCGGATCCAAAGCGATCGAAATCGCCATGGGAGTGGCGATCGCCTTGCGATCACCCATATCAAAAGCGCTTGAGAAGATCCTTGGTGTACTTCGTTTGATGGATGAAGATCCCTTCCTTGCATTGCTTGATTTGCGGCCCTGAAAGTAGTTGAGCTCGCCCATCATACTCATCTCAAATTCCTCGGACATGGTCTCGTAAAAAGCTGGAAACAAGAGCATGAGAGGAACCACCAAAGATAATATCATCAACGTAAATCAACAAGCGAAGTCATTGCCATGCCTAAGAATGAATAGAGTCTTATCAACTTTTCCCATTTTAAAATCATTCTTAAGCGAAAGGTCTTAAGTCTATCATACTGTGCTCTAGGGGCTTGCTTAAGACCATACAGGGCTTTGGATAGCTTAAAGACACGATCGAGGTGCTTGGGATCCTCAAAGCCGGGGGTTGCCTAACATACACTTCCTCTTCTATAAAACCATTCAAAAAGCACTCTTAACATCCATTTGATGCAACCTAAAACCTTTAGATGCAATGACGCAAGCATGATGCGAATGGCTTCTAATCTAGCAACAGGAGCGAAGGTCTCATCAAAATCTAACCCCTCAACTTTGGCTAAAACCACGAGCTACCAACCTAGCCTTGTTTCTAACCACGAACCATCCTCATTTTGTTTATTTTAAACACCCAACGGTACCAATTACATTATGACCACTAGGAGGTTCTACAAGGTTCCAGACTTTATTTCTTTCAAAGTTTTCTAACTCCTCATGCATGGCATTGACCCAACTAGTATCGGATAAAGCATGTGATATATCTTTGGGTTCAAAAGACGCTACAAATGCAGTGAGAGAAAAGACTCGGATCATGATACAGAGCGAGTGACTCGCTCATGGAGACTACCAATCATCGATCCGAAGGGTGCTTTGCTTCGGATGTGCAAAGGAGCGCTGGGGAGATAGTATCTCCTCAACCTCCGCAGTACTAGCGATGAAGAAGATGCGCAGAGCCTCAATTGGAGGTGAAGCGATCGTGGAGTTACGGAGCTGGAATCGAGCATTAGCGACAAGTGGAGGAGCATCATCAATTTCATCCTCATCTTCCTCAACAAATATGCTCTCTGTCACCTTTAAGTCACCTGAAACATCGGATCTAGCTGCAGGGCTAGTCTCATCAAAAGTGACATTGCATGTCTCCTGGACAATGTTAGTTTCAACATTAAAAACCGAAAACCCTCGAATGAGCGGGATAACCTAGAAATAAACCATCACAAGTTCTTGATTCAAATTTATCTAGGTTCCTGTCTTGAGAATAAAACACTTCGATCCAAAGACTCGAAAGTGCGGCCGAGGGTTTTCGCGCAAAACGAAGCTCATAAGAAGTCTTGCCCAAAGGCGGTCTCGTAAAGACACGATTTGAAATATGGCAAGCCTGTAGCAATAGCTTCGGCCCAAAACCTCCTCGGTGTGCTATACTCATCTAGCATCGTCCTAGCCATCGAGACTAAGGTCCTGTTCTTCCTTTCCACAACGCCATTTTGTTGAGGGACGTGTGGAGAAGAGAACTGATGCTCAATACCGCGCTCAGCACAAAAAGAGGCAAACGAGGCATTCTTGAACTCCGTGCCATTGTCACTGCGGATTGCTCTCAAGGCACCAGGAAGTTCAGAAGCCAAACGAAGAACAAGATCATGATAATGATCAAAGACCTCATCCTTCGAAGCAAGAAAGAACACCCAAGAATATCTCGAAAAATCATCGACTATGACAAGAATGTACCAATTGCCACCGACTGACCGAACCCTAGCAGGACCAACAGTATCCATATGAAGCAACTGCCCCGGTCCGTCAGTCATGACCATAGTCAATGAAGGGTGTGGCGGCAACTTGCTTGCCATGCCTACGAGGCGCACATCTGACATCCTTGGCGGCTTTGAGTTTAGGCAAACCTCTCATGAGCTCAAGGTTGCTAACTCGCGTCGATGATCAAAACCAATGTGCCCCAAACGACGGTGCCAAAGCGAACTCGGAAGAAGAAGATGAAATTAAGCACTTGAGAGAACCAAAGAAGAGATTGGAAAAATCACTCCAAAGATCCTAGCAACTCTAGTAATCCCAAAAACAAGCTCACCAATTTGAATCAAGCACCCGACAAGTATTTTTCTTAAATCTAGTCTCATAGCCATCATCAAGAAGTTGAGAGACGAAAGCAAATTAAACCTTAGCTTGTCCACAAGGGCGGCGTCCTTGAGGATGAACTTGTCGTTCACCCCGATCGATCCGTTCCTTCAATCCGCCCTTGCCTATCATCTCCAAAGGTGATGAATTCATCACCGTCGACCGCGTGAAGGAGGTGAACCATCTTGAGTCTCCGGTCATGTGGCGTGAACAAATGAGTCGACGAACCACGTGTCCTTCCTCTTTCCGCGGTAATCCCGAAAATCAAGGCACGGAAGAACAATGTGTCTCAACATCAAGTTAGTTAAACAAGACTTGGGAACCCGATCTTGAGACACATGTCTCGCGAGTAGTATGCAAAGCGTAGTGCTATCCTTGATTAAGTTTGAAGTTACATTATGAGCAATGGTTACTTTAACATAAGAGTTATCTGTCTAGGAACATGATGATGAGCATGTGACACAAATCCTAAACCAAGTTTCCTCTTTTCTACATTACCATGTCTCATAAAAGCTCTAGGTTGATTGAGTGAAATTCTAGCAAAATTTTTCTTATCATTTTTCAACCTCATGCCAGAACTCAACCAAATGTCCATTCTTCTTGCAATAGGTGCAATGGTACTTGATACCACCGGGAGAAGCACCCTTTGACTTAACGAAGTTTGGGCAAAACCCAGATTTAAAAGTAGTTTTTGCGAGTTGGGTTTTAAATTCAACTAACCCATTTTCCAAGACTTGAGTTACTTGGGGCTTAGAATTATCTTGGACGAGTTGTATCCTAATCCTTGCTTCTTATAAGGAGTCTTAGATTTGTCCGAATCATGTTTAATTGTTTCTTACCTTTAGAAAATTTTTCTAAGGTATCCTTAAGATAAGCATTTTCTTTTCAAGATTAACACATGACTCACAAGTTTTGCCTTTAATAGCTCTAGCATATTTTTCCTTATATAAAGCAATTTCAAGTTTAAGAGCGGGACATGAAGCACATGTAGAAGACTCAATCTTGTTCTTAAGCTTGGCATATTTAGCTCTAATCGCTTCTAAGATATCTTTAACTTCATGTTCGCGTTCAATGCAAAAGAGCAAAGGCTAGGATCAATGACACTGGGAGCAACCAACTTCTTTGGAATCTAAGCATTTTTCACAAGGAGCAGATTTAACCTCAACTAACTCGGTCCTAGCATTTTCAAGTTGTTGCAAAGCAATATCATGAGCGATTGCGGTTTAGCAAATTCGAGTGTAGAGCATGGCGGAAGAACATTCATCGATTCAAGAGTCTTAGTATTTGCAAGTTCTAAAGTCAAATTATCTACTTGAGACTCTAAGTCCTTGTTCCTAGCCATAATATACTCTAACGCCTTATCCTGGCTCATGAGTTGCTCAAAGATAGTTTCGCATCTATCAGAAAGGACATCATAGGAGAGAGGTACCTCATCGTCGTCGACGTCGTCGGAGTCGGCCATGAAGCAAACGCCGGTGAAGTCCTTGGCCTTCCCTTTCTTCTTGTCTTGAGGGATCTCCTCCTCCTTGTCATCCTCGCCCCCGGAATCCACATCGCTTAAGGATTGTTCCCCAAAAGCGGCAAGAACCCGGTGAGCTGCCTTTGTGAGCTTGGCAGCATCAAATCTTGATTTGTTCCATTGAGGCTTCTTCCAAGCTGGCTTTCCTTCCTTGTGGTTGCTCTTTCCTTTCAACTTGGGGCAGTTTGCCCGGATGTGATTAAGCTCACCACACTCATAGCAAGTCACGGGACCTCCTCTCTTTTTGTTTCTCATATTGTTATAGGCCCGTGTGGCTTTTCTGACTATGAGGGCTAACTCGGCCTCAGGAAGACTCTCAAACTCCTCTTCATGGATTGCAGATAAACCAGCAAGCGAAAATCCAGAAGAAGACTCAAAAGACCCATCAGAAGCTCTCTTGAGCGGGTATGCTACCAAGGCCATATTTTCCTTCTTGGGATGATCAATCCTCTTGATCTCATGAGTCTTAAGCTTGCTATAGAGCGGCTCAAAGTCGATCGAGAGGTTGACGTTCTCCTCAATGGCGGTAGCCTTTATCTCCCACTCCTTGGTGTTGATTGCAGCCAAGAGGTGGGTGGCATTTTCAGACTGAGAATATTCAATTCCAACAGCCTTCATCTGATTAATCACTTTGTTGAAGCGACTGAAAATGTCATCGATGCTCTCTCCAGGACGCATCTCGAATTTGTTATATTCACGCTTATAGGCATGCGGCGTACTTTCTTGATTTGGGACGAACCCTCATGGTAGGTTTCGAGGGTGTTCCAAATCTCGTCGCGATCTCAAGATTACAAATTCGATCATACTCCTGCCTACCAAGCCCACCATACAAGAGGTTCTTTGCCTTATTGTTGTTAGCCAAGAGGGTCATGTTGCCTGCCAGTAACAACTTCAGAAGAACGAGCGGGCTCGAACAACCTCCCATATAGCTTGTCCTTCGCTCTCAAGGAAGACTCGCATGCGATTCTTCCAATAGGCATAGTCGTGCCCATCGAAGATATGCGGCTTGGTGGAGTACTTATCCATCGCCAGTTCGGTGGACCTGTTAAGATCAAGATTGAACTAACCGGCTCGATACCACTTGTTGGACCGAAAAGGCGACTAGAGGGGGTGAATAGAGCACGCTCACTTTTCAACCTCGATTAGATTCAACACAAATTTCACTCCAATAGCTATAGAAGCTATGAAGATCGATATACCAAGACTGTGGAAGACTAGGATTGAATCCAATCAAAACCCGAAGCAAAACAACCAAAAACAATCAAACTTAATTTCCTAAGAGAAGGCGGTCGACCTCTACTCGGGCGGTCGACCTCTCAAGGGCGGTCCGACCTCTAGCTAGGGCGGTCGACCTCCAAATAGATGAACAGTGAAATCGGCCAAAAACGAAGTTGCAAATAGGTCTAACTTTTGATCTACAACTCCAAACTTCATGAAACTTGGAACACACCTTCTCTAGGATGTCAGAACCTATTCCAATTGAAGATCATGGAGATCCATGGAAAAGTTACGACATTTTTCAGTTTGAGAGATGGATGGTTCAAAACCGAGTCAAAACGCAGCGTGACCCAAAAACTTGCTCGTGGGTGATTGATGATCAAGATGATCTTAGATGTGTTCCCACATGTCACGACAAGCTATATCATGTAAAGAAATCAATCAAAAACATGCGAATCAAAGAAAGACTCAAAATCACCAAATAGAGAGAAGAAGGGCAAAGAGACACATCTTTGATCAAAGCTTTCTTTGGATTGATTGATAGGGTTTGGGTTTGACCACTCCATCAATGGAGGACAAAGCTCAATCCGAGAGCACAAGATCAAATCAAAACTCTCTAGAACCCTAACCTCCACTAATCCTCTCCTAAGCCAAAACTAGGGTTTCAATAATGATTAAAGGGTTTAAGGGTGCAACCACCTCCTCCTCTATTTATAGTGGAGACTTAAACCTTCTAGAAGAGTAACCTAATGGGCTCCGTTAAGGCCCAAAACAAACGGGTCACACACGCACGCATCTTGAAGCGCCGTCTTCATCTCCTCTTGACCTACTCCGCTTCTCCACGCCATCTTGCGCCGCGAGTCGTCAAAAGTCACCAAAGCGGTATTTGGTATAATTACCAAAATACCCTTCTCGATCTTTTGCAAAGACCGAGTCCCATCTTGTGAAGCACCTCCCATGCTTCGCCACGTGTAGGTTGATCAACGGCTCTCAACATGTCGGCAAGTCTCTCCCATCCGGCTCCCACCAGAACCACCATGGCACTTGCACCGCCCCCCGCGCCGCTTGATCCAACCGATCGCCCGAATCGCCTGTTCGGTCATCCTTGTCTATTCTGCACCACACTTGAGTTCATTGACCTCACCCGCATCGTCGATCGTTACGGACCTCGGCTCTCCAAGCCTAGTCCCGATCATCCTCGCCGTTGACCGTCGTTGACCACCAAGCAACCTGCACAACAATAAACAAGCAAATCGAATCCGGGAACAAGTTCTTCACAACTTGACCCACGTTAGTCAAAACATGCATCATGCAACACATATGCATCAAACCCATGACTTTGACCTAACAAAACATCATCGCCACGGTTGGCCGATGAACAAGACGAAGCCGGTCGACCGCCCCTCGGGGCGGTCGACCGCCAACCGACCGATCCGACCACCACAAGGCGGTCGGACCGCACGTCAGGGACTTAGCCAATTTTCAACCCACGAAAATCCAAACCTCTGGAAACTTTAAACCAATAGAACTTTTGCTTGGGAACTCCAAAATTATGAGACCAAGTGTATTAGGATCCTCACTTGTCTACAACACCTATTTTGGCCCGACCCATTCGACCATTTTGGTCACGGCCGGTCGACCGATCGCGCACATGGCCGGTCCGACCGATTTGGGACCTGGTCGGACCGCCATGCTATGGCGGTCGGACCGCCTCGTCGAGAATGCTGAACAGATCGAGACTTTGTCGAAAACCCGTGAAACGACAAACCGTTAACGCCATTGCCAATTGTCACATCATCCTAAGATCTGGAGCATATCCCCATGATATCCACACAGTGTAAACTGTAACCATGCACAAGAGAACCAGATCACAGTGTAAAACCAAAGCAATTATAATGGAATAGTAACCAAGCATACGACAAAAAAAAACTACCAATATAAACTGAAAATGTAATTCATTCACCAAAAGAGGGGGAAAAAAACATGCATGGATGTTGTTGGGTTTTAATTCCTGATCTTTATCCTCTTTATTTTTGTCCTTAAGCCAATCATTGTTCTTTATCTTGAAAGAGATCAAGGTCATAGAGGAAGGGGTTAATTTGCTGCTACTGTGTGTGTGTATATATATATATATATATATATATATATATATATATATATATAGGGCCTTGGTTTAGTACTCACAGAGTACATACTCCCGCTTCGAATATACCACTTAAATAAATATATTATACTTCTTTATCATTTTCAGTATACTTAAATATCAATTATAAGATACTCCAATACGATTTGATTGAAAAATTTTCATTGGAGTCCTTTATTTTTGCTATATACCTTTTTTCATACATAAAGGAAGTATATACACAAATTTAGCTATAAAAGGTGGACTTTAATGATTTTTTTTTCATAGAACTCACTTTGAAGTATCTTATAATCATCATTGGAGTATACTCAAATAGATAAAGAGGTATTATCATACGATTTAAGTGGTATATGAGAGGCGGAAGTACATACTTCCAGGAGTACCAAACCATTTTCCTATATATATATATAGACACACACACACACGCACACACCCGTACTCAAAGGGGTCATAGAGGAAGGGGATATCTTATAATCATTGTTGAAGTATGCTCAAATAGATAAAGAGGTATCATCATACGATTTAAATAGTATATGAAAGCGGGAGTACGTATTTATAGAAGTACTATATATATATATACACGCGTATGAGAACTAAAAGAAGAGAATTTGAAAAGGTCGTGAAATTTCAAAAGAGTGACAAAGGTCAATCCTGGAGTAGTCAGACGCCAAGAGGTTGTGCAGGGCAGAGCGACGCTCTGCTGCAGCATCACTGTCTCGTGGTTTATGCAGCAGTTCAGAGGGCATGCAGCTCTTGCCCTTGAATTTGATGAAGGCAATGCCGCGCGCGAGGAGGGCTTGGACAGCCTAATTTGAGTCCCATGATCCCATCCCATGGTTACAGTTGATCAGGTCCATCGGCAATGGCAGCTGTACAACACGGAGCGCGGGCTGGTGGCAGAGCACGTCGTAGAGCAGGACGCCGTGCCAGAGATCGACCCAGCCCATGGTACCACCTTCACCTCCGAGCGTGATCATGGCGCTTGTAAGATGGCCATTGAGCCAACACGTACGTGTTCCTGGGGATTTTCACGGGGAACTCCCTCTGTGGCGCCTCCACCGTCACCTTCTTGGAGGTCCCGCCGGAGGCATCGGGGTTGAACAAGTGGAGTTTGTACTTGTCGCGCGTGGTTGTGGGTGGGAATCAGCGCGGCGATGGTGTAGTGGTCACCGCGCGGGGAAGGAGGCTGGCCGACCTCATGTTCCTGGAAGAAGAGAGGGTGCTGGTGCGGGAGCAGCGTAAGCAACGGGGGAGTTTGGGGTCGGCCCGGTAGATTAAGTAGTCGGAGCCCTGCAGCGGGAGGAAACGGCCTGGACGCTCGACGGTGACGCGGAGAAGGGAGGAGGTCGTCCATCGTGCAGATGTTGCGAGGGTGCTCGGAGAAGGGAGGAGGTCGTCCATTGTGCAGAGGTTGCGGGGGTGCTCGGAGAAGGCGGTGGAGCATTGCACCAACAGGTTGGAGGGGAGCGGCGGGCGCGCGGGCCAGAAGGACGCCTCGATGGTCTCCTCCTTCTTCGTGCTGCATACGGCGGTGGTGCGTTCCTACGGCTGCCGATGTAGGCATGGGCGTTGAGGAGGACCCAGTCTGGGCGGGAGGGGGCCATGCCGACGCCGACGCTGACCCAGTCTCTCACTCCCTCCCTCCCGCCACATGTGACATTTTCCTCTCCTTTCTCTCCCTGCTTCGCCGCCGCTGCAGTCTCAGTCGCGGCCACAGTGAGAAGATCCCGATCATCGCCGCCGCCCAGTCTGGGCGGGAGGGGATCGGAGGTTGTTCAATAGGATCGTGAATTGTAGGATCGACGTAGAATCTAAGATTCCATCCGATTCTACCAAAAAAATATTTTTGAAAAATCTACTTTGTATTTTAATACTTCTACATTTTTAAAACTATACTTTTAGAACTTTTGTTTACCTGAATGTAGTGCAAAGGAAATGTCATTTGTTATTTATGCGAATTATAATGGACACGAAGAAAAAAAAAGAAAAAAAATTACAATGAAAGGGACATATGCAAATAATTATTTATAATAAATCACAAGAATCTAATAGGACCGTATGAAAATTTTGATCACGATTTTACAAGTTTTTTTTTGTTAGAATCGCAATATAGTTAAGACTCTATTAAAATAAAACTCTACCATAGGATCGGATCAACCCAGTCAATCTAAATATTAGAAACATAAAATCATACGATTAAAATCGACATTCTAACAACCTCGCTCCTCATCCTCCGCTGCGGGCCACGCACCAAGTGGTGGTCACGCGTGTCGTCCTCCATGGCCGGATATGCAACCAGCTGCGATGCCTTTTCTTATTGGGCTGGCGTCCAGCCATATACATGAGAAGTGGTCTTAAAGCTGCTTATCTAGTAGATTTTTTTTCAAATTGCATTTGGCTCTTTAAAAGCCCACATGAGTTGATTGAAATCCAATTTTTGTAACATCTTCGTTAGGGAAATCTTAGAGCCGTTTGATTCATGCTTGGACGCCTTGGATCAACCCTATGATAGTCATCGTTCACACACGTCTACGGTTTGCAACAACTCACTCAAACCTTATTCTGCAGATGTGTTCCGCAAGGAAAAAAAATGGAGGAATAGAAAGAAAGTTGGACAACATAGCTGGAATAAAGCTACTCTTTGCACTAAATTATAAAATTACCAGTTTTTTTGCAATCCCCATTGGTGAATAAGAACAAACAATTACATGTCTTTCTCATATATTTTAGTCGAACAGCGAATTTTGACATCATCTTTTCTGCTTGCTATATATACCCAAAAGGAGTCCTTTTTTTCTTCTTCTTCTAAGACGCATAAAAGGAGAACTCGGATGTGCCTGCGAGCACGTCCAAGGGTAGAATACATCCATCGAGATAGGGGCGAGGCGGCCCTTGGGCCTTTACGACAATGGCCCAAGGCCCGGATCAAAATCTTATATAATTTTTTTTTTGGTAAAATACGATTTTGGACCCAGAACAGCTGGGCCGGTCTGAGGTTTGGCCCGTAGCCAGCTCCGCTCCTGCATCAAGATATTGTCATGAATGACGCAAAGTCATGGAAAAAAAACTTCTTTCTTATAATTTTTCTTTTCTCCGTTCATGTGAGCGCCAGATGAGTCCACAAATGGCAGAAAGCAAGCAAGACAAGTAGCTGTAAGCATCACACTTTCATCGTTATTCTTGGTCCAATGTGATGGTGCCCACGAGGGATCCCTGTATCTCCCATGTGAAGAAGATTCGCCCGACTATTCGCCCAAACATTTCTCTCCACAAACCAATATTCTGTGCATCCAGATTACTGTTCTATTGATGGACCCATTCAAGAACATTTTAGGTTCCTTTTTGTGAAGAATATTTTAGGCTTCTGTTACTAGTATGTCCTAGAAATAGAGGAGATCTGGCTGTTAGATGAATTCTGCACCGAGTCCATGTAAGAATTCATCCCAAACTGGGAATGTTTTCGACTAAAAATTTCCAAAATGGCCCAACACCGCAGCATGCCCTGGCTTCAGAGAGAGAAAAGAACCAGAGAAAATACAATACTTTCAGAAGTGGGGGAGAATATTGGCAAAGAAAAAGATAGAGAGGAAAGTCTTTTTTTATGTATAAAAAAAAGAAAGATGGAGGAAAAAAGGACTCATATACAGCTTCTACAAGTTTGGTTGGTCTTCAATTTTCATACTTTCTAGTACAAAAATCATTTTCAAGTTAGGCCAGACACGAGAGACTTCCAAAGTTAGGCGCTGCTTGTTTTGCTCTCCAGGAATCAAGATATAATAACAACTCCTTAAAAGATTCACTACTTTGTTAGGCAAACTTGCAAGTTTTTTGGCTTTAATTTCATGATGGTGATGACTAAGGAGTAAGTAAGGACGTACTGGCCATTCCTCATTGGACATATGAATTCACTTTATTCACACCCCCAATCTATTCTGCCATTGCTGTACTGCTATTGTTTAATAAACAAGCAACCAATTTAAGAAGAGAATCGAGTCCGAGTCTATACATCCAACGCATTCCAGATCAGGACCTAAAGTCCAAATAGAACAACAAACAAAATATAGACAAGCAAAGGAGCAGCTGGGACGGTACCACGTTCCTTCACTTACACAAGGGCATTGGTCCGATCCTCTTGGATCTAGGTCCAATCTCCTGTCCTAGAAGAACAAATGGCCCTCGGTCGCCCACCCTTTCCGCAACCTACAAAACCCTAAAGTATGAGAGGAAAGGTGCAAAATCATTGGTCTCCCGCCTCCGATTCCTTTCGAGTTCCGATCTCACATCCACAATAATAAATGGTTCACCGCCACCACCTCTCCCCTACTTACAAAACCCTAACCCGCAATAGGACATGTGCAAAACAATTGGATCCAATCCAATGGTTCTCATCATCTAGACAATCCTATAAATTTCCTCTCGAGCCCCAAGCCCCTGCTCCAGATAAACAATTTGTCTGCCGTCGCCCAACCTTCCCCTACCTACAAAACCCTAACATATAATTGCTAACATCTATACCCTTAGTGCTATATATAAAAAAACCATGCCTCTACCTTCACCCTCCTGTACAAAATGCTACCGCTGTCACCCCTTCTACATCTCATCGTTGGTCTCCTAATCTCCCTTTTGCTCGGATCTAGGGTTGGGAGGGGGGGGGGACTCAACGTGGTGTCACTATTGCCCCCTTCACTACTTATCATAGGAAACCTAGTTGTCTAGATCTAAGGCTAAAGAGGTCAATGAACCCTGAACAACACTTGATGCATCTAGTTATGTACATCACCATCGCCATTGTCGCTGCCTTCTACCTCCGTAGCTACCTCTACCCATCAACATAGGTAAATGCTAGATCCCATTTTTCTTCTTTCTAGTAAACAAAAACCAAAGAATGTAATCATGCTAGTGATTTTCCCCCTCAACTATGCGTTGCTACTATTGTGCATCACACTTCTCATCGCCGGTGACCTTATCGTCGAGATCTAGGGTTAGAGGGGTTGATGAAACTCGAAGAGCACTTGATGTATCTAATCATTGACATCGCGACTGCTGCCCAACGACATAGCCAATAATACGGTGGCACGGGTAAACACCATGTCTTAATTTCTATCATTTCTAGTAAACAAAAACCAAATAAAACAATAAAAAAAATGAGAGAAGAGAAGATCAATCCTTTCCGCCCACCATAGAAAGAAGAATTAGAAAAGACGGGTAGCAAAACAACCAAAATCTTAAAAATAGAAAGTCGCATCCTTTTCTTGAAGTCCAGAGGCGGCTGCTGCAAAACTTTCCCTCTGGTTCTTAGGGCAGGAGTTTTTGGCTGGTTTGGCATGTTTTTTATCCGTAATAGCAAAAGTAGCCAACGCTCGCACGCAATTATAAAAATGGCATCGATGCAGGCTAGGCAGGACCTATAGCCCTCCCGGACCACGACAGGAATAGAACAATGCGGTGGGAGGGGAGTTTATGGCTGATTTGTCATATTTTTTATTTGTAATAGAAAAGATAGCTCCACTTGCACGTAATCGTAAAAATAGCACCGTGATAGGCTAGTAAGCCACCTACAATGCTCCTACTCCTGGACCTCGTCATGTCTCCTGCCGCATCCCACCTTCCCGCCATATTACTGGACCGTATCATGTCTCTTGCTGCGGTACCAGACCACAACAGCTGCGCTCCCACGTTTCTACCGCGGTACTACTATAGCGGTAGCAACCACTTGTGTGATTATTTACTTAGCATGCTACGGTGCTATGCTATTTTTGTAATTGTATATGAGCAAAAGTATTTTACCATTACGAATGAAAAAACGTGCCACATAAGTAGTAAACTCCTCGGGGGCACACGCTTTTCCTGCGGGGCGACGGGCCCACCTCCCCGCCCTAATATGCTCTCCCGAGTCCCGAATCCCCACTCCTCAACTATAAAACGCCATCTCCTTCCATCCCACCACCACCACCCAAGCGAGCAGTCGCCGTAGCTGCCACGCCTCCTACCCCCCCACCTCTCCTCCCATATGTATTATCCCAGCCCAAGCGAGCAAGCGTACGAGATGGCTCTGCACGCGTCTCCTCCCCGCCGCCGCCGCCTCGGGCTCGCTTGGTGCAGATCGGGACCCGCCACCCGCGCCGTCGGGCTGGATCCCGCCTTGCACCAAGTGAATCGGAGCCGGCGCAGCGACTGCCGCCGCCGTGTGTACGGATGCCGCCGCTTGCTATTAATGCCTTGAATTAATCGTCTGTTGCTTTTGCTTGCTTGGCGTCGTTGGATTAGGCTGGGGCTGGTGATTAAATAATTCTTTGCGATTTTTTTCTTCTTCTGAATTGCTACGATGTTGCTGTAGGTTCGTAGGCGGCGTGTGGATCTTTGCGTAGGTTTAGAATTTTAGATCTAGATCTGGTGCCTAGTTTTGTTGGCTGTTTGCTCTGACGGATTGGATGCTGTGCTTCTAATGATCTAATCAAGCAAGATCTATCCTTTTGTTAGGATACATGCCGGCTGCTTAATAAGGCAATTTTACCCAAAAGTTTGCCCCTTTTGTGATAGTATATGGTATCAGGGGAGGCCAGGATGCTGTGGGATATGTAGAATTAGTTTGTCATGATGCGAATCTGGTTTTGGATCATAGGCAGGTCATGTGTTGATGCATTCTAAGGTTTGATTGAACTGTGTGAAACATTTATTGATCTAGCTGTTATCAAACTGCTATTAGTAGTAGGGGTATATCAGCTCCGTAAGGTACTAGGAAAATATGACTTATGGTGAAATTATTTTGGGAGGATCTATAACCTGCAGGTGCATGTTAAATGCTTGCATATGCTTTATTTAGCACATTTTCTGTAGTCTATTGGATGGTCTTCAGGACATATGCTAATTCTAGAAATTTTGAAACCGATCAGGTGCGACCTAGTTCTGTTCTTTTGTCAAAATTTCACCGGTTGATTCTAAGATGTATCTTCTTTGTTAGAGGTCATGTTCGCGTGGGATCACTGTAAGGTCTGTTTTGGGGTAACTTAGGCATCTGCTTATCACAAAATAAACATAAGTTAGAGTCAAACAGGATACTGGTTTGAGCCTTCAGGTTTGCTTTTTCAAAAGCTTCTTAACCTTTTTCCGCAAGAATGGAACCTGATAGACAGGTGGTAATTTGGGATGTGCAAAAATGTTATCAAACTGCTATTAGTAGTAGGGGTATATCAGCTCCGTAAGGTACTAGGAAAATATGACTTATGGTGAAATTATTTTGGGAGGATCTATAACCTGCAGGTGCATGTTAAATGCTTGCATATGCTTTATTTAGCACATTTTCTGTAGTCTGTTGGATGGTCTTCAGGACATATGCTAATTCTAGAAATTTTGAAACCGATCAGGTGCGACCTAGTTCTGTTCTTTTGTCAAAATTTCACCGGTTGATTCTAAGATGTATCTTCTTTGTTAGAGGTCATGTTCGCGTGGGATCACTGTAAGGTCTGTTTTGGGGTAACTTAGGCATCTGCTTATCACAAAATAAACATAAGTTAGGGTCAAACAGGGTACTGGTTTGAGCCTTCAGGTTTGCTTTTTCAAAAGCTTCTTAACCTTTTTCCGCAAGAATGGAACCTGATAGACAGGTGGTAATTTGGGATGTGCAAAAAGATCAAAGTTCACAACCAACTTTTAGGTTGGCTCGAATTTTTTAAGGTTTAAGCCAAAAAGGAGGCATGGAGCTTATCTCAATCCGAGCTGTGATAGGAAAAAGCTGTGACGAGTGGTTTCATTGTTTCTTTCTAAAAGAGGGGTGGGAAGGTGTCAAAGATTTTAACCTTTTTTCTGTTGCTTCCTGGATGTTTCATTACCAACTAATGTTATCGCAAACTTGTTTGATACCTTTGGTGGTACCATATAGTATTTGCAATCTTTACACTTGTAAAATTATTGACTTCTGAGCGAATAAATTGTGTTGATGGTGTAAGACCATATGGTTCACCAAATTAGCTAGGTTCTACCAAGGCTTGCTCTAAAAGAATTTTCCACCCTAAACTGGGAATAGGTTTGATAAGTATAAACTTATAAGCTAGTTTTACACAAACAGCTACGTGGTTTATCTAGTGAGTTATAGCTAAGTGGATTGACGGTGCTATAAAGCTGAGTAATTCAACTTATAGTGTAATCATAAGTTAGTCGAAATTCAAAGTGTCAAACATACCCTTCCTTGGTATGCCAAGTTCAGTTTATAGGTTTAATTATTTTGAGGCTTGTCAACATTTTTTTTCCATGAGTTGATTTGACAGTTAATGAGATTAGATTTAATGCATTAGAAAAGCGACCAAATTTTGCTCTTGAAAAATATACAAGTTTTTAGTGGAGAACATTTTCAAAGCATCTAGGGTGAGCTTTGAACCAATGGGATTGTTTGATGCTTTATGGTTTTGTATCCATTTAGTATGTGTACAATGCGAGTTTTTTTTTCCTGGATGGATGCAAGTTGCGTTGCCTGTAATAGTAATTCTAGTACAAATCATTGATAAACAAACAAATGCTTAGCTTTAGTTGAGCTGTAGGATCATTGATTTGTCTAGTTTTGTAGGTAGCTCGCTGCTCGATAGCTCTACCTTTTCCCATAAACTAATAGTGATATTAAGAAACTTTTGTTGTTATCTACAGAATGACTTTACATGTATGCCAGATTTCATATGTGATGTGACATTATCTGGAATCATTTTGGATGAACTGTTAAGTCCCGGAAATTTTGTTACTTGCATGTGCATCTTTTACTCAGCACCATAGCTGCATGCTTAAAATCTAAGCTATGACGGCAACACATGAGATTTCAAGTGTAGGATCAGGATCATTACCAATACTGAAGTACTATTTATGTTAAAACTATCCATGTTTGTCGTAACATACTGGACTCTTTTTTTTTGGGCAAAACGTAACATTTTCACACACAAGGCACTTTTTTCATTGTACAATATGCAGTTTTCAAACATTGCATTCACTGTTGCCATGATTTGACGCAAATTATACTTGACGATTTGATTGTACAATACGCAAAGTTTCCAAGCATCGCATTCACCGTTACCATGATTTGATATTATACTTGGTAACTCATAGAGCCAAAGTGGGTATTAGGTTACCTCTTCAACCCCCAAAAAAAAACTGGTCATTAGGTGTCTAGGAATATATGGCTGCTCAGGGATCAAGATTCTTTTTCTATCAGAAAGAGAGAAGAGACAAAGTAGCTGATTGGCACTAGCTGGTCGTCCATGGCTAGCATTTGAACTTTCTCCAGGAAAAGTGGATTCCCTACATTTTGAGCTTGAGCTTATCAGTTAGGTGTAATTTTTAGTGGTTAGAATATTCTGCCAAAGCACAACCTTCAGGAGAACATGTTCCGAAAAGCTGTCAAGGAATATAAATATCTGATGCGCCTAGATAGACTTGAATGAATGAGCAGAGCGTGATGGAATTCCAGCATTGAGTGGATGCACTAAGGTGTAGTTGGTGGTAAAGATTTTGTTTCATCTTATGTGTTCTAGCATGGCCACGGTAAAAGATTTTGTTTCATCCTTATATGATCTAACATGGTGGTGATAAAGATTTTGTGGGAACTGGGAACACATATCATAGTGTTTCTTCTGTCCAACCATCATGAAGTATCATTTCCATATGGTATTGTTCTTCAGAAGTAGAAGAGGAAAAACCAACATGCTGTCCCATCTTGCACCATCATATATGACTTGTATCTGTTTCATGTGGCACTGGGCACATGTTTGGTACAGCTTCAGCAATGGATCAGCGGGAATATGAATCTCGCAGTCGCAGCCTGTCGATCTGTGGTTACAGTTGAATTCTGGAGTAGTCCAAGATCACAGATCTGTTGGGGAATGCGTGACGAAAACACGGTACTTGGGCAATTTGTATTCATCGAAGATGAAACATTGTGGGCACCTGTGATCAGTTTGATTTAGCTGGTGTCGTTTGCGTTGTTCCAGCCAGGCCTCCAGCACATGAGAAGTCTGAAGCTGCTGCTGCTCGTCAGGCATGGTCCCTTTGATGCTGCCGCACCATTCAATTCATTCCAGCGCTGTAAATTCTCTGGTGATTTGGGAATCGCCTCCAAGATGGGTTCTCCTCTGGGAAATTATCTTGATACTGTGGTGAGCAGTTTTCACCGTCTCCTACTCCTTGTGCGCATATGTTGGGTAAAGTTCTGTAGTTTTCATGTCTCAAATGATTGTCTAGGTTGCTATTGTAGTTTAAGAATGGTTATTTTCCCGGTGTATACTTGTAATTCCGAGAAATGGCATGGCATAACTTTTACCTATGCTCACTTTCAGTCATAACTCGAGTGTACAAATCTCTTGCACTAGCCATTGTTATCATTTGCACTTGTTTTTCTGGTACAAATCTGTAGGATTCTACGCCATTACTACTCTTAAATCCTGAGAGAAAGGAAGGCTTCCCGCGCCATCTACATCACCCGCGAAACATCTACATCACCCGCGAAATGGAAGCTGTCGGATCGCGAAGTGCTTGCCTCCGGCCCGCCGGATTGGAGCTGGTGCGCTTGCTGGGAAGGGAGGCCATCCGGGCGCGGGGCGATCGCCATCGGACTAACGGTGTCGCGTGCGACCGCATGAGCCTGAGCCTCCGAATCCTGCTCCGTCTCTCTCATCCCGTCTCCTTGCCTTCTCAAAATCCCGCGCCGCTGCCCCTCACCTCGCTCCTTTTCCCTTTCCCCTCCGCCTCTGTCCCCCTTCCTCTCCCTTCTCCGCCGCCCTACTCCACCAGTGCAGTCGCCCCCTCGATCTCTCTCCCTGACCGCCCCCTCGATCTCTCTCCAGGCCGCCACCTCGGCGCCTCTCCTCCTGTCCATCCCCTCTTCTTTTACCCTTTGTCGCCCCTCTCCGCCAGCGTCACCGCTCCGTCCCTCTTCCTCCCCCGCTGCCCCATCGATCTCCATCCCCGTCCGCCATGACCCCTCCTCCCCGACTATGTTAGCGCCCCATCCTCCCAGATTGCGTCGACGTGTTGTCCTCCTTGGGTGCGCCGTGTCGACGAGTTAGCCTCCCTGCCCCCTCACCCTCTCCACTTCATCCCAGTCTGACATTCATTTACTGCGTCCCCCTACCCTCCTCGCCCATCTCCACCAGCGCCGCCGCTCCGTCCCTTTTCCTCCCTCGCTGCCCCCATCGATCTCCATCCTTGTCTGCCGCGTCCCCTCCTCCCCAACTACGTCGACGCCCCGTCCTCCCCGATTGCGTTGGCACATCGTCCTCCCCGGGTGCGCCACACCGACGCATTAGCCTCCCTGCCCCCTCACCCTCTCCGCTTCATCCCAGTCTGACATTCGTTTACTGTGCCCCCCACCCTCCTCGCCGACCCAGACCTCGACATCGTCTGCCGCGCCAGGGCGAAATCACCGGTTGATCACCACCTCCCTCCACCCCCTTCTCACAGTTCATGTAACTAGAATTCCTTTTGTTTGGTTTGGTTTGATTGGCTTGGTGATGCGGAATATTCAGTTACAAAGCGAGCAACTTGAATACTAGCCGATTGGGAATTTGGTCTGGTGTTTCAGTAAGTGATGTGAGATTTGCTTTAGTTTAGTGATGTGAGATTTGCTTGAGTTTAGGTGCCTCTAATTGTTCTAAGCAAGTTCTCCGAGAACACATGTTTCTGTTTGCATTTGTGATGCTGTTCCAATCGATGGTGGTGGTGTGTCTGAATTCATAGGCCCCCTTTTTTTTTTTTTTTTTGCATCAGACTGCTTTTCGATCTGGTCACCTTTTCTAGAATTAATTGATACATATTTGGAGCGAGGGGGCTAACATAGAAACGTGAACACACAGCAGTCGCTGCTAATGCTACAGAAGACTATCGTTTATCAACAATTCGACATTGTCTGTCAGATAGTTGACAGGTTGAAATGTTTGGGAATTCAGGATTCTGCTTTTGTGATGTAGTTGCCTGCAAATCCTGCCCATGACCATAAACTGCAGCTTACACTTTTCTGCATTTAGCGTTTCTGTATAGTAGTGTTATTGTGTATTGAAATGTGGCAATATATCTTTATGCACATGAGGTAATTGGTGAACATATAGACATACGCAATCTGGTCTATCCGATCTAAAACCGATGAATGAGATAAATATCCGATCTAAAACCGACGAATGAGATAAAAAAACGGTGGAACTCCCCAACCCACTTATGCCATCTTACATTTTGCCCCCTGCCTTAATTCCCTCTTCTCTCATTTGGCCCCTGCACCCTCATCGTCTAGCCAGCCTGAGCGCCCCCGCGCCGAGCCATGTGCCGCGCCCCTGTGCCACCCCCTATGCTACGACCCTCCCTAGTCGACGCCCCCCTTTGCCCTTGCGCACACCTTCTGCAGATCACGAGAGGTGGGGGATGGGGAGGCAAAGGAGAGGAGCTTGCGGGTGCGGAGAAGCAGTCGACGAAGTCGTGGACGATATCGGTGGCTGATGAGCAGCAGCACGTGGTCGCGGAGATAATGCAGGGGATACAGATGCGGCGCAGGAGAGCGGTGGTGCGGCATAGTGGCTCCCAAGCTCTAGCACGGGGTCGGGGAGGAATGGAAGGGTTAGGGGATGGTGGTTGGTGGAGGAGGAGGCATGATGAGGAGGAGGAGAGCGGGGGGCAAATGAGAAAAGAGAGAATCAGAGTAGGGAGCAAAATGTAAGATAGCATAAGTGGGTTGGGGAGTTCCGCCGCTTTCGATCTCATTCGTCCGTTTTGGATTGGATGGACCAAATTGCGTATGCCCATATGTTCACCAATTACCTTACGTGCAAGAGATATGTTGCCTCGAAATGTGGCACAATACAATATCAAAAATTTCATGATAAAGCACTAATTTTCTAGGTACTGTGTGCCTAAGCATTGTTCTATTTAGGCTACTGAAATCTGTTATGTGCCCTTTCAGGTACAAGTTTCGTGCAAACAGCTGAACTGTACACTGTAGTACTACTAAGTTCCTACACTTATTATCTGGAATTTTCTGCATTATTTATACAGATCCTAGGAGATGGCAGTCGCTGCAATTTCTACTCTATCCCTCAGTTCAGCTCCTCTGAACAACCACTGCAGAGCATTTCGGTGGTTGAAACTACCATCTCCACCAAGGATCTGCTTTCTTGGCCAAGCAAGCAGCTCCAATTCCCATTGGCATTCAGTCAAGCTGAGACCAAGGGGGCCAAGGCTGTGCGTCGGAAACTAGGTGGTTGCGTAGGCCGACAACTACAAAGTGGCCATCCTTGGGGCGGCAAACGGCTCTGCCACGTTGTCTTTGCCGTAAAAATGCTTTTTATAGATTGGCCAGATGACTGATTTTGTTTTTTTTTTTGTAATGAATTCAAGTGCAATTTTCGGTGATTGTTGATTGTAAATTCCAGTGTCAGATATATTGAATGCGGATACAGATTTCAGTGATTGCTGTATGCTTTCCGGTGTCAGATAAATTGAATTCATGTTATGCTGCCAACAAAATAGTACTCCGCCTCCCGCGCCATCTGCGTCAGCAAGAAAAGAACAGCCGTCGGATGCTGGTCGTCTCGGGGCTGCTCGATCGCCTACGCTCGTGCGCGTGGCGTCTCCGCCGTCGAATCGTACCTGGCCGCTTTCGGACTGTCGGATCGTATCTCCAATCCGAACGATGCAGAGAGAGAGAGAGCGTGTGCGCAAAGGGGGGAGCAGGGGGAGGTGACCACGGTGGGCTCGACGCCGGTGAAGGGAAGGATGGTGGCCACAGTGAGGGGGAAAAATGGGAACG
Source organism: Hsuehochloa calcarea (assembly GCA_036346395.1). Taxonomy (NCBI): domain Eukaryota; kingdom Viridiplantae; phylum Streptophyta; class Magnoliopsida; order Poales; family Poaceae; genus Hsuehochloa; species Hsuehochloa calcarea. The sequence continues at coordinate 3,014,169 of CM070596.1, read as the reverse complement.
GTCAGGTGAGGCGATCTCGTTGATGGTGGTGTCGCGGTCGGGCATTCGCTAGGGTGGGATGGCGGCGGCAGTAGGCGGTCGGACGCGGGGAGAAGGTGGTGGCGGCGCCGCCGGAGGGGAAGAGGGGGAAGGACAGGGGGAGCACGGGGCAGCAGGGTGGTCAGAGGGACTCACCCGAGCCGAGGATGAGGCGGGGGACGACCGGTGAGGGCTGGCGGCGAGGGCAGGGCGGCGTGGATGGCTCGCCTACTCACGGGTGAAAAGGATGATATTCTGGGCAGCGATATGACACGGAAGGGGTGGGGATAATGTTCATTGGATTTGCAGGAACATGAAGGCGACGCATTCGTCCGAAATCCTTCACAACTCCTTTTTTTCTTTTCTTAAACATCTTCTTCAGTGCGCGCTTCCAGCCACCTCGCGACGGCTCGCCTCTGGGCTCCTCCGCGTGATTGGCGTGGGCTGCCTTCTAGTATTCCTTTAAGATTAGGCTTTTAACCTACCAAGGAAGGACAAGTTGCAGAGAACTCTTAAGCAACGATATAGGCTATTTTTTTTCCGGCTGAATTCGTGGAAGTTTGTAATGAAATGGTCCGTTCTCTTCAAATAAAAACTCCACACTCTGATGGAACCGCTGAAAATCAGACACTGCGTCTTCAGTTTAATTTTTTTTCTCTTCGAATAAAAGTTTCAGCTCCGGTTTAAGCAAGATTGATTCAGCGGCTTCAACCTGCAGGGCCTCTGCGTCGTCATCCTCTCTCTCGATTCTTCGTTTGCTTTCCCCCCTTACTTCCAACACCAGTGGGCGAGGCGTGACTTCTCTACTTCCGTCTTCCCCCTCCCCCTCCCTCGCTCCCGCTTCCCCCTCCTCCTCCCCCCGGCTTCCGCCACCAGCGGGCGCGGCCTCCATCTCCTCCCCACCCAGCCCCTCCCAGGTGCGCTCTCCCTCCCTGGCCCCCCATCTCCTCACCTTCCCCTCCCCGGCGGCCCGGCTTCCCTCTTCCTTCTTCACCGCTACTATCCGCATTCTTCTTCCTCTCCACAAACACCTCCCCTTCCCCACCCCGCTTCCAACACCGGCGGGCGGCGGTGCTCTCGCCAAGCCGCCCCCTCTTCCCCACCGTGGCCGCCTCCCCTCCTTCTTCGCCGCCCTCATCTCCTTCTTCCCCACGGGCGCCCCCCTTCTTCCTTTTTACACGAGCTCTGGACGCCCCTTCTCCCTTGCCCCCTCTTCGTCCGTCCGATGCTGCCTCGGGTATCGCTGCGCCGGTCGATCGGTTGGGCGGTGCCTTCTAACGTTTCTCTTCGCTTCGCGGCGCAGGCAGCAGGCAGGCAAGGCAAGGAGAGAGTTTGCGACAAAAGCCAAGAAAACCACGGAGAGCCACCACCACCGCCCATGGCAGCCGAGCCGCCCGTCCGAGCTGCCGCGCCGGCGCACCGGTCGGCCGTCTCCAACGCGTCCGCCGCCTCCTCGGCCACCGCCCCGTCCTCGCGCCGTCGTCGCCAGCGCCCGCGCAGGCCGCGCCTCTCGGTAGTCGCCATGGCCGGCAACGTTGCGTGAGCCACGGTTTGACGTTCCTTTTGGGTTCGTTCGTTTTCTGGACGTGCCGTCGCTGACGTTCCTTTTGGGTTCGTTCGTTTTCTGGGCTGTACAAAGACCGGGCTGGAAGCAGTGCATACACGAGTGAGGGCATTCCATCTGACCGTTCATCTCGCATCGGATGGTTCAGGCGCGTTCCTTGGTTCCTCCTACTCACCCGACCGTAGGGCGTAGGCCACGCGGACGCGGCTTCGTGGCGGCGCGCTCCCGTCCCGTATCCTGCCCGCATGTCTCGCGCTCGGTCGGGACCAGTCGAAGCTTCCGACCAGAGCAGGCCGCAACCGCCTCCGACGATTGCCGGAGATGCGGTCGGAGGGCGACGGTGGGTGGGAGTTTCGATCGGAGGAGACGGAACGCCGCTCGATCGCGGCCTGCGCCGCCGCCGCCGATTCGTGCTACGGGGGAGCACCAGCCCTAACCCTAGGTACGTGCTGATCAGCGGAGCGAGCGATCTGTTCCGCGTCAGCTTTTTACGTGCTCGCGTCTCCGTGGTAGCCGTTGTGATGATTTGATGCGTGTTTGGTGGTGCGCCTTAGCCTTATCCAAACATTAAAACACAAGTTCAAAGACTAGCATCCTCCATTCACATCTACCATCTAATATCCACCACCCAAACAGGACCTTATGGTTTCAGATAATCATTGGAAAAATTCAAATTTTGAAATAAACCAAGGAAGCTTAAAGAAAATATCACAGTTAGAATAGTTTGGAAGTATTAGCTTTTTTGTGACCCAGTGCAACAAGTAATGACCTAATGAGTTATGAGCTCACAAACAAAAATCATGAAGCCAAACAAGAAGGACAAATGCAACTAGTTCGGATCATTGATTTTGTAAAAGATATCCTGGTTCCAACGCATTTGTTTGCCCGAAACACTCCTCCCATTGCTGGACAAAGTGTTCTAGGCGGGGGCTACATATAGCAACATAAAAAAGGAATTCAACTTACAAAAATATTTTAAATTGCAAAAGCGGGTCAATTTCCAACAAGCAATTACCATTATCACACACCAAGTCCTTTTATTATCTCATACAATTAAAAAAAGTGTATCATTACAATATCAATTTTGAACACTTGAGCTCAGAGCATTTGAAGGAGTGGCAGGAGCACTAGCTTCGATATTTTTATAATCTCCGCCACCACTGGTGTAATCCTGGCTTTAGCCGCAATACCTGCTTCTTTTGTCTTGAACTTGGGCGTAGGGACAAGCTTCTGAAGTTCAACAGAGTCCCTATAAAGGAGATCAATCTTCAACAAGACTCGGTTCAAGGCTTGACCCATTGCTCTCCTTAAAGATTGATAGATAGTAGTCTTCATAATAGGTATGTGTTTTTGAATGTATACAATTTGAGTATAGATATCATTCCTAAGTTCATCAAAAGTCATTTTGGTTGCGAGGAGTTATCGTAGCCTTCAGATGCTCTGCGATTTCTCGTAGAGAAGCCGAAATTTGAGAAAAGCTATTTTCTGTGACCGAAATGATTTCCTTGCCGGCTTTCATCAAGGTATCCACCTTCTTTTCAAGTTCTTGCACAGCAGTGCGACTTCGTGTTTTCACTTCCTTCAAGTCTTGAATCTGAATATCCTTGTTAGAAGAGATCTTCTAAAGATCCGCTTTTGCCTTTTCTAGTTCTAAGAAAGAACGAAAAAAGAAAATAGAATTCACGCATTGCAAATAGTGACAAGGTAAAATGCTTTGTAAAAATAAAAAAGAAGTTCTTTACTTTTCTTCTCCTTAAGAAGCACCTTGTTTTATTCAAATAGGTTGTGGCTCTCTTCTGATTGCCTGCTTAGGATCTATTGTAACTTTTCATTCTTCTGAGTTAAGAGGCAAATCTCTTTTGTTTTCTCTGTTATGGCCACCGCGCTCATCTCATATCTTTTCTCTGCCTCAGACAATTTTAATCTGAGAGCGTGAAGTACAGAATCAACATTTTGTTTTTTGGCTTTCGCCAGTAAACACTTCCTATAGTGTAAATAAAAGCTTAAGTTAATTATTTAATAGAAATCTTATGATTAAATAATGACTTTATGTACTTTCCAACACCTTTTGACAGACGTCATGAGATCTTAGAGGTCCTTCTTTTCGGTTATGGAAGGATAACTCTTGAGAAGAACTCCATTCTTGGATTGATCCTATTGAACCAAACGAAAAACTCCTCCGTTGGATCAGATTCAGATATCTTGCGACTTCTAAGACATTCTATGGGTCGATCTATCTTGGTATATTCAAAATAAAATTACCAAGTTAAAAACTACGGGATATGATCATCTTCATCTTGAGTTTCAATGGTCTCATGGACTACCTCCTCTAATCATGTGGTCTCATGGACCACCTCTTATGTCCGATCCTCTTAGGAGGTCCTTTTGTTTGGACCTTCGTGCCTGTGGTATCTCCTGGGATGTCCCAATAGCCATAATTAGGACATCCTGAACCACTTTCTCAGTGGTCCTAGGAGGTATTTTTATTTGCAGAATCTCTTCTGCCGGAGATTCTTCCATTGACGGTACAATGGGTGGTGAGGTTTGTTCTTGAGCTGTTAGTTGTCCCCTTTTCGGGTCCAATAGCAAAGAAAAACTAAAATAAAATAGAATATTGGTCATTATGAGACAAAAATATATAGTTATTATCGAAGAACTTACTCGATCTCAAAGCCACTTTCGTTAAAGAGCGCCATAAAGTCCTCATTAACAGTGAAAGTTGGTTGTTCCACCGGCTCTAACAAAGAAGGAACCAAGGCCAAGGAGATCCTTGCACTACAACAAAACCAATCTATTGTAACACACACTTTGCAACACATATAGCATATGTTGCAGGAAAACTTAACTACAACACATATTCTTATGTTGCTACGACCCAAGTGTAGAAAGTTCCAAACATACTCAGCCCCTAGTATGTTACCACACTTTTTAGTGTAAGTTACAACACTTAATAGACGTGTTGCTAGGTCAATGAATAAATTTTATAACTCATTTAATTACCACCTAATGTTACAATACTAATAAAAATAAATTGGTAATAATAGTAGTAGAAACGATGGGCTAAGATACTTCGTTGTTCTAATTGTACTAATCTCTTTATTTGTTTTTATAAGAAAGGAATATGCATGCCATCATAATGTGGTTGTCAATTATCTCACCATGGCGAGGTATCCAATGTAGAGTGACTATATAATCTATTATATTGGAAGATGCATTGATTTTTACAATATTACATGTAAACTAGTTCAAGATCAACGACATCTAACAAACAATAGTTCAATATTGAATAAGCATATTTGGTTGGCTTATGTACCAACATCTAACAAACAATAGTTCAATATTGAATAAGCATATTTGGTTGGCTTATGTACCACACTATTTTTTATGTTGTGTATTTCAATTTATTAATTATTATTAATAATATACTATTATTTTTAAAATTGTGAAATAAAATAAACGACTAAAAACTATTTTTTTTGCAGATGGAATGCTCGAACACAGGACCTGAGCATTCACATCCGACCACACAACCAAACAAGCAACTCTTCTTTCATCCCGGATGTAAGACATCATTTCTTCTTATCTTCTTAACTAGAGCGGACGCTCTAGTTCCTCGCCGCTGGTGCCGAGGCCATGGTCTTGGAGGCCTTCCTCCCTGGAGCCGATGGCGGCGAGCGCAGGGTTGTGTCCACTCGAGTGGTGAGCGCTTCGGGTTCCACTTCCACCTACCCACTATCTTTTGTTTGCTCTGGTACTATAGAGCAATGCGTTTATTATTTCCTGAAGCGCTTTGAAAACTCTCCTAAAAGTTTATTCGTACCGAAGCAAAATTAGAGTAATGCTAATGCATGATATTGCGCCTTCGTCTGTTAAGCTCTGCAGCGTTAATTGTGTCAATTAGGATTGATCATTTTTGTTATGCCGTGCTTACTAATGGAAACATTTGTTCGAATCTAGGCATTTTAGTCCCGACATTATAGGAAGCATGCTTCTTATGAACCAATACAGGGTGTAACAGTTGGAGAAGCAAAGTTCATCATGTAGATTCCTCTTGGCAGTAGTGTTTGATATTATTTAGACCAAGTGGATTGGTGATCCGGTGCGATTCGGGAAGCCATTTATGATGCAATAAAGGTGCTTGTAGTTCAACCATGAATCGGTCTTTGCCCCCCTTTTATTATATTGTATGATGTATCCAAGATTAAGAAGGAACTTATTCGATTGTTTTGTATATGTGAAACATGGAAAGATTCTCGAATTTTGGTTTGATTTTCTATCATCGTCGGTTCATGAGGAAGTTTTTGGCATTTTTTTTGTAGATTTTGCAAGCCAAGGAAGTTAAAGAGAAGGCCAGTAAGATAAAGAAAGACTTTGGCGCTGATTTTTTTCTCTGAAAATGAACTTGATTCAGATAGTATTTTGGCAAGGGCCTTTAAGCAAGTTGTAATGGAGTAGCTCTCAAACTTTCGACTCGATGATTTCTCTCAAGGTCCAGAGAGAGACTTCCAAGATTTTACCAAATCCCGAAAGGTCTACATCAGTAAAGTTTGGGACTTGACACACACACACACACACACACACACACACACTTCTTGCTAATTCGTGGATGCATACCAGGTGCCCGTGGATTTTAGTATCAGTTCATTAGATGAAAAACTTCTTTCTGCTCTTGCAGAAGCCATTTTCTCTTGTGTCGTTGAGGATGCTGGAAAGAATTACCTCGGGGGGCACAGGCGGTTTGTTTCAGAACCTGAAACCAAACTCCTCATTTGATTCCTCTGTTTGTATACACATAATTTCCTTTGTTGCAAATGGGTATTGAATTCAATTTTGATAAGTTTATATCATGTGATATTTCACCATTGGAAAATTAGATTTTATAAACAAAATCATTTTCCTGTTGCAGAGGGCTATTGAAGGTGCAGATTTTATAGAGACTGACATCGTTGCTAGCAAAGATGGGACCTTGATCTACTTTCATGATGTAACACTTGGTGATACAACTGATGTTCCAGCCGTAAGGAGTTTACTAATCGAAGAAGAACCTACGAGGTGGAATGGTTTAATGTTACTGGCTGGTTTGTAGGTTTGCATAATACAGCTAACCTTGATATCTTCACTCCATGCTCCACCCATGTACCAGTACCAGTGGACAAACTGTAGCAAGTCCACGAGGTAGCAAATGATCAAGCTAGAATGCTCTTTGATAAGTAGCACTTTGGTAAACACTATGCTGCTCAGTTAATCCTCAAGCTTGACGATGAGATTAAAAGGTTAGATTAACGATCTTTGGTAGGTCCGTAGGAACCATTATCTTGGTTGTGTGTTCCTTTACCATTCATGGGTTGTTATCACCATAATTCTGAACCATTATAGATGAGTTTTATCTATTGAACTCTTGCTTTCCTGAGTGAAATAGTATGCTTGTAGTTACAAGATAGTACTTTCGAGTCTGCCAACAGATTTCCAAACAAAGAGTCTGTGGCACATACTACTTTCTTGAGTAGTAATCCAGATGCACAAGTTGGTGGTTTCAAGCTAGGTAACTAATTTTGGAAAGTGTGTGTTAATTATTGAAGAACATGAGATGCTGGTAAGGCGACGGGAGAACTACAAAATAATTGGTCAAACCAAAGGAAAAACGATTATTTGGCATTCAATTTGTGTATGTTAATTTTAGCTAGATTCAATTTATGTCATATTCACTAGTACTACATCATATTTACATCCTTACAATTTATTGTTATCCCTACAGGTTGAAAAGATCAACAATTGAATTATTATATTTGGATGTTTATCTCTTTGATCGATGGATCAAGAAGCAAGGAACTTCATGAAGAAAAGAAAGTAGTAGTTAGTTTTTATATTTTAGGACTCACATGTTACTCTTGTTCAAAGCTCTTGTGTTGACAACAAATCAGTTATTTTTGTAATGTGGAATGATGTTAACAATACATATATTTATTTCCTTAATGCAATGCAATCTACCTTTTGAACATTGATCATGTTGAGTTGTGTTATACCTTCTACAATATGATATGATTAATTCGCAAATAAAAATTCTTTGTAGCAATTATAATTTTTAATACGTAGCATATATATGAACCATATTTTTTCTGTATACTAAATTGTGTTGCAATATATCAATTATATATTGCTAACAGGTGTTAACAATGTTTTGAAAACATGTGTTGTTACAAATAAAAAATTATGTTGTAACTTTGCAACACCTTTTCTTTTGTATAATAGCACCTAATTTGTGTTGCGATAGACCTACCTTACAGCAACACGACTAATAACATCACTTATCACATGTGTTGCTATCCATACTAGCAACATATATTTATAGATATAGCAGCATATACGCGTGTTGCTATAACTTAGTACTGTTGTAGTGTTGGCCTTGGAGCCCGCTGAAGTGGAATTTCCTCTTCGGGCTCCTTTGATGATCCTTCGTTAGCGTACTAGGAGGCCTAGAACTTATCCTTGCATTCTTTGCCGAAGGAGGGGCAGAGCTTGCACCAACATATGATATGGGATGCTTCTTTGATGTCGCCTATTCAGAAAATGTAAGTTAGACATAAAGTAAAAAATCACTTCTTATGTCTTACAATTCTTGTAAATACTTACGACTTTGCAATCTTTCATGAGTGATAAGGCAGCTCCAATCAAGCTTGGGAGCTGCGCTTCTAAATCGATCGGTTCCTTGTCAAGAACTCGATTCATTAACAGGACGGAGGCTCTACTAAGGACCTCGTCATCCAAAAAAACTACAATATAATGAAAAATTACCTTACTTCAACTATGAAAATTTAGTTCAAGTAAAAAGGTAAATGAATTATTACAATTTCTTGAAATATCATAATCACAAGATAATATTTCTCTCTTATGGAGAGGAAAGATCTTGTTCTTGAGGAAGTCTTGGACGACCTTTTGTCCAGTTAGACCTCCCCTTACCAAGTTGCTGATCATTTGGACCACACTCTTCTCATCATCAGAGAGTTTGATTTCCTTGTCGTGACTCGACTTTGAGGACCACTCAGATGGTGCATTCATTGTAAGTAATCATACTCTCCTTGAACCATGAGAATAAAATCATTCTTTGTTCTATGTTTAGCTGTCATCTTTGGTAGCCAAAAAGGGAAATACCCTCTTGTTGGTATCTTAGAATTTAAAGTAAAAATAGTCCACAACACCATCACCTTTCTTGTTGCGAATGATTTGGTAATAAAACCTAAACAGACACAAACTAGGGGCTATCCCTAAAAACACCTTGAACATATGGGCAAAGACACTAAGTACCAGAATTGAATTCGGTACAAGATGAACTACTTCTATTCCATAATGATTAAGAATTTCAATCAAAAAATCACTCTCGGGTAAACGAAGGCCTGCCCGGAGATAGGGCACAAAGAGTACCGTAAAACCGGCTAGAGGGTATGGCTCAATCTCCCTCCCTAGCGTACGCCACTCGAGAAGAGCCTTCTCTAGTAGATGCCCATCTTGCTCCAATCCTTTGAACTCCTCCATAGACAGTATTGGCTATTTCCATCCCACCATTATCTCGGTTCAATGGTGAACTGAGGAATTCTTCTTTTCGAAGGTTTGTGGAAGACGAAAGGCTGTCGGTGAATGGGGAGAGTAAAAACGGTAGGGGTAAATCGTGCCAAGGAAGGATAAAGATTTGTATATATATCTTTGGTGCATTTAAAACCCACTACCTCAAGGATGTAACAACTACACCTCGACCAATGGGGACATATCAGCTCAGATCTAGTCAAGGAAGTTGTTCCACGCGTCAGAGACGTGTGAGAAGAAGCAATTGGAAAGTTTTTCCCTTTCTCATAGTTATATTTATCCCGTAATCAACGCGAGTAAAAAGTATAACACCTTTAAGATGAAAACTGCTTTTACATGTGCTCTGAGAAGTGTTCACCTGATCATCAGAGTTTTTCTTCTACTAATTTATGAAAAACTTTATAGAATAAATTGGCTTCTTGACCACTGTAGAAGAATAAAATCCAGAGATCATAACTTCAAGGTGGTCAAAAAGTCAAATTTGTTCTACAAAGTTTATTTTTTACATGATCTCTGCTACCATGGTACATCATCTACTCGAACTGAAAGAGTTTTGAAGACCAACAACTTAAGGTGAAATTGAAGACAGAAGTCCAACATATAAGATTTTATTAGAATCTGTTCTTAATAAATTGTTGAAAGACGAAGCATAACCGTCTCTTCGAGAATTGTTTTCACAAATGAAGACGATTGACGCTCCCTTTCTATCTTCTCGGGAAAAGTAGTTGTAATTTTACAACTCAAGTGAAATTACCTTCTTGACCAAGACTTTTTTTGTTCAAATGAAATGCCAGTCGAAAAGGTTTACTTCCGATCACCATACTACAACCACCTCGTAGTCGTAAGATTTTCTACGATCCTCTTTCCAAGTAAGTTATTTTCACTTGAAGTTGAGTGGCTAGCTGACGAAGATTGTTGACTAGTTAAATTATCTAGATATACCTTTATTCAAAAGTAATCTGGATCCTCTATTGGGCCCGAATTTGCTTGCCGGGCCCAGGATTAAATACACAGTCAGAAGGTGAGCTCAAGAACCTTCCCTTCGGACCATTCCAGGACCTCTCTCCTGGAGATGTCCCTTCGGACCACGTCAGGACCTCTCCCCAACAGAGGAGGTCCTCAAAGGCGGTTCCCACGTGTGGTTAATTGCAACTCACGTGGAGAAGGTATTGGTTGTTACATCTGGAGACACAACGGTCACCATGAAGGGACATGATGATTGGAGTAAAAGGACACGACCATTGACGTGAAGAGGTTCTACTGCAATCAATTGCTGACGCTTGTAGAGATATAAAAGCCTAGCCTATGTGCCATTGTAAAGATAGATCCCGATTCAAGCCCTAATTCACGTATATTCATAGTCATTTTTTCTGTAATCAGAGCATGCCCTTTGCAATATATATCACCATTTCGATTCCTTTGGCGAATAGATAACAATCTCCATTTCCTTTTTTATAATTTTGTTTGTCCGTTCTGTAACGAGAATTCCAAACGTCGACACATTGTCTTTTGTCTTCTCTTCCATACTGTGTCATATCACATGGTGACATTGTAATCATCTTGAAGCTTTTCTTGCATCTCCTTGGCTCTCATGTTGGGATGGTGCCTTAGTACAGATAATGCCCTGTCTGCCACCTAGGCCTTATATGCCATACTAGTCTTGATCCTGCTGCTCGAATAACATAGGTGATCATTGAATATCTTGGACACCTACAAAAATAATAAAAACCAGTAATTACAAACAAATCATGCATGCATGGAAACATGCTGCCCATCTCCATCTTGGGATGATCCCTGTCATACTTGATGTGCTGCTCCTCTAGTGTGTCATCATCCATAGGAATAGCTGCCCCTTCAGTGCCATGCACAGGTGCAGCGCCAGAATCAGCCCCATACCTGGCTATGTCAGACTCATCTCTCAAACCCAAAAGAACAAACATGTCATCCTCGGTCATAGCAACACATCTGTCCAATTCATTAGGTCCTTGATCAATATTAATAGTAGACCAGTCCACCCTAACTAGTGAAGACAAGTCATTTCCTTGGTCCTCAGCCTCATCCTCTGTTGATGCTGGAGCAACATCTGGTACTGCTACTGCAGTGGTAGTCCCAGCACGTTCTTTCACCAACTGGTCGATTGTAACACTAGACTGGCTAGACATATAGGAAGCTTTGTCTACTATTTCCACTAAGAAGTAAACCCATTTCATTCTGCTATTGCTGTTGAATACATCTAACAATTCAAAGAGTTGTTGAACCCTTTCCATCCCATCACCAAACTCCAAATCATTGCACTAAACATGGGCATCCTGAGATGATCCCCAACTTGTCTTCTCTCCCAACTGTTCCATAAACTTATCAAAGGTAAATCCACGCAAATCAACAACTCATTCCAGATCTTGTCGCCCGTATCTGCGTTGGCTACCGTCATCAAGCCTAGCAATGTACGGTGGAACTCTAACAACTACTGTAAATGCTCTTTCAGGTTCAATTCTACTAGTCATTTACACAAAATATTGTTACGGTTAGGGGACTACAACGTTGTATACTCCGTTCGACTGAGCTAAGATGGGGGTGGGGAGGGCGCAAAAACAGTACATCAAAAACAACCGAAGGGGAAGAGACCTACCAATTTGGGTCCACTGCGGGCTCTCCTCTAGCAACCGGCACCTCCACTACGCGCGCCCCTCCACCAACGCTAGACCTAACCAGGTCTGGGACTGCGGAACCGACTGGAGGGGCAAAAACGACCTCTCGCATGTGAGCGAGTGCCATTAAACCCGAAATATGAATTAAATATTTAAAAAAGTTAAATTAACGAAGAGTTAATATAAATTATGGTAAATAATCTATTGCACGCACTTAATGATATTTTACGGAAGACAGCACTAAGGTTGATATTTTACCGAAGACAAGCACCAAAGTTAAACATTTCACAAAGACAGCAACAAGGTGTGGCATTTGGGCGATTATCCCTCCCGCAGACCCCGCCGCGCATCTGTTCTCCGCCGCCGCTTCTACCGCCGCGCGCCGCTACTTCATCCGCTGTCAGACCCTGAGGATGATGGCCTGAACTTCGAAAGGTTCCTCACCAAATCTCTCAGACCGCCCCCGCCGTCGCACGCCGGCGACATCTTCCAATGGAACTTCGCCATCACCTCCCACCTCCGCGCTGGCAGAGTGGCCGCGCGCCGCCTGTTCGACGAAATGCCCGAGCGGAATGTGTTCACTTGGAACTGCATGATCTCCGGCCTAATCAGGAACCGGATGCTCGCCGACGCCCTCAAGGTGTTTGACGCAATGCCGACGAGGAACTCCGTCTCTTGGGCCGCGCTCCTGATCGGCTACGCATGGTGCGGGAGCGTCGCCTAGTCTAGGGAGCTCTTTGATCGGATGCCTGACCGGAATGTAGTTTCTTGGAACGCGATGATATCGTGCTATGTACGCAACGGGATGGTCGAGAGGGCGAGTGAGTTGTTTGACATGATGCCGTCGAGGAATGAAGTGTCGTGGCTGACGATGATCTCCGGGGATATCAAGAGGAAGCGTGTTCGTGAAGTGAGGGGGCTCTTTGACCGTGCGCCTTCCCCTTCAACTTCAGTGTGCAATGCATTGCTGACAGGTTTTGTCGAGCTTGGTTGGATGAAGGATGCGGAGGAGCTGTTTGGCCGGATGCAGAGACGGGACCTCGTTTCTTGGAATGTTATGATCACAGGCTATGCACGGGCTGGGAGGATGGAGGTTGCAGAGTCTGTTTGATGAGATGCCCGAAAAGGACACTATATCTTGGACTGCCATTATGAGTGGGTATTTTCAGAATGGAGATGTCGATGCTGCATGGAAGGTGTTCCGGGACATGCCTGATCGCGATATTGCTCAGACCGGACCAAGCCACTTTGAGCGTTATTATTTCTATCTGTGCCTCTCTTGTTGCGCTCGGATGTGGAAAAATGGTGCACCTCTGTGCCATCAAAACTGGCTTTGAGCATGATGCTTTGGTGATGAGCTCATTGATATCTATGTACTCAAAGTGTGGGCTAATTGCTGAAGCTTCCCAAGTTTTCGAGCTGATTTTGCAGCAGGATGCAGTGACATGGAATGCCATGATTACGGCATATGCTTATCAAGGTATGGCTGCTGAAGCTATGAAACTCTTTGACAGGATGACCAAAGATGGGTTTAGTCCGTTTAGTCCAGACCATGCAACCTTTCTAAGTGTATTGTCTGCTTGTGCACACAAAGGCTATTTATATGAAGGTTGCCAATATTTTAGAAGTATGCAAGATGATTGGAACTTCGTTCCAAGATTTGATCACTATTCCTGCATGGTTGATCTCTTACGAAGATTGGGTTTTATACACCAGGCTTATGACTTCAGCAGCAAAATCCCATCTGACCTTCAAATAAATGCGTGGGAGACACTGTTTAGTGCATGCAATGTTCATGGGGATATCCAACTTGGAGAACTCATAGAAAAAAATGCCCTTCAGATCCGACCTTCTGATGGAGGGATGTATACACTCTTGCCAAACATATATGCTGCAAAAGAGATGTGGAGCAGTGCTGCCAGTGTTCGAGGTTTCATGAAAGAGCGGGGATTAAAGGAGACTGGGTGTAGTTGGATTGAGCTGAAGGGGAAAGTTGTTTCCATCTCATCAAATGATAATGCACATCCTTTTATTGAACAGATTTGCCAAGAGACTGAGAATATTTCTGTCATGATAGAAGAGGTAACTTGATATGGTTATTAAAAGGAACTCTGAAAATGTCTCTGAGATCACTCCACGACCTTCATGGCTCCAAAGTCCAAACACATATTTTTTTGGCAGGGGCCCAGGATATGCCCAAATGAAAAGTGCTTTCTTGAAAGAATTGCGGGGTGTTGGAGACCATTCAATTCTTTTGTGAAGATTCCTTCCAAGATCATAATAGAAAAATTGAAAACAAGACCACAGTGATATCCTTCTGAAACCTCCTTGGCCATGGCTGAAAGAGGTGAGACAAGGTGAGGTACTGGAACCTTAAACTGTACATTAAGTGGTCTCCGTTCAATTTTCATTCAGACATTCATTTCTCAGCAACAGTTAAAGCTGCTTAAAATAAACCAGGTTGGGGAAAAGTCAACATATTATCAACCAACAGCAGCATATGCACACAACTAAATGTAACTGTCATAACAGACAAGATATTCCCCATCACAGCAATTGGAGACCACACAGTAAGGCCCCACAAACAGATCGCTACTCCAATAGCAATTTCCCTCCATTACCACACACTGATACACTCCCTCTCTCTCTCTCTCTCTCTCTCTCTCCAGTCTCCGCCCCACGCACCTACCCACCCACCCCCAGGCTTCAATGGCCATGGCGACCAGTTATTCCATCTCCAATCCATCATTTACCTTCAAAACTTCCCTTCCCAATAAACAAGTACAAAATAAACTATATCTTTTATGGTTTCTTTCCTTTACTTTTGAGCTTTTATGTGAGAAATAAACAAGTTAATTTCTCTATTTTTGTCTTTTTACTGTTGCCAGTGGTTTTGCTTGGTGCGCCTACTGGGAACGGTAAAAAGATGTAATCACCTGTGGCTGTTTGATCCAGACAGTTCAAACAATGTTATATTTCCGTTTCTATCAGTAATGGGATCCGGGTAAACCCGTTTTTTTTGGAGCTTTTGTGTTCACGCATTTTCTTGATTTTATGTAGGTCCCAAATTGGATACTCCCTACAATCAGCAGTGGCAATGGCAGTGGTGGTACGTTCACTGGGGCAAGGAGGAATTTGAGAACTGGGTTCCATGTTCAAGCTGTCACTGGAGACCAGGGCACCCACAATGTGTTTGATGCAAAGTTCCCTAGTGATTACACGGAAGTTCTATTGCAGGTAGTTCCTGTGAAAGCTTGTTTATTGGCATTTGCTAGTTCCTACAGTGTGCTCGGGCCTTTGGTGCAATGCCAGTTTTACATTCCTATTTTAGTCGTGTGCACTTTGCAACTGTAGTTGAGATGAACTTACACCTCAAAATGATCAAAGGCCAAATCTTTTGTCTGTTAGGCAGTTTTGGAATGTCTGAATATTAGTGATGTCATTTGCA
The DNA here is from genome assembly GCA_036346395.1 of Hsuehochloa calcarea. Classification (NCBI taxonomy): domain Eukaryota; kingdom Viridiplantae; phylum Streptophyta; class Magnoliopsida; order Poales; family Poaceae; genus Hsuehochloa; species Hsuehochloa calcarea. The sequence continues at coordinate 2,998,913 of CM070596.1, read as the reverse complement.
TTTCAGACAATTTTTTCTGAGATATTTTCTTGTAAAATATTTTCCGTGGGCTTCTTTGCTTTACTGAATTTACCTAGATCAGCAAGACAACGAGGTATGATTTTGCTTTGTCATGCATGTTAGATATTTCATGCTCAATATGGCGCCCTTCTCAATTAGATGCGAAAACAAACGTATCACATTTAGATGCAGCAATCTTTACATCTGTCTTGGAATTTTGCTTTGTCATGCATGTTAGATATTTCATGCTCAATATGGCGCCCTTCTCAATTAGATGCGAAAACAAACGTATCACATTTAGATGCAGCAATCTTTACATCTGTCTTGGAATTCTTTTTTCTGCTGCAAAGTTATTGTTGTAGACGACCATTATAAGAGTTACATATGAAGGGTTGTGTGAAATTTTGTACCCGACAACCCAACACTGTACTAAAGCTGGAACCTGTAGTTTGGAACTTTGGATAGTACCCATAAACATGCCAAATGAGTGACACAATTTGAGCCAACCATGTTGGTAGCATCTTCTCTCATATGCTTATGTGGCAGAGAAGCCTGTCAGCATATTGGATTCTACCTTTGATAACTAACTACTTAGATATTGTTTGTATTTAACTGTACCTTTTATATAACAGCATTTTGTACCTTTGGTCTTGTGTACTGTGAAAGAAAATGCTAGAATGACTAATGGGGGTACACCTGTAGTGATTTCAGGCTAAAGTTGCTACGGAATCAGCTTTTAAGGATGGAAAACAGCTATTGGTGCGCATCAATCTTATCACTTAGTTGGCTTCATTTTTCTTCTTTTTGTGTCAAGAAATTGTGATGTAATATATTACAGGAAATTGAGTTCCCTACAGCAGGACTACAATCTGTACCAGGTTCTACATAGATGACCTTTCTGTATACTTAACTTATTATAAGTTACTTGTCAGGTGAAAAAGCTCCAGTTTGCTTCTATTTAGGTGATGGCGAGGGAGGAAATGAGATGACAGGAAGCATGCTTCTCATTAGAGAATTTTGTGATCGCTTTGTACCTGCAGAGAAAACTACCCGAACAAGAATTGTATGTCCTTCCAAACATTTTTTAGTTATTAGTATCTATACCTACAGGTTAATTTTTTGAATAGATTTGCACCTCTCAATTAGCAAGCAAGGCTATGTTATAGATAATCTTTGGTGAATACTTCCTAGTGATTCAAGTATTCGTCTTTTGAATTGTAATTAAATTCAAATAGGTGTACTTAAATTGTGCTCAAGTTTCTATTAACTGGAGGAATCTTTTGCCTGATTCTACTGTTCCTGTCTCAATATGTTTCAGTTCTTCCCTGAGGCAAATGAGGTTTCCTTTGCAAGACAGTCAGCCTTTGAAGGATGCTCATTGAAGCTAGATTATCTGACAAAACCATCCTTATTTGAAGATTTTGGTTTTACAACAAAGGTCAAAATGGCAGATCGTGTGCGGCCAGAAGACGAGATACTCCTTGTGGCTTATCCCTATTTCAATGTCAATGGTATGCTTTGCTGATGCTCTTAAATTTGAGCTATTCTCCATCGTTCTGTTCTGTCAAAGTTGAGCTTACTGCTATACTAATGCGTTGATGATGTTTTGTAGAAATGCTTGTGGTCGAAGATCTTTACAAGGAAGCCATTGTTAACACGGACCGGAAATTGATAATCTTCAATGGTGAGCTAGATCGAATAAGAAGTGGATGTATCCTTCTGTATAAATGTTGAGCTCACGTTTCAGAAAAAAAAAATCATATGTGATATGTACGAGCATGCTCTTCTGCATTTATTTTATTGCTAGTAAGATGTGGAATATTAGATCTTATGTCAAATAATTAAGGTAACTATATTTTCCTACCTTAGTTTTGCACTGATAAGCACTTTGCACAATAGAAGAGGAGATTCTAGTGCTGATTATGCTTAAAAACAGGATGCTTGTGAAACTTTTCTTAGAGATTCCTTTTTTTTGTTACTTTACTTCCTTGACAAGCGAAGATTATCCACCCTTTTTCTACCCAAAGCTAGCAGAACTTTCCAAGACATTTCTTCCAAAGTTGGAGACAGTTTATTATATTCACAATTTTAAGGGACTCAAAGGGGGGACACTTTTCAGGTTTGCATTCTAGTCCTGGGCATACCGTTTAGTTCTCCGAATCTAGCTTCACTAATTCATGGATCCTGTATGCTGTATGCATGAATACTTTTTAACATAGCTGCATAGAGATGTATAATACGTTTTTCAACATAAATTAATTAGTATCATTACTGAGTTGAAGTCTTAATTCTTGTGGCAGTCAAACTCTTAACATTAATGCCCCACCTGTATACTTTGCAGAGAATCATACTTATTGTGTTATAGGCATTTTTTTTAATCATTTTTGCACATAATAAGACTCTCCAATGCTCCTTTTAGCCTTCCCCCAAATGCTCTAGTTAATATGAAAGCTTGAATGCCATGTACTATTATGTATTATACATTAGCAGTGTTATAAAAACGGGTCTACTAGCCCGTATACAAGGAACATGTGCCCCTACCTTTTACCAAATAATCATCGGTTAGGCCGCGTAATCGGGCCGATTAGGTCATATAATCGCTATTAGGTGTGTGACCGAACAAATACCGCTTTTTAGAACCTTGTACATTAGATATGCATATATTACTATTTACTCCTATTGCTATTAGCCACTATCTGCGCAATGGTTGTCGTGTTCCGTTCTTTATGTATATATTGTTCTGAAACTGTAATCCCTCAAGATTGATGCTACAGACTTGGGTATAGTGCAGTGACTAGATATCTCAACTCATCGTGCTGAGGATTTAGTTGCAGATTTAAGTTTGGTATAAATTGTAGTGTGTCTATCTATTCAAGCATAATAACTTGATTACAGATTTTGTGGTGACACGAAGACTAAACAAGTGATTTGGCCGAACTCTCTTGCCTGGCAGGTGTTACCCTGGCCCTTGGAAGGTGTTGAGAAACGTAGGTGGCAGCTTCGTCTGTTTGCATCAACAGGAGGAGATGCCGTCACTGAAGGAAGTGGCCCTCGACATCCTTCCTTCTGCCTAGAAGCTTTCAAGAGTTCTTCCCCGATGTATATGCTTGATGGATTTTGTTGTACATGGGAAGGCAGGAAGGAATACATTGCTTTGCTCCCATATCTCCAAATCTTCAATTGATGTGGTGTGCCACTGCTGAATATTTCCACTGTAAAAAAAGGAGACGCAAATGTACGAGAAGGAATCTCAAACCCCATTGTAGCCATCCATCCATTTGGATTCAGTGTTGAGATGACCGAGAGATCGGGTCCTCACCGCCGCTGGCTACAAGTTAACCGGTTCTTAACACGGAAGGAGGGTGAAGCTATTCGGTTGCACCTGCAGGTGATTGAAAAACCTCATCAAATATGGTACTTACACTTGGAATCTTCTGGTCGTCATGGCATCACAGAGTTAGCTACTCGCAAATGCCATCCTCATGTATATTTTGTGTAGAAATAACAGCCTATGCAGGACGGTAACTTAATTGTATCATCCTCATGCTGGGGTCTTATAAATTCCTTCCTAGTGGCCCCCAAAAATGAGCCGGGCGTTGGAATGTGAAGCTGGGTACAAAGAAGGGGGCCTAGCATGCTGGCGATCTGTAACTTCCGAAGCATCTCCAATTTGTAGCTGGACCTGGCCTTGAGTTCTCACAACTTAAAATTCCTTGTCTGTTTTCTAGGAGTACATCCACAATGAAGGCTGCAACGTGTTGCTCACTCCGTTCGTAAAAATAAGTTATTTTAGATATCAATACGGTTTATAAAATACAACTTTCATCGTTAATTATTATTATAATATATTTATAAAACATAATAAATTAATAATATTATAAAAGTATTTTTCGAAATGAATCTACATATATGATTTTTATGTATCTTATTTAAATATTTACAAATGTACCGATAGCCAAAATTTCTAAAATTTAGCAGTAGTAGACGTGCCAAAACAACTTATTTTTATAAACCAGGGAGTAACAGCAATGACGTCCAGTACGTACTGCTACTGTGCTTGTCAACACATGCTCCCTTCTGCCGCATGCTTGCATTGCACGTACTAATTAATACCCGCAAATTAAGCCATGGCCGAGTTCGACGGTGATAAGACGAGTGAACAAGCTAAGAAGGGAAAGAACACTAGGCTTAATTGGTCAGTCCCCTAGCTCCAAGTTCAAGGTAGGAGCCTAGTAATGTACATATTATGCATAAATATATATCCGTTGCATCTCACTCAAGCTAGAGACCGGCGGGCGTGCAAACGCACGTGTAGGAAACGTTTAGTTTCTTTTAAAAAAGATGTAGAGGTTACATCTGTTAAGGTATGTATATTTTATCCTTCACTCTCTCTCCCTCTCTCTTTTGGCCTTTGTAGCTCATGAGGTCCATATAACAATGTCTATATATATCCTTATTATTAATGCATAAGATGTAGAGTTGTGAATAGCAAATCTCCACTTTTATCTTTCTAACATGGTATCAGAGCCAAACCTTAACCCTAGCCTCAGTTCTGCCGTCGCCGCCTGCTTCTGCTAGCAAAGATTTTTCGCTCGGGCCGGCAGGCCTAAGCAACACCTCTGCTTCACATGTTCTTGCGCGGCGCTCCTCTGCTTCACCTGTTCTTGTGCGGTGCTGAAGATCCGATTCAACACGCCTCCGTCTCGATTTGCGTCGATCCTCACACGTCCTCGACCACGCGACTCGTGGATCCTCCAGGCGACGTCATCGCCGCCTCGTCCTCGCGAGCAGACGAGGAGTCTTTGAGCCTCTACTTCACCACGGATTCGGCCTCTACTTCACCTCCTCATCGCAGATCCGGTTGGATCAGTGCTGCCGGAGCCTTGCACCGCCCGTGGATCCGCCTCGTCTGCCCGGAGCCACGCTGGATCGGGCTCCTGAAACCTAGAGCCGCAGGTTGCCCTCTCCATCTTGCCTGTGGATCCGCCTCCTCTGCTCGCTCGCAAAGGAGCTCGCTCGGTTGCCCTCTCCATCTTGCCTGTGGATCCGCCTCCTCTTCTTGCTCGTTGTGACGTTTGTGTCGACTGGTCTGGTATACTATCTCTGCCACTACTATATTGATTGGTACTGATCTCTACTACTGTTCTGTGGTATTGCTCTCTATATTGATTGGTACTACTCTCTACTACAGTTGATTGCTTATTACAGCTAATTGCTTGCTGCTGGAGATGGCAAAATCTGACTCAATGATTGGGGGCAGTTCATCTCTAGTGTTCACGGACATCAAGCTTGATGGGTTGAATTACCAAGCATAGGCTTTCTCAGTCAAGACTACTGTTAGAGGTTATGGTTTGACCTCTCACTTAACTGACGATCCTCCTGATCCGAAGAAGGTTGATGTTGGGGCAGTAAAGGCTTGGCAGAAATAGGATAATCGTGTCATGATTGGTCTTGTTTTGAGTGTTGATGTCTCCTTGAGGATGAGTCTCGAGTATCATACTTCAGCCAAGCAGATGTAGACATACTTTGAGAATAGATATGTTCAGTCCAGTAGTGCTCTCACTTCACATTGCTGAAGAACCTTCATATTATTCAGCAGCAGCAGGATCAGTCATTGTAGGAGTATTACAATGCTTTTACTCGTACCACTGGCCCTCTAGAGTCTATGACACCGAAGGCTGTTGTTGCTTATCAGTCATGTGCTGCGAAAGATGAGCATGCTCAGCAGACGCTCATGTATCAGTTTGTGATGGGGCTTCGATCAGAGTTTGAGCCTGTTCGTACTCAGTTACTCAACTATCCTACTCCACCGACTTTGACTAAGGTGCTATCTAGTTTGATTGCAGAGGAGACTCGTTTTCATTCCCTTATGCCTATCTCAGGATCCTCACTACATACTGTCCTGGGACTCTCACAGCGGTCTGAATCTATCAGAGCAACACCCACATGAGTGTTGGTATGTTCTCATTGAAAGAGGACTGGCCATCATGTTGGCAAGTACTTCAAGTTACATCCTGATCAGCTTGTTGCTTATCGTGCTATACTGTCATCTGATCATCGTCGTGGAGTACCTACTGGGCCTCCCAGAGCACTTACTGGAGCAGTCACTGTTGCCATACCCACACCTACTGTGACTTCTGGATCAGTGTCTGCTATGAGCTCAGTTGCACTTTCTACTCCTAGCACTGCACATCCTTGGGTTCTAAACTCGGGTGCCTCTTTTTATGCCACATCTGACAACTCTCAGCATGTTGTTCGTAGACCTGTGACTAATGCTGCACATGTTCACACTGCTGATGGTACACATTGCTCTATTACTCATTAGGGCATTCTCTCTACATCTCGCTTCTCTGTTCCTGATGTGTCGTTTGTTCCTCAACTATCTATGAACCTTCTTTTTGTTGGTCAACTCACTGATATGAGTTGTTTTATTAGATTTCATCATTCTTCTTGTTTCATTCAGGATCGTTAGAGCAGAAGAATGATTGGTTATGGTCATCGCCGTAGAGGCTCGCCTAGTCTCTATGTCTTGGACACCTTACATCTTCCTTCCACCAGTACGTCAAAGGCCTTAGTGTCTTCTGCCATGTCATCATTTCAGTCTCGTGTTGGTTCTTCCTTCAGCAAGTGGCATCATAGACTTGGACATCTTTATGGAGCTCGCCTCACCACTCTAGTTCACTAGGGTTCCTTAGGTCATGTCACTATTGGGTCTAGTTTTCATTGTACTTGTTGTAAGCTGGGAAAATAGCTACCACTTTCATATTCTAGTAGTACTTCTCAGTCTTCCAGTCCTTTTGATTTGGTGCATTCAGATGTATAGGGTCCATCTCCTTTTGCTTCAAGGGGTGGTCATAGTTATTATGTCATATTTATTGATGATCACTCTCGATATACTTCCAATCACCCCACAGTAACTGCATCGCTCTCTACTTTGCCCTCCATGCTTTCCCGTACATCACGCGGTACTTAATGAAGCCAAAGATAACCTCGATGAGGGTGATAATGGTCACATCAGGATCGATAGCCACAACCCTGGTAATATGTCTTGCAATGAAATTAGCAGCCGCCTGAAGGTGCTCCTCGGACACTCGTGCGGTCCCACAAGAGTGAGGCTGCTTCACATTTGCTATTTTCCATTGCTTGTCTCTAGTTTGCGCCTCCATACCTTCCATCCACACCCCCTAGTTCGCACCTCACGGTATACCTCTTGTTCACATCAGAGTGTTGCACTACAAATGAACAATTGTACCGTACTGAGTATTCTTGCAGCCAAAACTTCATATCCTCCATGGTTGGAAACAACATGTTCTTGCGTATTATGTCTTTCTTTGGGTCCGCAATGACATTCCTGCTCTTCAACCCATTTGCACAGACCGCGTTACCAGCCATTCTAACATCATCGAACGCATGCACCAACGGGACCTCACCCATTACACTGCGAAGAACCCTAGCTTCCTTAGAGGAGAAAAGCAGAGCGGGAGCTTTGTTTTCGGTCGAGCTCTAGCCTTCATCGAACTCAAGGACACCGGTTGTTCCATCTCGGAACACCTCCCCAAGATCTTTATTCATTACAACAGCATTGAAATCAGTCACGGGGTCACTAATAGGGTGCGGGAAAGAAACATGAACATATGACACATCCACAAAGAGGGAGGAGGCATCGTTGTTAAGACCGACGCCAACAAACTCTTTGGAAGGTTGCTCCTCCATTGGGGCGCCTTGTGAAAGATAGAGAGCGGGTTCTAGTTACTTCGTGTTTCCATTAACCCCATCCAAAATGTTTCACAAATCCTCAACAACGATGGTCCTCTCCACCACAACCTCCAACGACCGAACCTGAGATGTGAGCACAACCTCCTTGTACGTGTCCCAATCATCATCGGACGAATCACAAATAAGTTAATTACTATCGAAGCTTATCCTAGAGTATAAAATTTGTTTTATACGAAATGGATACTCGAAAATCATCTCTAAATTCCTTATTTGTCAAGAATTGTCATCAATTACTAAAAAAATGGAAAATTGAAGAATCTAGACATGCCATTATGTATGAATGGAGTGTTTTGGTAATTAATAACAATCGTCATGTGATCTAATATTTTTCATGAGCTGGTAAAACAGGTTGAGTCCCATGATGATGGAGACTTTTGGTGGTGTTGTGAATTAATTATAATCAACTCAAGACTCAGAATGAAAGATGTGATCATGTGTTGATAAGCATCAAGATAAGATCTCGAAGTAAAGAAAATCATCATGGGTTGATGATTGACAAGTTAAGAACCCGTACATGGAGAAAAGATGCTTGTCATCAAGTAATCACTCCAAGATAGATGCTCAAGACAAAGGTATGACTAGCATAAGCTAAGGATGTGTTCCTAGTCTTTTATCGGTCTCGGTGTTTGGTTGGAAGATAGAATTGCTAGTACAGGTTGTCGTACTATTAAAAGGGGTCTTGACTAGTAGTTTGAGTATGTCATGTGTTAATGGCTCTTATTGCTTTCTCTATCTCTCTTTGGCATGTTGTCGATATTTGCAAATGCGTTTTACAAATAGTCTAGGCTCATGCACAAACCTTGTAGCATGTGACTTTAGTTTCCAAATGTATTTTGCAAACAGTTTTAAGTATATGTATCAAATTCCTTCTGGCATGATTCTAAAAGTCAGCAATGTTTTTTTTCAACTTGTTAAGGATCTTGCTTTCATACCTTGATTGCATTACGTATCAATTTGCAAATGTGGGTTGTAGATTTGATTTGAAGCGTTTTTGCAAAATCAGCTTTTGTCATCTTGTTCGAACTGACCGTAGTGGGTACCACGGATTAACTGGATCCCTGGTCTATGTCGGGCGGTCAGGTTTTTTCCATAGAGCATCTTTTCTCAAGTATAAATATCTGGACTGACCGTAGTTGGAGGTTCGGACTGACCGAACCTCTGGGTCTTTAATATGGCTAGCTTTTTCCAAAAGGGATGCTTTTGTAACTTGCTACTAAATTCTCTTTGCCAAACTAATTGTCGTATGTTCATCGGTCAAACCGGAACCTCGGACTGACCGGCGCGGTCAGTTTTTTTCCAGTAGCTTATTTTCCCTGTTTGGAAAATCCTTGAACCCGGTCTGACCGGACCTTGAGCGGGCGGACTGACCGGATCTGGCATAATGGATAGATTTTGTAGCATTGATTATTGCAGAAGTTATCGTGACACAGTAGTCCGGTCTGACCGGCTCTATGCATGCGGTCTGACCGGCCTCCCTGGTTTTGCACAGTTTCTTCTCCAACGGCTAGTTTTTGTGTGTGGCTATATAAATACACCATATGGCCAGTTGTGGAGAGATGTTGTAACATAAAAAAATTTGGTTTGTTTCAGAAGCTTTAAAAATAAAAATAACCACTTGATTTTTTTTGTTTAAGTTAAAGCTTAGTTTGAATTTCTATAAATAAAAAAGATTTAATGTAAATAATCTAAACATCAATTAAATTTAAATTTAAATTTATTTTATTTGAGCTACTAGTGTTCCGGATAATTTTTTGGAATTTCCTGGGAATTTTTGGAATTTTTTTGCTATTTCGTTGAGCTCGATTTTATTTATTCAATTTCCTAAATTCGAAAAGTCTTTAATTTCCTGGATTTTCCTTTGGGCTCAAACCTCTTTCTTTGGCCCATTTCCTTTTTCTTTTGGCCTGATTCCCTTCTCCCGTTTTTCTCTTTCGGTCTGGCCTTTTTCCTTCACTTCTGCCTTGGCACGGTTTTCCTTGCGCCTTGGTCCAGCCGAGCCAGCCCAAACCTCCTCCTTTTCCTGTGTGTGGGACCCGTTCATCAGACCGCCAGTGCCATGTGAGCATTGTCTTCACCCTGGACTCTGTGCGCCCGCCCGTGTCTGTGTCAAGCATGATTGCTCGCCGTCTCTCTCTCAAACTCTGCATCCACAACCTATATAAAGGCAACCTCCCGCGTCCTTTTATCCACACTGAGATCCTCTGCCCAAAACCCTAAAGCCTAGCATCGATTCCGTTTGCATCTCGCCAGGAAGACCGAGCCACCGCTGGAGCCACTTCTTCGTCGGAATTCATCGTCATCAAAGCTCATCAACCCGCATCGTCTTCGCCTTTAAGTTCGCCTCGTTGCGTTCTACAACGTGCTCTCACCATCTTCCTCGGATCCTCTTCGAACCGTCGTCGCACCACCTCCTCAAAATCCGGTCGCCGCCTCGCCACACCGATCTACTCGCCGGTGAGAGTTCCCGCCCTTTTGAGCTTGTCACCTTGTGTTCCAATCTATTCTCTCCCGATCCCTACCTTTCTATTTCTCTCTCGGTCACCATTGTCTCAACGCCAGACATCTCTTTCATCTTCGGTCACCTCCATTGCACCACCGCTTCGGATGTCTCTGTCCACCCTGAGTTTACCTCTGTGATCCTCGTGTCGTCGCCAACCCGGTGCTCCCTTTTGTTCTCTTCAAGCGTGACTCAACCGCCAAAGTCGCCGCAACTGTGAGCTCTTCTTGTTGCCATTATCGCCGCCGCCCTTGCTGCACCGCCACCTCCTTCGGCATCACCAAGCCACCCGGGTTCCATTTTGCTACTTCGCCAGAGCTACGTCGCCGCCGGTTGCCTTCGCTGTCGTCCACCCGAATCGTCGACAGTGCTCCTTTGTCCTTCTCTCTCGGTTTCTCTCTCTATTGATGTGGCAGCCACCTCAGCCTTTGCTGCTTGTGGGTCATCCATGTGGCAGCACATGTGACACTCTCCAAATTTAACCCAATGACATGCGGGCCCTGCACGTCATCCACTCGTCCTTGTGCACTGGTTCACCGTGGTCCAGAGCCTCTCATGTGGACTTGGTCCATTGACCTTGGTCCCACTCGTCAATCTCTGTTTTTCCTCTCTCATTGACCTTGGTCCCACTCGTCAATCTCTGTTTTTCCTCTCTCTCTCTCACGTACAGATGAACCCCACTTGTAAGTCTCCAATTCTTTTTATTTTATTTCCCAGTTGAAGGAATATTCCTGGAATATTCCTTTCTCTCTCAATTTCTTTTCCGGTAAATCTCCTGAGAGTCCATTCTCCTTCGTTCGAACTTTGATTCAGTCCATTCAAATTACTAAATTTATATAAAATTGATATCTTTATTTTAGAGTTGATTTTACTATTTTTGAATTTTATTTGATATCTGTTTCATGGAGCAAGAGCAGAAGCAAACTTCGAAAATCCAAGTGTGATAACTGAGCAAAGCCAAAGCCAAGGCAAGCTGTAGTCCTTTGATCATATTGAACCTACAATTTTAAAAGTATATTTTTTTATCAGTTGCATGCTATGCTTATATAAATTGATTTGAGATTAGTTATCACTTATTTGTCATTATGTCTCCATTGAACTTTTGAATACCATGAATCATGTGTCACCATAGCATGGTTAATTTTAGTTGAACATATTTATATCACCAACATGAGTATCGTACAGATGCTTAGTCAAGCTTAGATGTGATGGGTTCATTATCACATGTACAAATAATGTTGAATTTGACTTAATGAAATATGAAATTATGGTGGTTAGCCACTGTTGTTAAAAATTTATGTACCATGACAGGGTATGTCATTGGTCCTGGTTAAACAAAATGATTTTCGCTCGGACGAGCGGTTGTGGATTGAGGGTGTGGATGTAACACGTTGTGGGTTTGTGGTAGTCTCGTCTGAGTAACCTGTCAAGGACTTAATCTTATGTCCATTGAACTGGGCCATCGTACAACCACATGGCCGATATGGGACGGACCTGGCTAACTAATTAGCAATATCTTAATTTTGGTTCTGTCTTGAAACCATGGGTTGCAGGATAGACGTACACTCACACTGGCGCAAGAGGGGGACCTTGTCTGGTCGAAAAGACATTCAGTGTTGAAACCTTAGCGGGCAGAATTGAGTTAAGAAGGAGATTTCTAAAGCCTTGTGATAATCACTTAGTTGTGCACCTTCGGAGGTGTATGTACAGACATTATGAGTTGATTTATCTCTTATGGGTAAAGATGTACAACCTCTGCAGAGTTAAAACTATTTAAATAGTCGTGTCTGCGGTCATAGACATGTCCGGAGATTTCACACGAGAGGTAGAGTTTCTTTATAAAATATGCCGGAGTGTGAATGAGAAATTCAATTGATGAATATAATTTCGTTTGGTGAATGGGTAATTCACATTAGTGGTTTGTGTTGGGAAGTGGATGGGGAGTTCATCGGTTGAATTTGTGAATATCATGGGGATATGCTCATGATCTTATGATGATGTTACAATTGGTAATGGTGTTGAAGGTTTGTCGAATCATGCTTTTTCGACAAAGTAGCAGTGCTGCCAGGCCAGTGGCGGTCTGACCGGCCGAACCAGCGGTCAGACCGGCCAAAGGACGGTCCGACCGGCCACCCCTAGCGGTCGGATCGGCCAGTGGCAGTCCGACCAGCAATAGCGGCGGTCGGACCGGCCAAATGCAAAAAGAAATTTTTTTGGCTGGGCCAAAAATAGAGGTTGTAGACAAGAGAGGGGATTCTATTGCACTTGGTCTCATAATTTTTGGAGTCTCCAATCAAAAGTTCTATTGGTTTGAAAATTCCAGAGAGTTTCGGTTTTCGGGGAGGAAATTGGTTAAGTCCCACCGGCGATCGAGGCCGGTCAACAGTGGCGATCGACCAGATTAGGGGCGATCGACCGCCATGGTGGCGGTCTGACTAGTTTTCACTTGTATCGTCGTCCTTCGTGGTGGCGATGTTTGGTTGTTAGGTCAAAGTCATGAGTTTCAGTTCATATGTGTTGCATGATGCATATTTTGACTAACATGGGTCAAGTTGTGAAGAATTTATTCCCGGATTCGATTTGCTTGTCTATTGTTGTGCATGTTGCTTGGTGGTCAACGGCGAGGATGATCGGGACTAGGCTTGGAGAGCTGAGGTCCAGAATGATCGACGATGCCGGGTGAGATCAATGAACTCAAGCATGGTGCAGAATGGACAAGGGTGACCTTTTGCCAACTTGTGGCGCAAGATGGCACAAGGTGAAGCTGATTAGGTTAAGAGGCGATAAAGACGGCGCTTTAAAATACGTGCGTGTGTGACCCATTTGTGATGGGCCTTAACGGGAGCCCAAATGAATCAATCTTCTAGAAGGTTTGAGCCTCCACTATAAATAGAGGAGGGAGGCGGCTGCACCCCCCTTCAACCCTTTTATTGTTTTGAAACCCTAATTTGCTTAGGGAGAGGATTTGTGGAGGTTATGGTTCTAGAGAGTTTTGATTTTGATTTTCGTGCTCTTGGATTGAGCATTGTCCTCCATTGATGGAGTGGTTGTAAACCCAAATCATATCAAATCAATCCAAGGAGAGTTTGCTCAAAGATGTGTCTCTTTGCTTTCCTTCTCTTTATTTGATGATTTTTAGTCTTTTGATGATTTTGAGTCTTTCTTTGATCCGCGAGTTTTTGTTTGATTTCTTCACGTGATCTAGTTTGCTGTGACATGTGGGAATATATCTAGGATTATCTTGATCATCAATCAACCATGAGCAAGATTTTGGATCTAGTTTTCTTTTTGACTCGGTTTTGAACCATCCTCCTCTCAAACGGAAAAGGATGGTAATTTTTCCAAGGATTTTCACAATCTTCGATTGGAATAGGTTCCTAACATCCTAGAGAAGGTGTGTTCCAAGTTTCATTGAGTTTGGAGTTGTAGATCAAAAGTTACATCTATTTGCAATTTCATTTTTCGGACTGTTTTCTCTGTTCATCAGGCTGGCGGTCAGACCGCCCAAGGTGACCGGTCCGACCGCCATTGACATAGAGGTCAAATCGCCCAACACTTCCGCTGTACTGGTATAGTGATCTTCATAGCTTCCATAGCTATTGGAGTAAAATCTTATTAAATGTATTATTTGTGAAAAAGTGAGTGTGCTCCTATTCACCCCCCTCTAGTCGCCTTTTCGGTCCAACAGAATTCAAATAGGTTGTTTACTTTATTTACTTATTGTATTTTAAATTATGTAGTTCAATCTATTTATTGTATTATCATCAATGTTGCTTTCTGCAAAAGAACTATATAGCGAACCATTTGACAAGCCTAGTATGAGTATTATTTGCATACATTTTCCCTACAACTTGCTGAGTACTTTATGTACTCACGACTTCAAATTTTGCTGCTCAGTTGAAGATTATCAAACTGCTCAAGAGTTCTTTGAGAAGGAGTATTATGAAGACTTCACGGATTAGGATGTGTTCTCCACTCGATTGCTTGTGGGCATGTTAATTGGTCTCTCCAAATTTCTTCATTCTGTTGCAAGAGTTTACTTATTTCTTTAGCCCTGCGTAGCAAGTTAAGGCCCTGTTTGGTACGGCTCTGCTCCAATTTTTTACAGCTCCAACTCCAGCTTCACTCTTGGATCCACTCCTATGAGAAGTTGGAGTAGTCTACGGAGGTGTTTGGTTAGAAAGTTAACTCCAGCTCCAGGAATGAGAAAGATCTTTGTTAAAAGACTATACTACCCTTGTTTTATTGGATGGGCGAGGGAGGTTTTATTGGATGGCATTTGGTGGGTAATTTTATCTTAATTTTAGGGGTATTTTCGTAACAGGATGACTGCTCCATGCGAAGCGACCTTCTCATGACTCAAAAATACACTACAGCCTGCTCCAGATTCTCAAACTCCAAATTTAATTTTTTGTTGGAGCTGGACCGTTTGGCATGGCTCCACCTACTCCAACTAAGAAGCTGGGAGTTGGAGCCATACCAAACAGGCCCTAAGTAAACAATGACCATAAGGTCCAATTATTATTACTATTTGTTATTTTGAGATATGTTTAGTTAATTTGATAAATGGATGTTATTTCATCGATGTTTTCTATGTGAGCTAGCTACTGATCTAGGACTAGTTCAAAAAATACAGAGGGTTTCGAATATATAAATTCGAGGCTCGACAGATGCACCAGATGCTGGTGTTATTATCATCCCCTTAGAGCTAAGACCAAGCCCTCTGCTCTTTTTTGTGCATGTGTTGCACTTAGTGAGCTTAGAGAGAAAAATCCTAGTGCATAGTTGCACTAGGTGTTGGATTTAGTATCCATTGAGCTTAAACACTTGATTCATTCAAGAGAGCGTCTTTGACTTGTTACTTTTGGTGTTTGCCGACACCTAGACGGCTTGGATGAGTTGCGCCGATGATCTTCTCAAATAAGGTTGTGAAAAGACCCGAACATTTATGACTGGCTTGGTGCTCGTCATCTCCAGAGTAGAGGAAGAGCAACCCCAAGTGGATTCGAGGTGTAGGCTTGATTCATAGAGCCGATCCAATTCGTTTGGGCTTACCTCAACGTGGACTAAGGGAAACTAGTAAGTTTTCGAGCATCACATGAAAAATTTTATGTGTTCCTGTGGTTTGCTTTCTTGATATCTACCTTATAGCAATTTACATTTATAAATTAAATTATTTGCTTGTCTCCTTATAATTTCATTCATTGTCTTAGTCTTATCTTGTTTGTGCACTTAGCCTTGACTAGTTGATTGAGGTTTTAAATGAGCAAAACTAAATTGATTTGTATCTCCGCATAAAACTATGTTTTTAGCCAAAAGAATTTTAAAATCGCCTATTCACACCCCCCTCTAGTCTATCTCCTCAATCTTATAAGTGGTATCAGAGCTTGGTCTCTAATTTATTAGACATAACTGTTTAGAGAGTAAAAGATGGCTACTATGGAGGGTATGCACCCCAGTAGGGCACCACACTTTAATGGTTCAAAATATACTTATTGAAAAGTTAGAATGATCATATATATTAAGGCGACGAGCCTAAACATGTGGAGAATTGTTGATGCAGGTTTTACTACTCCGATTGATCAACAAAACCCCTCTCCAAGGGAAGAGCAAAACTTACAACTCGATGCTCAAGCTTTAAATGATCTATATAGCGCTTTGAGTGTGGAAGAGTTGAACAGAGTGAGCAATCTTGAGAATGCTAATGATGTTTGGACAACTCTCATGGAAATTTATGAGGGAACTTCCACAGTCAAGGAAGCTAAATTGCATAGGTTAAAACTAAAATATGAGTCATTTACCATGTTGCCTCATGAGAACATAAATGATATGTATTCTCGATTGAACTACATAATAAATGAGCTCAAAGGCCTATCTTATGACTTAACTGATCTTGATATTGTGCGCAAGTTACTTAGGGCTCTACCAGACAAATATGAGACCTTGGTGACTTTATTCCTCAATTCATCGGAATTGCTAGCGATGATTCCCACCGCTCTTTTGGGCAATCTCATCACAAATAAGATGTACAAGAAGGACAAAGATGAGCTCAAGTAGAAGGCCTCTGTGACGCCCTGTATCATTACCCCAGGGGTAATCACACTTAGACATATGGATTACTATTCATTTACTCAGGTATCGTGGGTATCCAGGTGCCGACTGATCTAGGTTAGCCTAGCTGTCTTGAGGATCAAGGTGTCGACTAACTTAGGTTGGTGTGGGTAGTCTCGATACTCAGAGTGCCAACTAATCTAGGTTGATCTGGGAACCGTGGTGATTCCTATGGTACTCTGACGGCACTTCAATTTATTCTAACTCTACCCTATGGCTTTTGAACTGCTAATTATCTTGTGGTTGGTTGGCAGACGATAGAGCTATGAATGGTGTTTCGGATAGAGTTTCGGTGACATGCAATGCAAGTTTTTATTTTAATCTTTTTGTACTACATTCAGAGTTGTAAAATATAATATGCTCTAATGTAATTAATTCTTGTGTTACTTGCATTTAGAATTTTTTTTATTTTACTGCTAATTACAGATTAGCATTTGTTTAAGTTAATTCAATCTCCTGGGTTTTCACAGCCTCAACCTCAAGCAGAAGAATTCATGTGTTCAAGGCACAATATGATTCAAGTGAAAATGAGGATCAAAATAAGGAAGATGGTGACACCAAAGAAGAAATGATCACTCTCATAAGTAAAATGGAAGATCTTATGACGAGACGTGACACATAATAATTCAAGCCCATCTTTCAAAACAAAGCACTACAAGATTCTAAAGTGCTATAATTATCAAGAAAAGGGACACATTGCTTCAGAGTGTCTTTATGTGGAGGAAGATGAAGAAGAGCCCAAATCATCATCAAGAAAGAAGAATGAGCACTTTGTCGGGCTAGCCATAAAAGTCGATCCATCAAACAACACAAATGCTCATAAGGCTCTATTGCTATTTAACTCGTCTACATGCCTCATGGCAAAAGGTAAAAATGAGGCACACAATGATGATGAGTATTCATATGATGATCCGATGGATATACTGGAAGAACTAAATGAATATCTTGAAAAAGAGAAGATGAAATTCAAAGTTTTGAAGAAAGAATTCATCTCTCTTCAAACAAAGATGGTATTAGCTCCAAGATGAATATAGACATAACATGCGATTTATTAAAAGATATGCCTTGTGTAGTTGCTAATCCTTACAGTGCATCTAAGGTTAATACATCTAGTTGTTATGATGATTTACTAGATGCTCTATGTAGCTCAAAATTAGAGATTTGCTCTTCCTATATGCTTATTGAAACTAATCATGTAGAGGAAAATGAAGAGCTAAAGGCTCAAATCAATAAATTAATAATTGGCTTGGAAAGAAGTCTCAAAAGGAATACCACTCTCGATGACATATTAAGCAAGCAAATAAGATTGTAAGACAAGAGTGGAATTGGTTCCACTCCTAAGAAAAAAGAAAATAACAAGATAGACACAATACAAAACATGCAAAAACAATCAAGTGCTTTGATTGCAATGAAATAGGCCAAAATGCCTTCGTGTGCCCAAATCAAATGAATGTCAAGTCAAGACATTCAAAGAAAAGACAAGCCGGCATGGAACAAGAAAAGAAGACTAGAAATGAAAGTAAGAGTCTAACTTGCTACAATTACTGAAAAAAAAAACGCATTGGTAAACAATGTTCCATCAGGCTTTTTAGGCCGTGCCGGTCCAAACATGGCCGTTGGAGCAGACCCTGCCGTTTGATGTGCCCAATACTCAGACCCGATCTGAGCGTTCGTGTTGTGCTATGGCCTCGGCCAGCGCGGAAAAGCTCAGCCCAACTTCGAGGACTAATAGACTAACGGTGACGGGGTGATGGCTCAAATACTGCACTTGCATGCATGGATGGAAATGGAACTTGTGGAGCGTATGACTAGGTCTGGAAACGAGCCGAGCCGAGCCGGCTCGAGCCGAGCTCGCCCAGGCTCGGTCTGAGGCTCGGTTCGGCTCGTTTGGAAAACGAGCTCGAGAGCCAGCTCGGCTCGGCTCGAAAAAAGCTCGAGCCGGCTCGAAAAAAGCTCGAGCCGGCTCGAAAAAACTCGTTCGAGCCAGGGTTTCCTAATCCCAAAAATAAAGGTAGAATAAAGTGATTATATAAGTCATTTATCATCAATTCAAAATCCAATCATCTTAATTATATGGGGTTGCGCTCGGCTCGTTTGGCTCGCGAGCCGGCTCAAGCTCGGCTCGAATCTTCACCGAACTCGAAGCCCGACTCGACTCGGCTCGAAAAAAACCGAGCTCGAGCCGGCTCGCGAGCCGCAAGCTTTTTGGCCACCCCTACGTATGACTAGAGAAGAAAATACGTGTGAATTTACGGTTCACGTACAATTAACGTTTAAGGAAAGCTTCCTGCGGATGCTTAGTACATTTTAATACATATATATACTTAGGTACGTGTACAGGAAATTAAGGCTTGATTTTGGGCCGGGCTGGTATCGCCTTGGAGCTGTGGACTTGAAGGTGAGAGGAGATAGCGCACGCATGCACCAAGCGAAGATGAGATGCTGGTCACAAGTTTGCCATGTTGTGTATTGGCTATTGCATTGCACCAATACAAACTAATCGCACCCTTACAGCGCAATATGTCCTCTCCTCTCTATAAATAATCTACACATGGATCTCGCACCTTTCTTCTTCTTCTTTTTGCTGAGCTTTGTGTGGTTTTCACCACTCGAAAGTAATACTGGTTTCTTTTCTCTAAGAAAACAACTGGTTACTGCGACGATGCACTACTACTAGCATCTCTCTCTCTCTCTCTCTCTCTCTCTCTCTCTCTCTCTCTCTGTGTGTGTGTGTGTGTGTGTTTACCACCAAAGTCCAAGACTACCAACCTACAATTACAATGTGCGCGGTACTACTGTTCTTCTTCCCCACTCTCGCCTTTCTTCTTCTTCGCTGATTTCTCCCCCAAATTCGTCCCTTCCAAGTCCCACTTGGCCTTCTTTTCTTCTTCACAATTTGTCGTGCCTCATTATCCGCGACCTCACTGCCGGCGACGGGGCGCAACAAGCTAGGCCTCCTTCCACCGAAGTGTTGTCTCGTAGGCGTGGTACTGGACTGGCATGGGGTGGAGATCTGTCCCGACTACCGACTTGGATTGATTTCTTATTTTGTTGGTAAGGAGACCCTGGCTTGGTTGGATGGGTTGTTCCAAGAGTTCGTTTTGTTTCTGGGGGATCTCTTCTTTCTCTCCGTTCAGTTATAGTCCCCGATTTGTTTGCTGCGTGGTTTTATTTTTCACAAATTTTGGGGCTTCACCTGCCGCAGGAACATTTCTAAAGATTCCACTGTAGTGCCGATGCAAATCTTCAAGGAGAAATGCTGTTAAAAAAACCCTCCATTTTTCCCGTTGTGAAGAGAGAAAAGGTGCTAAATTTTGCTCGGTTTGGGCAAACCAGAGGCTCTTTTTCTCCCTCGAAGCCAATTATTGTGATGGGCGAACAGTGAGGAACAGAATGTTGTTTGAATGGGGGTGATGTGAACTTGATTTTTGCCATGATGGTAGTAACCTTTTACCAAATTAAGACTGAATCTTGAAGGAGAAATAAGTTTGTTGTGAAACCAAACTAAGCAAGGAGCCAAGAGCAATTGTTGTCGTTTTATTACAATGTTGAATTGTTGGTGCTTTTTGTTAGCCCAAATATAGATCGAATGAAATAACTACTCTAAATAGCATATTGAAGTTCTACAACGATGGATGTTGATGGGTAAGATCCACCAAAATAGATGGTTTTTCTATGGCAGAATTTTGTTTTCTTCGGTTCTGACTTCTGGATGGAGTTTAATTACCAATAACTTTTGTTAAGTTGGATTCTGCAGCTTCTGCTGGTGGTGGTGATAAGACTGACAATTAGTAATTGATTCATTGATTGTATGCCAGATAGCAATCAAAATTTACCTGAATTCCCATCGAGGAACCATTCAGGTTTAGATTTCTTTTTTAACTGATAAATGAAAATCGGTATCAATCTGTGCTACATATTATTTTTGTCATGTTTAGATATCTTTTTTAAGTAAGAACTTGTTGCAGTGTTTCCGTAGTCTCAACTAATAAGGATAGAACTGAATAATGCAGCTGATCACGGGGAAGGATGGAGTGGTGGGGGTATTGATATTCTCTAGTGCTTCCCGATGTGAAAGAAGCTTTTACAATGACCCCAGGAAGCAGCATTGTGACCGAAGTCCCTGAGTCAGATTGTGGAGATGATGGGCTTTCTGAGGCACTTGGTAGTAGTAGGCTTGACAGAGATTCTACATCTAAGCCCTCCTGGGCTGCGTCACTAGTCAGTGTTGGTTTATCATCATTAACTGGCTTAAATGATTTGCTCGAGTGCCCAGTGTGTACCAACTCAATGCGGCCACCTATACTTCAGGTTGTATACTGATGCTTATCTTTACTCTTTTTAATCCTTCAGCGGACAAAGATCCTTTGATAATTTCTAGACATTATTGCACGATATCCTGTATGCAAATGAAATCCTGTCAGTTTTCATTTGACTACGTTGGATATTTAGGTTGGGTTTGTGTACAAAGTTGTGCCAGTCCCAACACTTGGGCAATTCACTTAAATGGCCTTTTGATATCTAAGGTATAAATGTTGAATTTGCGCCAACTTAGGACATGTACGGTACTAACATGTCCTTGGATTTGTAGTTATTCAAATTATTGTGTTGGTAAAGCCTACTTGTTTTTTTGCTGAATAAAAGTACCCTTGATTGTTGTCTTCTGCTTGTTCTGGTAGATTTAGGCTGTCCATTTATATACTAATGTAAGTTCTTTAACTGTTATGCTCTAATCAATGACAAGTTTAACATTTGGCCATGCTAACTCATTTGTTTTGCATTTTGTGTTCATCGTATTGGCCATTGTTACAATGCTGTATTCTTGATCTTCAAAATAATCCAGAACTTCCACATGTTGAAGAAAGAATAGGAATTCATGAGAACAGTTTCTTGGTTTGGCCCGTATTGTTTATGCCCATGCACACACAATTTGGTGTCCGTGCTTCTGTCTTCTCCTTGGACATCGGCATGGTCTCAACTCTCAACAAGTGCACAATTTTTCTGCCCTTGCATGAGAACTTGAGAACTCTTCTTAGTTTGCTTTCCATGCATGGACGCAATGTTTTATGTATTTATTTTTACCCTTTTTCACATTTCATGGCCTCAATAAGTGTTGAAATATGAGTTTTGATTAACTTTATTATGATCATTCAATTCCTGAACTTTGTTATTGTTTCCACCCTTATTTTCTTCCATTGAAGTCAAAATAATTGCAAGCTTATTGCATTACTTCAGTAGTACAGATATTGTATTCCTTGAGGTTTTAGATCATGATATTCAGAACAACTTTTGTCAACTATTATTTTTATAGAAGTGAATACAGAAAGCGAGAGGTAATAATCTGCTGATTAATTTGGTTCTTGTTGCAGTGCCCAAATGGTCACACAATTTGCTCCAACTGCAAGCATAGGGTAGACAATCATTGCCCTACTTGTCGCCAGGAACTGGGAAATATCAGATGCTTGGCTCTTGAGAAGGTGGCAGAGTCACTTCAGCTCCCATGCAAATATCAAAGCTTGGGCTGTACCGAGATTCATCCTTACCAAAACAAACTTAAGCATGAGGACCTCTGCAGGTTCAGGCCATACAATTGTCCATACGCAGGTTCAGAATGCCTGATCACTGGTGATGTTCCGATGCTCGTGTCTCATCTCATAAATGACCACAAGGTGGACTTGCATGAAGGCTGCACCTTTAACCACCGTTATGTGAAGTCCAGCCCTTACGAAGTGGAAAATGCTACATGGATGCTCACCGTAAGTAATTTCTCTCTGCATGTTAAATACAGTTGGTGGCTGGATGTGCAGGAAAAGTTAGCCAATTATTCAATCTGGAGCGCTTAAAAATGTTCAGTATATGCATTGATTAATCATTATTCCATAGGATAGTATTTGCCTGACTCCTGGTATATTTTTTGCATTCTGTATGTGGTCATACCCTCATCGTTTGCTTTGAAACCTTGTAAACTAGTTTGTATATTAAGCAGTTAGCTTCCGACTGCGTCAGGTCTAGTGATGTGTTGCTGCCATCTTTGTGTTGTCTTTGCAGGTTTTCAAGTGTTTTGGGCAGCACTTTTGCCTCCACTTTGAGGCGTTCCTGCTCGGGGTGGCGCCGGTGTACATTGCATTCCTGCGTTTCATGGGCGAAGACAGCGAGGCTCGGAACTTCTGCTACAGCCTGGAGGTGGGCGGGAGCGGGCGGAAGCTGACGTGGCAGGGCATACCCAGGAGCATCCGGGACAGCCACAAGAAGGTGCGGGACAGCTTGGACGGCCTGATCATCCACCGGAACATGGCCCTCTTCTTCTCCGGCGGCAACAGGCAGGAGCTCAAGCTGCGGGTGACGGGCCGCGTCTGGAAGGAGCAATGACAAGCAGGGCGGCTCCAACTTGTGCAAATGCTTCTCCTTTCAGCTTGTTCCATGATCCCATTTACTCCATGTTGTGCTGGGAGACTGCCTGTTGTGCATTGCTCTACACATACTTTTACTTGACACGGTGGTCTTGAAACCACGGAAGCCTTTCCCTAAACATCATCCAAACACATGTGAAGTTCATTCTTACATTGCCATTCTATGCTATGGACAAGTCATGTTATGCATGTCTTGTCAAGCCCCAAGCCTGCTGCTACGGGCAAGCGTGAGGCCGAGGCTGTGACTGCTGGGCCAAGATGAAATTGCAACCTCGGCTTTCCGGCCTGCAGCAAGCCAGCAACGTGGTGAAATTGCAAGTCAAAGATAGGAATATATCGTGATTCGTGAGTATGACAGTGGGTCCTACGTAGATACTGGCATGACTCATGTATGGGAAGACGCATTTAAATGGAAGGACAGGCTGGTTGGGCGAAAGTATTATACCAATCAGATACATATGTCTGCTAACCAATACAGACACTGACGACGCTTTGGCCGAGTGGTTAAGGCGTGTGCCTGCTAAGTACATGGGGTTTCCCCGCGAGAGTTCGAATCTCTCAGGCGTCGTTTCTTTTTTCTTTTTCTTTTTCTTTTTCTTTTTCTCCCCTCTCGCCTTCTGACCACCAAACCGCGTCCCTAGTTCATGCTGCAAAATGCTACCACCAATGTCATAATTTCTGTGACTTTTCTTAGCATCAGTCAGTCATAAAAAAGAAAAAGAAAAAATTACAGCCCAACATTTTTATTCACGAGCCCTCAAGCATACACACGAACGATCCATGTCAGCTGATGTTTATCATCCAATGCTTTACAAACAACTCCAGGAGAACGATATGCTGCGAGTATGTGTCAGATGAGTCGGCTCATATGAACACAAAGAAACGAATGCCCTCTGCGAGGCACGGGCAAAGGAAAGCATGCGCCGGAGCATATTCTTGTGGGATAAAGAGATAATCGGATGATCGTAGCGAGGAGTTGAGGCGTCTAGGTCAGGTCACTGTGCAAACAAAACAGGGAAATTTCAGAATTAAGCTAAAAAAAGAAACAAAAAATCTTACTTCTTTCCTAACTTCACACAACAATTTGTGATGCCAGATGGGGTTTACTGTGCTAAGCGCCTAAGCGTGGTAACAGAGCAAATTACCCACAGTGGGTTACTTTACCATGCCACGGTAAGCCAGTAATAGGTCTATACATGATCAATTGTAATAACGAACAAGATTCATCTTATAAAGATGCCAAAAAAGGAGTTTAAGCGGGCTCAAAATTATGTACAACCTTTTTGTTGTGAAATTAGATGGAAGGGCCAGCAACTGAAGTAGCATGGCCCGTGTCTTGCAACTGCTTTAGGGTGGATGCAAGCCAATCAAGTCCATCGTAAAGGCCCTCGCCACGGAGTGCGCACGTCCCCTGTATGTGCCATATTCTGTTCCTGAGGTCACGCAGGCCCAGCCCTTCGGTCACCTCTGCCGGGCTCATTGCACCTCTCTATGTGAAGAAGGAAAACATAATCAGCCTGGGGTTTCTGCTGTTTATTTGACCTTTTCATAGATATGAAAGACTGGTTTGACATTAACATTGCAATATGGAATTAAAGAATTATGTTGTCTGCTTTAAAAGGCTTGATCAGACCACAAACAATTTAGAAAAAATCCTGCATGGCAAGATCTATACCTCATTCTTTTGCTGAAAGAAATTACTCACATTTGTGCTCCAATATGTACTGGATAAAAGATGTATTTTGCAGAACAACTATATCGTATAAAAAGCTCACATGTAATCAACATGAAAGATATTGGATACCACAACATACAAGCTGGTAAAAAATATGTGATAACATACTAACTGACCCATGCAAATAAAGGTCATGAATAGCAAGGCTATTGTGCATTAGCACTTCAAATTCTTATTTTAACTTACCAGGTCCTGTTTGTTTGCAAATACTAAGATTATGCTGTTTGCCATCAAAGGGTCCTTGATAATTGTCTGAAAGGGGAAAATAAATGCGAGTTAGCAGGATCTCACATTCTCAAACAATGTAGTTGAAGGAGCCATGAAGTCCTGTAATGATGGAGAAAGTACAAAATATGTTACCTGGAATTCTTGTCTGGCGTCTACAATCCTTTCTCTGTCCAAAGAATCAACGACATAGATCTACAACAAATCGAAAGCAGAAACACGTCCATAACCTTGGCAGCAAAAGATATGCATTCCATGGAGCAATTAGAACTGTCATGAAACTCCTGATTGAATCAGCTAAACAATTATGCTCTCACTTACGTTCTGCACATCAATTTACTAACTTCACCCAGGAGCTAACATACTTTAGGAAAACAATCAATAGCATGCAAATTTTTCAAGAGGTGCTATGCTACGATTTGAGAAAATGTAGGTAGTAGTTTGATATCAACTACAATTGAAGACGGACGGCATGTGAAAAACAATATCAAAGCAAGACTTGAGAAAGTATTATAGGAACTAAAATAGGCCAAAATAGAAAAATGAGATGCTTAATATTGATATGTGTCTAATAGTTATTACCAGTGCATCAGAATTGCTGAGGTACATCTTCCATAATGGCCTGAGCTTTTCTTGTCCGCCAACATCCCACACGGTAAATACTACATTCTTGTACTGAACCTTCTCAACGTTAAAACCTAGAGGGGAAAATGTAATTACCAAAGATAGGCATGAGATCAATGAACGGAAGAAATGAGGGTTGGAGTAAATCCCAAAATGTCAAGATTGTGCAATTTATTGTCAAAATCTGGAGAAAGTTGTTAGGCCACCAAATTTCTGCTACCTCCCTAATTTGATTATGTTAGGTTGTTTCAAGTAACATGATTTGGAAGAAGAAAATGTTTGCCACCCCAACAGCAAGAAAACTCAATTTCAACAGTATGACACAATGTTTTGTATTAATAAATGAAAGAACCGCCTCAAGGTGGGGTTTTCATCCTTATTGTCCAAACAGTAGAAGCAAGGTTCATAAATCGTAACAGTAAGTCTGGTAATCACAACAAATAATCATATCCAGTGACCAAATGTATCAAGTTCAGTCTGTCCAAAAGCATGACAAGGTTTCTCATTAAATAAAAATCTGCAAGGTTATATACATTTGAGTTGCCAGCTTCCATCGTATTGCATTTGCACTGTCTTTCTTGCAAAACTATGTCACCCTAAATTTCTGAACCAGTACCGAAAGAAGAACACTAGCTTTGAAGTAACTCATTTTTGAATCATCAACTGTGATAAAGACAAGCGATGAGTTTCTGGATCAATACCAATAAGATCAGTTTTTTTCTGCTATCCTACTACTTCAACAAAATATTGTTGGTCATGTTTTTCTTCTGCTATCTGTTTTTTGACTCTGTAGTCATAGGCTAATCGGATCATGGATTTCAGCAACCAAAAAAATTCCGCCTGATAGTTCATATGCCACATATAGTGCTAAGTGCCAGCTTATTCAATACATCCTGCATCTTCATGGCATGCTACAATCATTCAACACTGGACATAAATAAATACAGAAATGATGGTATGTTATGTGAGTCTCCTACCTACTGTAGGGACTGTTGAAAGAACCTCTCCCATGTGAAGCCTATACAAGATTGTTGTTTTGCCAGCTGCATCCAAACCAAGCATCACAACCTTCAAAAGGTTAATCACACTATTAGTGGAAAAAAGGCAATCGTCGAATAATGTGACTTTACAGGTTGATCAAAAGAAACAGAGGGAGGATTATGCTAAGAAGAAGACACGATGAAATGGCTCAGTCCAGCCACCAAAAATTGTTAAGGCAGATGAATGGTTGGAAAGCCTATTGAATTTCACAATTTCGTTTAAATTAGAAGAACTACTAAGGAAATACCCACATTTAACTAGATTAGTAACCCAATTTGCTAAAGCCATAATTTGGCCTTAGCAAAATTAGCTGGGTTGGGAGTCAGTACATTGTACATCCATCCATTGCTAATGTACACTGCTAGAGTGCTATCCCAATCCATTTCACCTCAAATTGCTCACCTCACTGCAAGCACTCAATTCAATGGACTTGTGCACAGTTGAGAATTCAGGTGTCAGATATTAAATCATCAAGAAAACCCTAAAGAAAGAATCCCAGGACACACGATACTCTACAAGAAAGGAAACCAAGAATTCGGATCGACGGTTCACCCTCACCATGAAACGGCATATAAGCCCACCAAACTCACAGGTTCACGTTGGCGCACAACCAATCAGTCCAGGCAAACATTTAGAGGAACAATTTAAGCAGACCTATTAAGATTCAAAGCAAGAACCAGCACTGCGATTGTCCAAGAAGCAATCCAACTCAAACTACACCGTATCTAGAAGTTTCAAGAACCTACATGGCAAGAGCAAGCAACCCTGAAAAGTGGAAGAGAGGAAGGATCACGTTACCCTCATCTCTTTGGTGGAGAAGAAGGAGTCGAAGAGCCTGCGCAGAGCTTGCCCCATCCCTCCGCCGCTTCCGCTCCTCCCTCCCTTCCTTCCTCCCTCCCTCCCTCCCTCAGTGGGTGGATTCTTCGACAGCTGTTGCTCCCTGCGAGCGCCTTCCTTTTCTTTTTTCTGGGGTTACCGATGAGCTCGAGGGCGGAATGGATCGCAGGAGACGGTGGTTGGGTTGGGTGCTCCGGGTTGGTTTCGTGAGAGCTCGCACAAAGAGGAATAAGAGTTCGGAAGAACTCCTTCACACTCCTCTGTTCTTTTTGGTGGTTTGGGAGAGATGATCTGGCACGAGACCCTGGAAAGGACAACGAACACGGTAGAATATTTGCTTTGCTTGGTGTCTCAGTTGCAGTACAATATCTCGTTCATTGTAGCTTTCCAATCGAACCGTCGATTGCATTGACTTGATAATTCTCTTAAAATGTACTCCTTTTTTATGATGCGTATTCTTTTCTAGCTAGGCATGGGATCACGGAGGTTGCAAAACCAAAGAAAAAAAAACCGGAGAAAATGACGTTATTATTCATGCTATAAATATATTGGAAATGTGAGAGAGAATAATTAGTGACGGGAACACTTATAAATACATGAGGGAGAAAATATGATAAATAAGGCAAACCTAGAGAAATCATCAATAAATTAATATGCACGCCATTTATTTTAAAATAAAAATTGAAAAAACTATATGTCTTTTATTTAGGGATAGACATACCCAATAGGATAATCTTGGCCTAAACTTGATCCCATGATGCTTCTCGCAATTTTGAGCATCATATCGAGTTAAGCTTAAAATTTAGTGATAGACATGATCCAACATGATGGTTTTGGCTAAAAACAGAACGACTATGGAAGTAATTGAGCTTGCCAACCGTTTAACCGATACCTCCTCGATCCCCAATATATATATATATATATATATATATATATATATATATATATATATATATATATATATCACACACACACGATCAACTACTCATAAGTCTACCTAAAATTGTTTTCAAATCCAAAAAAAAAAAGATCTCCATATATGTTTTTAAGGGTGAAAAAAACTCGAGGCTTGTAAGTCACCTCGGCTCGAGTTCATGACTTATACAAGCCGAGCCTACTAGATAGCTCGTTTGGCTCGCACAGTAGAAGTAGTACATTGGCCAACATATAATTAAATAGAGGTCTGTCTACACAGAATTTGACTGTTTTTTCTGTTAAAAAATTATCACATTCTGAAAGTTCATTTACAACTCCATTCTACATAAATTACAGTAAAATATTTATATATTTTTTGTTCTTTGCACTGTAATTATTCTTGAAAGTCTTAATAACTTATATTTTTATCACATGATTCAAAATCTCACATGTACTTTGAGAGATTGAGCAAAAACAAAAACAAGAAATGAAATTATATACCAACAAAATACAACAATATGGCGAACATGTTATGTTCTTCACATGTACTTTGAGAAGTTGAGTAAAAACAAAGACAAAAAATAAAAGTATATACCAACAAAATACGATAAATGTGGTGAACTCGTTATGTTCTTCACATGTACTTTGAGAGGTTGAGTAAAAACAAAGATAAAAAATAAAATTATATACCAACAAAATACGGCAATGTGGTGACCCGTTATGTTCCAAAAAAATTTATAATAAATTCAGACCCAATTCATTATATAGAAAAAAGTGCAAATCTCAAAGCATACTGGACGAATGAAAATTCGACTATTTTTTTTTCTTACAGCATATCAATAACACGAATCTTATAGCACATCTAATGAATAGAAAAGTGTCAATTTTAACTTCAAAAAACTATTGAAAGTTATATAGCAATTCCCATTAAATAGCTGGCTTAGCCTACTATGCCCTAGAGAGACCAGCCAAGCCCAATAGCAATAGCAGTAGTTCACTTCATTATGTGGTGTAAAGAATCGTGAGGGCAGGTGACAAAGCCACAAGAAGGCGCAGCCACACACCCAGCGGCAGTGTACACAGGATGAAAATAAGGGGTGCTAATGGAACAAAGTTATCATGAGGTGGGATATAAAA
Organism: Hsuehochloa calcarea; assembly: GCA_036346395.1. Taxonomy (NCBI): domain Eukaryota; kingdom Viridiplantae; phylum Streptophyta; class Magnoliopsida; order Poales; family Poaceae; genus Hsuehochloa; species Hsuehochloa calcarea. Next base: position 2,969,605 of record CM070596.1, on the reverse strand, counting down.
AAACGCATTTAAATATCGTTTGCAATTCAAATTGATACATAGATTATGAGAAACAAAGTTAAAATAAAAAAAATGCAGTATCTTAATAATGAATAGTTCGCTTCAAAAGTCCAAAAATATGCACAAGTAGCAATCTTAAGAACAAAATTAACTAAATTTGTGATGCAAATAATAATAGATGTACTAGGAGGGTACCCAAGGTGCGATGAACGGAGCTGGTGCTTCAGCCCCCTCGACCCTTACGGTGGATCCGCCACTAGTCACACCGGCAGCATAGAGGCGGCGCGCTGCCCTGGCCATTCGCGTCATGCCCACCCACCACGTTGTCCTCCTCGTGGCATCACCATCCCAGTCCATCGCACCTTCAGGGTCACATGGAGCACCAACCGAGTTTGGTTGCTTACACTTTGTTTTGATTGCTGCTATCTTTTAGTTTGGCAGAAGCAATGTCAGATTTGTCAAATATTACTGCAGTTTGCTCACTTGTTCCAACCTATGTTCATCAATTATAGAACACAAGAGCTAATGCATTTTCAGCTAGGAAGCTTGGGAACATGTGCATAGCAGCTCGGCTGAGAACAGCTTGGGAACATTTTCAGTTGTACTCTACAAACATTTTCAATTGTACTCTACATAAGCTTTTTTTAGGTCAAGTTTGTTGTTACCTGGATCTACAAGTTGTATGGAGGTGCCCTATTTGGAATGCACAATCTGCTTCTTGGATCTTCAAGGAGCAACATATAGTTCACCCCCCTCCTAATTTATTACTTGTGCACAATAGTCCTTCTCTATGGCATTTCGTTGTCAGAGTATTATTTCATTATCCATTTAAATTGCTCAATAGTTCAAATGAGGATGAAAAGAGTAAATTTTGACAATGCGAGCTGCTGCTGAAGTTCTATTGCAAAAGAAGCATTTGTGATTCTGTACTTAAGTACCAAAAGTAGTTATACTCTTCCGGCATCTCAGAAGTTGAAATCCCTAACTTGTAACTAATTTTATTTAAATCTTAGATTGATTTGAACTGGTGAAACTAGGGCTTCTCTGATTATTGTAAAATACATTTGCAATAAGTTAAAAGTGTATCTTTGCTCATAGTCTGCTTGTAACTTCTACATTTAGTATGGCGATGACATATAGTATTACTGCATGTTGGGTGGCCTGCATTAGTTGTGATGCGAGGTTGGGTCACTAAAAGATTTCATTATTTAGATGCAATTGCAAGAGAGACTGCATCTGCTTTCCTTCTCTGGTAATGATCACTTGCATGTTGACTTCTTTACGTCTTAAGATATTTTAAGAGTTGTGTTGCATTACACTTATTTTACTTTCAATCTAGTAGCCTACGATGTGAATAACTGCAACATACAATGTATATGGTTGCAAACTTGCTATGTAATGTAATGTAATGTTCTGTCTTCCAGGAACGCATCAGTCATGCAAATTTTGTCTCCTGTTTTCCTCCAAGTGTCTCCGTGACTTATACTTTAGTTCAAGAGTTACTTTGCTCATTTGCTCTTCTCTGACCAACTTTGGCTGATTTGGTCAGGTACTAAGTGATCCAGAAAAGCGTTCAATTTATGACAAATATGGTGAAGAAGGCTTAATGGGGATGCCTCCAACTGGTTCACAGAGTCGGACCTTCACAGCTCCTCGCCCATGTGGTCCAAGTAATTTTCAGTACAATCCTAGTGACACAAATGATTTCTTTGCTGAATTCACGGCGAGCAACAAGCCATACTCCTTCGACCAAGACCGAATGCGCTTTCAACCAAGATCACATTGGACCTCAGCAAGGAATAGTATAAGTGAAGCTCCATCTGTTTCACAGAAGGAGAGCAGTACCAGTACAAGCCAGCTAGAAAAGCCACTAACTGTGGAAAAAAACATTAATATGCACTCTTGAAGAGTTGTATAATCAATAATGGAACTAAAAGGAAGATGAAGATCGCTAGGAATGTCGCAAAGCCTGATGGGTATGTGTTTGCTTTTCCCATATACCCAGTTATTTCTAGTAATATGTTGTTCCCCTTTGTGGCATTTTTTCTTCTTTTTGCTGCATCAGAGTTTGGTTTAATGTGGGAACACTTTTATGAAACTTAAGAAATGTGAGCCTGTACATTCTGGAGGGGAACAACCTTCTAGATCTCTATGGTGGATACTCTTGCGGGGAAAACTATAAACATCAAGACCCTTGATGGCACGAAATTGTGATCGATAACTAAGGGTGGCCGATCAGGAAGGAGCCAGGGACGAAGGGGACTTGACTTGAGGATCAAGTTTGATGTAACCTTCCGAACGAGGTTATCATCGTCGCAGCGAGCAACCATCAAGCGAATCATGGGGGGCTAACTAGTGAAGTGAATCCAGAAACAATAAACAGTGGCTATTTGGGGGATAGTTGGAACTGAGTTAGATAGTTTATTCTGTGGTCATAGACTTAATAGTGGTGCAACACTAATTCTATCTTGTTGGTTCTGTTCTTCACAAGCGACATGGATTTCTCATTTTGATATGTAGGCTCTTAGAGCCTTTTTTTAGAGCAAATCACAAGAGTTTATTAACTCATGGTAGAATTACAATCACTAGTGACAATGTCTATAATGAATTCGGGGATACAGTTCACCCAAGTACACATCTTTCTTCCCACCGAGGCTTTCTTTGCGCAACAATGACCTGCCAAATTGGCCTCACGGTGGGTATGAACACAACAAAACGAACTAAAATTCATGCTAAGCTCTTGTATTTCATGCCAAATACCCGCAAATTCTGATCTTGCGCCAACCTGTGAGTTAATCGTATTGACAAGAGTCAAATTATCCGACTCCGGAATCACCTAATTACAACCCTGCCGAATTGCAAGTTGAAGTCCATCTCTCGCTGCCAAAACTTTAATAGTTAAGACATCAGAGAGATTGTTATACCACTGTGTCTCTATCGCTATAAACTACGCTTCATAATCTCAAATAACAAAGCTCGAGCCTCCTGTACACTGAACACTGAACACCATCGAAAGCGCCGTTAGTGTTAACTTGCAAATAGCCACGTTGCGGTGGATGCCATTTTGCCGAACTTAGAACAGTAGCCATTTTGGTGGTATTGTCAATTAAAATAGCATCTTCCACCATAACACTAATATGTTTGACGACCATCACTAGGTTCCAGCTCTCCTTTCCATGCTTGCGATTATTCCGACCGATCCACAACGACCATATCCCACAAACAAACAGGTCTGCATCAGTCGAAGAACAAACATCCCCGAAAAGCAAATCTACCGTCCATGTATCCAGGTGTAGAGTATCAATCTTTTTACCCGTAATCTCCTTAAAAGCCAACCAGAAAAGAAGTGCAAAAGTGAATTTTGTTGTAACATGGAAGATCGTTTCCTCTCTATTTCCACAATCGTCGTAGTGGCTTTCCTTCAGGACATGGTGACGATATAGTTATTTCTTCACCGATAAAAAGTTATGGATTGCCCCCACCAGAAAATACACACCTTTAGTGAAACTTTCAGTTTCCAATGATGCTTCCAACAATGGCCTAAAACCGAAGGTGAGGAAATCTGCAGTAGATTGAGAATGCATCTGCTCTTCCTTCAATATCCTGTAAGCAGAGCGAACCGAATAATTTTCATTCCTTTCAAAAGCCCAAGCAAAAATATCCTCCATTTCACTATTCCCCAACTTGATTTTCAAAATGGCCTCTGCATCTAGTCTTATAAAAGAGGAGTTAACAAGCACCTCGTTCCAAGATCTGCTGTTCAGATTGAGAAGTTCAATCCTTGTTAACCAAAACATTCTGAAGCAGTACCATAGGTTTAATTGAGATTGAAGAGGGAATCCAATTGTCCTTCCGGATGTCAATTGAATCACCTTAAGCAATACTTTTGATTAAGCCTTTTTCAGCAAATCCCCTCCAAAAAGAATGGCCTTCCATGTATGAGAGCTCCTTTCTCTTGCGAGTTGCCGATGAGAAATCTCCTTGTGGAAACTACTTCCCTCTAAGCACTCAACTGCATAGGGATTCTGGATTCGTCACCAGACGCCATCCTTGTTTGCCAAGCATAGCTTGATTAAAAAGTTTGATATCACGAAAGCCCATACCACCACTCCTTTTGGGACATGTTAATTTTGACCACTTTAACCAATTAATCTTGTGATTATCTATTGAGCTCCCCCACCAATAATTGGAAATATATGAAGTTATCTTCTGACATAAAGTAGATGGTAGTTTGAAACAGTTCATAGAATAAGTAGCGACATATTGAGCCACCGATTTGAGTAAGACTTCTCGTCTGGCACAACTTATATTCTTCTCTCCCCAACCATTAACAAAAGTTCTTACTTGATCAGCAATAAAATCGAAGGTACCATTTGTGCTCTTACCAATTGCAGTAGGAAGACCCAAGTATTTTTCACCAAGGGCCTCCGAAGAGATTCCCAGACTGGATAACACTTCTTGCTTGTCATCGTCACCATAATTGTTAATTAAAAAATCCACTGATTTCTGTTTGTTAACCAGCTGACCAGATCCGCAATAATAATCTTCCAAGATCAATGACATTCTATGAGCATTTCTTTGAGAAACCTCCATAAAAATCAAGAAATTACCAACAAAGAGCAAATGCGCCACCCACGGTGCATGTCGGCTAATTCTAATCCCCTCGCAATATACTGAGGGCCACTATTTTTAAGCATGCACGATATACCCTATGCACAAAGTAAGAACAAATACAACCTTCTCAATAGATTTCCCTGGTGTTGAAGTGTGTTACCACAGCAAGTTTTTTCAGTGAGGATTAATGTCATGTTTTCCACTTTCTTCAAACCGACCAGGGGAATTCGGCAGGGCTCTTAAAGCCTTTGCGTGGGTTAAGTTTGAACTAGAATTTTGTGTGGATTCATTTCTTCTTCCCCTCCTCCTTTCTCCTTGGGATAGATGAAGTCAGTTTTTCTTACGAAGCAAATTGTGCAAATGTGTGTGAAAAAAAGGAAGAAAAGATAAGGAGATTTCTTTATGCAGATTGCACAGGATTAACTAAAAAAAGGTTTGAGATAATTCTGAGCATAGCATTGATTCTTTTTACAAACGCGGATATTTGATTATCATCTCTTTACTTGGATAAAACAAAACATGTATGATAAGAAAACATGGTTTAGCCCGTAGAAATCTTAAGTGAATTCGTAGTATTGGCGAAAGAATGTAACAAATCTTCAGTTCTTCACCAAGGGACCAAAAAAAAATTCCTCATTTCAATCAGATTCGTCCCTACTGAGTTCATTTCAATCCTATCACCTTGGGAAAATTCTGCGGTAATTACTGTTTGATTTTTGCAGTAGTAAAGACTAAAAATGGCTTACCCAAATACTAGCTAGCTAGTAGCTACTATGGCTGCTAATCAGACCGAGGAGTTGCCTGAGTATTAAATACGACCAAAACCCCCGAACCCCGTAGTTTCATTCATCAACCCCACGCACCACCCCTTCCACTTCCTCCTCCCCCACCTCCCACTCTCCCATCGTGTACGCGCCGCCACCGCCGCCGGCGGCGAGGCGAGGGTCGCTAGGATGGACGGCCTCGACGACGAGTGGGACGAATCATTCCTCGACGAGCTCATCCGCGCCCATGACAACATCGTCGCTTCCTGCAACCCTAACCCCACTCCCGCCCCAGCCCCCGCCCCCTTCGATCCTTTCGCCACCGCCGCCGTCTCCTACCTCCCCGCTGCTACCTCATACCCACCCACATCCTCCGCCGCCCTTCCCCTCTCCCACATCGCCGCCGCGCCACATGCCTCCTCCACCGACTCTGCTGCCCGCTTCTCGCCTCCACGGAAGCTTACCCAGCGCCCGCCGCTCCCGCCGCCCGCCGCCGTGGCGGAAAGCGGCAGCAAGATGCTGGCCTTGGTCCCTGCCGTCGGCCGCGGCTTCTCCCCTCCGCGCGAGCTCTCCCAGCGCCCGGCGGCCGAGGAGAGCGACTGCGAGATCGTAGGAGTGGCGGGGCTCGCCGGTGTTGACCGCTTCAGAGGCGGGGCCGTGCGGTGGGAGAGGGATGCTAGGGAGGCGGAGAGGAGGGAGGTCGAGCGGCTCAAGGTGAGATATCGAGGGTGCTTTCCTGCGTGTAAACCTGTTCTTTTGGCCACGCGTTTTGTGTTCTCCTAATGCTTGTGATCTCCCTGGATTCTGCAGAAGGAGCTGAATCGTGTCTCGAAGCAAATGAATGACTTGGTGCGCATCTCACTAGCTGCATTTGTTGTTCTCTAATAGTAGTAGGATTATTATCAGTGTCCCATGTTGTATAACTGATTCGAGCTAGCACATTTTGGTCTTGTTTGAAGCTACTTTGCAATGAGTACTGGCCTAGTACGTGCGAGCTAGGCTGGTATTGAGCTTGACTCATGTGTGAAGTTGTGAACAAATGAAATAATGAATGCAATTTTAAGTTAACTAGTACGATCAACATGAGGTGATTTGTTGCAATTTTACATGCAGAAAAACGAATGCAGTGAGCTGAAGAAAGACAGAACAAAGAAAGATATTGAAATCAAGGCTAAAGAAGCAGAAATTCAAAATATGAAAAAGGCAAATGTGTAAGTACTACTGTCTTTAATAACCCACGCTCTTGGCACATCATTATGCTGCTGGACTCACCCACACATATGATCAGTATGTTACGGATTTAAATATAATTAACTGACTCTGAACCATCTTGGATAGTAGGAGATGAGTTTTTGAAACATTAGTTGATTCACATGTCTTGCATACTGCATTTGAGTGCATGCTCAAGACTGTTTACATTAGTTTTTGTGTATTCAATTTCAGGAGCAGTGTCAGAAAAGATATTTGCACTATGGGGTTGGATATTGATCAGTCCTTTCATACCCCTGCAAATGGTTCTTGTTGGACATCCACAAGGAGAGCAGAGAAGTTGAATGGCAAAAATAAGGAGCTCTGTTCCTCTCGAGATGGTTTGTGTATGAATGAGAAGCATCAAACTGATGCATCTGAGGTCTTGGAACTGAAGCATCGCACAATGATAGATAACAGTAAGATTTTCAACTTTCAACCCATTTTTTAAGCTGAGAGTGTTTTCTTGTCTCCCGCCTTCTAATCTTATCCACAAGTAATTTCTTAATGAACAGGAACAAGTACATCAGGAGGGGTATCTTTGGAGGTAATATGCCTAGCTTATTTACACCATTTTATATTATATTGTGCTAACAAATTTCATTAATGATCTGTTCTGCTGTCATTGGTAGGAAAGTGCTCACATTGAGTCAAAAAGTGGCAAGTGCAAGGAAATTAAAACTATCGGAGTCCAGACAGATCTTCCATGGAACAGTGAACAACTTGAACGCAAGAAAGTATTGCTCGAGCGCATCTCTAGCAATCTATGCGCGATCTGGGGTATGCCAACTAACAGTTTGTTGGGTAGGAATCTGATCTCAAAGATCCTTGCTTCTTGCTCGGAAGAAATTTTGCAACTTCTCCAATCAACAAGATTGCCACATGAATCCTCTTCTGAAGTGAGCTCCATGAATAATGCTATTTTGGAAGTGTATGATATTATCATAAAGGTAATGGCGTAATGGTCATGTAAAAAATACCTTTTCTTTTTCACCATTGCAGCTTGCGCTAAATATGCATTTCAAGAGTGAAATGCTATTTTTTAAAAAAACTTTAATTTTCAATGCCAAAACCACGATACAGTGTTTTGTATTTATCTGCTCTGTGCTAGGAGTTGTATAAGACCTGATTTCACCAAAACGATTTCAATGCATGATCTAAATATGGAACACTGTATCAATCCATCCTCTGCTTTTGCAGTAGCTAGAATGTTTACTATTTTACTTTTAATTTGTCCTTCCATGTTGCCCTTCTAATCAAGTTCTTTTATTTGAAGTGATATCTCATATGGCCAATTTATCTGTTTTGTTCCTGCAGATGAATAGTGATACAATATCTATACAAACTCTTCTTGAGGCATTGCTAAATCTGTGTGCTGTTGGTAATGTGAGAACTGATTATCTGACTTTCTTTCCATAGCAAGATTGTTTATTTAGTCATTGTTTCTGCTACTTTTCTCACGGTTTTCCAATGTGCTTCCTCACAGGCATAAAAAAAAAATAGGTGTAGGACGTGATACAACCTAAACTAATTGAGAATCGATTTTTCCTCAATTAGATTTCTGTTCATTGATTAAAACAGTAGGAATAGTTGGAATGTGGTTTTCCATGTTTGTACTCATTTTGGGGGAAGAAAACGATGGATTTTAAGTAATTACTATTGAACACCGAGTTATTTTTAACCAATTTCCAACCAAGTTCCATCTTAAACATGTGTTGATGTAAAAAAATCCTAGCCAGCCCAGAACCAGCAGGAATTAACAAGGAACCAACACCATAGCTGTTTTGAGAGCCCAGCTCTGAGTACTGCTGTACCTCTCAGGTAGCTTCTTGATTTGTTTGAAAAACAAAAGGCAGTTGAATTGATGTAGACTTTGGAAAATGCTAGTGGCAGTAACTATAACTTTACTCATGCAACTACACAGCTGTAGGTTGAGTCCATTAGATATACAGTTGCTACTGCTGATACATCACTGTGATTGTTTATCTCATTGGGCATTCTTTTGCTTTTGCTGTGGACTGTGGATGCTGAAGTGAAGCAGTCACTTTTATTTTTATTACTATTCTTAGTTCTTAGACTTAAATTGCCCAGTTGGTTTGTGTTATGTATTTACCTGCTCTTTTTTTCCCAGGCTGTTGTTGTCGGTAGAGCCCTGCGGATGTTGCACAATATCTTGCAGCACTTGCTAAATTATGGAATCAAGTCTAGCCAAAGGTATGCTTTACTTGCTCATTGAATACATTTCTAGTTGCCAGGATAGGTGTTTTCCACTATTGAAGTTAATTGTGGTACTTATGTTTTTTACTGAACTCAAACAGCGACCCACTGACCATATCTTGGACACCAGCGGCTTTTACTGCATTCAGTATCTCATCAATGTTTTCTTCCCTAATCACCCATGAACCTCTCCCCCTAAACAATAGCTGTTAAGTGATTAATAGTGCTTCAAGCAATCTGTGTTGGTCTGCTATCTTTACAAAGGTTAAACAAATCAACCATTATATTAGAAATAAAGTAGTAATAAAGACGAGGTAAAAGTAGAAAAATACTAATAGTATATCAATTTAACCCTGTGATTTGTTGTTCTAGAAACCGTTCTCCCTTTTCTGCTTCTGTTTTTTCTATTATTTTTAAGAGAGAAATTGGGTGGGGGTGGGTTGTAATTTATGGATGCCTCCAATTAGTCAATTGCAATTTTTTGACATAGGCAGCAATACTACAGGGGTGTGGGTTGTATGATATCTTCTGGTACTTTTTTTGCTTGTTTATAATCATAGGTTCCCATGCTTATGAACTTTAATATGATTTTCCTCAGTGTAACCTCAGGAACAATGTTTCTATTGAGCCATATGTTAACAATAGCATGGACATGGGGAGAAACAATCACGAAGGCAGTTCGACTTTGCTGAATACACCTGATGCTGATAATCTATTGCGAAGCAATGATGGACTTCACATCGGAAATATGTTTCTTCCTTTTACATTCTTGACTTCACTCTTCACTGCAATGCTACAAATTGGGGTCAAGCATTCAGAGGAGAGTATTCGTATTGATGCATTATCCATAATGATTCTCGTTGTAAGGACAAGTGACCCCAAAGGGGAGCGTGAAAAGTAAGCAAGCATATGAACAATGTCTTTTTTCTTTAATTGGTTGCAGTGTTGTATGCTAATGATATTATGCTCCTACTTTCAGATTTGGATTTACTTCTGTATTGGAAAGCTTGCATCAATTGTTGCACAAGGAAAATGGATTGCTCGTAAAGAAGCATTCTGTGCAACTACTTTTCTTGCTTTTGAACTGTAAGTTCATGTGCTTAGATATTATATTTCTCCATATTAGCTTTAGAACTGAAGATGTTGCATTTCGAGAACTGTTCTTGCTAATTGAATGCTTGATTGTGTGCCTTCCGCAGAGTAGCTATTGCTTGGCACCTTTTTCTTCCTTAGTTCTTAGCTATTTAAGGGAAATATAATTACAGAAATACTTTTGACAATAACAAACTTGTATTAAATGCATACAAAAAAGTGCTCTGGATCCTTGGTAACGTCGCAAACTTAATTATACCCTTTACACGACTTGTTCCAAATGTACAATCTCCAATGAAAGAGTGTACACATCTTGGACAAAATTACACATAGCATGACATAAGGTAAATTGGCTGCTGTTTCTCAATTCCAACCTCCATTATCGTATTGTTCTTTCATTGTTAGTTGGGAAAATATGGCTTACTGCTGGTGTTTCTAGTGTAAACTGTATTTATCAACGACACTGTCCTACATACCTTTTTCTCTTGGAAAAACTTGTATTGAGTTATGTTGTGGTCTTCTGGAGGCCTGGTGTGGATTTATGCTGCATATATGCTAAATCTGGTGGTTCCAATGCACACATTAGGAAACAATTGCCCAGAGATAACGGTACACTTACCCTAAACATAAATATGCAGTTCTCATGCTCTAAGAACTATGTGCTGCAAGAAGAGAAATGTTAGTTTTTTGACTTTTGTCATGTTCATTCCTATTGGAATACTAGATGTATTGGGCCAAGCAATCTTTGTTGTCCGTTTTAAAGTTATCTTTAACAATCTGTAAACATGTTGAGCTTCTGTTACTTTTCCTGCCCCGCGTATCAGTATCTGCAACCTAATTCCTGTTGTTGGTAGGCCCAGCGATGTTGAAGATATTGTGCAGTGGAGGTAAAGGTGGCTCTGAACAGATGGAAGCTGTAGGATGTGAAAATGATAGACCACAACAAGTTATAAGCTCAGTTCTTAAGGACTTATCTGAATATTTGTCTTGTGAGGCAACAAGTTCTCTGGTATGTTACTCAGTTTTTTAGCGATTCAGGCTGGACATTTGCATTTTGATATTTAGCTGGAACTTTTTGTTTGTAGCATTAAAAGTTTGAAACCTTTCATCTTATTAGATTCTAGCCTGCATGGATTAAACATAGTAATGTTTTTTCCCACCTGTCACCCTTAAAGAAAAAAATGCTGCATGGTTTTCCTTCAAGGTTTTAAGCTGGATTGCTAAAGACAATACAAGTTCGGCATAACTTGTACCGTTACATTTTACTCCCAAAGTTGTACAACTAATAAAACTGATGTTTTCAGGAGCTCAAGCTTTGTCGGCAAGTTGTCATTCTGTTAGCGTATATAGCTTCCAGTGGTAAATTGGGATATGAAGTGCTTCTAGGTTCAGTGACTGCCCGTGGTGCCAATTTCTTGGAGTTGATCACAGAAGTCCTTGCATCGCAGATGGAATACGAAGTTGATTGTTCAACTGAGGGACGGGAGCTATTGAGTGAAAGGTAATCTTAAACTTTTCCATCCTAAACTGTGCATTTTTTTTCAGTTTGTTGGATCTTATTGTGATTGTCTATGATGCACGGACATAGACACGGACACGTGTCGGACACGAGATTCACCATTTTGTTAAAAATGGCGACATGGACTGGGCCGAAATGGCAAATATGTGTCCAAATTTTAATTTATTTTTTCGCGGGCCTAATTCCGGATACGCCTCAAATATGTGTATGAGCCGTGTCCGTATCCGACACGGACTCGACTGTTTCAAGCCGTGTCCATGCATCAGAGGTGATTGTGGAGATAACAAGTAACATATGCTGATAGCCAATGCTAGCCAACATTTCATGTGCTCTGTTTGTTGGCAACTTTGGAACTACCTTTTTCGTACCTTCATTTTTTAAAAATATTCTAAAGTGCAGTAAAGATCAAAGTTTATTGATGCCAACTTTACTCTGTTATGACACATCATGGTAAGGGATAACCGGAAAGACATGTCCATCCATTTTCACAGAAACATGGATACTGCAGGGTACATAGTTGTCTTTCTTTCTTTCTTTTTTTCTTAGGAAAAAAATTGAGCCCACATGAAGATTAGAGGTATATTTTTGGATATTTGCTTTGTCCAAAGTGTTGAATCACGTGAAGTGTGCACTGTATGAAGTAGTAACTAACAGGTGAAGTTTATGGAATCATATTTTCTTTGAAGTCTGAGCAGTCGCCACAAAATTGCTTCAAGCAGTGAAGCATGACTGTATGATCTTGTCCGTTTGTATATCTTATCTTAAACTACAACCGTGGATGCTTTAAACGAAGATACGGTTATATGTAAAAATGATGTAAGGAGAATTTTTAGTGTTGTCGAACTAGTGCTGTGAAATCATCTAGAAAATAAGGTCATGGACCTCAATATGAGAGTTGTATGCCCTCCACTATTTGTAACTGATGCAAAAAAAAATGCTTTGTTGTAGGTGTTTGCTGATGAGAGAAGCTCTGATCCTTCTAAACCGATTAGCTTCACACGCTAACTTCTCAAAGTCAACCTTGGAAGTGCTGACGAGCAGTAAGTTGTGTGCAACCTTGACAGTTGATATTGTAAATCGGTTGCCACAGAAGAGCAAATACCCACTGAGGCACCTTGGTGAGATAAATCCCCAGATGGCAAATGATCTTGCTGAATTGGCCCAAAAGTTCCGCTCGCGGGTGTACAGTTTCCTGGAAGAGCAACATTCAACAGTTGACTGTTCCAATCCAAGGGCTTCGCACAAGAGTTCACAACTTCCAGGAAGAGCAACATCCGACGGTTGACTGCCCCGTTCCCAGATAGGCTGGGAACAATAACAGGGAAAGCACCTGGGGGCTATCTCTCTAGCTACTGGAGAAATTTTGGAATCCTTATTTTGTACTAACCGTAGGGTCTTTCTTTTTTGGGTTTGATTGGCTTGGCTGGGGCGAGTAAATAGCTTTTGGCTGGCGGTGTACAGAGATGCTTACTCGCCATTTTGGGGAAATGTAATTCTGCGGCAAAGCAATGGGAATGTATTATCAGAATTCTCCTTCAGACGTTAACATATGATAATAGTGTTTTGACCATTGCAGTTTTTCATCGTTCAAGGTGGCCAAGTCTGCTGATTTTTGGAATAACAAGCCATGAGTAAACTTTGATGCCCCTTTCTTGAATTGTCATTGCATATATCCGATGGTGATGTTCAATCACCTGTGCGACTGCGTACAGCAAGTACTCAAGAAAGAGAGCATTTAGCAAAAGGCATTCAGGTATGCTTCTGCCCCAATTCAAAATGAATACTGTGTCAGCAAGATTCCAGAGAGCACGAAGTCCCTAGTTTGCCGGTTTTGTTGCAAGTTGAATAGGAACCAATGGAGAAGGGACAAAGTTTCAGATATGAAGGACCCCACATGCAAGCTAGGATGACAATTGACCAGCCAGAGCAGAGCACAAGTATACCACCAACGCGGTCCGATGTGTATGCACTTCAATCTCAGTAGCAATTTTCTTCATCTAGTTCTTCAATACCCGGGGTTGCCGTGTGGTGGTCCCAGTACTACCAACTCTTCTTCTTTTTTCTTCTCTGTGGGTACTCATCCATGTCTTCTTTCCTGTTTGAGGCGTATCCCTCCATGAGCTTGTACGCTCCCTCGTCGGAGCACCGCAATGGCAGCATGGAGTAAATCCCAAGAACCGCCGGCAATTGGGAGCACTGCTTCCAGGCTCTTGTCTGCTGGCGGCGCGGCCCCGACGAGTACGAGCATTGGTGCTGCCGTCCCTCCCGCATCGGCACCTACACGGTGGTTGGCGGCTCACACACCTGGGTATCCATGGAGGGTGCCGGCCCCTACCTACTCCTTCAGTACGGTGCATGGCGCCTGGGCCAAGCAGGGCGACTGGGCGTTGCGGTTTCACAGCCTCGCCGAGGATGTCCCCGAGTACAAGCTCTGGTTTGGCCTCCTCCAGGGAGAAGAGGAGCCTACGACCTCGCCTCCTCGCAACGTCTGGGGGGCTCCTCAAGCCGCCCAAGGGGTGGATCCCAGTGACGCCTTACCTCGTGCCAGGGACCTGGTGTCAGGAACCAGGAGTAGAATCCCAATCCTGACAATAATCTACTAACTGATTGCGACAATTGAAAGAACAAAGACGAGTAAATGTGGTAGATAAATGGGGAAAGTAGATACAAATAGCGTAGAGATAACTAGGGTTTCAACATCACGATAAAGAAGCGCAATACAATCGGCTGCTTATATGGAGTGCGCAGCTGGTCTGAAAATCACCAGGACCACTGGTCGACAAGGTTAAGAGATGTTATCAGTAATAGTGTTTACTACAATTACTTATAGCCTTACAATCTTTTTTTAAAAGGGTATGCTCTAACATCAGTCGTCCGATCTTCATAAGAAGCCATCCTTTGGTTTCGACCTTTAGATATACATAACGAAAGGGTATCGTGAGATCTCAACTGTCCAAGTATTTCCCAACCTTAGCTTCTATTTCTGAATCCATTTCGATTTCTTCAGAGCCTGGCATTGCTTCCCCCTTAAAATCGTTGTCCTCAATGATGAAAGTTTGGGAATACCTTAGAAATAAAATCAGCACCTTCCCAAGTAGAAGCTTCTACAGGAAGATTCACCCATCGTATCAACCATTGTACCACTGACTCATTGTTCCTAGGTACTACCATTCTTTCCACTATTGCTAATGGTTTGGTTAAAACCTTTTGCATCAGGATCTACAAGAGGTAACTCAGGGCTAGGAACAACTCTAGGACCGACATGTTTCTTCAACTGACTAGCATGGAAGACACGGTGTATTAGACCCCAATTGACAATAAAAGCTTGTAAGCCACCTGTTAAAGCGAAGTTTGACTCCTAAGGCTTTGAACAAATCCCGCCATAATGTGCTAGTGAATATCCTATCACTGTCAGCAATTACTGATGGCGATCCATGCAACTTGTATATATTTTCAATGAACATGTCTACAATGTTATACACTGTGTAAGGATGCTTCAAGGATAAATGTGCACACTTAGTGAATCTGACAACTACCACTAGTATCACATCATGCTCTTTTGATTTAGGCAAACCTTCAACAAAGTCCATTGTTACATGAGTCATGGATATGGGGATATCGAATCAATAATGTGAGCACATGTTAGAGAACATGGGGTTGGATAGACCCATCATTGAGACACTATTGAGATTGTTATGAATCTTTGTGTCATTAGTTGGTCTCAAGTAATGATGATATATAATCCTTAGACCTGAGATCAGTATGGTTTCCTACATGTGTAATAGCACTCTTAGGGGTTGCCAAACGCTACTCCGTAACTAGGTAGTTATAAAGGTGGCTTTCGGGTATGCTATGAAACATGCGGAGGAATGTGACTGGTCGAGATGGGATTTGCCCCTTCTAACATAACAGGAGAGATGTCTCTAGGCCCCTCGTGGTGATCGGATAAAGAAAGTGCATGGCCATGCCACTAGTGGTCGAAGTGTCGACCACATGATGTTATCCGACACTCGATCGAGAAAGTATTGAACAGTCCATGGATGACACATCATCTTACCTGGAGTTCAACCAGGCATCGTGAGGCAAAGGGAGTATGCATGAGTAGGTTACTTAGTTCGATCAGTTACTGACTAGTCGTATGGAGATACGAGCTGGTCGTAGATTGATCGAACGTAATCACAGAATGGTAAGTACCTGGTCGTAAGGAGTTACGAACTGGTCGTGATCAAATACAACCTGGTCGTATAGAGATACGAACTGTCGTAAGTGATGAGGACCTGATCATAGATCATATTACATCAAGGTTCGTCTGGTATATTCTATGTGTCTCTGGGAATCGTTATGTGCTGCTAATTACCGCTGACGATTAGTGGTCGGAAAAGAGTTTCCGAGTCATAACCAATTACACATGAACTCGTGGGTCACACACTTAAAGGGCAAGGATCTGCTTTGGATGGTGATCCGACCAGATAGGCCACGAGTTCCTAATGGGCCTCCAGGTTGAGACCCATCATGGATGCCTGTATAAAGAGGGGCAGTGGCATGGGGTAGAGCGAGAGGATGATCTTTGGAAGAACTCCCGAAACCCTAATAACTACGCCTTCTCAACCACGCTGCCGGTGCTAGCACTCCAGCGCGTGGTGATCCTGCCCCGTACGTGTGGATACCTCGGAGGTGTTGTTGCGAAGCATCAGCACTAGGACGATCCGCGACTTGTGTTGATCACCGGAGTCGGAGAAGAAGTCGCGTGGTGGGTACGACCACTCGGAGAAGCGACGCGCAGCGAGCACAACCACTGAAGGAGGAGACGCGTCGTGAGTACGACTACGACTGCATCAACTCGCTACAACGACTCTACTTTCGCTACGAGTCGGCGCGTCTAGCAGTAATCTCATGATCTATTACTAGCGGTGGTCCCTTGGTTGCGCGAATTTTTTTTGTTTATGCAATCGTAGCCTTGCCGCGTTACCCAACACAGACCATGTCAGGAACAGGTATGGGTTGTAATAGTCCAGGATAATGCACATTTTCTGACTTGTTTTTTTGGCATATTGGACATCGCTTCACAGAATTGTTCACCTCAAGTCTTTCCTGACCAATAGAATAGCAACTTGAGTCTTTGATAAGTAGCCCTTGCACCTGAGTGTCTTCCCAAGGCTAAGCATGGAATGATTCAAGAAGCTAATTTTTGAGTTAAGTGTTATTCCCACATACAAGATGCCCTCATATCGATTATCTCATTCTCGCAATGTATAAGGAGGTTGTGCTTGATTGTCCATACTGAGTTTAGTTAATAACTCTTTGATATTTCTCATCACTTTGATAGCTCTGTTGTACTTCTATTCGGCTAGGAACTGTTGTAGTGATAGCCATAACATGATTGAGCATGGGTACTCTTGAGAGTGCATCTGCCGCTTTGTTCTCCCCGCCTTCTTGTATTCAATCTTATGATTGTAACCCAACAACTTAGCCATTAGTTTGTATTGCACACCTCTATCAAACTCGTTCATTAATGTACTTGAAGCTATGTTGGTCAGTTCTAATCACCAATTCAGCTCCCACTAAATAATGCCTCTGCTTTCTTCAATGCTTCCAAGATTGCTAACACATCCTTATCATAAGTAGACATTGCGATGCTTTTGGCCCTAATGCCTTCTTGAGAAATGAGATGGGCCTCCTACTTGCATCAATCTCGTACCTAATACATGCCCACTAGCATCGGTCTCCATGACAAATGGTTGTGTGAAATCGAGAGTTTTAACACAGTGCAAAGGATAACAAATCTTTGACAAACCTCCCAGAGTGACCAAAGAAGTCCCAAAATCCTCTTAGTTCTGTCACATTAGTTGATGTTGGCCACTCTCTTACTGCAATCACCTTCTTGTGGGGGGGGTGGGGGAAGCTACACCTTCTCTACTAATTATGTGCCCCATATATTCCACCTTTTGTTGTCCAAATACACACTTTCTGCCCTTAGCAAGCCATTTGTTCTCCCTCAATATTACTAGTATAATTCCCATGCGCTCCTTGTGCTCTTCTAGTGAAACATCAGAAATTAATATGTCATCAAAGAAGACTAGTATAAATTTCTTCAAGCACTTGGCTAGGATCTTGTTCATTAATGCCTGAAAGGTTACTTTTCATTTGTTATACCAAATGGCATGACTATAAATTCAAAGTGCCCCACGAGTGCTGAAAGTTGTTTTATATATGAGGGAGGACACTCTAGAAGTCCATTATGGGTTTTGGATATGGCTTTTCTTTCCATGCCTCAAATTCACAAAATGGAGCTGATGGTACCCGTCGTTCTTGAAAGTTTCACACCGGCTCGGAACGATTCCAGATGCACGCCGAATTGAGGGATGGCACTCTAGAAGTCCATTATGAAAGACAAAAGTTCAATTTGACATTTGATCATTGTGAGTCTTCTTCAATTGTAAATATAATCAGAAAAAGGCAATAAAACCCAGAGACTCAACTCACTATGATCACAAATTTTCAAAAGGTTCATTTTTTTGTGTTCTTTTATATGAAACCTTCTGTATGAGACCAAAAGCTCCAACTCCAAACCAACATTTTTCTTCACAATCCTTCTCCCCATTTGACAATGAATTCATCAAGATGCATGGGAAAAGATAAAGAAGATGAAATGACTTTATTTGAAATTTAGCAAAAGGAGCCATGACCATTATCGATGTAGACAGTACAAGTATTATACCAAGCCATATAAAGAGTAGAAGCTATATTCAATTATAGCACAAAATGTACTGCAAAGCTAATACCAAAATAGCAGTAATCTGAGATTAAAAGAATCAAAACCATGAAAGGTTGCTCAATATCAATTTCACTAAAAGCAACCAAAAATGAGACAAGCCATGTCTATAAGTAAAAGGAGGCCCAAAGTTGGAACTGAGGCATTTTGAGCATTAAGAGTTCAATTTTGAAGCAAAATTCAAGCACTTAGCATTTTGAGCATTTTCCTAAAAAGGATTTTTTTTTTCACTGTGCTAAATCTCAAGCCTTGCCGCGACCATCTCAAGCGAGAAGCTTAAAAGAGTGGTCTAGGTCATCCAAAGCTCCCCCTGAGTTCATGCCTAGTGCAATGGCAAGCCGTCTCATGAGAAAGGATTGGTGAGATCAGTTTTTTCGCACAGAAAATCTCATTTTTCATTTGCTTGACTTAAGAAATTAAAAAGCTCATTTTTTTCATCTCAAAATAAGTTCAAGACTCAATTCAACCTATATGACATGGCAAGAATCATAAGAGGATCACTGGTGCAAAACTAGACACAAGATCCAACAAGATATGATTTGATTCAATTTGCTCACAGAAATAAAGCTAGCAAGGCAAAAGCTAAGCTAAACAAGAAGAGTCATAAAAGAAGTCTAGCAGACTATCACTTGACATGACAAGGTATAGAGTATGAAATCAAGCCATACAAGGATAATACTCAAAGCTCCACAAGTTTTATTAAACAATGCAAGACATTTGAAATGAAAATGCATTATGATACAATGAATGCAAAAAGAAGCAAAATTCTCTCAAAACATCCATGCCTCAGTACTGGGGTTAGAGATAAACGATCTAGGAGTCCAGTACTGAGACGCACGATGCCTGGGAACAACAGAAGAAGCAGCAGAAAAATAATCAGGCACAAAATCATAAGAATGCACACGAGAACCACCTGGACCTCTCCAAAACGATCTACCAAAAGATCGATACTCCCCTGCCTAGGTGCTACCCGTGGTCTCTCCTCACGATATCCTAACCCAAATCACGCTGGACCCACCAAAAGAGTCAACAAAGTTCTCTATAAACCTAGGCCTATATGTGGTACGATGAATAGGTCATCTGCTCTAGAGACTATAGGTGATGAAAAGACTCCTCGATGGATTTCAAAGTGCTCATCCTCTCTTTCCTCTCAATCTTTGCTCTTCGGAAGCAAAACTCAACGGTGCAGCCCTCTTTCTTGCAGAAGGTGCAATGGTACTTGAACTTTTGAGTGGTCTCAGATCGGTGAAATAAAACACCTTTCTTATCGAAAAGAGTTTGAGCAAAACCAGCACTTTAAATACAACATTGGAAGTCTTAGAAGGTACTTGCTCAACTGCACCACTTTTCACAATTTTGCAACCTTAGGTGGGTGATTCTTGGAATGCTCTAGGACTTAAAACCTAGGCCACTATTCTTCTTACTCATTTTAGATTGATCAAGAATCATATTGAGTTTCTTTTTCCCACCAGAAAACTTCTCAAGAGTCAATTTGAGGTAATCATTCTTTTTTGCTAAAACTCCACATTTAGAGCACTTTTTAGAATTGAATGCCTCATCATGTTTGCTCTTAAGAAGATCCACTTCCACTTTTAAAGCCTCACAAGATACACAATAGGATTCCTTAATCATATTCAACTGCTCCTTAATCTTGACTCTAAAAGCCTCTTGTATCTTACCAACAACAGTTTCAACTTCAGCATGCAACATACAAGAGGAAGAATCAATGACTTTCTTGGAAGTAGTAAGAGACATGGATTTTTTCAATTTTAGCTTTCTCTTCAAGAGTCTTGTTTAAAGCTTCAATCTCAATTGTAAGCTTAGGACAATTTTCACAAGATGCAGCTCTAGAGTAAACAACCATTTCGGTCATCTCTTGCATTTTAATCCTATTGTTCTTACAATGAGAGTAAGTGTGACTAGCATCAAATTTTTACAATTCTTTCAAAGAGCTATCCAGTTTTAATTCTAGCAAAGCACAATTTGAGCAAGTTAAAGGAATAGCGTCTAAAGCAGTCACATCAAACGGAATGACATCCATGCAAACAGAACTAGACTAGAAAGATTCTAGTTCAACAAGAGCATCTTTTAATTATTTTTCAACAGAGGAATGAGCATTATTTAAGCTTGACAATTCATTAAGCAAGCTAGAGCATTAATCACAGAAATCATCAGGATTAATGGACTTGAGCCTAACAACTTCTAGGTTCAAGTTATCAATCATAATGTCATGTTTCTTAATCAATTTAGCTTGCTTATGTAATTTCGCTCAGAAGCACCAAAGCCCTTTTCATGTCGAAGTGAAGGGCATACCTCATCGGGATCACCGAAAGGATCCTCGTTGTTGGAGGAGTCGCCGTGGGTCGTTTTAGCCATGAAACACATGCCCGTGAAATCACGAGCCTTCTTCTTACCACGGAGTCACTCTTGTCGTCCTCCGCCTCCGAGTCCACATCACTCATGCTCACATCCTCTAGAGCTTCAAGGACCCTACCGACAAACTTACGATAGTTTGTCTTCTTAGATTTAGCATCCCTCGCTTGAGGATGCCTTTGTGACTCCTTCTCCTCCTTGCCCTTCAGCTTGGGGCACCTGGAGCAAATGTGGTTCGGCTCACCACATTCAAAGCATGTGATAGGTCCACCTCTCCTATTTCTCACATTGTTGTAAGCTCTCGTGAATTTGGTGGATAGGAGGGCTAAATCATCTTCAGGTAGTCTCTCAAGTTGCTCATCGCTCAAAGAATGCAAAGCAGACAAAGAAAAACCAGATGAGCTAACATCAAAGGAATCAGAAAATCTACCCTTAGATTGGTTGATCACTAAAGCCATCGGATCTGTCTTGGGGAGACGCGAGATAAAATCAATCTCATGCGTCTTCAACCTCGAGTAAAGCTTATCCATGGTAAGCTCACTCATGATGATGTTGTCATTTATGGCGTTGATCTTCATCCCCGCACCTTCACATCAAGAGCACCCAAAAGTCGGCGTGCATTTTCAGACTCAATGAAAATAAGATCAACAGCGCGGAGATCATGAAGAATCTTAGCAAATCTTCCCCACAGCTCGTCTAAAGACTCACCAGGCCTTAGCTCGATCTTAGAGTATGCTTTCTTCAGCTGGTTCTGTCCCACTTCCTTGATCGCAGTGGACCCCTCGTGATAATCACAAAGAGTCCGCCAGATCTCATGAGCAGACAAAGAAATGAGCAACACGCTCAAACTCGGATCGACTAAGACCTTGAATCAAAAATTTGAGCCTTCTTTGTTGGCCTCCACATCCGAGTGATCAAATTGTCATCTACCGCACGACATGAGGGTTTTTCACCTTAAGCCAAATTGTGTGTCCTTGAGCCTCGATGTAGGCCTGCATTCGGGCCTTGCAATAAGCAAAATCAACTCCATCAAAAACATATGGCCTGATTGAATACCTGTCAGTCGCTATGGCTCCAAAGACCGGTTAAGATCTATGAGAAGAGCTAACTGGCTCTGATACCACTTGTAGGACCATAAAGGCGACTAAGGGGGGGGTGAATAGGCGCTTTCTCAAATTTCTCGCCTTAATCAAATTCAACACGAACTTTACTCCTTTAGCTATGAAAGCTAAGAAGATCGATGAAAGCACGAGGAAGCCTTGTCTTTGAATTCGATAACCCTCTCAACCACAAGACACAACTGTGGAGAATGGATCACACTGGTCTGGTCTGGGCACTAGCGGTCTGACCGGCTACCAACGGGCGGTCCAACCGATTTGAAATCGGTTCGACCGGCCTTGAACGGGCGGTCTCACCGCCGTATAGAAATCGGTCCGACCGATTTAGTCCAGTACTGAAAAACAATGCCCAAATCCAAAACGAAATTTGGTCCAACTTTTGATTCAACCAATGAAACTTGACCAAATTTGGAGCACACCTCCCTAAGGATATTAGAGACCTATTTCTAGCGACGATCCTTCAGATCCACTTCACAGAATCGATCTCTGACGAGTTTACCAAAGAAGTGCACAAACCCTAGAAATATGAAAATCTTGATTCAAGACTTGCTTGTGGGGGTTGATGATCTAGATGACTCTAGGAGTATTCCCACACATCAAAGCAAGATAAAATAGGTCAAGAGACCAAGTATAAACCCTTGAATCAAGGAAGCACCAAAATCAACAAAAGAGAGTTGAACACAAAGGAGAGAATCGATCTCTTAAGCAAGCATCACAAGATTGATTGATCTCACAAGATGCTTACAAAGCCACTCCTTATGGAGGACAAGAGCTCACCAAAGAGCACACACAATCTCTCAAACCCTAGCTTCTCCTCTCCTCTCCTCTCCAAACCCTAGAAAAAGAAAGAGGGGCTCAAATGAATGCTTCACGTGCTTCAAGGGGTTTTACATCTCCCCCCTTTCTATTTATAGGAGAGGCTAGGTTCACTTTTGGGATCCACACACACATGGGACCCACTCACATAGCTGTTGAAGCAATCGCCGCTTCACCACGTGTAGGTTGATCGGCTCTCATCCTGCTGGCAAGACTCTCCGTCAAAATCCCATGAAACTCCTAGAGACTTGCACCGACTTCCATCGCTCGATCCAACGGTTGCATCGAACTACTGTTCGATCCATCTTGCCCATTTCGCACCATGCTTGAGTCACACGACCTCACGGCATCCATGATCGTTACGGACCTCGCTCTCCAGCGTAGTCGATCCACCTCACCGTTGGCGTCGTTGACACGCAAGCCACCGCATGACAATAGACAAACAAATCGTCTCAGAACAAGTTCTTCACAACTTGACCCACGTCAGTTCCACAATGCAATATGCAACAAGAAAGCATTGACATCCATACAATAACCACAATTAACACACATCAATGCCAAGAAGGCCAAGCTTCAAGTGATCGGTGATCGACCGCCACACCGGCCGGCCCGAATAGATTTGGTCGGTCGGACCGATCCACTAACACGGTCGGACCGCTGAAAAGACATAGCCAAAATTCCTACTTGAAAATCCGAAACCTTCTGGAATTTTCAACCGAATAGAACTTTTGACTGGGAACTCCAAAAATAATGTGACCACATCCAGGAGACTCCCCTCACTTGCCTACACATCCTATTTTTGGCTTAGCTTCAAAATTCATTTTGAAACAAACCCGTCGGACCGGCAAGACACGGTCGGACCTCTCCACGGGCGGTCCGACCGCCGCCACCGGCCGATCATTGTGGTCCGACAGATCAAGCAAAACCGAAACGCGTGATTTTGCAAACCAACAATGCCATTGCCAATTGACTCATCATTCTAAGATCGTGCACATATCCTCACGATATCCACAGATTTGCATTTTCTTGCATTTGAATCCGCAGTTGCTTGATATTCTCTCCCATCTGCATACTCTGCTGACTCATCTCAACTATCTTCTCCTTAATTTCCTCCACTTCACTTACCAGATGAGAGACCATGTGTGGATATCGTGAGGATATATGCACGATCTTAGAATGATGAGTCAATTGGCAATGGCTTTGTTGGTTTGCAAAATCACGCATTTTCGGGTTTGCTCCAGGGCTGTCAGGACACGGGCGGTCCGACCGGCCAGGTCGCTGGTCCGACCGGCCAGTAGGAAGGTATGACCGGCAGTGCTTGCCGGTCCGACCGCTAAAAAGTAAAGTGGTTTTTGGAGCTGAGCCAAAAATAGGTTGTGTAGGCAAGTGAGGGGAGTCTCCTGGATGTGGTCACATCATTTTTGGAGCTCCCAGTCAAAAATTCTATTCAGTTGAAATTTCCAGAAGGTTTTGGAATTTTGAGCTGAAAATTTAGCTAAGTCTTTTCGGGCGGTCCGACCGCCGTTATGGAATCGGTCCGACCGGCCTGGAATCGGTTGGACCGGCCTTGTGGGGCGGTCAGACCGCCGATGACTTGGAGGATAGCCAAGTTGGCATTGAGTTGATTTGAATGTGTTTATTGTATGAACTTCAATGCTTTATTGTTGCATATTGCATTGTGGAACTAACGTGGGTCAAGTTGTGAAGAACTTGTTCCCGGAAACGATTTGCTTGTCTATTACTGTGCAGGTGCCTTGCAGATCAACGACGTCAACGGTGAGGTGGATCGGGACTACGCTGGGAGAGCTGAGGTCCAGAACGATCATGGATGTCGGGTGAGGTCGTGTGACTCAAGCATGGTGCAGAATGGGCAAGATGGATCGAACGGTAGTTCTGGCATAACCGTTGGATCAAAGCGGTGCGAAGTCGGCGAGTCTTTGGGAGGTTCCGATGGGATTCGGACAGGGGAGACTTGGCGACGTGATGAGAGCCGCTGATCAACCTACACGTGGTGAAGCAGGCGATTGCTTCAATGGTTATGTGTGAGTGGGTCCCATGTGTGTGTGGGTCCCAAAAGTGAAACCATAGGCCTTTCCTATAAATAGAAAGGGGGGAGATGTAAAACCCCCCAAGCACTCATTTGATGCCCTCATCCTTTTCTTGGGTTTGGAAAGGAGAGGGAGAGGAGAGGTTAGGGTTTGGAGAGATTGTGAGTGTGCTCTTGTGTGAGCTCTTGTCCTCCTTGTTGGAGTGGCTTTGTAAGCATCTAGTGTGATCAATCAATCTTGTGATGCTTACTTGAAAGGTCATTTGTCCCTTTGTGTTCTTCTCTCTTTGGATGATTTTGGTGCTTCCTTGATTCAAGGGTTTATGCTTGGTCTCTTGACCTATTTTATCTTGCTTTGATGTGTGGGAATACTCCTAGAGTCATCTAGATCATCAACCCCCACAAGCAAATCTTGAATCAAGATTTTCATATTTCTAGGGTTTGTGCACTTCTTCGGTAAAACCTTGAGAGATCGATTCTACGAAGTGGATCTGGAGGATCGTCGCTAGAAATAGGTCTCTAATATCATTAGGGAGGTGTGCTCGAAATTTGGTCAAGTTTCATTGGTTGAATCAAAAGTTGGATCAAATTTCGTTTTGATTTGGGCTTGATTTTTCAAGATCGATCGAATCGGCTTTGACCGTTTTACAACGGCGGTCCGACCGCCCGCTTTTCAGACCGCCCAGTAGCGGCAGGTCGAACCGATATCCAACGGTCCGACCGCCAGTTAGTAGCCGGTCCGACCGCTAGTTAAACGTCGGTCAAACCGCCTGTCTCCAGCCGGTCTGACCGCCAGTACCCAGTCCAGAACAGTGAGTTCATTTCTCCACTTGTGTGTCGTGTGGTTGAGCGGGGTTATCGAATTCAAAGACAAGGCTTCCATCGTGGCGCCATCGATCTTCTTAGCTTTCATAGCTAAAGGAGTAAAGTTCGTGTTGAATTGGATTTAGGTGAGAAAGTTGAGAAAGCGCCTATTCACCCCCCCTAGTCGCCTTTACGGTCCTACACCATGTCTCCTCCTTGACTGCACCTGGCCTTCCACCCTTTGGCATCTTGACACTATTTTTGCCCCCTTTAGTAGATACAGAATTTTACAGAGAGAAATCGAAGATGCTCTGAAACCCTCGTCACTAGTTTACTTGGCAGCCTCGCCTTCTCATAGATCGGAGTTTTTATGAGCTGGATCCAGAATTTCATAGAGGAAGCTATGCCCCTCCCACCCTTTCCACCCACGAACAACCCTAAAACCGTGGGGTTTTGAGGATTCAATGGCTCTGATATCAATTGTTAGGAACCAGGAGTAGAATTCGAATCCTAGCAATAATTTATTAACTGATTGCAAGAATTGAAAGAACAAAGACAAGTAAATGTGGTAGATAAACGGGGAAAGTAGATACACATAGTAATTAGGGTTTTAACATCATGATAAAGCATCACAATACAATCGGTTGCTTATATGGATTGCGCAGCTGGCCTAAAAATCACCGGGACCATTGGCCGACAAGGTAAACAGAGGTTACCGGTAATAGTGTTTACTACAATTACTACTAGCTTACGATCTTGCTTAAAAAGGTATGCTCTAACATCATATGTCTGATCTTCATAATAAGCCATCCTTTACCTCAGATATACATACCAAAAGGGTATCGCGAGATCTCAACCGGCCAAGTATTTCTCAACCTTAGCTTCTATTTCTGAATCCATCTCGATTTCTTCAGAGCCTAACACCTGAGCTCCGGTTGGTTCTGCGTCAAGGATCGAAATCTCAGTACCGGCATAAATCCCGGTCTGCGGTCGGTAACGGTAATCAACCGGTTACCGAAAAACCCAAGAAAATACCGAATGAAGTTCACGAACCAAATTTTGAATTTTGAAAACCGGTAACTAGAAAAACCGGCCAAAAAACCAAAAAAACCAGAGATCAATAGGCTATTCCTAATATCAAACTCCATTTAGTATGCCCTTAGATCAGCAACAAACCCTTGATCAAACAATCATTATTTTTTTTTGTTGAACCAACAAACCCTTGATCAAACAATCATTAAAATAAACATTAAAATGAATCCTTCCAAGTGCTAATTGCTTATACATCAACAATTGACACAATAGATATCCTTCGTGTGAGAATACTATAATTCAACTTGCTTTCTAAGTCCAAAAAACCGCCTAGGACTTGCTAATACAATAATTCAAGTATATTTAGTTCATCCAATACGTAATCTAACACAAAAAGACCTAAATCAACATAGGAAGGACATTATGCAATCAAAAAATCAAATTAAAATTTTTTATCTGGTTACTGTTCACCTAGTCCCGACCGGTAAAACCGGTTACCGGCCACCGATAACCGACCGGAATTTTGATCTCTGTTCTGCATCGCCTGGTTCTTTAGTAAGGTGAACATATTATGCGACATATACTCCGTTTTATTTTGGATGGTCACTCCTGTTTTATCTTTTAATCATTGATACCAGTATTTCTTAATTTCAGATTATTCCATCAAAAGGCTATGTGTTGCAAGCCGTATATGCCACAGATCGAAACGTTAGTTTACCAAAAGATAGCACCACAAGCCCAAGCTGTACATATTACACCCCACGCTTAACTGAACAGCTCACCCAGATCAAATGTGGTTCCTCCTACCTTGTTCGCCATTTTGGGAACAGTAATTCTGCGGCAAAGCAATGGAGCGTATATCAGAATTGTCTTGCAGGCCTTGTCACAAGATAATAGCATTGACCATTGCTGCCTTTCGTGGCTGATGACATCTTACAATTTTCTCAAGTTTCAAGTAAACTTTCGGAGGTTTTCTGAACAAATTGACTGCAAGAATGCAATGGCCATTAGCCAATCATTTGCAGTAAACAAAAAGAATACCCAATTGTGATATTCAGAGTAGAATTATCCCCTAAACGGCAACAGCACAATGTTTTTCTTTTCGATTAAGAAAAGAACATTGTGATGGTAGCAATGGGGCACGGAAACCTGATGTAAAACTTCAGATTTGGATTAAAGGGAAAGCAGCTGCTGTATAATTAATGTATTGGTTCATTTTTAACTACAGTGTTTTCCTTTCATATTACATGCAACAAAAAAGAGGTAAACCTGTTGAGAATAGACAAATCTGTCAGGAAAAACTGCAAGTAACTGGACTAGAGAAGAAAGAGACTGCTTGGTATCAACAATTTGCCATGTCAGATGCTCAACTGGCACTGAAGATGCTTAATAAAATCATCAGTGACAAATGGCAATGCCATATTAGAATTATGAGCTAAACAATTAGATGCTGCATGTAGCAACTATTAAGGCGCATTGTCAGGCTGGGCATCAGAATCCAGTTGCTTATGGTAGCTGCCATTGGCGTCGTTCTGTTCATTCATATCAGGTATTGAATCACCGGTTTTCCCCAGCTTTTCCTGCAAATATTGAATCACCATTGAGGCTAACAGCAATATCTGTGGCAAAAACAATTTTTTGTAAAGAAACACTATCTGAAAAAAGCACAATCACAATAACAGTACGCAGAATAAGTTAAGTTGTTGAAATGTAGACCAACAATACTGCAGAGTTTCAGTTATGAACCGCATGGTTGACATTCTTCATGAATCCCAATTCACAAAAAATGAATAGCTAGCTACAGATAATATGGAGAAAATATGGTAAGGAATCAAGGATTGAAATCTCAGTACCGGGGAAGATCCCGCCCGACGGCCGGTACCGGTAACCGGCCGGTTACCGGTAAATTAAAAAAACCGCCCGAATTGAATTTCAAAATTTGAATCTGATTTTCTCGGACGGTTACCGCCGAGAATCGAAAACCGCCGAATCGAAAACCGCCGAAAAACCGGGAAAAACCGGGAAAACCGGAAAATGGTGAAAATGGTAATTAGCAAATTTAAATTTGGAATAATGCAAATATTAATGAGAAAGTGTTTCAAGTTGTACATAAAAAGCTTGATTTTCCAAGCAAGAGCTTAACTAGGCTAGTTTGCCCTCTCCTAGGATGGAAAAATTAAGTATAGATCCAAACATTCTCAAAGCAACTATTGTCTGTCCCTGATGAATTGAAAAGCTGCCTAATGGAATGACAATGGACCAAATAAAATGCTACATATATTCTAAATACACAGGCATATATGATTTTTCAAAATGATGAGTAGTATGCTCTTGCACAGACACAATTGAAATAGTAAATTGCATTGGTGCAATGGTTGTGAAATTACCTAAATGTTTGATTGATCAATGGCACAAACATGATCAAATTTAGGGGGGCGGCAAAGTACAATGCAAGTTCAGGGTGTTGAGTGAGACAACCGCACAAGTTTAGGGAGCTCCAATGCAATTTACTCTAGTTAAAAATATTAGGTCTATTTGAATTCTTAACTATCTTATATTTTCCAAAGGCCGTACATATGAAACCTGTGTCGCTGAATAAACTATTAGCAAATTCTTTTTCGTATCTCTTATTAATCATATCGCGTCACTAAATGATTTGAAAGTATAGGATTAAATAATCAATCCAATCCTGAGCAAATAATGATGCAATCCAATTCTTTTATGGTTGCATGCAATCTAATTAATGAGAAAGTGTTTCAAGTTGTACATAAAAAGTCCTCCTTTATGTTTTAATAGTGCTAAATATACTAAAAACTAATGTTTCAATATATAATCTAGCATAAGAATGCCTAAACCAACTAGGGAAGGACATTACGGAGTCAAAAATTCAAATTCAAATTTTAAAAATTTCGGACGGTATTTTTTTACGGTAACCATGATTACCGCCGGTTTTTTATCCCTGTCAGAACTACATGTGCTTAGCCACCTTGAGGGAAGCATTATGTGAAAGTAGCTCCTCGTACTCCTTTTTAATCCGTTCAAGCTCAGCTCTAAGAGAAGAGTTTTCTGCCTTTAAAGTTTCGGCACGTTGAGCAAGCTCTTCACAGTCAGCCTGGAACAAATAACATCACGCTTCAACAAAATTTTCCTGGTGCTATGAAGTGAATAATGAGTCCAGCATGAGTTTTGCATCGTATCTGCTTACGCAGCCGAGATCTACGTGCTGATTCCCGATTAGACTGCTTTCTTTTCTGCTTCTTAAGTTCCCTTTCATCCTGAATATGGGCAAGGTACAATTATTAACTTTTCCTACATTAATATATACACAAAATCACTGAACAAAAAAAAATCAAGCTCAGTATCCATAGTAATGTCTTATATACCAACCAAGCATAGCAGGATAGACTAAAACTTTGCAAAACATTTTCAAAGGGTCACATCTTGCCTACCCTCATTCCCTGTATACATAAATCTAAACATTCATTCTGGAAGTCCTTATGGCTTGCAAAAAATTCCTTTTGGTTAGTTGGCGCCTTGACAGTGCTCTAATATATAGCGGTGAGTTATTCTGATGCCATTCCAAATTTGGTCGGCAGTATACCAGCTTTGCTGTGCTGGCTAGTAGACTTAGTCATATGGTCCAATTTAAAGAAACAATTTAAAGAAACCTGGCAGTTATCAATTTAGCATTTGCCCTGGGCATGATTCCAAGAAAAAAAACCTCATTAAATTTCACAGAGTACAACGAAGAGCTGCCTTCCAACAACCTAAGGAAAACTTCATCTGAATTTCGAAAATGAAACAAAAGGCCATCGAAAGGTTTGGGTCAGTGGACTGTAGTAATATAATGTATAATCCAGCACTACACTATCATCACAATTACATAGCAAATTAGTAGTCTCTTCTACAGAGAAAGAAATGCTATAGCAACAGAACATGACATGTCAATCAGGTAACATTTTAGTATAGATTTTGTTCATAAAGTAAAGCAAACACGTGCCCAAAGACTTATACCCATTGATCTCCTCGAACTGAACCAGACGGTGCTTTGCCATGAATTGCAGTAACAGCTGAAGAACCAGTAGCACCCCAGTAGTCCATTCCTATATTCAAGTTTGTTGCGGGACCAGCAATTCCTCCAATCACTGCACCCGATTGTATTGGAACCATTGACATGGTTTGATTTAACATTCCTTGTGATGCTGAATGAGATATGCCATTTTGAGAACTGACTGCATGATCGAATGCATCCTCCATCTTATGCAAATAAATGTTCAAGTCTATCGGTATCTATCATTAAACTATAAATAAGTCATCAATGCCTACCATCTTTCTTTACATCATTTTCCTTTGAATGTGAATCCTGCTGCCACAAAAAAAATACTCAGGAGTCAAGAAATAAACATTATGATAAGGAGGGAAAAACTATACATCAAATTAAATACAAGGGTGATAAACTCTTCCAAGGTTGATAATTAATCTTACTATCTAAAGATTCAACAAAATAAGTGATACGATATGCAAAGTATATAGATATCAATCTCACATTTTGAGAATCGGCATCACTTCCTTCACTCTCACTCTCACTTCCACTCTCACTGCAGGTAAAAGTTACCCTGTGATTAGGTTGTGTTGGAACTAAAAAAATTCGTAATTTACTACACATAGCTAACAAAAAAACCTGTGGGAGGTAATCCCATTGGCAGATGGACCAGATGTTCTGCCAGGCTCATGTTTCCCTGGAATTATAATCAGAAACCTAAACTTAATTCCCAAACTTCAAATAACCTTGATAAGACCTTGGACAAGACTTACCATTCATTTCTAAAGCACCAGGCGCGGCTCCCTGAAAGACATGTGACAGGATTGCGTGAACTGGTGATGACCAAAAGAAGAAAAAAAAAGAGTTTGTTACTTACAGAAGTTTCAACATTTCCGTTTGTTGGCATAGGGTAATGATTAAATGGATGCACACCCTGCCAATAAGTCATTATTTTTACAAACATGTCAGTAAACTTGGACAAAAGGGGTGAGTACAAAGAGAACATTGTAGATTACACTTGTCAGGTACAAAAGTGCATACGGGAGTAGAGGGATGGGCATATACTGTTCCTGGTGGATACATCACATAAGGTGGTGGTGGCGTCCCGTAAGGTGGCACCATGGGCTGCAATTAAGGGGACAGCGTTTTGGATTCACATAGAAAAGCACATGCCCACATAGCACATAAAAATACAGTTTAGAAAAGCAAATCGCGGCAGCTGCCTAACTTTTACCCCCTTTTCCTCTTGCAGAATGCTTAATGTTTTGCAATGCACTTTGCTATCAGATTTAACAATAGAACCCAAATATTCATGTTGTGAGGTTGCTAAATCTGCTGGTTTTTTTAAATATCAAGCCATGGGTACATTTTGAAAGCCCTTTTCTTGATTCGTCATTGCATATATCTGATTTTGATGTTCAACCATCTACATGACTATATGCAGTATGTACTCAAGGAAAAAAAGGAACATTTAGCAAATAGCAACACATTCAGGTATGCTGCATAGCTGCCCCAATTCAAAACTAACGCATAGCCATAGTCAAAATAAATAATACATCAGTAAACAATATTAGAGAGACTAAGATACCTGATAGCACAAAGCTCCTACTTTGTCGGCTTTGTTGTAAGTTCAACAGAGATTAATGGGAAAAAAGGGACAAAGTTTAATATAAAGGGCACCTGAGCTCCCCACATGTATGGATGAGCCTGGGGACTTGCAGCAACAGCAGGGGGAAAGAACCCATGCGGTGGCATTGCTGAGTAGGCCTACCAAGGTTTAAAAAAACGAGAGATAAACAAAAGGATCGATCCAGTAAAATAAAACTATAAGCCCATCTTAATTAGTGAAAAAACACACAATTCACAGAATAACCTGAAAGCTGAGCCATTCAGGGTACACTGGAGCTGTAGTGCCAGAGGTAGTGGCTGGAGGTTGCTCCTGAGATTGGGAAAGTAAGAAGCCGACGAAGGGGTTAACAAAAAAGAGAGTGTTATTACAATAGAAACATGGCATTTGTGCTTTGATCTAAAAAATATCTGATATTTCCTTCTGTCAGCAGAAGGATACTAGCCTAGGTAACCAGAACAGAAGTAGCCAGGATATTTTGCAGTAATGCAGTCCATGCCATTCAAATGCTGCTTGAACAGATATACGCACTTCAATCTAAATAACAAGATTGCATAACCAAGGCATCAATTTTATTGAACCAGCCAAATAATCTGAGTAAACCAGAACGTGCACTTCTATTCCAGTTCATACATATCGTACTTATCCAATGTGTTTTCTTAATTTGGACGCGATACAGTCATTGGCACACGTCCAATTATACGGAGAAACATACGGGGAAGAAAAAGGAGCACTGGAAAATAAATCTCTTTACCTTTTAGGCAAACGATCAGAATAAAATTAAGCACCAAAAAGATAATACATTTCAAAAGATGAAGATGTGTGATCAAGCACCTGTTCTGATGCCTTTGAGTTTGAAGCCTTAGACGGTGTGCTAGGATCATTGCCTCCCATCAGATTCACCAACAATGCTTCTGGGCAACCAACTCCTCCAATCACTCCATTGAAGCCCGAATACCCATAGCTTGGGATAGCTCAAAGACCTCCTGCTGCAACAGAAGGAAAATCAAAACTTTGAGCAGCAAGGAAGAAAAGCTCATAATAGAAGTGAAGGGTTTCAGAACTATGCCAGAGAAAAAATCTCACTCGTTTGATCCCCTGGTGCCCAATTGGGCAGTAAGACACAGCAAGAAATTACAAAGAATTCCCCACTAAATTTCAAGAAATCCAAATGCATTATGTACCACACAAGAAGAACTCACACAAAATTCAAGTTTAGATAAATTCTACCCCTAGTCGAGTTGGATACAGAATCACAACTATCCATTTGGCACCACAATTACAAACCCAGAAGACTTGAGAGATACCCTCTTGCAACAAGAAATCAGAAAGGCGCAGACGCAATGCAATTGAAACACCATACGATCCAGCAGCATAAGGCAGATTAGTCAGTCTCACCGAGTTGAGACTTGAGACACGAGTGGGGCAGCAGCTCGCCGTAGAGGAGACCGACGCGACGCGGTGAAGGGTAAGGATACCCCCGTGGAGCAGAGCAGCCCCCCCCCCCCCCTAAGGTTCTCTTAAAAGCTGGCAAATGCAGCGGAGGCGGCGAGGCTACGCGGCCGCGGCGGGCGAGCGGAGGTGGCGGCGGCGGTGGATTTGGAATCGAGGAAGAAGAGATGGAGCGCTGCGGGCTGCGGTGTTGACGTGGACCGGGTTCTTGGTAGACCGTAAACCCGAGAGCTCAGTGGCGGGCCGCTTCCGTGTGGGGCCTATTGATGGTTCGGCGGATATCTCGTGCGCCAGCTGCTCGGGCAATTGGGCGACGGATGGATAGATATTGGATGGATAGCCCAGCCTGGCCCACCTGGGTCGTCGATGCCGATGCTACAACCACCCCGCCCCCCTCCTGACCATATCTTCAGCCTCCCCGTTAATTCATTAAGGGCTGTTTGGTTTGATGGCTAAAACAAATTCTGGCCTAGGTAAAATCTGAGCAAAATATCTTCTCAATTAATTTAATTTAAAGGAACTCTGACAGAATTAAATCTAGATCTACTGCACGCGTCCTTTTTGTTATGAATAGTTGAACCGTGGAATCGAATTTTCAGACGAATTTGCCATACGGCACTATTAGAATTGCTTGGTAAATTGTGCGGATGGCGGTGTTGTACTTCGCAGCCAAGTTCTTCGGGCCGAAGCGCCCCGCGGAGACGGGGGTGCTTACGTCAGAAGGGAGAGCTGCTGGTGAGAACGCCTCCCCCGCAAACTTTGCCTTTCTGGTTGCAACATATGCGAGATTTTGGGTAGAAGAGGTGTGCTAGGTTTCTATCGTGGTTTTTTGTTTGCTCCAATGCAAACAAAAAAAAAGTAGATTTACCAGAGTTTTTGGTTACTGTGCCCCGAAAACTCTTTTTTTAAAAAAAAAGTAGTTCGTGGATGCTATAACACAAGAGAGCGTGATTGGGTTGATTAGTATGGTTTGGTAGGGGAGCTAATTTAGCTGGTGTGATGCAAAAACTTTGGGGTTTCGAACTTTCGATGCGTGTTGGATGCTGTCTAACAAGTAGATCACGTGAAGGTATCGGTGCTCTACTATGTTGTTCGATTTTGATTTGCTGAGAAAAGAAGGTCGTGCCTTTTGATATGGTTGTTGGATATTCTAAATTGAGTGGATCTCAGGAGGCCAATTTGAGGGTTGTTCTGGATTTTTCAGAACTATAGTAGAGTATGCAAAGAAAAGAATAGGAAGTGGCGAAAAACTTTGAATGTTGTTCTAGAACCAGATGAATGAACGACTTGGATTACAGTTTTTCGGTATTTTTAGAGAACGATTTCAGTTTCAGATAATGATTTCAGCTATGCTATAACTTTATTTTGGTGGTAATTAATTGGAACTCAAACTGAGTTCTGATTTCTGTATAAATTGGTATACAAGAGGCCACATAGGAAAGCTTACGTCGTGAAGAAGGAAGAACAGAGGATGCTCAAATTGAATTGCGGCAGTGCTGTGGACAGAGTTGTTTAACACATGCAATTCTGTTCAAATTATTGCTGTAACTTCAATAATCGAACAGTGATGTATATAGAACTGATGTGTAATGATCTTCGAGAATGTAATAAAGGCGATAAATTCTGTTCTGTCATTGTGTCTTCCAGTTTGATACTTTTTTTTGTTATTGAATCTGAGCTTAGCTACCTTGTAATATTTTTTGGTGTTAATATGTAAACGTTAATCTTGGTGTTAATCAGCAAACAATAGTGTCATTAGATGTTGATTAGCAATTAGTAAACAATAAATGACTCCAATGCAAAAAAGTAAGCGTTAATATTGGTGTTAATCAGTTGAAATACCACGTAAACAGTAAAAAAAATCTGATAAAAATACAAATCACAAAACCAATGTTACTCTCGTTTTTTTTTAACATATATCATTCGCATTCATGGAGTGGGAATTAACTTCCTAACCAAACACCTTCTCACACTACAATAACTTCTTAGAGGAGTGGATTCAAAAGTGAAGCTAGAGTTAGAGTTGCTAAAATTTACCATACCAAACAGGGCCTAATGTATAAGGTGGACTTGATCTTACCTAATTGAAGCAAGCAAAAGAAGAACACACAAGCGCACTTGTGGCGAGGCGACGCTCGCCACGCCACGCCACCGCCCGCACATGCGCGACGTGAATGGTCCGACGATGTCGTGTTCGGTTGGATGTAGATATGCTGCTTCTTTTCAATGGAGATTTTATGGCACACATTAACTATGTTTAAAACAGAGTAATTACACAAGTTTCTTTTTTTTACTACTAGTTCTATATGAGGGAGAAAGGTCTCCAGTCAGGAAAAAATGAAACAAAACAACCTGAGAAATTTTGCCTTGTCCTCCTCTGTACTGTGCCGCCTTGTCTACTCCATCCCTTCATTGACGTGCACTAACGTGGGAAAAGCAGTGTCTCTGAAGCCGACCCTCCTCATGATCTTACACGGGTTGGGGCGAATCAGGTTTTTGGGAATCGTTCACGCGATGCTCACGACTTTCTCCTTCCTCAGTCATCCGCTTCGCGTCTTCTTCTTCGCATCAGACTCTACCGCGATCTACGTCGGAGCGATCTTTGTAAGTCGCAGTGATTTCACTTGTATGTCTAGGCCTTGCTTCCTAGAAATTAGTCTTGTGGTGATGATTATTCCTACTTCTATTAGTAGTGTTATTATTTTAGTCTTTGCCTTGTTAGCGTATATATATGAGATAGATGTATTTGAGTTCATGATCATGCTATTATTCATAGTTTCAAATATGTCTAGTATATATGCAACTGTTGCATCAATTATTGTTTGAGGAATTAAAATAATCACAAAAGTGTGCATATTCCTAACAATCCAAAAACATGATAGGGGCTTTGTGATGACTGGTTTTGCTGAGGCTATGAAACAGGAGAAGTTCACCGGTATGAACTTCAAGAGATGGCATGCAAGGGTCCAGTTGTGGCTCTCGACTATAAATGTATTTTAGGTCGTGATACCAGGCCCTACAGGACCTCGTACTGCTGCACAATAAACATAGTACGACACGGCTATGACAATATTTGTCGGATGCATTATAAGCGTGTTGTCTAACTAGCTTTGTGATGTACATATGCACATGAAGAATGCTGTGAATCTGTGGCATGCACTCGAACACAAGTTCGCTGCCACAGATGTTGTACATGAATTATATGTCATGAAGCTATATCATGATTATAAAACGGTTGATAACCATTCTGTAGTCGAGCAGGCTCATGAACTACAATTCCTTGTAAGGGAACTCGCCCACCTAGGTTGTCAATTGCCTAAGTAATTTGTGGCTGGGGTATTATTGTCAAATTGCCTCCAACTTGGAGAAATTTCGTCACATCTCTGAAACTCAAGAGGTACAATATTTTCGTCGAGGATCTAGTTGCTAGTCTTGATGTTGAAGAGAAGGCTCGGGTAAAAAAATGTGACACCAATGGTGCAAGAGGGCCAATCTAGAGCGAACATCATGCAATATATTGACAAAGGAAAATGCAAAATTGTTTTGATCACCAACTTCAAAAGGACCAACAAATAACCATACAAGTAAAGAGTTTCACAAACAAGTCACATACTTGTTAATCAACACAAATGCAATATTCAAGGAACATTTATTAAATCATGGATACAACGAAATATCATCATTTCTATGATTGCCTCTAGGGCATATCTCCAACAATTACTTGCTTTGTTTGTGGCGAAACTGGTCATTGGGCTAAGAAATACCGCAAACAGATGGGCAAGAAAAATCATCTAGGGCACAAGAAGTCTGCTAATGTGATTATTGGTGAGACCAAAGTATATGGATATGGTAATTTACCTACTATCTTTTCGGCATGTCAATATACTGATTGGTGGGTTGACATAGGGGCTAATATTCATGTATGTGTTTATGCATCTATGTTTTCCTCTTACTAGGTCACGCAGGATTCTTCCATCCTAACGGGGAATGTGTTAGTACAGTAGATCTTGGTGTTAGCACAGTAGATCCGAAGTTCACTTCGGGAAAGATCATGCATTTGAAGAATGTGCAACATACCCCTACAAGAAATAAGAACATTGTCAGCGATTCCCTTCTATGTCGAGATGGGTTCAGTTGGTCTTTGGGTCGAATAAAGTAGTCATGTCAAAATTTGGACGCTTTATTGGAAAAGGCCATGAGTACGGAGGCTTGTTGCGTTTTTCACTTTCAGATTTTTCTAATAAGTTTGTGAACCATATTTATGACTCTACGAATGGTGGTGAGGTCGATGTGTGACACTCGCGTTTATGCCATATAAATTTTGCTTGTATGTCTCAGATTTTCAGTTTAAATTTATTTTCAAACTTTTCCATAGTTAAATGTTTCAAATGCCAAATTTGTGTGCAAACGAAGCAACCTCGAAAGCCTCACAAGGCCGTGGAGGAAAGAAATTTGATAAAATTAGAAATCATACGTTCATACTTGTGTGAAATGAATGGTATATTAATAAAAGGAGGGAAAACATATTTCATGACTTTAATTGAAGATGCCACTAGATACTGCTATGTGTATTTATTGAAAACAAAGGATAAAGCATTAGACTACTTTAAAAATTATAAAGTTGAGGTTGAGAATCAATTAGATAGAAAGATTAAAAGAATTAGGACCGATCGTGGTGGAGAGTATTTTTCTAATGGGTTCAATCAGTTTTATACGAAACAAGGAATTATCCATGAAAGGACACCTCTCTATTCACCCCAATCGAATGGGGTTACATAAAGAAATAACTGCACCTTGACTGACTTGGTGAATGCCATATTAGATACTGCCAGTATGTCTAAGGCATGGTGGGGGGAGGCTGTATTGACTGTGTATCATGTCATGAATAGAGTCCTCACTAAAAAACTAAAAATAATGAGGTAACTCTGTATGAAGGTTGGAAAGGGAGAAAACCACCACTCTCATATTTGCGCACTTGGGGTGCTTGGAGAAAGTCAATATTCCAATAACTAAAAAGCGCAAACTTAGATCTAAAAACAGGGAACTACGTCTGTCTAGGATATACTCATCATAATACAGGCTATAGGTTTCTAGTAGTTCAATTCGGGTGATCTCAGTAAGTCGAGGTGATTTCACTTCGTATATTTAGGTTTTGCTTCTTAGGAATTAATCATGTGATGATGATGATTCCTACTTCAATTAGTAGTATTATTATTCAAGGCTTTACCTTGTTAGCGCATATATATGAGATAGATGTATTTGAGTTCATGATCATATTACTGTTTATAGTTTCAAATATGTCTAGTATATATGCTATTGTTGCATCGATTATTGTTCTAGGAATTAAAATAATTACAAAAGTGTGTATATTCCTAACATATATGCGGTACCTGATTGCAATTAATGGGTTCCCCGCATCACATGGACATGTTGCCCTTCTTCTTCCTCTGCCCAAAGCCGCCGCCATTTCGTTTGCCAATGGCAATGGATGCCCAACCCCTCCATGACCTTCTACCCTCCTGCCATGGAGCACCGTAGTGTGGGGTTCATGCTCCTACCACGCGCGCGACAATGTGATCGCCACGGACCATACGGGTCGCGTCGCCATGTACAACAGCGCCGACTCGCACGCATGCGCACTATGGCTAGCCTGACCAAACCCAAGTATTGCCTGTCTCTGCCGCCATCCGAATCGATCCTTGGCCACCCTATGCCCATCGGCGCCGCCGAGGCTCTCGTCTGCAGGCCCGATCTGTACGAGGAGTGGTGCTGCCACGCTTTCCCGCCACCGCCCTACGTGTACGCCCTGGCTATCGTCCCAGGGGCGGACCCGGCTCAAAAAAATGAGGGGCACAAGTAGACTGTCGAGACATCTTTGCTGGACTGAGCGAGAGCATAAGTAGTCAGACATTGAACCACTCCGTTAAAAACTAAAATTTCATCGGCTCTTACACGGAGGGTGTGGGCACCTACTCCTTCTTCGACACGACACGCGGCGCCTGGCCCTGCCGTTTGATGGCCTCACCGAGCACAGGCTCTAGTTCGGTGTCTCCTCCCTCCGAGCTCACCGCCGCGCAGAGGGAACCACTGCTCTTACGCTACGTCCAGGACAACTTGGCACTGTCCAAGGGCAAGGAGTGGATGAGGACCAGAGGCGGAGCTGGGACTCAGGCCGTCGGGGCATTGGCCCGAGGCCCAGGTTCAAAAGGTCATATTGACTTATTTGAAAATTTGGGAAAAATCGATTTAACCCCGAAATCAGCTGAGTCTGCCCGAGGCGCTGTTGTGTACTGGGCTCCGGCAAGTTCTGCGTCGCCACTCTTTGAAGAGCTATGCGAGGTGCGTTGCGACATGACCGAGCGCTGCGAAAGGTTCGCCGTCTTCATCGGCGTGGAGGTGGAGCCAGGGATGAACAAGTCGGAACTGGGAGCACGTTACGACTTACGCCCTCGGCTACGGTGTAGAAACCTACTGTAGATTTAGGTTTTTCATATTCATAGAATGGTCAGAAAGAAACACTAGAGAATAAAAGAAACAACAGAGATCTAACTCATCAGCCCTGTTTGCAAGTAGCTCGATCAAGGATCAAGTATTAAGAAATGTATGAATAATAGCTCGACCAAGGATTCAGTAGCTCTGTTTGCAAGTACATTTCACCTTCTAGAACTCTAGCAGTAGCTTGTTTCCTCTTGTCAGTTCACTGCTCAGTTCAACAATGTACAACTACTACTTGTGGTACAAGGGATATGAACCATGAGACCAGACATCCCAACACACTGAATTAAGAATGATGCATTAGCCATGAGCTCCAAACCCACTCCTAGGAGGCTCCGAAATGAGAGCGCTAGCCAAACTCCTTTGCTCCTTTGGCCAACTCAACAGTCGTCGAGGCGAGAGGCGACAGGACGCCAAAACTCAAGCTGACATTACAGTATTACACTCACACCCACCGCAGTTGCCCTTGGTACTCCAAGCTATGACGGATGTCGCCGTCAGCGGCGATCGTCTGCTCTCTCATTGCTAGGGCGGCCGGTCTCGTATTGTACTTCACCTGGAACCTGCCAACTGGGCCTGCGTCATTGTTGGTCAAGCTTTCTGGAACAACCTCATCCAAGAACTCGTCGGCGACATCACCATCTTCATCAATCCTTAACCTCCTTGTATACCACCTAAAACCCTGGTTGAATAAACACAGGACCAAGATAATTTTATATTCAAATAAAAGGCATGGGAGCAGCAAAATCTCAATCAGTTGGCAACATTGAAAGGATTTCATTATTCAAAATGTAAAAGAAACATTTTAACATGTTGAAAGCACAAACATCCAATTAAAAAAACACTTGATAGGTAAGAGACCGTTGTGGCTTGATGCAAGATATGCACACGCTAATCAATGAACCAAAAAAGAATGACATTCCCTATTGTTCCACTACAGAGAAAGCTGCTGTGATGGCCATGTGCCTATAAAAGAGAAGACATGTGACACAAAGTTTGTTAGCTAAATAGTCATATAAAATATTATAGGATGATATTAGACAATCCCGCCCTCGGTCCCTCTCTACTTTTAAGATATCCCTAAAGAAAAGGGTTTATTCAATTTGTAACAAAAAACGAAGGAGGAATGGACACCACATAATAACACCATGGTCCGAATGTAGG
Source organism: Hsuehochloa calcarea (assembly GCA_036346395.1). Lineage (NCBI taxonomy): Eukaryota > Viridiplantae > Streptophyta > Magnoliopsida > Poales > Poaceae > Hsuehochloa > Hsuehochloa calcarea. Next base: position 2,928,409 of record CM070596.1, on the reverse strand, counting down.
AATCTCAACTTTGGTAGTTTGATGTCCTAAAACGGCAACCGTAGGGTTGCTGTCTACCAAATATATGTGTGGAAGGTAAAGATGACAATCATATTTCCTACACAGTTAGAACTATCATATATTGTTATCTATAGCTTACGAAGAATAACAGTTTCGGTGACCAGTAATCCCTGAATGATATCTTCAAATTCCTGATATTCAATACCACAATGCTTGATGCAACACCCAGGATAAGGGATATGTACACGCTGACACTCTAGCCCTGGGTCCAAGGTCTGACCTGGGCAAATTCCTAGATCAAATATACGAATATCACCTTAAACTTACAATTTAAACGATCCCCTCAGTTGCACTCTTATTCACAGTTTTGCATGACCATATGATGCATACATGTCAGAACTCATATTTGTAGTCGTAGAAGACTAGAAGTTGTCAGCAATAGAAATAGTAGCCAGATCTGTGATCTCTACTATACATCAAACTTCAGAAAAATATCTAGACACTGCATGTAATGGGTTTGGGAACTTCTGTACATTATGTATTTATGTGGACTGCTGTACTCCGAAAGTGCTCCACTTGCACTATCCAGGCCTAGTACGAGGTCATCAAATTCATAGTTTAACAAAGAATGGCTAACAGTAACTAGCATCCAAAACCATAGTCCATAACTTACACACAAGATAAACATTACTTCCACATTTGCAGAAAGAAAACTCTCTTTCCTTCACAAAAGTCGGGAAAAAAACTATTGTCTCCAGGAGGCATTCTAAGTTGCACCCTCTATCTTGGGATCCCTTGCGAAACATCAGTGACAACCGCTCAAAAATCAACTAAGGTCCCTTTGCAGAAAGGGCAAGGAAACACAATGTATCATAATGCCAAACCAAAAGGCCAAGTTCCACCGAACACCTTTCATTTTGGCAACCAACCGGACTTCTTCGCAAAATCCCAGTCAATTCATGTACCAAAATGGTATTAACAACTTTGAAGTCTGAATTAGTACTAAATGTTATCTAAGTTAGGTACCTTGTGATTATCTTAACACGACAAAAATCACTAAAAACTCACTTCATACTGTCAATCCCAAATAATTAACCAACCATCTCAAGACATCCATTTTTAAGCATTTAACCAGTCAATAAACATAGATATTAGACAGCGATCACGACAAAAAAAAAAACCACCAGAACCAAATTCAATGATGAGTATCTACATAATCACGTCAAGCAAAGCCACGGTATGAAGCAAAGAAGTATGAATTGGCACAACCAAGACTAGATTCAATTACGGCAGAACCATCTAATTGTAGTGTATGTGATTCTTGGAAAGAAGCAAGATCCTTGGGGCCCAAAAATCCCAACAATTGAGCTACTGCTCGAACTCCGCAACCAGATTCAGGGTCCATTGCACCAAGATAACACATTTCAGCAAGCTAAATAGCAGAAACATAAAAAAAGAAGGGCTCTTCCAAGAACCCACCTCCCAAGATCCCACTATCTATCTACTGAATACAACAAGACCTAGATGGAACGGCGAAACTACTGCAACACACACATCATTGCATAGATAGGGGGAAGCAATCCGATTACCTGGACGCCGCCGTCTCCCTGCGGGCAGGGCACCAGCACCGGCCCGGGCCCCGACCGCTCGACGGTGACGGGCACCTGGACGCTGAACCCACGCCTCGTCGCGTGCCCAGCGGCCGCCGCCGCCGCAGCCACCTTATCCTGCGGAAGGTCGCCAGCGGCGGAGTCCCCGGCGGCCACGTCGGGATGGTCGGCGTCGTCCCTGGAGATGCCGAGGATGCCGGCGATCCGGCGGAAGAAACCCATCGACGGCGAGGTTTCTTGTAGGAGGGCGAGAGGCGGAGGAGGAGTGGTTGATCCGACCTCGGTGGGGTACAAATGTCAGTGGCTCGTTGGTCCCAATATGTGTCTCGTTTTGCTTCTAGTTTTGGGTTTTACTTCTTGTTTTGTTTTTAAATTTTCGGAAATATTTTTATTTTCTTGTGGCGTAACTATTATGCTTTTTTAAATGAATTTTACTGATTCTATTATGTGCAGCTAAATTATTAGACGCCACAGGCACAGAATAATGGCACCCGGATCCATACTGGCCCTCAGCTCAGCAAGAACATAGACACTTTGTTTGTTACGAGACCTGGAGCAGTACGTCAATTCAAAATCTAGAAAAATGAAGATAAGTAAGAATTCAGCTTTACTTTTTGTATGTATAGAAAAGGTGGGATACGGGAGTCCATGCATGATATTTGGGGTTTATTGGGTAGCTTTACTTTAAATTTTATTCTTATTCTCCAAATAATGCCACAACTTTCACCAAACAAGCTGGCGAGTGGTGACACGTCACAACATCACGTGGCATCCCATTCCCAGCACGCACACACGCATCATGCATCTCTATACGCGCGATGCAATCATACATGTGTATCATTGCTTATTCAGTTATTCCTCTCTATCCATGACCATGCACGTACATAGATGTTATACTTCACCACATACATATATAGTGAGGTAGGGTAGCTAGTGAGAACTCGATGATGGTGTATAACTAATGACTAATCTATCAGTTGGTGATTGGGATGAGCCTCCCGCTGGCCTTCCTGTCGTTGTCTTTGGGGATGGTGATGGTGAGGACGCCGTTCTCGAGCGCGGCCTGGACGTTGTCGGTGTTGGCGTTGGGCGGCAGGCGCACGGTGCGCACGAACCTCTCGGAGCTCCGCTCAACGCGGTGCCACCGGTCGGCCTTGTCCTCGGCGGCGCGCGCCCGCTGCCCGCTGATCTTGAGCACCTTCTCCTCCTCCACCTCCACCTTCACCTGATCGTTGCGCAAGCCGGGCAGGTCCGCCATGAACACGTGCGCCGTCGGCGTCTCCTTCCAGTCCATGCTCGCCGTCGAGAACGGCACGCCCAGCGACGGCGCGCCCGCCGTCGTGAATGCCGCCAGCGAGATGGTGTCGATGAACGGCTCCAGGATGTCGACGCTCACCGGCTCAACCTCCCCACCGCCGGTGTGCCCGTTCTTCTGGCTCTGCTTCCGGCCCAGCATGCTAGAGATAACCGACATGATATTAGCTCTTAAGTTCTTGACACTACTTCTTGATCAGTATGTGTGCGTGTGTGTGTGTGTTGGCTCTAGCTAGCTACTTGGCTTCTGTTGGTTACTCTAGCTGAGCTAGTGATCTTGTCTATTTATAGATGGGTAAAGCAATGCTTGCTTGGTGTATATGGCATCTTGCTATAGCTTCTAGGAGCTTGTAGATGCATGGTGTGAATTGAGATGTTGATCAGGGATATGATTCTTGGGAATATATGTGTAGGATATTTTGAGAGTTATTTGGTAATTTTTTATTTTGAGAAAAGAAGAAATAGAACAGCAAAAAGGATAGAAGGTGGGTCCCACCTGTCGGTTGGAGAGGAACATGGACGACTTTGTTACGAGACCTGGAGCAGTACGTCAATTCAAAATCTAGAAAAATGAAGATAAGTAAGAATTCAGCTTTACTTTTTGTATGTATAGAAAAGGTGGGATACGGGAGTCCATGCATGGATATTTGGGGTTATTGGGTAGAGCTTTACTTTAAATTTTATTCTTATTCTCCAAATAATGCCACAACTTTCACCAAGCAAGCTGGCGAGTGGTGAGACGTCACAACATCACGTGGCGTCCCATTCCCATCACGCACACACGCATCATGCATCTATACGATTGCTTATTCAGTTATTCCTCTCTATACATGACCATGCACACGGATGCTATACTTCACCACATACATAGTATATATGTTTCTACTGCAATTACACATGCATGCATGGTATATATAGATTATAGAAGAAGTATACAGTGAGGTAGGGTAGCCAGTGAGAACTCGATGATGGTGTATAACTAATCGATTAGTTGGTGATTGGGATGAGCCTCCCGCTGGCCTTCCTGTCGTTGTCTTTGGGGATGGTGATGGTGAGGACGCCGTTCTCAAGCGCGGCCTGGACACTGTCGGTCTTGGCGTTGGGCGGCAGGCGCACGGTGCGCACGAACCTCTCGGAGCTCCGCTCAACGCGGTGCCACCGGTCGGCCTTGTCCTCAGCGGCGCGCGCCCGCTGCCCGCTGATCTTGAGCACCTTCTCCTCCTCCACCTCCACCTTCACCTGATCGTTGCGCAAGCCGGGCAGGTCCGCCATGAACACGTGCGCCGTCGGCGTCTCCTTCCAGTCCATGCTCGCCGTTGAGAACGGCACACCTAGCGACGGCGCGCCCGCTGTCGTGAACGCCATCAACGAGATGGTATCGATGAACGGTTCTAGGATGTCGACGCTCACCGGCTCGACCTCCCCGCCGCCGGTGTGCCCGTTCTTCTGGCTCTGCTTCCGGCCGAGCATGCTCGAGATAACCGACATCATATATAGCTCTTGAGTTCTTGACACTACTTCTTGATCAGTGTGTGTGTGTGTGTGTGTGTGTGTGTGTGTGTGTGTGTGTTGGCTCTAGCTAGCTACTTGGCTTCTGTTGGATACTCTCGTTGAGCCAGCGATCCTGTTTATTTATAGATGGGTAAAGCAATGCTTGCTTGGTGTATATGTATATGGCATTTTGTTACCTTCTAGGAGCTTGTAGATGCATGGTGTGAATTGAGATGTCGATGATGGATATGATTCTTGGGAATGTATTTGTTGGATATTTTGAGGGTTATTTGGTAATTTTTTATTTCAAGAAAAGAAGAAATAGAAAAGAAAATAGAAAGAAGGTGGGTCCCACCTGTCGGTGGGAGAAGAGGAAGAGATTAGGCTGGAGACTAATAGATGTCGATGATGGATATGATTCTTGGGAATGTATGTGTTGGATATTCTGAGGGCTATTTGGTATTTTTTTTTTTTTTGAGAAAAGAAGAAATAGAAAAGAAAATAGAAAGAAGGTGGTCCCACCTGTCGGTGGGAGAAGAGGAAGAGATAAGGCTGGAGACTTAGATGGATATGATTCTTGGGAATGTATGTGTTGGATATTCTGTGGGCTATTTGGTATTTTTTTTTTAATTTTGAGAAAAGAAGAAATAGAAAGAAGGTGGGTCCCACCTGTCGGTGGGAGAAGAGGAAGAGATAAGGCTGGAGTAGTCTCCAGCCCTATCTGGTCTTGCACATGTGACCGAATGGCTTCCTCTCCGTCTCATGCGGCATGGGGAGCTCCTGGGGACAACGCAGGAGACGCCAGCGGCCCGTGCCCTTCGGCGCCGGCCATTGGCTGCAGCCGTGTTTGGTGCTCCTCCTCTCCTCCTATTAAGGCTACCTCCATCTCCTCTTTTCAAAGACCTGAAATCAGTGAGTTCCCCTTGTGTGTGTTTCTTCTGCTTCTCCGATTCAGCTTCGATTTTTGGTCTTTGGGCTGCTGCGCCACCGTGCTCATCTCGACGCTGACTGTAGTGAGGTCCAGCCCTTCCTCCTTAACACTAGAGATGAACTAACAACAGTATACAAATAACAAGCTTAAGTCTGATTTATAATCAACGTTGTCAGTCTAATTTCACAAGTGACAATAATCCTCACCGAGCATATACTAAGCCCACAACATTACTATGCAAAGTCTCCAAGTGCTAGATTAATCCAAAACAATATAATTTGAAACTTCTACTAGAACAACACACTATGCAAAGTAAAGCGAAAAATATGACAAATGCAAATTCACAGTGCGGATGGCACTCAAAGCCACATTAGTCGAAATCGGGCAAGGTACACCAAAGGAGCTGACTCAGAAAACCAATCACCCCACTGTGCCGCGATAAACAGACGTGGTCGTCGGAGATACAATGTCAATCCACAATTCGGGACAAACCAAAATTATGAAGTCAATGTAGAAGTAAATGTGGCACAAGAATCACTTCAAGATGCACCGACCGAATGCACCCAAGGAGTGACATCACCAATCCGAAGACTCCCTTCTCTCCCAGATCAAGACAGAGCCGGCCAGGTACGAACCTCAATGGCGCAACACCCCAGATTCCTCACAGCGACCTCAATAGGGAGATGGCGTAAGGAAATGAATAGGGAGTGCGCAAGGAGGAGGAGCCGAACCTCACTGCTGACGGCATCGTGACCAACCACGGCGGGGCAGCAGCTCACACGACTCAAACCCGAAACCAAATCGAAAGAGAGGAGAGGAAGAACCAAAAGGGGAAAACTCGTACCGGTGTAGAGCAAGAAGAAGGATGGGTTTTTTGAAGAGGAGGGGGGAGGAAACCACGCTGCCGTTGCCAACGGCTGGCGCACAAAGCGCCCGAGCCGCCTGTGCTTCTTCCTGCACCGCTGCCCACAAAGGGGAAAGGGCTCCACTGCCTGTGCGCTTCGGTTTGTGTTGGAGCCTTATCCTCCCTCTTACTCAATGGCAGGTGAGCCCCACCATTTCTTGTCTTTTTTTCATTTCTTCTTTTCTCTAATTGAGAAATTACCAAATGGCCCTCGGGATACAACACCTTGCACTTTGAAATTTTATACTAATTATATCGGTATACCCCCTTTCATTTATTTGAAGTAAAGCACAATTGCATTGAGAACACCTGCTGCTTGAATTTTCTATTCGAGATTTGTGTTTTGAAAAAGGGTATGTGTAGTGGGAGAAAGGCGTATCGTTAATTCGTTATCCTGGTAGCTGAAGGGAAATCCTTGTTTAGCAAATGCCATTATTTTGCTTGTAGTTTTGGTCCAAGAGAAGCAGCATATGCAGTTGCAGAATCGGGTGTATTGTTCTCTTCTATTTTTTCCGTTTCCAACCTACTCAGTGGAGCTACAGCTACTGCTTGGAGTAGCAGAATCGGGTCCAAGAGATTGGGACATCACCGTTCACCCTGACTCCTGAAAGGCCACGCCGGTATCTCGGCCCCTGCAGGAAGTTGATGATGAAACTCGTGAAGTCGGAGAAGAATTCGGGCTCTGTCAATCGATGAACAAGCAACATGCGAAGAAGCTAAAGGTAATGTGAACTGGAGGCAGGATATGGCGGAGGAAATTGCTGCCATCAGGAGGAATGGTACATGGGAGATCATCGAGTTACTGAAATGGGTTTCCAAAGTTCAGAAAAATCCAGAGGGAGAGATTGTGAAGTATTTGCTCCAAAGGGATCGCCAAGGGATATGTGCAATGGCAAGGATCAGTGGATCTCACTGAAGTATTTGCTCCAGTCGCAAGCTTGAAACAATGAGGGCGTTGTTGGCGTTAGCAGCTCAAAGAGAGCTGGGAGGTACATCATATGTACGTTTAAGTCCGCCTTCCCTGACGGAGAAGTTGAGGACGAGCTCACGCTTCACTGCAGATTTCAGCGGTATCTCCTAATCGGAAGCTACTTTTGCTCCGGTGGTAATGTTCTACAGGGAACTCACTGGCCAGGATCATTAACTAAGCAAGAACAACACATTGCCACAGTAAAGCAGCATCACAGTCAGACAATCAGCAAGAAGCGGAGGATCCAGCCTGAGGCTAAATGTAACATTGAAACAGCAAAGTGAAACATAACATCATCTGATTTCTCAATTTCACACAGTTTTTTGCACAGCTCAAGGACAAATAGAGACGTAAGCATATCCATTATCCAATATGAAATGCTGTCGTTTGAGCTTTGGTTAGAAATCTATTGGCCTAAACTGGCTGAGCAACAACAATTTTGTTCGGCAATCCATTATTATTACATGACACAAGGGACTTCTGTTCTAGGTGGCGAAAATTCAGTCAAGTAGATCATCGAATTCCAAAAACAGTATAGATCCCTACACCATTAGTTGCGCAATGTCCTTGCGGAAAACACCCTCGATCAAATCCTTCCTCTTAGCGGTGACAGATGAGAATGAGGAGTAGGAAATGCGCCTACACTGGCTGCTTGCACTGATTCTGGTGGGTTGCATCATCGTAGGCAGAACAGGGAAGGACTTGGGCCGGATATTCAGAGGCGAAAACAGCATCTTTCCACTGGAATCGTGCGAAGTTTTAGAGCTGGTCTTCTGAGATCCTACAGTCTTGTTCGTGGTCGAGAGATGCCTGAACCGCTCTGAGTTGCCATTTGGTAGGCCTGGAGGATGGGGCCGAATCTGTGCAGATGGCTTCATGCGGTCAAGCCAGCGAAGGACCATGTTTCCAAGGTTCCGACCAACTTCTATGTCCCTCTGCTGAATGTTCTTGTGCATTGAGACAGCAACATTGAAAACACCCCGTGTTCGCCTGCAGATCATGGAGAAGAAAGGAATCAATCTTGACTACCATGAAAAACTGACATCATCGTTATTTGGTGATACAAAATGCATTGAAATCATTAAGCAAATATGTTGCAGATACTTAGGACAATAAGTAGTTTGCTAGTTCCATTCCATGATCTGCAGAAGAATTTTTTTTAAAATGCAACTGATTGCCACCTCTCAAAGCTACCAATTTGGAAGCTTTAGTCCTTAGTCTTTACAAAGATAAGTTAAGTATGACCGGATTCAGTATAGAAAACGGTATCAGGGTAATGTCCAATGTAAGTACAAGGTTGGTAAGATGGGTGTTGCCAAGCCAAGAGAATAGGACATAGTACCATGTCAAGAATCCTGAAGGTGAATAAACACAAAGTTGAGGTACAATTTATCGATGTAGATTATACACATCAAATTTATCAAGAAGTTGGACAAGGCTTTCATTTAGGGACCCAAGCCCATATTGGAGACTGGCTGGTACGGGAAAAGGGATTGTGACAATACCGATCTAGTGGCCAGTGTTCAGAAATCAGAACAGACAAGGTCCATGCCTGGATACACAAAACCATATCAAATCTATGTTGGGTGAACTGAGCAGTATGAAATTCAAACACATAGCGAGGTTATGAATAGTAGTTTTCTTGGAACATTGCTAGCGTATGTTTATGCTAAAGAGCCACTTAAGGTAACCCCAAACAAAAGTAAATAATCCGAAAACTTAAGTGCCTCAAGACTATGTATGCAAAATGCAGGTTCATTCAGCAATGAGTAGTGGCTGTGTACCACAACAACTTTGCTCAACTCCTAATGAACGGCAATGAGCAATCTAGAAAGTATAAATTACAATATATTCATTTTTAAATATTAAAAGTGTCAGCCATCCAATTTTAAGCTAGAAACACTGGATGAAGAAAAGATGAAACTCCTAGGTTACAATACACCAGTAAACTCCAACATAACATTTAGGCTCCCTCTGCATATCAAGAGATTTTTTTGGACAACTTGCATGTTGAGATGTTATTATTGGTTGGTTGACACGGGAAGAAACTGGAGGTGTTGCTCTGAGGTCATGCATTATAGAAACTGCCGTGACCGAATAGCACACCATTGCATGGATGAACATCATAAATGCAACAGAAAATTTGTGATTCGCAGGAATACAACAGGAAATAAATGGGATGGGATTCAGGAATGGTTTCAAAAATTCCTTACAGAAACAAGCACGTGATGTGGACATCATTTGACATACGACTGGATGATTCAACACAAGACACCTTAAAATGTTGAGGGCTCTACTTTGGAAAGAACACAAAGTCGAAAACTAGCATGACAGATTGATGTGAGGACGCCAAGATAAATATGCAATCTAGGCTGTTCATACAAAAAAAAAATGCCAGTTGCCATCGAACGGAAATCTGCACGATATGACAGCTTCATCTTAGCTTTCATTTCAGTGGAAGATGCCAACTGAAATCTATTTATGGTCCGGTGTTCTGCTGCACCATCCTGCAGGGCACATCACATTGGCACGGCCAGGAAGCATCAAAGTCAGCAAGAAGCGGATCGAGCCTGAGGTTACACGACCGCAACAATCCCCCTCCCTCCCTCCCTCCCCCATCCCCCACGAATCCAACGCGTTTCTTCGAAGCGTATGGGGGCACAGACGTACGTGGAGAGAAAACAGAAAGAAGAAGAGGTAGAAATCAACCGACCTGTAGACGAAGTCCCGGATCCTGGGGTGGTTTGGGGGGATGAGGCGGCGCTGGATGCGGAGGGCGAGGCGGTAGGTGCGCTGGAGGCCGAGGAAGTAGGCCGTGATCGCCGTCAGCTCCCACAGCACCATCTCCGATCACTCGGCGGAGGAAGTGGTGGTGGTGGATTTGGTAATGGGGAAGAGCGGAAGAGGGGCGCAGAGGTAAAGGAGACTTGAGAGGAGGCCGCATCTTGTATATCGTGGAATATGCCGTGTCTTGCAGGAGGGGTTTGTGTCGTGTAAGGAGAAGATGGACGGACGGATGCCTATCTATGTGCTGCCGGTGCCTGCTTTTACTTGGCTGGTTTTTCCTTCTTCTTTCTGTATTGTTAACTCCTGACTTGTCCTGTTTCTGCCATGTCACTCCCTATGTCAGCAGCAGCATCTCGGCACACCTCCCTCACTCCCTTCCTTTCTCAGGCCCAACATAAATTTCATTGAAACAATTCAATTTCCATTATCGGGTTTCAAAGGGAGACTCTTGTGTGTAATACTGCAATGTCCTCCGGCTCGTCTACTATGTGTGTTCTTGTCGGGAGTAGACCCAGTAATAGGGTAAGTCTAGGCGGCCGCCGGAGGTTCCTCAACGGCGGAACACCCCTCCCTCGTACCATCCTACCGGAGATGGAGAAGAAAGCGCTTTGGGCATGAGCAAAAGGCAGAGGACATGGCGTTGCGCCAGCCGGCAATCGTGGGTCACGAGCGGAACAGGGGTTATGCCTTTTGGGGCGGGAATCGTGAGGATGGTCGGGCCAACCCACTAACTCGATCATGTATCTTCTTCCACTCTCAGTCCCGCACCAGGCTTAAGCTAACCTAGCTAGCACGCGGCTGAGGCGGTGTGCGGGCACATGCAGCAAGGAGAGGCGTTGAGCGGCGGCCGAGGGGCGAGGGCCCGAGGTAGGGCACAGAAAAAGACGTCCATGGCATTCTTTCGATCCTTTGGTTTAGCATATGGATTGTTCTCATTTCATCTTTATATATTAACGTGTGAATTGCAGTAGGCTGTTCCATTCAGTGCCAAGCGCTCTTATAAGTGCGATTCAAATACAGTTCACATATGATTTGTTTTGCTTTTAAATAATAATATTGGTACATATCGTCCAAGCTAAAATTTATTCATGGCTGGCTAGTCACGTGCTTTTCTTTGCCTGAGCACCGAATGGAAATCATGTTCTAGAAGAGCCACGCCTCAGCAAGACGGTGACTAGGATGCACACTGGAATGGATCAGGTACGTACGTATTCAGGCCCAGATTACGTCACTCATGGGTAGTTTTAGCGTGGGCCGTAAACTAGGCCGCTTCTCTCCGGCCCAACTAGCTTTCGCAACTTGGAAATGCTATTCCCTTTGGATGGACTGACCATTCATTCAGTAGCAAGCTACATAAGAAGTGCATCTGCATGGAGTCGTGCTGTAAATTAACGAGAGTTACTGCTACATGTCAGCCTGCTTGGTGGGGTCAGCAGCGGCCCTGCTGCCGCCCCTCGCCGGCCGTCCGGCACGGCGGCGCCGCCTCAGAGCGGACCGGAGGTGGCCGCTATCCTTGAACCTCCTCCTCTCCGACTCGACGACGTTGCACTCCGGGAAGGGCACGGAGTAGCGCAGCGTGTCGTAGCAGTAGGAGTAGACCATGTTCTGCTCCCTGAACCGCCGCATCGCCTGCAGCCTCTCCAGCGTCATCACGGCCGGGTCCGACGCCTGCAGCGCCTCCGCCGCCGCGGCGCACCGGTCGTCGGCTCCGAGCATCTGGATGGGGTCGACGCGGCAGCCGAGGAGGGCGAGGTCGGTGAAGGAGGCGACGAAGGGCCCGTAGCGGTAGTTGGCCCTGTAGCGGCCGCCCGAGGTGGCCCAGGTGGATGCGTCCCAGACGGTGGCGTAGAGGGACATGGGCTTGGAGGGGAAGTCGCCGCCCATGGCCGGCGTGCGGCGGACCTCCCGGACGGGAGTGTCGTCGACGTAGAAGACGACGGCGCGGCGCGTCCAGAGGATGGAGTAGCGGTGGAACTCGGTGGTGGGGTCGAAGGGGAGGACGTAGCGCTCCTCGCGGCCGCGGCTGACGCTGCCGTTGCCGTACAAGTTCGTCTGCACCCGCCACGGCTTCCCGCGGATGTTGCCTAGGAACTCGAAGTCCAGCTCGTCGTGCGTCTTCTCGAACACGTCGCCGTTCGACGTCTGCACATATATCAATGGATCATTTGCCTTTTACTGTGTTGATTACGAAACAACCAGTAATCAAAATCAGTTTTTTTTTTAAAAAAAAAAAATTGTGTTTTTACAAACTAAAGACACACACAAAAAAAAGTGTCGACTAGTTCGACAAAATTAGTCCAAATTAAGAGTACGCCATAGACCGCGAAATTGATGTAAAATCTACTCGATCGTTCCATGGTTAATTAACTGGGAAACAATGCATGCGCTCTCATGAATTTATTTATGGCAATTACAATTGGAAATACGGGATTATATTGCGTGCGTTACCATCGAAAAATAACGATGTCGCCATGATCGGGTTCGATCGGACATGCACTCAACGCAACGCATTCTCGTTCTCGGAATAAAACACTCGTAGCGGCATGTACAGGAGCTGAGGAGCACGAAACCACTGTAGCATGCATGAACTGAGCTCACATGTATGATGCATGTATATACACATTGCTTCAAGGGGGTGGAGAAAATTGGGCTACTCACGTAGAATGCGACGACGACACCGGCGGTGTAGTCGGAGGGGAGCTTGATGGAGGCGCTGAAGAAGCCGTGCTGGTACATGGACGACGAGATGAACCCAGAGCCTGACAGCGAATTGAATCCGGCCATAAATTACTAATTAAGCTTCGTCGGCAACGCGTTGTTGTTGAAATGCATGTCAATAACGAACGGGATTGGTGCTTTACCGGTGGATCGGTCGAGGAGGAGGCTGACGGTGCGGTCGTCGGCGGACCGGAGGATGTTGTCGAAGCCGAACAGCGGCGTGTACCCCTCCTCGAACGCCATCGTCGTCACGTTGATCGGCTGCAGGGCCGCGGCCACGCCCAGGAGGACCAGCGCCGCCGTCGCCACGGCGACCACTCCGGCCGCCGAAGACGTCAAACGGACCATGCCGCACCCTCCCCAATCTCCTCGTCTCCTCTCTTCTTGGAAGGGATGATCGTCGATATTGAGGCGAGGCGTTAATGAATTCGATTCGATTCGATTCAACTCAATCCCCTGCCTGGCCTGGTGCTCTTCTTGCCTAATTCGTCACCACGTTGGCTGATTCGGGCTGGTTTATTTTGAGGTGGTGGTGACCAATTAAGGCCGACCACCGGAGCCGGAGGAGGGAGGGAGGGAGACGGTAAATAAAAAAAAAATGGCGATTCTCGTGCATGCGTGCGGTTGCGAGACCCTCGACGACCGGGCAAAGAAAAAGCAAGTAACCGATGGCTCTATCCACTCCACCACATGGGTGAAAATTGTGCCTAAAATTAACGCATGCAGACAAGGATTCGCTCGATCGATCACTCTTGGCAATTTTGGCGCGGCGTAGGATGTTCAGATGCGAACAAGGAAGGGAACCTCCCAACACAATTTTCTTGAGATTGTATACTGATTTCTGTAGCTCGGGGTGAGATTATTGATAGCCGGCACAACTCACGCTAGCCTTGCGAAATCGTGGTTGCGCACATCTGATGCTCTAATTGCGTTCGATTCGTTCATGTCTTGGACTGAATGCTCTAACAATTGGAGTGAGTACCTTTTCGCACGGTCTGTGCTATTGAGTTGACCACAGGCTTCCCACTGTCCAAGGCTCTCTTTTTTTTTCTTCTTAAATGGTATTATTTGCACGTGATATAACAAATTTAGTCCTCTTCGGAGATCAAAGCCCACTACTACAAAAAGGCTAATACTGGACGTCTCATCACAGACGGCTGATCAAAATTGTCTGTATTACATACAATCACAGACGGTTTTAGTTTAGCGAACGTATGTGTTTCTGACTGCACTAAAAACCGCATGTGAATAAGTAATATCTTCACAGGCGATTCGTGTTCAAAACCATCTGTGAAGTATCACGGACAGTTCTGAACAAGAACCGTCTGTGATAGTACTAAATTCACATACGGTTATTTATTGGATCCGTCTGTAATTAGAAACAACTGATTAGCCGATTCCGATTACCACTCCTGATCGGGCCAGATTGATCTTTTAAAGTGGTCGAATTGAAACTGATTTCCCCAGCCGAAGATATGTAATTCAATAGGCACCTTGTTCCGTATTATGTGTAACTTCACTGTCTTGACGTGTAACTTTCGATCAACAGAAGAATGCAGAAGTACTTCACGTGATCGATCGATCGGAAGTTACACATCATAGACAGTGAAGTACTCACCTGATCGTAGGGATATGATCTTCTACCAATTTCTTGAAGACTTCAAATCTATAGACCAAATTGACTTTTCGACCATCTAAATTGAAGTAGTCGATAGATCATCTATGGATTTTATTTTTTCCATGCACGGTGATCGAAAAGTCGATTTGTTCCGTGAATTTTATTTTAATAGGGATCGAGATGAGAACTTTAAGAAGAAATGAAAATAAGAAAAGATGAGAAGTTTGTGAGTGATTTTTTCTTAATTCTGAGCGCGCGCCCCTTCTGATTGTTATTTATGGGCTTAACAACTTGTGGTAAGATTAAATTAACGAATAAAGACGGAAGTCCGATGGATAGAATTTATTACAATCTGCTCCTAATAAATCGTTGGTAACCAAAGCATCACCATCTTTTTGGGAATTATTTTTCATAAATACGGTTGACGCTCCTTTTCCTATGTTTACAGTTGAAACATCACATATTATTTTTAATAAGAACCGTCCGTGATTACATATCTCACAGACGGTTTTTAAATATAACCGTCTGTGATAATTCAATCTTTCGACTCCCGCGCGATACGTCTCTTCATGTCGCGCACTGGCGTTACGATGTGTCTCTTCGACGTTTTAGAAGAATGATCATCACATGCCATGATGAGCACACCGAGCATGATGGCGAGGACCAAGGCGAGGAGGTCGGCGATCGTCGTCGCTTTTCCTCACGATGTCGTCGTCCACATCGTTAGCCTCGTGGCTGCGGGCTCTCCTCAACCCATTACTAACCTCTACAGCCTACAAGCCACGTACGTATTCTGTTCTTTTGTTTTTGGCATGTCTAAAGGAGTCAGCATTATGTTCTATTTTTGTCAGTTTCTGATGATGACTATAGTGTACCATATCCTAGTTAATTGTCTGAACATGACTATAACATATCATATCATATCTCGTGTTGATTTCGTTTTGTGTCCAATATCCAGTTCTGAACTAAATTTGTATCCAACCATCACAGAACACTTTAATTTGGCCCAGCTTTTAATTTTTTTTCCCTTATACAGTAATTCTTGTATTAAGATTCTGTTGTCTTGAATTTTATAGTTGCAAGGCCATGTACAAGGCGTCCACTAAGCGCACCATGGGGAGGCACGTGGCGCTGGAGCAGGAGGAGGCGATGAAGTGGCAGGACAATGAGCGCTACCTCGCCGTCGTCAACCACCTGGCTGGCGCCAGCAACCCAAATGCCTGCTTCATCGTCGGCCTCGCGCTTGTCTTCGCGCCCCAAGACATGCAGTGCGACCTTGTGTTCCTTGAACGGGCGACCGTCGCCAGCCACAAGGCCGCACCCTACGTGCTCGGCCTCCTCCTTTACACGACCGGTGAGACGCACGACGTTGGAAAGCACTACATTAGCTAGGTCGAGGGCGAGCTAGTCGGCGGCGGGTGTGAGACAGCCGAGAGGACCAACCGGGAGTGCAGGCGGTGCCGGAGGCTCGCTGCGGACATGGTCCAGGAGGCGACATAGAAGAAGATGGCCGGGCCGCTGGGCCAGGTGTGGGCGCAGTCGGAGGACGACCACCCGTTCACGAGCACCGGCTGTGGCGTGATGGAATGGTGGGATGACTACGTCGTCTTCTGCAGTGACGACTACAGGATTAGGCATGAGCATGCCATGTTCTTTGCAGATGTGTTGAATTATTTACCATATAATTATCGGTTTTAGCATAGTTTTAGCAAATATTCATATATAATTCTTTACTAATATGTGAATATGTCATATGTATTTCTGAATTTATATTTATGTATGGATATTATAACAAACAGTTATATTATGGAAATGTCTATGATGTGAGATCATATCACAGACGGTTCCATTATAAGTATCACCGACGGTTCCATAATAGAACCGTCTGTGATATCACTTTATTAATAGGAATTTGTTAGGGTTTGCACTCTAACTCGTCACTCCCCAGCACCCTTACTCTCGCTCGTTCCCCTCCTCACCCGAGTACCCCCGACCTCGACGCCGCCGCCCGAAGCCTCCTCCCCGACAGCTACCCCCAAGTCGCACCTTCTCCCCGACGCCGCCTCTTCTTGTCGCCACCGGTTGTCACACCAAGGTTCACTGCATAAGACACTCTCACAATAAGAGTGTCTTATGCAGTGTCACCGTCATGACACAACTATAGTGATGCCGCCACGTTCGCCGGTCCAATCGACCTCCCCCTGGCAAAATCGACCTCCGACAGACGGCATGTGTCCTTATCCGCACCGCGGGTGCTCGGAACCCCTTGTCCCCTCTCCTGGAGAGGGGACTTCCGACATCTGTCCTCGTCCTCTCTCTTGGAGATGAGACTTCCCTCATCCGTGTTCCTGGGAAGGGGATTTCCCTCGTCCGCACTTCTAGGGAGGGACTTCCCTCGTCCGCGCGCTAGGCGAGAGGACTATATTGCTAATTAATTATGATTAAATAATTATGACTAATTAACTACGACTAATTAATTACAACTAACTAACTACAACTAATTTATTACGAATCATTAGTTATGACTAAATTAATTATGGCTAATTAACCACGACTAAATTGATTAGGACTAATTAATTTCAACTAAATAATTACAATCAATTAATTATAGCCAAATAATTATAACTAATTAATTATGATTAAATAGTTATAGGGAACATATATAGTGCTAAGGTGCTAATATCAACTTTGACCGTTGGATCTGGATCTTGACCGTTGGAGGTGGGAGCATGCATGGTATTTAATGAAGACGCATTAATAAAGGTGCATTGAAGGTGGGAGCATGTAAAGTGATTAAATGGTTTAGAGATGAGAGCCCGCATTAATCTTGGTTGTTCAATTCAGATCCAACGATCAAGATTGGTATTAGCACCTTAGCACTAGATACGTTCTCATAGTTATAACTAATTAATTACAAATAAACAATTGTAGCCAATTAATTACAACCAATTAATCACGTGATTATTTAGTTTTAATTAATTGACCGTGATTATTTAGTTATAACTAATTAATCGAAATTAATTTAGTTGTAATTAATTAGCTCTAATCAATTTAGTCATGATTAATTAGACATAACTAATTATTTATAATTAATTAGTTAGTCATAGTTAGTTAGTCATAGCTATTTTATCATAATCAATTTAATCATAATTAATTAGTAGTACGAGGGAAGTCCCCTCGCCTGACGCGCGGACGAGGGAAGTCCCCTCGGCTAGCGCGCGTACAAGGGAAGTTCCATCTCCTGAAGAGTGAACGAGGACACATGTCGAAGTCCCCTCTCCTGGAGAGGGGACGAAGGGTTCCGATCACTCGTGGCGCGGACGAGGACATATATTGACTGACGACGAGTCTGCGGTGCTATTTTAAACTTTGATATCAGAAAGAGGCTGATTTGCTATTTTTATATACAAATAGTGTCATTTAAAACAAAAATTCCAATGCTCCTACCTTGTACTTGCGCGGACCTCTCTCTCTCTCTCTCTCTAGTTCCTTCCAACCATTGATTGGCTGGTACAATCTCATCCTATCCTTTCCAACCATTGTCAAGAAACATTCGTCCGATCCTTTCACAAATTACCTGGTCCAGGTTAGCGTACTAAAGTCCCGTTGCATCCTTCAGGTCAACCATCCTCACGGCTTGCTAGAAAGTTGACGGATTGATGGACCAAACAGGCCAGTTCGTATCTCTCAAAAACTGTTTTTATCGTGGTGTTTGATTTGCTGTATTCTTGTAGGCCGTTTATTTTGGGGTTAGATTTTGCGATGTCCTTTCACTGTATTGTAGCAGTATCAGTGTGAAGTTTAGATTTATTCGCTCTAGGCCGTTTCTTAAGATGCTCAGGAACAAAAATTATATACTATTAAAATACGATAATGTAAGGTGAATTCGTTATGTTCCGAAGAAAAAATCATAATAAATTCGAACCCAATTCATCATATGACGGATAAAAATCCGACTATTTTGACAAAAAAAAAACAGTCGAATGTTGTTTAATAGAACCGTTATTGTAATTCTTTGTTTCGTAAGAATCCTTGCACAATGATCTTGCTCGATTATGTTTCTACAATTTCGTTTTGTTTCCTCGTACAAGCCAAATCACCCCAGAGCCTTTTTGATCCCTTCAATTTTTCCCATTCCAAGTACGCGCAGATCTGTTGCAACCTTCCGTCCCGTAGCACTGATCCATTTCCTAATTTTCTTTGCAGCCCAGATTGGGCAGTGTCCGTCTGCACCACTGAGGCACTGACACACAAGCGCCGTCGCTCCGAGCGGAATCGCACTCAGAACTCTGCCGTTTCCGCACCACTGACACCGAGCCTTGAACATACTGAAGATGAGGATGAACAACCTGTTGGAGATCGATGGAGTGCTTGGCGAATTCGGTGGAATCAAGATCTATCTTGTTAAAGATAATTAATTGGTTTTGGTGGCTGCTTACTTCATCTTCCAGCGATGACCAAGTTAAACCAGAAGTTCTCCGTGTGGCCACTGTCAAAATTGCATCAGGCCTCTCAAGCACTGGTATTTGATGAAACCAAGAGGCTCCTAGTCCACCCAGAGGATGTCCGTACTGATTCTGGTGTTCCCTATGTACCTCTCGGGCGAAAGCCCGAAAGCTGAAACCGTCCCAAACAGATCCAAAGAACGTGCTTAGCTTCAATGCCGACAACTCCGCTCTTGTAGTGTCATCCGTCAAGCAGTGTATTGGTTCGACAGGGAAGATCTCAGCTACTGAGTCAAATTCAGTACCAACAGTTGGTTCAAATACACCTCCTTGACCAGTCATTGCAAACTTCATTAGAGCTTGCTCCATTGCAAACTTCATTAGGTAAAACAAGTAAAATATGGTACTAAACGTTCTGAATGTAAATTGTCCTATTCAACCATAGTGTGCAAAAAACGAATGGTACAATGAATGTTTGTGTTTATCTTGTTTTGACATTGTTGGGTAACTATAATTACTGGTATTGGACCTGCTAATGATCCCTGTACAAACTACATAATGGCAGATTAAATAACATTGTGTCAATAAGAGTTCATCAAAGGAGATGTGTAATCAGTACATTGGGGTTATTTCGGCAAATAAATGATACATTTTATCGCAGCGAGACTACGGTAAAATAAAACTGCATGAATCGCAAAATAAACATGCTGCACAAAGGAAGAGTTTACCACATTAATAAGACGTGTCATACAGTAGTACTTATTGTTCCAGAACACAGTGTGCCATCCGTGGTCTCCGGGAAAAACTTTAAAATGCACACAAGAATGAGAAATGCAGTATTTGAATTACTAAAAACAAAACTCTGCACGAACTGCTCAGATACATGCTTCAAGAACTGAATGTGCCGCACTCTAACATTTAAACCTTTTGAAATATAGTTCTTGAACATTGTCTGCAAAAAGGATATAGAACAATGCAATGTAAAAATATGAAGATGACATAAAAGGGGTCCTAATTCATCACCTTCGAGTGTAGCCCGGGGATGTTTCATCCGAGGAATCACCATAGAGACCAGTGAAAGTATCCAGACCCTTAAAGTTGGTTTTGATAATTAATGTCAACATTATGTTAAGCGACTAACATGTGTGCTAAGATGTGCTAAAGGTTAAATCCCAATAATTATTTGATGATGAGGGTATTAACAATGCTAAGGAGATGAAAGATCGACATGGATCAAGACAAATGTATTGTATAGCCCTATGATCCTTTTGTAGTATTTTGCTGATCTCGGTGTTTGGAGAAAAAGATCGGATTTATAGGATAAACACCGTACTATAAAGAGGAATCATGGCTAGTAGCTTGAGAGACTATATTTGTGACATTATGATCAACTAGGGTTCATACATTGCTTTGTTTCGAGCTTCTCGAAAACTGTTTTGAAAATCGGTATTACTGCAAGTTATATGCGGTACTACCGCAGGTCGGTATGCGGTAGTACCGATATTTACATGGCGGTACATATTTTCCAGAGAGCATGTTTTTAAATGTATTCGAACCTTTCTGAAAATCGGAACAACCGCATTTGAACTGCGATACTACTGTAGGTCGGTAGTACCAAAATATAGATGGTGGTACGTAAAATACAGAGAATGTGTTTTTGAGTGCTTTTGATCTTCTATGAAAATCAGAACGACCGCACTTCAACTACGGTACTACCGCAGGTCGGTAGTACCGATATTTATATAGCGGTGCGTAAATTATAGAAAGCGTGTTTTTGGGAGTTTGATCTCCCTTGAGAATCGGTATGACCATAAATTCTTGAGCGGTAGTACCGATATTTACTTGGCGATATGTTTTTTTTTCCAGATAAACTGTTTTCTGAGAATTCTTGAACTCTGTAAAATGGTAGTTCCATTTTGGCCGAGCGGTACTACCGTGATGCGGTAGTACCGATTTTTAGTTGATAGTAGTACCGCAGCTTTATGTGTAACGGTTAGTCTAGAGCATTAAATGCTACTGTTCCGACCGTTGAGATAAAAATCGGTAGTACCGGGTTTCTTCGTCGGTACTACTGCAAATCCTGATTTTTTCAGGACAGTGATTGTAACGGCTAGATTTGTTGGTAAGGGGTATAAATACACCCCCACCTGCACCAAGCTTAGAACCTTTGGGCATATTGAATACACTTGAGGATTTGGTGCTCTCTCCTCTACTCATTTACATTGAATTCATATTTTGATATAGTTGAGAGCTATTCAAGGAAGAACAACGATAGTGATCCACGGTCAAGACTTAATTCGTAGAGTCAGCTTGATTTGTTCAAGCTTCCTCAACGTGGACTAGTGAAGACCGACAGGTTTTCGATACCACGAGAAAAACTTCATTGTCTCCATCGTGGTTCAATTCTTGTCTTTACTACTTTTGCATTTATAATTCTAGTATTTTACTTGTGTAGTATTATCTAGCTAGAATTGTATCTAGTTTCGTCTCTACTTCATAATTGTTTTAAAAGACTTAGTAGTTCTTTCATTACTTTTGTGCTAGGAAGCTTTGTTAAGACAATCTTATTTAAAATTGTTCATTGGCCGAAGAATTTTAAAAACCTTGTATTCACCTCCCTCTAGTCGGTTATCCTTGATTCTACAACCAGAGACTCCTACCTGAATCGTCAACACCAACGGGACGGCCTTTTGCGACTTGTTGGGCTAGGTCTCGAACAATCGGGACAAAACAACGACGATGGACCCTAGTCCAGTATGATCATCGAAACTGCATTAGCGACCGATGGATTTCCTTTCTCGTTGTCAGGCCAGGAAGATCCACCTTCACCTTCTTTCGGAACAGGTGTCTTCTCTAGTGAACCGTCTAGCACAACGGCGGTGGGTGCAACCACAATGCCAGATCCTTCACTAATGCGTGGAATGGTGGGTGTTCCTCCACTTATTTCCTTGCATAATACTCGCATATTAACAGCTATCAGTGCGAGGAACAAAAAAAAAGAGGGAGTAAAAAACAAGATCTGAAATAACAGTAGGAAGAAAACATGATAAAAGAAGAAAAATTTCCGTCACCTTAATAGCAAGCTGGAAGAATTGGGAATTGAGATATCGATATTGTGGTCGATGGAGAACATCACGTGTGTGATTAGACGAATTAAAGAGTTGTAAGCCCATTGCATTGGCAGCGGGGAATCAACTACGATTCGTCGAGTCTCTTGTGCAAATTTATCTTCGATCCAACATCATGAAGATGGGGCAGGTCATATCACGATTCAACATCATGAAGATGGGGTAGGTCATATCACAATTCTCTTTATCCTTAAACCTCTTGTTAGGAATGCATATCATAACTTACTTCTCGCAGAAATTAAAGAAGAATAAATTCTTGGAAAAAGAGGAAGAGGGGTAGCAGCAAAGCGTAAGAACGAGAATAATGGAACGATCTAGCCAAACCACCCGGCTGAAGCCTAAAACCGGTGGCTGTTGCTGTCGCTGACGGCGATCCGGCGGCTGGAACAGAACAGTCGAACTAATAATAAACCCAAATTAAACCCTAGCCAGCCACCGCCGACCTTTCCTCATCGATTTCCCCATGCTGCTCTCCTACTCCTCCACCGCCGCTGCGTCTCCTCTCAACGCGCGCAGCCATGGCCTCCGCCACCGCCCGCGCTCATCCCCGTTCGTCGTGGTATGCTCCGGTTTCCCTCCCACCCTACCCCTTCCGCCACTCGCCTTCCTCTGTTCCCAATTTTTTCTTATGCTCTAGTAGTTTCCATTTGCTTGCGATAATCATGTTCAATCAGTAGACAAAACAGGTGTACTTGTGTGTTCTTGAGCAAAAATGATATTTGTACATGCAGAAGTGTAAAAGGATTGATCCTCTGAGCCTGAGGACAGTCGATGGAGCACTGCCATGCATTCCGGTGTCTGGCAGATCACTATTGACTCCTGTAACAATGCCAATTATCCGGGATGCAAACATTAGGAACAACACAAGGTTGCGTATCTTCTCAGGCACGGCCAATCCTTATCTTTCCCAGGTCAGTTGGATTTTCCTTCCATGAAGAAAATCTCTTTTCATACTTCCACATACTCTTGTTTCGAATTTGACAGACAACCAAACAGGCTATGTGTTTTACTGCTGTAATAACCTCAAGTCATTCCGTTCATTCATAACTTCTGACAAATGGATTATTGTTAGATAAGCAAACAGAAACTAAGTATAACTAAGATTAAAGAGACATGAACTATGGAAACCGGAAAGCTACCCCTGATACAAAATATAACAAGTAGTTATTTAAGTGTGATTTGTTATAAATAGGTCCATCTCAAACCGAATAAGTTATCTCGCAATTCCACTCTAAGATGCAATTTTTTCTTGGTGTCTTATCAACAGGAAATAGCAAGCTACTTGGGTCTAGAACTTGGGGAGGTTAACATAAAAAGGTTTGCTGATGGCGAAATATATGTTCAGTTACAAGAAAGTGTAAGGGGCTGCGATGTTTTCCTTGTGCAACCTACGTGTCCTCCAGCAAATGAGAATCTTATGGAACTTCTGATCATGATTGATGCCTGTAGGAGAGCATCTGCTAAGAATATTACTGCAGTTATCCCTTATTTCGGCTATGCCAGGGCTGACAGGAAGGTAATGTTTCTTTACTTAGTTTCCCAAATTATGTTAATGGTTTTGAGGTTGTTTTCTTTCTTGAATGGCAAAACATAACACCTACATCGTAGCACTTGTCACGTGCTTGTACCACTTTGCTTTTACCTGTGTTTCCGTGTAGAGAGTGCATAATCAAACTTTCTAATGTAAAATTTAAAATATTTCCATATGTGGAGGCTTTTCAGTATCCATAATGAGGCGGAATTGTAGTACTCAATAGCATTACAGATTATATTATCCTAGGGGGCATGCTGTTCTGGCAGGATTATGAATTATCAAACGTTCTTGCTTACGATAGACTTCTGGCAAAACATTCTAGCATCTGTCAAAACAAAAGGCATTGTCAAATCTAACAAAAGCATTTTTCTGCTTTCTCAGTCTCAAGGTCGTGAATCTATAGCTGCAAAACTTGTAGCTAATATGATTACAGAAGCTGGTGCGAACCGTGTTCTGGTTTGTGACCTTCATTCCAGTCAAGCCATGGGATACTTCGACATCCCAGTAGATCATGTTTATGGTCAGGTACGTACTGATGCATGTTGCTTCAGTTGATCGATGGCTTTAAAACTCTCATGTGATAGTCAGTCGGTTTTTTTTCCTTCTGTTTTTGCCTTTTGGATCTGTCAAGCCGGTGATTCTTGATTACCTCGCCAGCAAGACAATATGTTCAAATGACTTGGTGGTGGTGTCTCCTGATGTTGGAGGTGTTGCCAGGGCACGTGCTTTTGCCAAAAAGCTATCAGATGCACCTCTAGCAATTGTAGATAAAAGAAGGCATGGACACAATGTTGCTGAGGCAAGTGGTATATTCTTTGTTTTCTGAGTATAGCAGGATTAATGGATGCAAATAGACGAAAATCTTAACTCATTCTAACTTCTTCTCCATAGTACATGTAGAACAGCTGACTAGGATGTATAGTAATAAAATCTTCACTGGGGCTTTTTCCTAGTTGGTTACACAGTACTGTGATTACATTGCATGCTATTCAATCTGCACGAAATGTATAATGCATTTGGAGATGTGTTACCTTACCATATGCTGCATGCTGCTTTAATTTCCATGCTTTTATCTCAGTTCTGTCGGATCAAGTAAGTACATCTTATCATGTGCATTTATTACAGGTAATGAATCTTATTGGAGATGTTAGAGGAAAAGTGGCTGTTATGATGGATGACATGATTGATACAGCAGGTAAGGTCTCCCTTGTAAGTTATAGAAGACATAATTCCTGGGTTGGCCATTTGACTCTGGGAGGCAGTTAAGCCATGACTTTATCCCTTCTTCTCAAATATCCACCAGGGTTGATGCTAGCTTGCATTGTGGTTGGTTGGTTATTAGTCAATAATTTATTATGCCATACTTATTAAAAGCAGAAAGTGAATATTATACAACTACTAATGTTTCCTGATAGGATCAGAATATGACTTCCATTATAGTTTAAACTTCAAAACCCGCTGAAGTGTTCCACATTCATGCATGACAACTGAGAAGGAAGTTGTTATGTCACATTGTATACCAAAATAGTTAGGCTTTGCCTTTTGTTGAGATACTTCGCTTCCAAATACCGATATCCTAATGAAAGTATGAAACTATTACAATTATACTAGGAACTATTGCGAAAGGAGCTGAGCTACTGCATCAAGAAGGAGCAAGAGAAGTCTATGCATGCTGTACACATGCTGTTTTTAGGTATGCTAATTTACACTCACTTTATAATTTCTGGTAGGTATTTGGCTAGCTGAACTTGATTTGCCATGGAGAAGCCCCCATTGCAAACTATATACACACTTATTCCATGATTGAGAGTTCCATGGAACTAAGCTATGTACTAATTTGTCTAAGCATCCAGAAGTAGTCATTGTCTGTCATATCTACTAAACTCTGCATGAATGATTAATGGTTTTATGATCTACTTAAGTGCCAACACCAACTCAGTTAAAAACAGAAGCAAAATTCAATGGCAGCAGATGCAATATGATTGTTCTCATGCATAATTTGGTTGCAATAGTGCAACTGCTAGTCTTATCTGGTTGGATTCTAGATATCATGGAAAAGTAAACTCAATTTTTACCATTTAAGGTTGCAAAAGCTCCTAATATTTGCTGTAAACCTTCAACAGAGATTGTCATTGCTATGTTGGAAATTTTTGCTGAATGGGGAAGTTGGAAATGTAGTTATGTTAGATAGTTTTGAAGCTAAATTTGAGTATTATGTTGTTGTTTTTTCTGTGGCAATACATTATGCTGCTATAGCTGTTTGAATTGTTTTGTAAGTATATTTGTACATTACCTTTTCAGCCCACCTGCCATTGAAAGGTTATCAAGTGGTCTGTTTCAAGAAGTAATCATCACAAACACCATCCCTCTGAAGGAGAAGAGTTTTCCGCAGTTGACTATTCTTTCAGTTGCCAACCTTTTAGGCGAGACAATCTGGCGTGTTCATGATAATTGCTCAGTAAGTACTAAGTAGCTACAATCTGTCAGATATCAAGCAAATTTTCTACTATTTCGTATGCCAGATTGGGTGCTTTCATTGTTATTAAAGCGGTAAGGCGAGACGACTCACTCCCCTCACACCTTTTAAGCGGACTCCCCTCACACCTTTTAAGCGGTAAGGCGCGAGGCGAGACGACGCCTTATACATCATGAAGCGAAGGCTGCATAGCTGGCTGCAAGACGGCAAAGAGGAACATTTGATAGCATCCAATGAAAACCCATAGAATAGTTGTATTATGCAATGCATACTGGTATGGCAATGGACATGGAAGATTCCAGATTCTAGCTTTATGTGTCCACATGACTGCCCACCATCCTAGCTTTACGTGTCCACATGGCTGCCCAGCTGCCCTACTGCCCACCAGCCTCCTTTACTCTGCTTGACTTTTCTTTACAAATTCCTTCCCATCCCAAGATGCTCTTCTTCCTCAGCACACACAATCTTCTACCCCTGCTCTGCTCTTCTTCGCATCTTCTTCCTCCTCACCGGCGCTGCTCCTACACTCGTCGCTCTTCCCCTCCAGATATGGACAGCGAAGAAGAAAAAAAGGAGAGGAGAGGGAAGAGAGGAAGAGGATGCGAACCCGAAGGAGCTGGGGACGGTGGAAGGCTTCCAGAGTGCAGGGAGGCGGCGGCTGCGGCTGAACAGAGGTGTATAGAGCCGGCGGTGGCTAGGGGATGCCCCGTCTAACCCAGGTCATCTAGGCAAAGGCCCATATCGTCTGCCTCCGGCCGACGGGATGTCTTGGTTACGCCGTGACAACATAGTCTGCTCTCCTCTGCTCCCCCGATGCGCCGCCGGGCCTCCCCTGCGCCCCCCTCCTGCCTGGCTCTGGCTCCCCGACGTCGCTCCGAGCTCTCTCCCACGCACGGGGCCTCCTCTGCTCCGCCTCCCGCCCGGATCTGGCTCTCCAACGGCACATGGGCGACGGGCGATGGCAAGGCAGGGCAACGCCTTGACACCCGGGACCACCTTAAGCCTTAATAAGCCTTGGTGCTTCCAATTGGTTACACATCTCATTTCTCAGTGCTCTTGATACTATTGCTAAACAAGCAGCCACTTAATAATTGGTCCAATTTTGTGATATATTTCATGAACTGGTGTTATGCTAAATCGCTAAATCAATGTAGGTTGGTCATGAGCCATACTCCAGTTTGGATATTGACTGATGTTCAAGGTGTATTACACTTGCTGCGCTTCCGTGAGGGCTTGCTGATTCATGCCTAGGTGTGAATTATACTGTGCAGTGCCAACTTATGATGGTCTCGACAACAGCAAACATTTCCCCCCCTCTACAAGTTGTATACTTGGCACATTCAACTGATCTACATTTGCTATTAGTGACACTGATAGCAGTTACTTTTTCTTATGCAAGAATAGTTGTGGTAGCTGCAAGTCCCCCTTTTTTCTGGATCTTTCTCCACTTGTTTTTTTTTTTGTGTGGAATAAGCTCAATGTGTAATCTGAGATTCTATTAGCGCAAGTACTTAAGTGTGTATTTGAATGATAGATAGTACATAAGATGGAAGTTTTGATAGTATAAGTTTCACTTATCCCCAATGTATGTGCATATAGCCCCACATTACCCCCGTCATTTTTTCCCCATTTTAGATGCTGAATGGTTCACTTGAGACGTGCTCTGCATTCCATGTTGTGCACTAGCATTCTAGTAACGTCCTGATATCACTTGTAAGAACAGCAATTGGCTACCAATATTGCAAATCAATCTGCCAAAATTGGTATGCGGTTTTCATGACCTTCTGCCTGTTGCCCAAGGGGGCCTATTTTTGTGGCTGTCTGATAATCCATAGAGAGCTTCAACTATCGTTACAGATGAACGTTAATTAGCAACAAAACAATTGAGCAGCATAATTCCACTACTGTTACAGAGAGGAGGAGGAGCGCATGGAGTTCTAGGGGAAGTAGGAGTTGATGTGGACAATCACAACATCGAGGTGGATTTCGCTGAAGAGATTCGCGATCAAGCCCTTGTCTAGCACGCTCCTAATGGAAGGGAGTTTGCTGGGCTCTACAACAACACGCCTTTCTCCTTGGCGACTTGGTGCTCAAGAGGGTCACGGACCCTACCACCCAAGAGGAACTTCCCCAAGACGGCTCTAATCTCTTTATATCCAAACAAGCTCTAATAAGTTGGAATGACCTAATGTATCTAACTTCGTTTGTTGGCTATCTGTGAAGCATGACCCCCTCCCTCAAATCTTCTATTTTGGGCATCGACCCCCAAAGGTGCGACTTAGTACAACGCGTTTGTACGAGCAACCCTATAACGAAAATCACTGATAGCTTGTTTGAATAAAGAGGGATTAGAACTAATCCTTTCGGATTGGAGGAATTTTTAGTTCAAATTCCGAGTCAATCTATATCGGGTTATCCAAACAAGTTCTAAGACGCACGGCCTCCGCTGGAAAAAGACCTCAGTGGCCTGGGTACCTTGAGCCCATTGGGTCCCCCATGGCCCCTCGGCTTAAGGCCGAACTAGGACCCCCGGCCCGGGTCACTCTCCCGGTTTTCGGTTCACACGACAGGACAGGGAGACACAACAAATACACATAATCAGCTCCGCAAATAAGGTTCACCATTGCATTACAACCTAGGAGATGTTCCCCTATTTATTACAAGGACAATGCTACTCTCACACCTTCAACTCTCTTGAACAGTTCTCCGTCAACCGTGACGCCGTCAGGAGTAATCACCCGGATAGGGGTGACACCCATCTCCAAGAGGTGCGGTGTGGACGGGGGTACTCACATATTTACCACGGTTTACGTAGCGTAAATTTGGCTGTGTCAAATTTCACCGCGTTTCGAATGTGGGGGATTAGTTTTACCGTGCCTCGGACATCGGAGAATTCGGCCAAGTCTCAACTCCTGCCGTGATGGGAATTCCTACAACATCGCCGTGAAGCTATCAAGAAACCATGGCCGCTACTTCTTTGTAATGCAGCCACGGGCTAGGGGGGTGGGGGGGCTAGCGTTGGAGGAAGATCACACCCGTGAAAAGAGGGTCCACCCTGTCCATGGGTGGTAGGTGGGGCCCACTGAGACCCGGTCACTCGCACCCAGGCACGACTAGTAATCTAGTACATCTCTTTATCTTCTGTAGGTATTAGTTCTAGTTCTGATGTATCCACAAAGTAGAGTTGTGCCCAGAAATGCTGCAGTAATTCATCAAAAAAAAAGTAATCAAAATTCCACAGGAAGGAAATTCTACTCTCCGCTCCTGAAAAGCATTTTTACAGGCAATGCTTCACAAAGAAATTAGATCTATTCGTGAAGCATATCTAGTCTAGTCTATCCATTCTCATCTCAACTGCTGCTACTTCTGGTTCTCAAAAGTGAAACATGTAATGAGGAATATTTAACCGCCATAAGGTTCAGAATCACTATCTAGATAGCAAAGCATTTTCTTACACTTGCCATGCTAAAAGAACAAGAACTCACCGGTTCGAACTTCAAAGTTGGAACGTCCTATGGATCCATGAAGCACATCGTATTCGGAATTTGGACAAACTGCACTTGTTCTATTTATAGTGCTTAACCTCTGGATGATAAAGAATCACCATTGCTTGATGCAATCTACTGATTACAGTGGGGACCGAATTATTGTTACACCAAATAAACAACGCCAACCGATTGAAGGGCCAAAAACCTCAAAATTTTGGGCACAAGGTATGACCATTGTGACAGCAAAATTGTGTAAAACTAGAATACGTCACGGGCAAAGGAAAAAAGCCATGTTACATGTAAACTGGTATCCTAGAAGCATCTTAGACGCTATGTTGTGCCAGGTGAGATGCGATTCAGGATACAACAATCTTAACTTAGGAATAAGCCTCCACAGGAATGTTTGATCTTCAATAAGAATGCCTGCACAATGCTCAAATTGGGAGGGAAACAGTGTAAAAAATTCAGCTATTGAACTGAATTGCTGTGGCTTGTAAAACATTAAAAGCTAAATTATCTTAAACCTTTGGTCTATAGATATTTGTATAAACCAAAACAACTACAACTACTAGTGTTCCATCAATGCAGTATGAATCACACAAACAAATGAACGATATAACTTTTCATGAAAATCGAACAGACAAATATATTAGAATAGGAATTCCTTTGTATGTCTTTATACTCTTTTGTATTTCTTTATATATGTATGGCGTACTCTTGTAATATCCCATTATACTCTCTATATATATTGCCCATTGGACCTTATGAATACACACATAATATTCATAACATGGTATCAGAGCAGATTACGAAAAACCCTAGCCGCCGCCCACTCATCTTCCATTGTGGTTGCCCCTGGGAGGAGCAATCTCCACTCCCAGTGATGGCCTCCTAGTTGTAGCATACTGCCTCGTTGTCAAGCAGCAGCAAGCAACGATCACCGCGCACCCGATCCATGCCCCGAAAGCACATCGACAAAGTCAGCGTCGTCCGAGTCAAAGTCGGAGTCGGTGTTGTCGACGCCCACCAGCATCCGAAAGCCCCCAACGAATCCCCTCGCTGCTCCGGTCGCCACCCAAGAATCGTGGACGCTTCGTCAAACTACCCGTCGGAGGAGAGGTCCAAGAATCGTGGCCGCTTCTCGACCAGATCTAGCCGGATCCGTCGGATCTCAGACGTGGTCGCCTCCGACCGACGCTCACGCCGGAGCCTCGAAGCTTCGCGAGCACCTCTCGCTCCCGGCGGGGTGCTCTCTCATCGGGCCTCCCGAGCCGAGGCCACCATGGGTGCTCTCCCACCGGGCCTCTCGAGCTCTTCCCCGACCGGATCCATCGATGTCGGCCGCGGATCCGGACTTCCTCTTCGTTGGCAGTCGTCTTCTTTGCCTTCGAGCCGACACCGATGCCACCCCCAAGCCGGTGTCGCCTGGATCCGCGCCGGTCTGCCTCGAATCCGCGCCGCCCCGAGCTTCGTGCGCCTCCTCTGCTTGCGCTCGCCCTCGAGCGCCCCTGAGCTCTGTGAGCCTCCTCCCCGCCCAAATCGGGCCGCTGCCATCCTCGCTCGGATCCCGCGCCACCTTGGCTCGCTATGCCGCTGCCGCACCTGGTCGCCCGCAGCCTCCGCTTGCCGCCGCCACTCGGCTTGTCAGGCGAGAGGGAGAGGAAGCCCTACGCTGGAGCTTCTGCAAGGGAACTTGTCTAGATTGTGTGGGGTAGTAGGAGGAAGAAATGGAGTGGGGCCGGGGAGGTGAGATTGCTACTGAAAACTTGAGCCTGCAGATTGTTGTTCCTCTTGTGTAGTGTATAGGCCTACTGGTGCTATCTGCTACTAGTATCTGCTGCTAGTTATCATTGAGTCATTTCTTTCTTCATGTCGTTTCTTCCATTGCGTCCATCTAAGTCCGTACCACTCTATCTTTAAGTTCGTCTAAGCCATGCGAGTCCATAAAGTCCTTGTTATTCAGTCGATTCCTTCTTGGCGCTGTCCTTCCCTTTCGCATGACAGCAGCCGCCGCCACTCGACTTCTCAGGCGAGAGGGAGAGGAAGCTCTGCGCTGGAGCTTCTGCAAGGGAGCTTGTCTAGATCGTGTGGGGTAGTAGGAGGAAGAAAGGGAGCGGGGTCGGGGAGGTGAGATTGCTACTGGAAACTTGAGCCTGCAGATTGTTGTTCCTCTTGTGTAGTGTATGGGCCTACTGGTGCTATCCTGCTACTAGTATCTGCTGCTAGTTATCATTGAGTCATTTCTTTCTTCATGTCGTTTCTTCCATTGCGTCCATCCAAGTTCGTACAACTCTATCTTTGAGTTCGTCTAAGCCATGTGAGTCCATAAAGTCCTTGTTATTCAGTCAATTGCTTCTTGGCCATGTCCTTCCCTTTCAAATGACAGCAGTCGCCGCTTTTCTCTGAGCCGCTGCAGATCATAGAAGTCGTTATGATATTGCAACTTCTTTCTGAGCCGCCGCCCCGAGCTTCTAAGGCCGTCGCACTTTTTCTGCACTGCGCTTCTTGTGCACTGTGCCGCCGCCGTCTCGGGCTTCGGTATGCGCCGACATGCTGTCATGCCTTTTATCCATTCATCTACGACTTGGTTTAATAGCTCTTTCTATTCCTGTCGATTTCATCACCTTCTTCGTCGTGTTGCTGTGGTCGACTTTGCTCCCACTTGCTTATACTTTCTCATTCCCTGCACCTTGCTTTATGGGCTGTCGCACAACCCCGGATAGGAGGAGATCTTTTGATACTCGATAAATTTTCCAAGAGCTGCACATTACGACGATATTATCAAGACTCGGACTTTGGATTTTCCCTATTTTATGGTCAACCTGTTCCAAATGCAATGCTATTGCATACGCCTTGCATTTGAAGGGGGTGTTAGAATATGAATTCCTTTGTATTTCCTTATATATCTTTTGTATTTCCTTATATATGTATGACATTTTCTTATAATATCTCTCTTGTACTCCCTATATGTAGGGTCCATTGGACCTCATGAATACACACACAATATTCATAACAAAATACATATTAACTTTTTATTAAGGAACTATATGCCCCTTCATAACTATGAAAGTCATGTGACTGCCACGAAAATGGTTATCCAACACACTGTCATGTCTGACAAATTAACTTCCAGTAGGCTAATGTGGTGTGTCTAAAATAAAGTGCAAGGGATTTATCCCTTGCGTTATAAGAAAACATACCAAGAATTAACCAGTATCTCAGTTATCTGGCAACCAACAGAAAATACAGGTAGCAAGAACTCCATTGAGAACCTCTCAAACAACTAAAACTCATAATGTAGTAGAAGTTGAATGAAATAGCAAGGTTTAATAATGCATTACCTGTTTCAGCAAAGTCGTAGGATCCAGGCAGACCAGCAGACAAATGTGAGGCGGATAGGTAATTACTTATACAAAAGGAATGACTTTCTGATCGTGTGCTCCCAAGGATGCATTGTTGTATAACCTCATAGTGTACCACGTGGGATAGAACCCATTTCGGTACATAGCCTCCATCCACCTCTCAGCCTCATTTCTGTCACCATGTTTGCAGAAGCCGTGTATCATTATATCAAAAGTCCACCGATTAGGTTGATACCCCTTTCCGCACAGCCTTTCGAACATATTACAGGCAGAATCCATCCTCCCTGCCATGCTCAACCCTCGTATCAGCATGTTATAAGTATAAATATCAACGGGAAAGAACTTTTCTAAACCCTCTTCTAAAACCTCTAGGTCACTCCTGTTTCTAATACCACCTGCAAACAACTCAATAAGTTGGCCAATCAAAAATCGTCCTGCCCCCCGACCTTTGATCTCATTCGCTCTTGCTTCTACAGACTCTGACTTATCCCCTGAACGTGTCCAAGCCTTCAGAAGATCGCTGCCTCTCAGTGTGTGCAACAGAAGCACATTGCACAAGAAAGCTGAAACAGGGCGACCTGTTTCTCTCAAGTCATCAATAACCTTTACAACACTGTCATAATCTTTGACAGAGCTCAACAGGAGCACAAGCTGCTCATAGCAGTTGATGCTCGGGATTAATCCTTGAGCTCTCGCTTCCCTCCAAAACACCATTGCCTGCTCCGGCTTCCGAGCTTCACATAGACCAGATATGAATACATTATACAGCTTGGTGCCAGGTGCCTTCTTCTCACGAATACAGTTAAAAAAGTTTAGTGCGTCACCAATGCGCTTACTCCTCAGATAACTCATGAGAAGAAGGATGTTGCTTTCTACTGATGGTTCCATCCCTGAAAACTCCATTCGGTTATACACCTCCCTGGCCATGTCAGCCTTCTTGGCGTGTCCAGCCCCAGAGATGAAGTAGTTGTAGCACAAACGGGGTTGGAGTTCATTCCGCTCCAACTGGTTGTCCAACAGCTCAAGAACCTCCGCATACCTGCTCACCTCACACAAAGCACAAACAACCGACTGATAGAGGCTCCGGGTCGGGATGTGCCCCATATCTTGCATTTCCAGTATGAGCCTTGGCAGCACATCCACTCTCTTAATCAATATTAATGCCCGAATCAAGCTCTTGTAAGTTGACTCATAACGATATAAGCCCACAGGGCTCTTGCTGCTTGCTACCTGAGGCACTGTACACGCCTCCTCCACATTCCCACTCTTGCACAAAGCCACGAGGTACTTGGCCAAGACACTGTCCATTGGCCACGCCTCCTGCTTGAGTGCCCTGTCGAGCAGCGCCCGCACCTTATCCAGTTTCCCCTCCTGACACAGCACATTTGCAAACATGGCAAATGTCTGCCGCCCAGGAAAGTACCCTTCTACCATAGCCTGTTCCAACACAAGACACGCCTCTTCTGTGTCCCCACCCCGACACAGAGCCCTGATCAAATTATTATAGACATCCTTGCTAGGGTTAATCCCAAGCTCCATTATTGACCTATACAAATGTGTGGCAACTTCCACAAGCCCGGCCTTGCAAAAGAAGCAAAGTGCGGCATTCATGGTTGAACGGCCCGGAGCAATGCCCTCCTCCATCATTTCCACAAGCAAGTCATACACTTCACCAAGTCTGTTCTTGCGAAGCAAGCGGTACACAAGCTTGTCATACCGCTGACCATCAGGGATATACCCCTCAGCTTCCTTCTTATCAGAAAGGAACTGCAACGTAGTATCAAGCCGCCCAGCCTCAATAAGGCCATGGATCCACGCTCCGTACACATCACAAGATGAGAATTTATCAACAATCTGGGCTGCCTCATCAAAGCGTCCACGCCGGCAGAACTCTGTGACAATGGAGCCAGCGGCGGGGCCACTAGATGCTACGGCGAAAGGGAGGGTGTCAAGAAGCGCCACGGCGTCGCTGAGGCGGTCGCGGCAACAGAGGCTCTTGATGCGGATGCAGGTCGCGACGGGACTAGCAGCAAGGTTGCGGGCAAAGGAGTCGGCAAAGTCGTGGAGCGACGCATCGACGAGGGAGTTGAGGAGGATGCAAGAGGAGACGGCGTCGAGACCGAGGCCGCGGAAGCGCATGCGGCCGAGGACGCCGAGCCCGCGCTGGGGATCGCCGGCGACGGCGTAGCCGACGACGAGCGTATCGTGGAAACGCGGTTGCGCGGCGGAAGCGGCGGTGGTGGAGAAGAGGCGGAGCCAGTCGAGCACCACAGCGGCGCGGCGCGCGCGGGAGAGGAGGCAAAAGACGGCATGGTACACGGCGCGCGTGTGGCGGTAGCGCGGGCGGCGCCCGGACCAATCGAAGAACCTGAGGCGGAGCAGCAGCAGCTCGTCGCCGTCGGGAAGCCTCCGCGGGCGGTGGCGGAGCACTGCCAGGACGAGCTCCTCCGTCAACGGGAGCGCCTCAAGCGCGGCAGTGTCCTCCGCCGCGAGCGACGCGTAGATCGCGTCGAGGGCGGCGAGCGGCGCGGCGGCCGCGCCGCCACCGCGGGGCGCGAGGAACCAGTCGCGGAATGACTCGGCGATAGCGGAAGAGGCAGCGGAGAGGTATGTGGTGGCGTCGGAGGGCGGGGGGAGCAGCGGATAGAGCGGCGGGAGCGGCGGAGCGCGGGGGCGGGGAGGCGCGGCGGTGGACGCCGAGAAGGTGTTCGAGAGAATGGCGAGGAGGGGGCGGGGGAGGAGGAGGCGGCGGGTGCGGGTGGGGAGCGGGGCGAGGAGGCGGGTCATGGAGAGCGGGGTCGCTCGGCGGTAGTCAGCGGCGGGGATGTGGCCGCCGGCAGCAGTGGCAGCCGGCGGCGGCGGGTGGCATTGGGGGTGGTGGCTGCGTGTTTGATCCGTTCACTGGGTCGGGTGGAATTTTTTTGCGGGAGGGTTTTGCCACTTTGGAGTTCGGGACGGTCGGGGTGGCGTGATGTGGGCCGAGTGTTTGGGTCGGACTCATGTACATGGCCCGACCGGCATAGCCCATCTAGGCACACCTACTAACTAAACGAGTTGTGATGTGTTGATCATGTGACGATGTGGCAGCTCAAGTATGACCCAACGGTCTTTCGTGTCGTGTCGTGCTGGGGTGGTGGCCCAGGCACAGCTCAGTTTGTCGTGTCGTGTCGGCGCGACTCATGAACAGTGCGATCGTATCGTGCCTAGGGCTGTACCAACAGTGTCGTGCCTCGAGCCGACCCAACCAGCACGGCTCATTTGACCAGCTCTAGACTCATGTCAGCCGTGCACAGGAGATTGCATCTTTTCACACGTGCTTTGAGGCATACTACTACTACTAGAATGCAAGTTGTTAGATCGAACCTTGGACGGCTGAGATTCGGATGGCTAGACAATATGAGCGCTTCGATGTCCTCATCTATGCTCTTGACTAGATATGTTCAAACGTCGGTCCGGGTCGGGTTTGAAAATCTCAGTCTCAAATCGGCAGGCCTGAGCCCAAAAATTATTTTTCTATTTAAATATATTATTTTTAATTCTTTTTTGGAATAAAAAGTGGTATTTAATTCATTTCCAAAATTAAAAAACTATATCCCTATTTTTTTAATTGCATTTTTTAGGTTTTTGAGCTAAAAATCTAGTCTCAAGCCTGGCTCAAACAGGATCGGGCTCGGGCGGACCGGATCGCCTACGAATAGATCTACTCGTGACTACAACACGGAAGCGGCAATGCAGCGTGAACCCCGCCTCCTTCGAACAAAGGATTTACTAACTGTTTTTGCAGTGTTAGCGCATGTACAACATGACAGGGACTAAGTTTTGCACGTCACGGTCATGTAAGTAAGGTCTAGTTTTCCGATGTTTGCTCCGACATTTAGCCTCTCGTACCCTCTCAAAAGTAAGACACACCACATATCAAAAAAAAGAAAGAAGTTGATATGACCCTTGAAGTATGGTAATATAGCCGCTTAATCTTTGATTTAAAACACCGGCTATTTAATCACGTGACGTTACAAAACCATGTTATTTAACCCCACATGACTGTTTTGAGGGTGGTTTTGCTTGCGTGGCATTGGGTTAGGGCGGTTTCGTTACATGGGCGACATGGTCGGCAAGAGAACATCCACAGGGCTAATCCGGCGGCGAGCATGCAGATCAGTGCACTGACTGCGGACACGTGTAGGTGGATATCAACAACACAAGCTCTGACCACAATGAAGAGTAACTGGCGTGAGCACGAGCAATGACTCGATGAAGGGAACCCACTTATGGTGGTGGATTGAATGGGATGGTCCTAGGAGTTTCGGCGATGGTACCCTCCCATGGCGAGCAGAGGACCTTGATGTTGGCGGTCTCCCGTGATGGAGCGGCTCATACGAGGGCGCTATGATGCTCAATGTGCACGGCAGCAGCGTCGGTGCTGGAACGAACGACGGGGAGAAGCCATCACCGTAGGAGAAGGAAGGATGTTGTAGGACCGTAAAGGCGACTAGAGAGGGGTGAATAGGCGCTTTCTCGATTTTTCACCTTAATCAAATTCAACACATATTTTTCTCCTCTAGCTATGAAAGCTAAGAAGATCAGTAAATGCACAGAGGAAGCCTTGTGCTGAATCCGATTACCCCCTTAACCACAAGACTCAAAAATAGAGAATTGATCTCACTGGGCTGGTCTGGACACTGGCGGTCCGACCGGCGGCCAAAGGGCGGTCCGACCGCTGGGAATCGGTTCGATCGGCCGTTAACGGGCGGTCTGAAGGCTAGCGGTCTGACCGTCGTTTCTAAATCGGTCGGACCGATTTAGTCCAGAGGCTATGCACAATGCTCAAATTCAAAACGAAAATTGGTCCAACTTTTGATTCAACCAATGAAACTTGACCAAATTTGGAGCACACCTCCCTAAGGATATCTAAGACCTATTTCTAGTGACGATCGTTCAGATCCACTTCGAAGAATCGATCTCTTAAGGATTTGCTAAAGAAGTGTTCCAAAACCTAGAAATATGAAAATCTTGATCCAACACTTGCTTGTGGGGGATTGATGATCTAGATGATTCTAGGAGTATTCCCACACAACATAACAAGGTAAAATCGATCAAAAGACCAAGCATAAACACCCGGATCAAGGAAGCACCAAAATCATCAAAAGAGAGAAGAACACCAGAGAGAGTTCACCCTTGAGCAATCACCAATAGATTGATTGATTCAAGATGTTGCTTACAAAGCCACTCCTTCAAAGAGGACAAGAGCTCAATCCAAGAGCACACACAATCTTCCTCTCCTCTCCAAACCCTAACCCTAACAAGGAATTTTGCAAATGAGGGCTTGAGTGCTTCAATGGGTTTCTCCATCTCCCCCTTTCTATTTATAGGAGAGGCTAGGGTATCTCATATGGGCTCCCATTAAGGCCCGCACACACATACAACTGTTGAAGCAATCGCCTGCTTCACCACGTGTAGGTTCATCAGCGGCTCTCACCATGTCGGCAAGTCTCTCCCGTCCGAATCCCATCGAAACCTCCCAGGGACTTGCACCGACTTCTGCACTGCCTGATCCAACCAGCTGCAACGAACTGCCCGTTCGATCCATCTTGCCCATTCTGCACCATGCTTGAGTCACACGACCTCACCCGACATCCATGATCGTTCTGGACCTCAGCTCTCCAAGCGTAGCCCCGATCAACCTCACCGTTGACGTCGTTGACCTGCAAGCCACTTGCACAACAATAGACAAAGAAATCGTCTCTGGAAACAAGTTCTTCACAACTTGACCCACGTTAGTTCAACAATGCAATATGCAACAATAAAGCATTGAAATTCATACATTAAAAACATTCCAGACACAACAATGCCAAAAAGGCTACACTCCAAGTGATTGGCGGTCTGACCGCCCCACACTGCCGGTCCAACCGATTTAAGGCCGGTCGGACCGATTCCATAACGGCGGTCGGACCGCCCGAAATGACTTAGCCAATTTTTCATCTCGAAAATCCGAAACCTTCTGGAATTTTCAAATGAATAGAACTTTCAACTGGGAGCTCCAAAAATTATGTGACCACATCCAGGAGACTCCCCTCACTTGCCTACACATCCTTTTTTTTTTTTGCTCAGCTTCAAAACCCACCAAAACCTGTGGGCGGTCGGACCGTCAAGCATTGCCGGTCGGACAGCTCCACTGGCCGGTCAGACCGGAAGCAAACTCGAAAACTCGAGATTTTGCAAACCAACAATGCCATTGCCAATTGACTCATCATCCTAAGATCATGCACATATCCCCACGATATCCACAGATGTGTCCATGGTGATCACTAGGGAGTGTGAATGATGGAGGAAGAACCAATTTTGGAAGAGATCGGACGATTATGGTGAATTTGGAGAAATTGAAGAGAAGGGAAAGGAGGGATGAAGTTCACCTCGGGCAACAATGGCGGAGGCGGCGGCTCAGTGGGAAGAAGGGGTGGAACAGGAGGGATGAGGTGGCGCGTGGGCATTTACGCAGTGAGTGCGCTATGAGCAAAGGTGGCACGTGTCCGAGTACACGTCGTGCGCGCGGCGAGTTGCGACATGAGCGTGCCTGGGCTGGGTCATCGCGAGCCAAACATAGTGGCGTGGGTTGGAGGTTTGGAGCGCAAGCTAGACGTGTCGTGCTATAGGCTATCTAAGGGTAAGCGCGAGAGCAGTAACGGTGGTGTGCAAGCTAGAGGCATGGCCGAAGATGGCACATGGCTACGGCAAGCCGACTCAGCCGCCATGTGGTGAAGCCACCCTAACCGAGTGTTACATAAGCAAAATCACCCTCTAAACAGTTATGTGGGTTAAGTAACCTAGCTTTACAACATCATGAGCTTATATAGCCAGTTTTTTGTTTACATCGAGAGGTTAAGTGGCCGCCCTACTGTACTTCAAGGGGTCACATGAATTTCCTATTGAGAGTGATCCCAACCTGCTATCTCTAATTTCATGCTGGCATGTGGAGCAGCCGAATGTTTTATTTCCCTGGGTCGGGCCTTCTACTTTCTCCGGTGCTAGAAATGTTTTTGTTAGCACCTGCACTATGGTATCATGCCAGAAGGATAGATTAGCAGCACGAAAGAATTAGGGAAAAATCGAATGAAATAATCAACAACGACGGGGGCTTAATTTCTCATATCACAGGAATTGCAAATGGAAGGGCACGAACAGAAACAATTAAACGAACGAACGAACAAAGCATACATGTAGCATGGAAACTACTAAATTAATAGGACGCCGTAGCCATGCATGGATCGGGTGGTGACGCATGCATGCACGGTAGCCGGCCGGCCGGCCGGCGATGGGTGGACGGATGCATGGGGCGCCGCTCATGCCGTGGGCGCTGCGGCGGCGTCGACGCCCTGCTGGACGGCGCCGCCGATCCCCGCCACGGCTTTGTCGACGACGCCGCATGCCTCGTTGCACATGATGGTGCAGGCGGGGTCCTCCTTGCCGTTGGCGCAGCGCTGGTAGCAGTCGTCGTAGCAGCCGTAGGCGCTCGCCGCCGGCACCGACGCGGCCGCCACCACGAGGGCGACGAGGAACAGCGCGACGGCGGCTGTCCTGCTCTGGGCCATTGCGATCGAGCCCAGTTAGCTAGCCTCTCGAGTGGTGTTCCTGGTTCGCGATGGAGCACGCGCACGCCGCGAGAGGGGATCGGTTGAAGAACTAATTAACGCGTTTTGATGGATCAAGAGTTGCTTGTGAGGATCGAGGACGTGGTGGTGTCGTTGATGGGTTTATATAGGTGAAGCCGCGTGGAGACGGTGTGAGGCCATGCGAGCTTCGCGGGCTACGTACGGTGCTCGCTGCATGCCTCGGCGTTCGGGCCTCCTTTTCTTCACGTATTGACCGAGCACTTCAGTTTAGAGAGAGAGAGAGAGAGAGCGCGCACGCGCGCGAAATACGAATTGTTCGCTGCATGGATTTTGGTTTTAAAACCATTGCACCGTAACTTCAAAGCATAGGGCTCGCTGTCATGTAGTGATGTAAACGTATCGAATATGGGTCGAATAGTCTCGAATACGAATATGAATTTATATATTTAAAACGAACGCAAATCGAATGTCGTAACGAATACGAATTCTAATAGAATATATGTACTCAATTCGGTCGAATGCGAATATCATATAATTTTTACGATAAATCTCGGTAGAATAAATTTATGTAACATGACTACACGTCTATTGTCTATCTTGTGTGTGGGAAATTTACCTTCCTAATTCCTGCAGGAATTAAATTGTTTAATGTAAATCCGATCTTACGAATTTCATGTGAAACTTATGAGGCAATGAAGCTGGTACACAGGGACAGAGCAAAATTTTTTTTTTCCAGGGTCACATGGTGATAAATAAATATCAAGGGGTGTCTAGTATAAATATTTTACTATACTATATGAACAAACTAATAACTACATAAAAAGCTTCATAAACTATGAAAAATCAGGGCTCCCACGTCCCTGCTTGTACAGGAAGACCGGCAAAACCCTATAAGGAATCTCTTGCACAACAAAGAGGATGCCGTGGAGCAGCAGTCGAAACTCAAAAGTAGTGTGTGGCATACGTGTAACATACATGTCCAACCTCGATCAAAAATAGATGGAGTAGTGCGTCTGTGCATGACTGGTTTACCCAAAGCCATATGTACTATAATTTCGAATTTCCAAATATGTAACACATGCTTATCAAGTACCAACCACTACTTAATTCGCATGCAAAGTTGAGTGGCATGTATGTGACACGTACGACCTCGGTCAAAAATAGATTATGTGCGCGTTCCTGATCTGGCACTCCAGATATATAGATATATAGTATTGTGTTAGGGGCGGTCCACCGGCTTCAACGACCTGACAAGAACATTCGAAGACCACCGAAGACACCGGGACAAGAGTGTACCATCGCACCTCTCGCACAAGATGGAGGGTGCGCTAGGGACCCCGAGGGCGACAAGACGGGAGAGTATCACGACCCGAAAGAAGGAGGGTACTGTATGAGGTATAAAGACCCTGTAGCCCCTACACCTGGGGTCTTTGTAGGGATAGAATCATAATATCTTATACCCTCTTTTATGGTTCTATAAATAGGGTTTTGCCCCCATGTAGTGAGGGAGATATTTTCAAGACAAAAAAGACACATTAATACACTTTGACACCGTTCCCCTCTGTCGAGGATCTTTGGGTTTTTTCCTTCGTATCCACGGGGTCTCTTTTTCTCTACTGTCTAGTTCTGTTGCTACGACGATTATAAAAACGTGCTTATATCTTGATGTATAAAAGAATAAATTTACTGCCGCGCAGCGGGATGATCATCCAACATCTACATACGAAAAAAAAAACAATAAAACTCCCGCGCGCACTAAGACCACTGTGTTAACTACAACGCATCCCTAACGTGGCGGCTCCTCGTATCTGCACCATCGCCGCCCCGCTCTTCTTCCTCCGATTCCCCGCTCCACCTTGCACCCACATCGGCGCCACCATCCTTAATTCGCGCGCCTTCGACTTCGCTGTCGCCAGAACCACCCTCACCATCGGTCGTCCGCGTGTGTCGCTCAACCCTCGGCACTTGCCAAGCCCCACACGTTGCATTCCTCTTCTCCCTTCCGCTCTTGCCCTACGCTCTACCCACTCCCCAGTCCCCATCTCCTCCCTCACCCTCCCATCTCGTGCAAAATTTGTGTTTCTGCTAGTCACAAAAGATTCTTCACTTAATGCTTGCTTAATGGAGTCTCTAATGGAGATTAAGACGCGCTACAAATAAATACTGATCAAATCGACGGAAATCTGCAACCCGCACTACACGCAACCTTCATCACTCTTCTCCCCTAGTCCCCTTGCGACATTTTGCAGCTATGGAAGAAGCGAGAGGCGCTCCCAATAAGCTCCTCGTCACCGACCTCGTTGCTTCCAAGAACGTCACCTGCATTCCGGCCAAGTACGTCCGACCGCCCGGACCTCGCCGGCGTCGACCTCCCCGGCGGCTCGGTGCTGTTCATCGACGTGCAGGGGCTCTTCGGCGACCACCGTGCTCTTGTCGTCAGGGACATCGGCCTCGCGTGCCAGCACGGTGGCTTCTTTCAGGTAATTAACCTCTCTTTAATCTGATCACTCGCCAATCTTGATTTCCCTATCTGTGTGCATTGCCAGGTAATTGGGTGCGTACATGGTGCAGGTGAAGAACCACGGCATCCCGGTGGCAGTGATCGACGGCATGCTGCGGGTGTCGGGGGAGTACTTCCGGCTGCCGGAGGTGGAGAGGATGCGGTGCTACTTCGTCGAGCCGACGAGGCTGTCCACGAGCTTCAACGTCCGCGCCGAGCGCGTTAGAAGCTGGCGCGACTACCTCCACCTCCACCGCCACCCGCTCGACGACTTCGTACACGAGTGGCCCTCCAGTCCCAGTATTATTCTTGATCATATCAGTGTCCTGTGGTTGCTGTTATGTAAATCACTTCATGTCGGTTTATCATTTCAAACAAACAGCATGTGACTTGAAGGCATGATGGGAATCCCCACAAGTTCTTAACAAATTTGCCACAGATACAATTTTCTGAAGTCTTATTCAAAATTTTGTCTATTCTGATATTACAATAGAAGGTTTTATTGATCTGTAGTAGAACATCAAATCAAAAGACACCATGCATATTTCTAAATAATCAAAACAGGTATTTTACAACCCATGGAAGCATCTTACATAAGTTTTACAATGTTGGTGCCATCACAAAAACAAGCATTATACTGCTATCAATTGATCTGTCAAACTGGCCATTGTGGCGCCGCTAACTAGCTGCTGATGTACCACAAGCTAAGCCCCAGACGAGTGAAGGCCTGCATCAGGAGAGTTTCATGTTCTTCAACATGCTAGTGATAAGCGGCTCCTTCAACGGTGCTCGTTGCTTGTAATCCTTCAATAGTGCCTCTGCAGCCAAGCTCTGCAGCTCCGAGCTCTCTTCCTCCCTATTCCTCCCTTTGGTCAGCTGACTGATTGCTGCGCTACACTGGATGTTGAAAATATGCATAAGGATTAGTATTTGCCTATTTAGATAACACAAAGAAATAACTGTGATTCTTGAAGTAGTGGAACAGAAGTGGTCTTACCAAACACACACCAAAGAGGGCTCTTGTGTTCTTGCCTCCAGTCAACTGGATTGTTGATGCATGATACTTTTTAGCTGTTTGAATGTTTTCCAAACCACCCATAGTGTACAGAACCTTCAAATAAGAGGTATACTCAGAAAGGATTACACAAACACTCATCAAAACTACACACAGACATTGCATGAAAT
The DNA here is from genome assembly GCA_036346395.1 of Hsuehochloa calcarea. Classification (NCBI taxonomy): domain Eukaryota; kingdom Viridiplantae; phylum Streptophyta; class Magnoliopsida; order Poales; family Poaceae; genus Hsuehochloa; species Hsuehochloa calcarea. Next base: position 2,884,341 of record CM070596.1, on the reverse strand, counting down.
CAATTGAGCTTCCAGCACAATCAGGGCTTGAGTTAGTCGTTTGAATGAATGGGAAATGCTGGGGCTATTTTGAATTCCATCAGAGACTAAACAAAGAAATAGCAACCATAGTGACATATAAGCATGCAAAATAACCTATACTTCATATATAAATAGGAAATTGGTGGTTTCCTTTGCCTCCCTCTCCCACCTACCATGCAAAAATGGTAAGGGAACACCTTGCACCTGCCCCTCCTCCTACAATAAACCACTATATAATTCTGAGTTTACCCTGCATAAAAATCATCCACCCTTGCCGAATCAAAACGCACCCCACAAAACCGACGCCGACCTCTCTCCCACCCACGCCCCTCGCACGAAAACCGAAGCCGACCTCTTCTCCCACCCACGCCCATCGGCCACGCAATACCGGCTCCCCCTCCCATGACTCCTCCCGCCGCCATCTGCTTGCCCCACTTCCCCCACGCTGGCTTCCTCCCCTCGACCCCCTCTTTCCTTTGATCGGCTCCGGCCTCCTTCGACTCTGACCGGCGCAACGCGCTGTCTCCATCCTGCTACTCCGATCGGCTGCCCCAACTCCGCCCCATTCTCCTTCTCTTTCTCGCGCCCACGCCGCAGCCCGCTGCCTCACCTCGCCGCCAGCCACTGGGCCGACTGCCTCTTCGCCGACTTCAACATCCTCCCTACCGCTCCACCCCCACGCCCGTCTCAACTCTCAACCGCTCACACGACGCCTCCCCCCAACCCTCCTCCTGCAACCTCCTCGCCAACCTCCCCAGCCAAACCGCGGACGACATAGTCCCCTCCTACCCCCACATCAAACCGCCGTCTATCTTCTCTTCCCCTCCCACCCCCACGCCAAACCGTCCCACCCCTCCGGCCTTCGGATCGCGCGCATCGCGGCCGAGGCCGTGGGGCTCGTGGGCGGCGGCGGTGGTGCGCGGTGGGTCGTGCTCGTGGACGACGACACCGTCTTGTCCGCGGACAACCTGGTGGCCGTGCTTGGCAAGTACGACTGGAGGGAGATGGTGTACGTCGGGGCGCCGTCGGAGAGCCACTCGGCGAACACATACTTCAGCCACAGTATGGCGTTCGGAGGCGACGGCGTCGCGCTTAGCTTCCCCCTCACCGCGGCGCTCGCCCGGACACTCGACGTGTGCATAGAGAGGTACCCCAGGCGTGCCCCTCTCTCATGAGTATGGATTCCATCAGGTATGGAGCTTATTCTTCATTTTTTTGCGGGCATTTAATAAAAAAAGTTGGTTGTTTACAGCGCTTATCTTGCTGAGGAATCTTATCAAATAGTTAGTCTTATCCAGTAACTGGAGCGCTTAGCCTGTCGTTCAATGTGGAATCTGCTTATAGATTAATTCTCAGCGACATGATGACATGAATTCAAGGATTGTGCCCTTTCCCCATTCCATGCTCCGTGCATGAGTTAGTGCAAAGTAACATGCTCTCTATGTTCACAGAAAATTATGGGGATTGCTGATGAATTAGCCCCAATGTATAGCTTTGGATCCTGATGCATTGTTTGGAAATTCGTTATGACAGAAAGAAAGTCGATTCTTTCTACTGTTGTGCCATCCTAGCTGGGCTGTTATCTCGTTGATTGTAATGCATGAACAAAAGTAGGGTCTTGCCAGAGTGTTTATGATAGTGAAAGGAAGTTGGCAGGACTTGGAATATTACTTTCCTTTTGGGCTCTTTTCTGAACATTGGACATTGTTGCTAGGATTTGCTTGGTTGTTTTACGGTACTATCTCTGTATGTCTCTGTCAAATAGGCAGTGCATGTGTTTGAAAACTGATTAGCAAAAGTTGTTCCCTTTTCTGCAAACGTCCTGTAACAACATAGATTGATTTTCTTCTTGACTAATTGATTATGGATTTTGATACATCCATTTTACATTTTTACCTCCTACTTACATCCTCCCAATGTTGTTTTTCCCCTGGTGTCATATATCAGTGGGATATCAGAGGGAACACCCATGGTATATTGGCTGCTCATCCAATTGCTCCTTTCATTAGTATCCACCATGTGGATCTTGTGGATCCCATATATCCTGGATTGAGCTCTCTTGAGAGTTTGGAGCTCTTTACAAAGGATATGAAAATGGAACCCATGAGCTTCTTGCAGCGCTTAGTTTGTTATGATAAAAGTCAGAAGCTTACATTTGCTATCTCTTTGGGTTATGTTGTTCAAGTGTACCCTAATGTTCTTCTACCTCGTGAATTAGAGCGATCCGAGAGGACTTACATTGCTTATAATAGGATGAGTCATAGAAAAGAATTCGATTTTGACACTAAGGATATTCAGAAGTCTTTGTGCAAGAAGCCAGTCTTATTTTTCTTAAAGGATGTTTGGAAGGATGGAAACATAACTAGAGGCTCTTATATACGATCAAGTGGTCAGGATGACCTCAAAAGGAAGGTGTTTTGCTTCAGGTCACCCCCTTTACCTGACATAGATGAGATCCAAGTTTCTGCATCCCCATTAAGCAAATGATGGCATCTGGTTTGTTCTAACATTCCTAGCAATCTCTCCTTTCCTCTTTTAACCTTTACAATTGCTAATTATCACTCTGCTGGTATAGGCACCAAGAAGGTTATGCAGTGCGCTGAAGGGATCTATTAATGGTACTCTGTTTATGTTTGTTCGACAATGTCTATTTAGTTGCCCAAATTTCAGCTGCTAATTGCTCTGGTCCACAATGTAGTGCTGTTTTGATGTAGTGGAATCAAATGTGTTGTTTATCTGGATAATAGAACTTGCTTTAGAAGCAAATAGGTAAGTTTAATGAATATCATTGGTGGGCAGGCACAATTTTCCTTTGGTCCCAACAATTCCCAACCGGCAATGAAGCTCGCATGAACCTTAGAATAGTGAATTATTTGTTTGTATTGCTCCAGGAAGAATGTTCCAACATGCTGTTTTTGACATGTAGACAGGAAATTTCACAGATGAGGAGCGGGGTAGCTGAGTTGTCTTATGTAGATGTTTCATTCTGTGCTTCCCTTTTAGCCTAGCATTTACTTTGTTAAGGTAAACCAGTGACAAGGTAGTCGTATGGAAAGGGAATTCGTTGTTGGGAAATATTGCCATATAAGGTGACAGATGGTCAAATTTGTCTAGCAAAGGCTAAAGTGTAAGTGCACAAGATTGATACTGCACTCGTCTAATTATTCACCATTTGTCACATTTCTCCCTACATGTATTCAGAGATTGTACTTGTAGGAGAATTTGTGTGCAGTCCCATTAGTCTCTGCAACGTTGCCTAGGATTTACTTTTGGGCTTCTTACTTGCCTGCCACCTTCCTTTAGATTGATCAGTGTGTGCCTTTTGTGCATATTGTTCCTAATTTGCACTTTAGGACTCCATACACCAGAGGAACGAAAATGTTAAATCTTTATGGCTCAAGATATCCTCACACTCGAATGTTTTTATATGTTTTTTGTCCGTTTTGTCATGTGTTATCAAATCACAAACAATGATGTGGTCAATTTATCTTCATAGGTATATTGAATGAACTGCATTTTTCATGGAAAATGGTGCATAATGATACACCCTTAAGTTGTCTTGCAATTTTAGTTGCAACTCTTTTAAATGTCTAGGGTCTTCACAGTTCATGCAAGCTACAAAGTTGTTTTTTTGCCACACTTGCGTGCGTTAGTTCATGCAAGCTATAATATTTAGTTCTAAGTTTGTTTTTCCGTTGCAACAATGATGGCTTTAATTTGTTTTTGGGATTTTAGAACATGTATTTTTTTACTATTTGATTTATATAGTAGCTTGCATAGATATGTTTTGCTTGATATGTGTATAGAAGAAAATTGATATTTATTGTATATTTTACGCCCATGTCTCACCCTCTTTTCGGATTCCGTTGCAACGCACGGGCACCCTACTAGTAAACCACTAAAAACAGAGAAGAACCCTGCCCCAAAAAAACTCCCAACAGACTCCCATCCTAATCTCTATATGCACTTATGCCCCTCCTCTCCCACCTACCACACAAAACTGGTAAAAGAAACAGAAAAAAAAACTTCCCCAAAAAACTTCCAACTCCTTTGTAAGATAAAACTGCCAACAAAGTCCTGCCTTTATCATATCTCACTAAAATCTTTTTTTTTCAATGCTCGATCGCAACAATACGCGAGGCTTCTGGCTATTGATTACTAAACAGAATATAGGCAGTTGATGGAACCGTCAAACCATGTTGATGACTTGATTCACTGCCAATTAAGATAATTCATACAGTTGCAAAGCCATAGTGTCAAGATACTTTCTCATCTATGACCTAGAGTTGTTACAAAGGTGTAATGTAATATATCCATTTGAACATATTTCTCATACAGAGCATTATCTTGCCAAACACAACTTCAGAAAACTTACTATACTTACTGTATTTAACTTTTTCCCATTAGATCACTATGTACGCAAAAGTTTAAATTCTCTAGATTCAAGTAACCTTTTTCGTTAATATGAACAGTGACTTTGGCGTGCTTAATTTTAATAGGCTTCTCGATGTTTATTGTTGTCTTATGATGACATTTGACAATTAGTTCATTGGAAGAAAGGAATCACCAGTGAAACACTGCAGAGAATAATGGGAAATTTCATACATTGTTACAGTCTCTTTTCAAAAAAAAAAATCTTTTGGGGGAGATGCTGTGTTTGGGATAATTCACTTACCTCAGCATAGGCTAGATGATAAAGTGGAATGGTTGGTTCAGCCAAGATTAGCTCCTCATAACAAAAGGCAGCTTGTTTATACCTGGTAAAAAAAGGAATCATAAAAATTAGTATTATCCCGTAATCACATCTTATCAGAATATGTTCAATGAATCAAAATCGAATATCTCACATTTGTAATGAAACGTAGATTTCAGCAAGTTCTCTCCAGGCATCATGATCCGCCATAAATCTAACACAGGGAAAAAGTTATTATGTTACATCAAAAGGAAAATAGAGGTAATAATATCTAGTTTGTAACACAATGTGGACGCAGATACTTACAATTCCAAGTACTTGTTGAGATAATCAACAGCTAATGACATGTCACCTTGTGCTTTAGCAATAGCAATTTTTCTCTTGTGGACAATCTGCTAAACACACAAGGAAAATATTCAGTATAGTGTAAAATGGCATAATATTAAGGTTTGCAAAACTATCATCCTTAGCATCTGAATGGTTCTAGAGACCAAGAATATCAGATTCCTCTTGTCAACCAAGTTCACAACATGAAAACCAGAATCATCATCAGAACCACAAGTTTTTTTACATTAAGGAGGAACCATACACCATCTAGCCTCTAGTTCCAGAATCCAGAAGAAGCCAGAACCACAAATTATCATACCTGATCAAATGGATTGTTTTCCAGGATATGCGCATATGCTCTTTCAGCATCAGCCCAATCACCCTTTGCTTCAAACAGCAGGGCTTCCAGCCGGCCTGCATTTTAGAGCAAAGTGCAGTCAACATATACAGAAAGATGGCCAAAAGAACCAGCACCACATGACTTAGCACAAATCAATACTTTTCACACTTAATTAGAAAATAAGGGGTTTGGATCTTAGCACTTTTTGTATACACCAGGATTTAGGTAATAATCTGTCCTTAAATAACAAACTGTCACATGTGCCACATTCAATCTCAGTTCTCAGGCTGTCGACGGAGTGAACTATTATTGACCCAAATCACAACCTTTCATAAATTTATGGAACACAATGGATAATATTTTAAAGTTTAGAATCAGAGTTTAGTCATATCTTTGAACATACTCTTTTTCCATTTGAAAAATATTAAACCCCTTTTGAAAATATTTAGCCCTTTCCCCCTCCACATATTTTATGTTTGTCTCCAGTCTATACCGAATGCCATTTACATTCGGATACAAGGTTTAAGATCTAGTTTTGTTGTTAAATTATGGTGGTCTCACTAAAGCTGCATACTGCCTATCTATGTTTCAAAAGAACTTACCAACCCGCGTGCTGCCAGGAAACTGCTTGGAGAGGAACCCAACACAATCCTATAAATCCATGAAAATAAGTCACTTCATCAAGAAATTATGGTAGCTAAACCCCCTAAAAGTCTGGATTATTCAGTGGACCAATTCAAATTACGCTCAATCAGCAGAAAAGTCTCACCTTTGCCACATCAAGACGCTGGCAATCCATGGCCGCCACTGCCACCTGCTCGTAAAGCGTCCACTCTGCATAGAAAGAAACCAATCTCACGTTTACTACTGAAAACAGGAGTACAGTGAGCAATCGGGAGCTGCAAAGTTACAGACACAAAAGCCTAATTCAACAGATCCCACAGAACAGCACTGAAATCTAATGCGAGAGTTTTAGGTCCAGAGCAGCTGCCCATCCAAATCCACCGCGCCGCATCCACGGATAGATCGGAGGTTCGAGAGAGACCTATCTAACCTGAGGAGATCACGATATCTACCTATCAATCTATCTACCGAGTGGAATTGGGCGGATCAGTGGAGAAGGGAGAGGGGAGAGGGGGGGAGGGGGGGGGGAGGGCAGGGGCGCGTTACGTTCTGAGGCGAGGCGGGAGCGGGCGGAGGAGTCGTTGAGGATGGCGAGGCCGATGCGGAGGACAGGGGCGGGGCGGCGCGCTCGGAGCTTGCGGGCGAGGCAGAGGTACTCCCACGCGCCGCCGCCGCCGTGCTCCGCCTGATCCTCCAGCCGCAGCAGCCGCGCCTCCTCCTCCGCCGCCGTCGCAACCGCAGCCGTTGCCGCCGCCATGAGTGCGGGGAGAGTGGAGAAGAGAGATTGACTCGGCCGGCGGCAGGTGGAGGAGGGGAAGCTTTTAGGCCTTTACCTCGACTGGACTCGATCGGACCGGACGGGCTCGGTTTGGTTTTTGTGCGGCTTCAGAGTTGGTTCGTTAAATTCGGTTGTTTCGCTTTATTAACCGCATCCGGATCCTCCGGAGGGAAACAATGTGAACAGTTTTCACTTTGTACGAGTGATCTACCGTAGTACTATAGTAACAGTGAGAAGCACTATAGAGTATAATATTATAGTGATTGATCACGACTTTCGTTTTTCGATCGGACGGTTTGGATCACTCATAATTCCCGTGCACTATAGTGTCTCTGCATTAAGAGCGATGTCTGAGGACCGAGTGTTGCTCGATTAGCTAGCAATATTGGCGTGCATCTGACCCTTGAGGGTTCGAACATGGTGCACCTCACTGAGTACGGATTTTTGGAACAGTATACGCACACATAGATGTAAGATCGAGGTGGCCGACTAGAGGGGGTGAATAAGCGGTTTTAAAAATCTTTCGCGCTAAAACTAATATATAATGCGGAAGCTAATAACGAATTTATTTTGCACAATTAAAACATAAATCAAGTAGGCTCAACTAAGTGCACCAACAATACAAGGGAGTAATCATACAATGATATATAAACAATTAAAGCAGGTAATGTAAATTATTCAAAGTAAATCACAAGATAAAACAAGATGTCACGATTATATTTTACCGTGGTGTTCGGAGACTTGTCGATCTCCCCTAATCCACATTGAGGTAAGCCCAACCACGTTAGACCGGCTCCACTAATTAAGCCAACACATCCGAGGTAAGTCCAACACTTGGACCGGTTCCAACACGAACCAGCATCTCGCTCCACTAGAGTTGCTCTTCCCCCACTCTGGAGATGGCGAGCACCAACCACTCACAACACGCCGGACCTTCTCACAAGCTTCTTGAGAAGATCACCGGTCACGACGCCTCCACGTTGTCTAGGTGTCGGCAAACACCAAGAGAAACAAATCTCAACTTTCACTTGAACTAATTAAGTGTCAACACTCAAGTGGATACACAATCCACTACTAAGGCAACACATGCACTTAGGGTTTGCTCTCTAATCTCACCAAGTGTAACATATGCACAAGATAGAATAAGAGGCTTGCTCTTAGATCAAGAGGATCAATAGAGGTTCACAATAGTACCAGGAATTTTCATCAACCTCTCCCAACCAGCCAAGGCGGCTATATATAGCCCACACCCAAAAACTAGCCGTTGGGAGAAAATTCCCTCGAATCAACACAGGGTCGGTCTGACCGCCAACAAATGGCTGGTCGGACCGCCCGTGCCTCCAACGGCTATAAATCTAGCCGTTGGGCCTTCGGTCGGTCGGACCGCCATGCAATGGCGATCGGACCGCCATCAATCGATCGAGCCATGCGACTAGCCGGTCCGACCGGCCGATGGAAATTTGGCTAAGTCCCAAAACGGGCGCTCTCTGGAATAAATATTCCGCACAAATCCTGGAACTTCCTCACATCAGAAGTTCCGTTTTTACAATGGCGGAACTTCCGCACAGAAAGTCAATACAGAGGGAAATCGGTCCGACCGCCCAACACATGGCGGTTCGACCGATTGGCCACCGGTCAGACCGGTGACCCCTGGCGGTCAGACCGCCAGGCTCCAGAGACCAAACACATTGGCTCAACTCAATTGGCAAAACACATTCGCCCAACTTGAGTGCAACTTCAACAAGGTTCCAAGATGATATTTTCAGCTAGTTGCAAAACACATTTGCCAATATTTTAGAATATTCATCACAAGAAATAAGGTACATGGACTTACACCATTTGCAAACTTAAGTCACATGCTACAATGGTTATGCATGAGCCTCGACTATTTGCAAAGCACATTCGCAAATAAATAGCATCATGGCTAGATGAGCTAGAGCAATCACAATGAGCTATCAACACATGACTAACTCAAACTACTAGTTAAGACCCCTCTTAATAGTACGACAATCCTATACTAGCAATCCGGTCTTCCAACCAAACACCAAGACCGATAAAAAACCAGGAACACATCCTTAGCCCAGTTAGTCATATATTTGCCTTACATCTTCTTGAAGCTTGATGACGCACATCAACACTTCAAGTCCGGGTCATTAACTTGATAATCATCAACACATGATGATCCTTTGCTTGACCTCCATCAACACATGATGGGTCTTCTCTTGTCTTGACGATCAACTTATGATCATCTCTTCTTGATAAGCATAAACTCATGATGCATCCTTTACACCAAGCTCTTGACTTGATGATCAACTCATGATCATCCCAAGTCTTCATCATCCTAGAACATAACATATACATCCAACTCATGGAAAACGTTAGTTCCATAATATGATTATCATTAATTACCATACTATACCATTAACTCTTAATGGTGGGACAAGATATATCAATCTTTCCCTCTTTGGTAATTGATGATAACCATTTCAATCACAAATAAATTTAATTTGATAAAGGTAACACAACGTGAGTATATATGAACTACACAAGTTACACATACTCACGACATAAGTATGTAAGAACTACACAAGTTCTTTATACTCAAAACATGAGTATACAACAACTACACAAGTTCTATATACTCAAACGGATATGTTTCAAAGTAAAGATCGCAAGTATATGTGGAAAACGGAATATGGATCAATACTAATGGAACCACAAAATATAGAATAAACTCCCTCTAAATGTGTGCATACACATATGTGTAAAGAAAACATATGCACATATTCAAGATTTACTTATGGTGGGGTTCAACCTATATTTTGGATCCGAGGAATGCAACATTATATAAAAGTACAAGTTGAATGCATACCTCGTTGAATTTCACATTTATATCCAAATGAGACTACACAAGATAATACTTGACAAGAGAGTTAGTCTCACAATTAGATTTGTCATTAATCACCAAAACACTCAATTAACTCATAATGGCGGGTCTAGATCTTTCAATAGATTTGTTCCATGGTCAAAGTGTGTGCCCGCACAACGTGAGGTCTAAACATCCGCTCTAGATTATGTGTGTGTTAAGGTCACACCCACGTATGTGGGGGGGTGCGTGTGCGGTGTGTGTGTGCGTGAATGCGCCCCACGTGTATTTTAAAAAAGAGCAATAATGCAGAGGATTCTCATCTGCATCGTCTCTTTGTTTCTGTAGGATTTTTGCTGAGGTGGAGAGAACAAGTAAGACCGTAAGAGAGACAGTTGTTGTCTTGTGAAGAAGAAACTATCTAAACCCATAAAACAAAGTACATAGAGAAACAAAAACATCATTGTGTGAGTTGGTGTCTATAACAAACAAATTTTTCATGCAAAAAATAAATATTGTGGGTCTTGTAGAGATAACTTAAAAGACAATACACTGTATAAGTTATATTTGGTCTTATTTTTAATGACATTAAAGGGTATATAGACAAAAGTCGTATGTACCGTTATACATGGCCTTATTTGAGATTGTTTGGTTTTCTCCATTAATAAGGCATTTGTCTCTGAATTTTTTCATCGATACATGTCCATAAAACCCAGTGTTCACTCGTCGTCAGCTGCCCATCGCAACTTGGGCCGAAGTTGGATGTCTAGTCGACGGCCCGCCTAGGCGCTCCAAGGTAGCCGAGGCGATCCAAGGGGCGGATCGCGGCGACCACCTTGGCCACCGAGGTGGGATGAGGCGGGGGACCGCCGCGGCCATCGCCAGATCTGCCTTCCCCACCACTGAATCCTCCTCCTCATCGATTGGGCCACATTTGCGGTCGGATTTCTCCTCCCCCGATGTTGATTCGACCTCTTCTGACGTCGCTTGCCTCTCCTGCTATCGATCCAACCGGGCACGGAAGTAGGTTGGGGCGGGGAGAGAGATCGAGAGGTGACCAATGTTAGGGGAGAAGAGAGTGATAGAGAGGGAATTGGGCTGAGGCAACATGGGTTGTTGGGTTGGCCTTGATGGTCCAGCTAACTTGTCTTGTGCTCTCAAAAGAGATGGGCGGGTAGGTTTTCCTTATACTAAAGCCCCCACAAATGTGAGATCGAGATGGGTGAAGAAAGAGAGATGGAACCAGAAGCAACAACGGAAGAAGGAAGAAGAAGCCAAGGAGAAGATCCACCTTGCTACGCGCCAAATTCATATCCCCCACTGTTGAATGCGCCTTTCCCATTATCAATTCCCCTTCCCCACTGCTAGATTTCATCTCCCTACTGTCGCCATCAACCTCTAGGCTCCAGGTCATGCAGGTGCTCCCGCTCTCTGCTGCCTTGCCGCTACCCCCCCCCCCCCCCGTTTGCTAGCTAGCCGCATAGATGCTCTAGGCGCTAGGTGCCACCCCGCTGCTCGACTAGCGTCTAGCAACTTGGTGAACCTTGATAAAGCCAAAGTGCTAAAATATGGACACCCACTTAATTTTGATCTAGCAAATGCATAATCCTCCCTTGCAAGTTACTCAACAAAGCAACAAAGGGTGTTCTTGTGCCAATAGGAGGTGGTGGAGGTGATCAACGAAGATTTAGACTAGTGAGTTAAGTTTGGTTTAAGAATTCGCCGTCGACATATGTTTTGAGGCGATGGGCTAGCGGCATGGGAGGGACGGCGATGGCCGGTGAAGGTGGCAATAGTCAGGAGCAACCATGCGTGTGTTGGAAGCCGATGCGGTGTCATGGTTCTAGAGAAAGAGAACATGGCGATGTCAATTGAATGTGTTTTTTGTTTGAGATAAAATTGTCTTTCGAAGATTTCTATTTCAAGCATCATTTTTCATGGAATTTTGGACATACATATTTTACCATCTTCTTTTGTTTTAAATATTTTTAAGATGTATAATAAAAAATTTAATATTTTTATATGCAACACTATACCAAAAAATGTATTTCTTGATAAAGTCTTTTTTATTTTTTGAAATAATATTATTTTAAAAGAAATTTACAAAAATAAATGGTCGAAACAGGTACAAAACTAGGCTATTATCGCCATTTGAGATGGCAAAATTTTCCTATCGTCATTTCAAATGGCGGCTGAAGGATCTAGACCCGCCATTATGAGTTAATGGAGTGTTTTGGTGATCAATGCCAAATCTAATTGTGAGACTAACATTTCTATTGCTATATCTAGTGTGCAGTCTCATTTGGATATAAAGGTGAAATTCAACGAGGTATGCATTCGACTTTATACTCTCATATATTGTTGCGTTCCTCGGATCCAAAATATAGGTTGAACCACACAATAAGTTGAACTTGAATATATGCATATGTTTCTATTACACATTTGTGCATGCACATATTTAGGGGGAGTTCATGCTATATTTTATAGTTTCATTAGTATTGATCCATATTCCGTTTTCCACATATATTTGAGATCTTTACTTTGAAACATATCCGTTTGGGTATACAAAACTTGTGTAGTTTTTGTATACTTATGTTTTGAGTATATATAACTTGTGTAGCTCTTGTATACTCATGTTTCGAGTATATAGAACTTGTTTAGTTCTTGTATACTCATATTTTGAGTATGTAGAACTTATGTAGTTCTCATATACTCATGTTGTGAGTATATAGAACTTGTGAAATTTTTGCATACTCATGTTGGAGTATATATAACTTGTGTAGTTAATATATACTCATGTAGTGTTACCTTTATCTATATTCAATTTATGTGCAATTGAAGTGGTTATCATCAATTACCAAAGAGGGAAAGATTGATGTATCTTGTCCCACCATTATAAGTTAATGGTATGATGTGGTAATTAATGATAATCATATTGTGGAACTAATATTTTTCTTGAGTTGGATGAATATGTTATATTCCAGGATGATGAAGACTTGGGATGATCTTGAGTGGATCATCAAGTCAAGATTCAAGTAAAAGATGCATCATGAGTTGATGCATATGAAGAGTTTGAAGAAATGAGAATCATCGTGTGTCGATGATGTTCAAAGAGAAAACACATCATGTGTTGATGGAGGTCTAATGAAGGATGCATCATGAGTAGATGCATATCAAGACTTGGAGTAAAAGAATACAACATATGTTGATGCACATCAAGTCAAGAGAAGACCCAATATGTGTCGATGGAGGTCGAGTGAAGAATGCATCATGAGTTGATGCATATTCAAGAGAAGAACTTGAAGAAAAAGAGATCATCATGTGTTGATGATTGTCAAAGTCAAGGAACTGGACTTGAAGTGTTGATGTGCGTCATCAAGCTTCAAGAAGATGCAAGGTAAATGTATGACTAGCTAGGGCTAAGGATGTGTTCCTAGTCTTTTACCGGTCTTAGTGTTTGGTTGGAAGACCGGATTGCTAGTATATGTTGTCGTACTATTAAGAGGGGTCTTGACTAGTAGTATGAGTTAGTCATGTGTTGATAGCTCATTGTGTTTGCTCTAGCTCATCTATGCATGGAGCTATTATTTGCGAATGTGTTTTGCAAATAGCCGAGCCTCATGCATTTAATCTTTGTAGCATGGGACTATAGTTTGCAAATGTGTTTTACAAATAGTTGAAGTCCATGCACCTTTACCTTGTGGCATGATGCTATTATTTGCGAATGTGTTTTGCAAATAGTTGATGCTCATGTTTGATTTATTGTAGCATGTGACTTAAGTTTGCAAATGTGTTTTGCAAATGGTGTAAGTCCATGTACCTTATTCCTTGTGGTGAGTATTCTAAAAGTTGGCAAATGTATTTTGCGGCTTGCTGAGAATATCATCTTTAAACCTTGTTGGACTTGCACTCAAATGGGCGAATGTGTTTTGCCATTTGAGCGAAGTGAAAAGTGCGAGGTCTCTCTGGAGTCTGGTGGTCTGACCGCCAGGGGTCACTAGTCTGACCGGTGGCATATCGGTCAGACTGCCATGTGTTGGGCGGTCCGACCGATTTCTCCTTGAATTGAATTTGTGTGCGGAAGTACCGCCCTTGATAAAACGGTACTACCGGAGAGCAGAAGTACCGGAGTTATCGCGTTACGTTTTCTCCAGAGAAGAACCTTCTTGGATTGTGCTGATTTTCCTCGGGAGGTCTGACCGCCCAGCCTTGGCGGTCTGATCGATATGGCGGCGGTCTGACCGGCCATTAGTTGGCGGTCCGACCGGCCGTTGGCGCATGGGCGGTCCGACCGGCAATTAGTTGGCGGTCAGACCGACTCTACACTGATTAGAGGGAATCTTTCCCCCAACGGCTAGTTTTTGTGTGTGGGCTATAAATACGCACCTTGGCCGGCTGGGAGATGTTGTTGCTGCCATTGCAAAGTGTTCTAGTACTGTGAGACATTCTTTTGAGCTAAAGAGCGAATCCTCTCTTCTCATTTGTGCATGTGTTGCACTTAGAGAGATTTGAGAGCAAACCCTAAATGCATGTGTTGCCTTAGGTAGTGGGTTGTGTATCCACTGAGCTTAGACACTTGATTTGTTCAAGTGAGAGTTGAGTCTTGTTACTCTTGGTGTTTGCCGACACCTAGACGGCGTGGAGGCGTCGTGACCCGTGATCTTCTCAAGAAGCTTGTGAGAAGGTTCGACGTGGTTGTGAGTGGTTTGATGCTCGCCATCTCCGGAGTGGAGGAAGAACAACCCTAGTAGAGCGAGGTGTTGGTTCGTGTTGGAACCGGTCCAAGTTGTTGGACTTACCTCGGAGGTGTTGGCTTAATTAGTGGAGTCGGTCCAACGCGGTTGGGCTTATCTCAACGTGGATTAGGGGAGACCGGCAAGTCTCCGAACACCACGGTAAAACATAATTGTGTCATCTTGGTTTGCTTGTGCTTTACTTTGAGCAATTTACATTCTTGCTTTAATTGCTTATATATCTTTGTATGATTATCATCATTGTTTTGTATTCATATTGTTGGTGCACTTAAGGGAGCCTAGTTGATTTAGGTTTTAATTGTGCAAAACCAATTTGTTATTAGCTTTCGCATTATTAATAGTTTTAGCCGAAAGAATTTTTAAAACCGTCTGTTCACCCCCCTCTAGTCGGCCACCTCGATCTTACAGCGACAGTAGCCTAGGCAATGGCAACAGAGCCTATGACAATATAGATAGGCTCCTATCACCAATTGAAATGACGATATTGCCCTATCACCAAGTCGTGGTATGGTCATGTCGCTATTTTAACTGGCAGCAGGGACTTCTGCCTGTTTTTTTACTGTCTATTTTCGACCACGTATTTTGTGAGCAAATCACAATGGTATTACAAAATATTCAGCACAATGTCATCACATTTTTTATCAACAAATCACAATGATGTTACAAAACATTCAGCACAATATCCTCACATATTTTATCGACAAATCACACTGATATTACAAAACATTCAGCACAACGCCACCACCTAGTTTTTTTGACAAATCAAAATGAGATTATAAAGAATTAAGCACCATATATTTCAACAAGACGAACCTTACCCGTGGCCGCGAGCTCAACGTCCGTCATGTTGACTGCCTTGAGTGGGGCAGTCGGATCTTGCGGTGTCGTCCGGATTGTTGATGTCTCTTTCATCCTGTGGATTTCTCGTATGACATTTCTTGAAGGTGTGCCCGGACTCATTGCAAATGGATCACTTCTTCATACGACGTCCAGCTTATGCTTCGTCTATGTCGTTCCTGATACACCATATCTGTCGTCAGCCAACCTTTCCCTTCAGCCTATCAATATCCGCGGCCTAGATAAGTGAAGGGATACGGGTAGGTTACGCTAGTAACAATTCAAAATTTCTATCACGTAAACCAGGAAGCTAAGCAAGTAGATGATCACAGATCGTTACCACCAGACGCACAGTGCAGTAGAAGAAGAGTTAGAGCAACCTGATCCAACGTAGAGCGCGCCAGTGAAGTGGTCGTAGTTGATAGTCCACCGTAGTCGATCGTCCAATGTTGAGCACATCGATGCAGTAGTCGTAGTCGATTGTCTAGCGTCCTTGTGAGTTGATCGTGTCCTCCAGCGACCACTACAGTTCCTTATGAAGATCGCGGATCGCCCTCAAGCGCAACATCAACCGCAGTAGCGCCTCTACAGTATCCACACGTCCAGAGAAGGAACACCCTACGCCGATGTGCTAGCACCAAGTCGCACGGGAAAACTCTCTAAAGAAGATGGTGGCTAGAGTTTCAGTGGTGCGACTCAAGTCACGACTTTCGTGTCTCTCATATATCACATCTTCCCCCTTTTTTCAATAGTCTCAAGCATCTCCTTATATAGTGCCCGTGACGGATCCCATTCGAACACGTTTGACTAATCGTATTCGTACTGGTTTGTTCCAACCAGTTAAGTGTGTGACCCGTTAGGTTCGTGCGTAATCAGTTGTGACTCAGAAACTCCTTTCCGATCATGAGTCGTCAGCGGCTCCTAGCAGAACATAACGATTCCCGAATACACACGAATTATATCGGACGAACCTTAATGCAATATGATATGCGACCAAGTCTATATCACTAATGACCAGTTCGTATCTCTATACGACTAGTTTATATTTGGTCTCAACCAGTTCGTAACTACTTACGACTAGGTCTCGACCACTTAGTGATCATGTTCGACCAACCTACGACCAACTCGTATCTCCATGCGACTAGTTCGTATCTGATCGAACTGAAAAGCCTTCTCGTGTATTCTCCATTTGCTTCATGATATATGGTTGAACTCCAAGTGAGGTTATGTCATCCATGGACTATTCAATACTTTCTAGATAGAGTGTCGGATAACTTGACGTGGTCGAACACTTCGACCACTAGTGGCATGACAATGCACTTTCTTTATCCGACCACATCGAGGGGTCCAGAGATATCTCTTCTATTATGTTAGGAGGGGTAAATCCCATATCCGACCAGTCACATTCCTTCGCATGTTTCACAGCATACCGGAAAGCTGCCTTTATGACTACCCAGTTACTGAGTAGCGTTTCGCAACCCAAAAGTGTTCTCTTACATATGTAGGAAACCATGCTGATATCAGATCTAAGGATTATACATTATCATTACTTGAGACCAACTAATGACACATAGAATCATAACAATCATAATAATGTCTTAAGGTGGGTCAATCCAACCCTGTGTTCTCTAACACGTGTTCATAGTTTTGATTTGATATCCCTATATCCATGACCGGTGAAACATGGTCATCAATCAATACATGTGTTAGTTGATAGAGTCACTAGTGTTTCGACCAGTGACATCTGACTAGAGATTCATTTAGAACAACATCATATAACTTAAAAGAGCTTCACCAACAAATCACATATTTGTTGATCTTATAACCAATGATTCATTCAAAAAAATAGAATAACATTTATTCAATAACTCATAAATATAGACGTGATACAATCATCTCTATAATTGTCTCTAGGGCATATCACTTACAGTCTTCCATTTGCACTAGAGTCAATCATATAGGTATCTTATACCCATTGTCCTTGTGTGCGTCTCATGCTTAGGCTGCGGGAGAGGCTTTGTCAGTGGATCAACAATATTCAAATCTGTGTGCACTTTGCATATCTTCACATCACCTCTTTCTACGATCTCACGAATAATGTGATATCGTCGAACTATGTGTCTGGACTTTTGATGTGATCTAGACTCCTTAGCTTGTGCAATGGCTCCACTATTATCACAATAGAGATCCATTGGACTGGAAGCACTAGAAACCACACCCAGTTTATAAATGAACCTTTTAATCCATACGAGATCTTTTGCAGCTTCCGAAGCAGCAATGTACTCAGGCTCTTTTGTAGAATCATCAACCGTTCCTTACTTAGAACTCTTCCAGCTTACTGCTCCTTCATTCATACAAAACACAAACCCTAGCTGCGATCTGAAATCATCCTTGTCGGTTTGGAAGCTAGTATCGGTGTAACCATTTACGACCATCTCTTCCTCACCCCCATAAACAAGGAATGTGTCCTTAGTTCTTCTTAAGTACTTAAGGATATTCTACACAGCTATTCAGTGATCTTTTACCTGAATCTGATTGATATCTGCTTGTAACACTTAGAGCATACGACACATCTGGTCGTGTACACTGCATGGCATACATGATAGATCCTATAGCCGAAGCATATGGGATTCTACTCATTTTGTCTCGCTCATCAGTGGTCGTAGGACACTGAATCTTGCTAAGATTAATACCATATGACATGGGCAAGAAACATTTCTTGGAATCTTGCAAGTTAAATCGTTTCAACACCTTGTCGATGTACATATCTTGACTTAATCAATTAGTCTTTTAGATCTATCTCTATATATCCTTATACCAAGAATATATGCTGCATCTCCTAAATCTTTCATTGAGAAACTATTTCTTAATGAAGTTTTAACAGATTCCAACATAGGAATATCATTTTCGACCAGTAGTATGTCATCCATATACAATATCAGAAACACAAGTTTGCTCACACTAACCTTCTTGTAAATGCAAGGTTCTTCTTCGTTCTTGATGAAGTCAAACCCTTTGACCACTTCATCAAAACGAATGTTCCAACTCCGAGATGCTTGCTTCAATCCATAGATGGATTTATTAAGCTTCCATACCTTTCTAGCTTCCTTTGGTTCGACAAAACCTTCAGGCTGTGTCATGTACACATCTCCACTTAGGTTTCCATTTAGAAAAGTCATTTTGACATTTATTTATCATATCTCATAATCGAAATATGCAGTAATAGATATAATAATCCGGATAGACTTAAGCATAGCGGCGGGCGAGAAGGTTTCATCATAATCAACACCTTGAATTTATTTGAAACCCTTTGTGACCAGTCGTGCCTTATGAATGTGAATATTTCCATCCATATTTATCTTTTTCTTAAAAATCCACTTGCACTCAATGGTCTTAACACCATCAGGTGCATCAATCAAGTTCCAAACTTGATTATCATACATGGACTTTATTTCGGATATCATGGCTTCAAGCTATGACTCAGAGTCTGGGTCCACCATTGCTTCTGCTTAAGTTTTAGGTTCATCATTATTGAATAATAAAACATCAGGCACATATCTTATCGGCAATTGACGTGGCCTTTTGGATCTACGTGGAGCTGATGCCTTATCTATAGGTTCAACAACATTTTGTTCATCTTGTAGAGGTTCAGTAGGAGTTGTAATATTTTCAGATGGTTCCCGAATCTCTTCGAGTTGCACCTTGCTCCCACTGACTCCTTTAGAAAGAAACTCTTTCTCCAAGAAGACACCATTACACGCAACAAACACTTTGATAGGTGGATCGGGACTACGCTTGGAGCCGAGGTCGAGCGATCATGGATGTCGGGTGAGCTCGTTTGACTCAAGCATGGTGCGAATGGGCAAGATGGATCGAGCGGGTAGTTGGTCTGTTGGTTGGATCGGCGGTGCGAAGTCGGCGCAAGTCTCTGGGAGGTTCCGATGGGGATTCGGACAGGAGAGACTTGGCGACGTGGTGAGAGCCGCTGATCAACCTACACGTGGTGAAGCAGGCGATTGCTTCAACAGTTGTGTGTGTGGGTCCCAAAAGTGAAACCCTAGGCTTCTCCTGTAAATAGAAAGGGGGAGATGTAAAGCCCCTTGAAGCATTCATTTGAGCCCCTCTTCCTTTTTCTAGGGTTTGGAGAGGAAAGGAGAGGAGAAGCTAGGGTTTGGAGAGATTGTGTGTGCTCCTTGTGTGAGCTCTTGTCCTCCTTGTTGGAGTGGCTTTGTAAGCATCTTGTGAGATCAATCAATCTTGTGATGCTTGCTTGAGAGATCTTTTGTCTCCTCTGTGTTCTTCTCTCTTTTGGATGAATTTGGTGCTTCCTTGATTCAAGAGTTTTAGCTTGGTCTCTTCACCTATTTTATCTTGCTTTGATGTGTGGGAATACTCCTAGAATCATCTAGATCATCAACCCCCACAAGAAAGTCTTGAATCAAAGATTTTCGTATTTCTAGGGTTTGTGCACTTCTTTGGTAAAACCTTGAGAGATCGATTCTACGAAGTGGATATGAAGGATCGTCGCTAGAAATAGGTCTCTAATATCCTTAGGGAGGTGTGCTCCAAATTTGGTCAAGTTTCATTTGTTGAATCAAAAGTTGGACCAAAATTCGTTTTGGATTTGGGCTTGGCATTTCGGTTCTGGACTAAATCGGTCGGACCGATTTGTATACGGCGATCAGACCGCCCGGTAGTGGTAGGTCGAACCGATTTACAACGGTCCGACCGCCAGTTAGTAGCCGGTCCGACCGCTCGTCAACCGTCGGTTCGACCGCCGATCTCGGCCCCGCCAAAGGCCTGTAATGCAGACCAGTGAGATCAATTCTCCACATTTGTGTCGTGTGGTTGAGGGGGTTATCGAATTCAGCACAAGGCTTCCTCTGTGCGCTTACTGATCTTCTTAGCTTTCATAGCTAAAGGAGTAAAGTTCGTGTTGAATTTGATTAAGGCGAGAAATTTGATAAAGCGCCTATTCACCCCCCTAGTCGCCTTTACCGGTCCTACAACTTTATCAACCCGATTATAAAAATAATATCATTTAGTTTCCTTATGATACCCCACAAAGAAGCACTTATCGGACTTTGGTGTGAGCTTGTCAGACGTCAAACATTTTACATAAACCTCACAACCCCATACCCTCAGAAAAGACAATCCAGGACTCTTCCCGGTTCATATCTCATATGGTATCTTCTCAACAGTTTTTTATGGGACCCTATTTAAAATGAAAGCCGCTATTTCTAGAGCGTATCCCCAGATTGCAATAGAAGATCAGATTAGCCCATCATTGACCGAACCATGTCCAACAATATTCGGTTCCGTCGTTCCGACACTCCATTCCTTGGAGGTGTCCCCGGCGGAGTAAGCTGTGGAATAATTCCACACTTCTTTATATGATCACCATACTCATGGCTCAAATATTCACCTGCACAACCAGATCATAGACATTTGATTGTTTTGCCAAGTTGATTCAACACTTCATTTATGAAATTCTTTAAACTTTTCAAAGAATTCCGACTTATACTTCATCAAATAGACATAGCCATATCTACTGAAATCATCAGTAAAAGTTATGAAGTACTGAAAATCACATCTGCCGGAGTGCTCATTGGTCCACATATATTCGAATGTATTACAACCAGTAGATCACTCGCCCTCTCACCTCTGGTCGTTAATGACGTCTTTGTCATCTTGCCAAGTAAACAAGATTCACATTCAAATGATTCAAAATCAAATGAGTTTAGAAGACTATCTTTATGAAGATTCATCATACGCTTCTCATTTATATAACCTAGAAGACAATGGCAAATAAAAGTGGTATTCTCAACATTAGGTTGAAGTCTCTTAGCATTAATGTTATAGATGGGCTCATCCTCAATATTCAAAACATACAATCCATTTACCAATGGAGCATGATCATAAAGCATATCTTCAAAATAAATTAAACAATAATTGTTCTTTATTCTGAATTCATAACCTTCTGCTCCTAAACAAGAAGCAGAAATAATATTTTTGCTTAAGGATGGAACATAATAATAATTATTTAGTTCCATAACTAATCTGGGGTAAAACTAATGGCGAAGTGCCAATAGCTAATGCAACAACTCTTGCTCCATTTGCCCACGTGAAGATCAACATCTCCTTTTGCTAAACTTCTACTCCTTATCAGTCACTGCATTGAATTGCAAATATGAGTAACCGATCCGGTATCAAATACCCAAGAACTGATAGGAGAAGTGGAAAGATTAATTTGTATAAAAATTTATACATGAACTAGAAGTCTTACTTCCTTTTTTTTCATCTCTGTCAAGTACTTCTCGCAATTTCTCTTCAAATGCCCAGTCTCATGACAATGGTAATATTCTATGTCAGGCTCATGACCCAGCTTGAGTTTCTTAAGCTTAGCCTTGAGACTCTTGATTTTATATTGAGTCTTTCTTTTGCCTTTTCCCTTTCCCGACTTACCATTCTTCATGAAGATTGTAATATTTTGAACCATCATCACATGATTGAAACTTTTTTTGATACTCTCCTCAGCACCCTTAAGCATGTCATGCAACTCAGTCATTGACTTCTTCATGCCATTCATATGAAAAATTCAGTATGACAAACTCAAAGCTCACAGGGAGCGATTGTAGAATCACATCAATAGCCAACTCTTGGCTAAGGGGAAAATTAAGCTTTTCAAAGCTCTCAATGAGACCAATCATTTTGATCACATGAGGACTGACTGGGTTACCTTCTGATAGCCTACAAGAAAACCTTAGAGGTGTTAAACATCTCTGCTCTTGCTTGATCCTGAAACATACCCTTTAGACTCACAATCATATTGTAAGCATCCGTGGTCTCATATTGCTTCTGTAGCTCAGAGTTCATGGTTGCAAGCATCAGACAGTGCACATCGACTACTTCATTGCAATGCTTCTCATAAGTATTCTTTTCAGCACGAGGAGCATCGGCACTTGGTTCCTCGGGATAGAGACTCTCTAGAATATATTCCTTCTTTTCTTGTTTGGGAACTATTCTCAGATTACGAAACCAGTCAACGAAGTTGGTTCCATTCAGCTTTTCTTTCTCCAGAATAGATTGCAAATCGAAGGTAGGTGCATAAGAAGTAGTAGGTGTCATGATCTACAACAGAATATGTAAAAATTTAGCACTATGTTTATGTAAGATCTTCTATTAGAAACTCATATTGGTGGTTATATTCGACTAGTCTACGACCAGATCGTATCACCATACGACTAGTCCAGACCTAGCCGTATCTCTATACGACTAATCTGTATCTGATCGTATCTCTATATGACCAATCTAAACTTGGTCGAACTTAATCATCATATAGTGAGGTCAAGATCTAGAAATCATTAAATCCTAGTGAGCTTTGGCATCACTACTAGAAACTTAGTGATTTTATGTAAGCAACTCTTTGTTAATCATATCACATATGACTCTTGTTTATTGGGTGACATCTCTATACCCCAGCGACCAACACCATGCCCCAAGGCTCAAAACTATTTTGATAGTCTTGTCAAGTTAAACCAATACTATGCATATGGGTGTCTGACACCATCCTATCTTATTAAGATAGTTAATGGCACCCTACTTTAGTAGACCTGCCAATTAACGATCAAAATCTCAATGGTCGTGGTAATGGGAAAGAAATCAAATTAACTTAATTTTTCTTGAGGGGTACCACTCTATTATGTTAAAACATCTAATGATAAAACATGATCAAATAGCATGACAGGAATAAACATTCACATATAATCAAATTAAACAGTAAAATAGTATGGCCCTTAACATGTCGATCTTCATCAGCATGCTTCATGTCCTCCGACCACCATGCTTGACATCTCCAACTGCATTCATCTACTAAGCAATTACTCATAAAAGCTAGTAATAAATTATAGACGATAATATCAAGCATCACATGTCGGTAATCTGAAGTGCGGTCGTTCCAATTTTTAGAGAGTATCAAACTACTCAAAAACACTCTCTCTGTATTTTACGTACCGCCATACATTTTTCGGTACTACCAACCTGCGGTGGTACCACATTTCAAATGCGGTCGTTTCGATTATCAGAGAGTATCAAACTACTCGAAAAACATGCTCTTTGGAAAATACGTACCACCAACCAAATATCGGTACTACTGACTTGCGGTAGTATCGCTTTATCAATAGCGGTCATACCTTTTTCAAAACAGTTTTCCAGAAGCTCAAATCAAAGCAATGCATGAACCCTAACAATATATAAAACACATTTGTAAACTTAGATCATGCAACAAGGAGTAGGTACATGGACTTCAACCATTTGCATAACACATTTGCAAAGTAGCAAGGATTAAATGCACGAGCCTTGACTATTTGCAAAACATATTCGCAAATATTAGTATCATGCTATGGTGAGCTAGAACAAGCGAGATTGAGCTATCAATACATGATGAGTCTCAAGCTACTAGGCAAGACACCTCTTAATAGTACGACAACCTATACTAGTAATCTGGTCTCCCAACCCAACACCTAGACCGGTAAAAGACTAAGAACACATCCTTAGCCCTAGCTAGTCATATCTTTGTCTTGCACATCCTCTTGAAGCTTGATGACACACATCTTCACTTCAAGTTCGGGTTCTTGACTTGAATATCATCAACACATGATTATCTTCTTTACTTCGGGATCTTGTCTTGATGCTCATCAACACATGATGACATCCTTCATCTCGAATCTTGACTTGAATATCATCAACACATGATGATCTTCTTCACGTGTCCTCCATCAACACATGATGAGTTTTCTCTTCACTTGATGATCAACTCATGATCATATTCTCTTAGAGGTCATGATATGCATCAACACATGATGCATTCTTCACTTGACTTCCATCAGCCCATGATGGATCTTCTCTTCTTGACTTGATGCCGATTAAATCATAATGTCATCTCAAGTCATCATCATCACGGAACTCAACCTATTTCACCAGCTCATTGAAAATGTTAGTTCCACAATGTGATTGTCATTAATTACCACAACACACCATTAACTTGTAATGGTTGGTCAAGATACTTCAATCTTTCTCTCTTTGGTAATTGATGACAACCATCACAATTACAAATAATTGAATATATGAACATATGAATATATAAGAACTACACAAGTTTTATATACTCAAGGGTATGTTTCAAAGTAGAGATCCCAAACATATGTGGATAAAGAAATATGGA
The DNA here is from genome assembly GCA_036346395.1 of Hsuehochloa calcarea. NCBI lineage: Eukaryota > Viridiplantae > Streptophyta > Magnoliopsida > Poales > Poaceae > Hsuehochloa > Hsuehochloa calcarea. The sequence goes on along the minus strand of CM070596.1, from coordinate 2,859,878 downwards.
CCAATACTAATGAAACCACAAAACATTTAGTGAACTCCCCCTAAATGTGTGTATACACGAATGTGTAAAAAGAACATATGCACATATTCAAGTTAGACTTTTGGTGGAGTTCAGTCTATATGTTGGACCCGAGGAATGCAATAGGATATAACACAATGGTGTCAAATGCACACCTCTTTGATTTTCACCCTTTCATACAATTGAGACTAAACAATAGGTATAACAATCAAAGTGTTAGTCTCACAAATAGATTTATCATTAATCACCAAAATACTCCATTAACTCATAATGGTAGGTCTAGATTATTCAATCTCCCCCTTTTTGGTGATTGATGATAAATCCATTATCAATAACAACATTTAGATATAAATCAACATAAGAGAAGAATTCAAGCTAATTGAACTATATCTATGCATGTCATTAACCAATTTAAGACTTATGCATATAATGTATTCTTAAGTATATGAATAAGACATGCATGAAAAGGTAAAATTACAAGAGAGAATATATTACTCATCCAAATGTAAATATTGATCATAAATATTCTCTCCCATTGGCCTTAATCGTCAAAAATCCAAAATAAATCTAAGCCAATAGAGAGTTCTGGCAAAAACAAAGAGCTTGGCAATTGAATTCATTTTATTTTGATCATAGAAATATCCTTCCCTTTTTGAAGAAAGGTTTTGTTTTCAATATATTTGAGGAAAACAAAAATGGGTTGCAAACTCCCCTTTTGAAATGATATTTGAACTGATTGCATTCAAGGAAACTTACTTGTGAAATCACCCAAATAAACAAGCTCTGATTTTTTTTAGATAAAACATGGGGCTAGTCCTTACAAATAAACACAAGTTTTCTTTTGGGAGGCTCAACAAAATGCAAACCAAATTGAAAGGATTTTCAATAAACATATAATATATAGAGAAAAACTCCCCCTAAACATGTGCATTTGAGATTCATGAAGATTTTCATGCACACACGGATTGTTGGTAACTTTGACAGAGTTTCCCTTATATATTGACTATGAGGAACAAAGTTCATAAGATCACTCAAGCAATAATCATGGATAATCAAAGATAATTAATAAAAGAAGCTTGAGATTCCATTAAGCATAAACATTCAATGCAACATAACAAGTCTTAAAGATTTCAATAAAAATACGTTGTTCCAAAATAGAGATATAAAATATAAGTAAGATACCCAAAAGCCCAGAAAACTCCCCATAAATCTTTTATCCTAGCTTTCAACTTTCTTTTCCACTTTCTTCTTCTTTCTTCAGTCTTGAGGAGGAGGAGTGTCGAGGTGATGACGACCAAAGCAGGCTGGAGTAGACAAGGACTGCTGGAGGGAGTGGACTTGATCGGTCAAAGCAGCAATCCTATTGTTTGTTTATGTCAGTGCCTCCACCAATCTCTGTTGATTTTGCTCCAATTTTTACTGAGACTCTCTAATGTCCATAATAACTGCAAGCAAATGTGAGAGTGAGGCTTGATATTCTAGAGCTGCTGCTGGAGCATGAGGAGGTATGATTGCCGGCACTAGAGCTCCTTCCCTAGGTCTGTACGCCTTGTGCACTCTGGGTCTTGCTCCTCTAAACTGAGTCATTCTCAAGATTAGTGCCATAATATATGGTGCAAATTATGTTCTTTTGACTATCATTCTTTGAGGCATTTATCTCTCCGATGATCACATCAACTACATCAAACTTTATACCATTCATGATATGATCAATGATGTTCCAGTCATACCCTCGAATGGTGTTAAAATTTTCACTCTTGGGAAAGAAAGTGTGGTTGATTATCTTGTTGACCAAGCTAGGAAAAGGGAGAAAGCCTCCGATCCTACCAGGCATAAAGTTAACATCTTTATCATAGAACTCCCTGTAAGCTCTCTTAAGGCTTCTGTATCATACAATTTTTCTTGGGACCTTAAATAAGTTCCCAAAGATCTTTCAAAATCAGCCTTGGATGCTTGATATCTTTGTGTCCCTGTCATCCATATCAAACGATCAAAGGAATCTGACACATGTACTGTGGCATAGAACTGTCTTACGATATCCTCATTATAATCACACTTTAAAACCACAATCTCATCCAGACTGACATTGTGAAAAAGCAGATAGGCTCCATCATATTTATTGATTGAATCCAAATGAGCCCAATCCACATACTTGTGATCAGTGAATTGTCGATGTGGACCATAGAGATTTATGAACACTTTTTGTTGAAACCTTGTATGGAATCTTGCATCTGTAGAATTGCTAGGCTTATCATGTTGATTGACCTGTCAAAGAAGAGCATACTTCTCACTTGGAATCAGCATGAGGTCAACCTGAGGCTCTTCGGCCTCACCCATCTCCTCATCGCTAGCAGTTTCTTCTCGTGAGGATTCTGTCTCTAAGTTGCTAGCTTCGCTTGGAGGTCTTCTAGCCGCTGTCTTCCTTGTAGGTCTCTTTTGGCGAGGAGGACCGGGAGAATCATACCGCTCTTTGGGATCTTCATCGGGAGAGTACCCTTTGCGAAGAGAGGGGTAGTACCAGGGTTCATTTGGCGGAACTACCGCATCGCGGTACGACCGCATATCCTGAGCGGAACTAGTGCACACCAGAAGTACCAAAACTTAGTTGGCGGAACATTATTTTCAGAGAGGGCCAGTTTTGGACCTTTAAGGGAAGCAGTAGTACCGCCCAATGTGAACGGAACTACCAGAGAACGGAAATACCGCATATACAACGGTGGTAGTACCGCATCACAAATTCAACGACTAGTTCATAGGCATTAATTTCGTCTACTATAGCCGTTCTTTGTGCGATCGGTGGAAGTCTTGGTAATCTGCGTAGATGAACCGCGATACTACCGCTCGTGCTGAAAAATTTAAGATCTTGCCTCTAATTGTTGAATTTGTTGGTGGGCGGTATAAATACCCCTTCACCAGTTCAAGGACAAAAATAAGAAACCTCATTTAACATCCTTGAGCTATAAGCATACTCTTCACACCTCATATACACTTGTTGCATTCCTTGTGAGGTTGTTGAGCAAAATTCAAGTGCATTCATTTCTAAATTGATCCTTGGCACTTGATCGCCGTCAAGCAAAAATTGTGTTTCATTACTCATGGTGTTTACCGGCACCTAGACGGCTTTACGGGAGTTCGCGCGGTGATCTCTTAAAGGAGATTGTGAAGAGGCCTAGCACCAAATTGTGAGTGGCTCGGTGTTCGCCATCTCCAGAGCGGAGGAAGAACAACCACTAGAGTAATCGAGGAGCAAGACTTAATTCGTGGAGCTAGTCCAAGTCACTTGGGTTTTCCTCAATGTGGACTAGTTAAGACCGGCAAGTCTTCGATACCACGGCAAAACATAGCGAGTCATCATTTAGTTATTTCTTTACCTTTACTTTTCGTATTTATATTTCTAGCATATTGAGATTATTGAGATTGTCATAGTTAGTTGTGTTAGAGATATATTTGTAGAGTCTTGTCTTGTGGTGCCTTAGCTTTACTAGAATTGAGTAGATTTTGAATTGCAATATAATTCTTGTTTAGCTCTAAAATTATAAAAAATAGTTTTAGAAAGCAAGAACTTTAGAACCTCCAATTCACCCCACTCTAGTCTGTTATCCTTGATCCTACAGCAAGGCCTATGCAAAAGAGGAGAAGTGTGGCAAGTGCATACGAAACTAGCACGACGTAGCGTGCACTCGTGGGTGATCCTCTCGCGGTTCGTTCCGCGACGTCCTTTATCTCTTCACAGTATCTCGGAGCGAAGCTCGCTTGTGCCCATCTTGAATGCTCGGTGCATCTCACCCTTCTTGATCTTCTCTTCCGTGTGTTTGGTGATCATGATGGAGTACAGTACTCTGCTATTTGACATGGTAAGCAACGCGTTGTTACTTCTGTCAATAAAGTAATTTATGGTACCGTGAAGAATTGCCTTCATAATGCCAACCAAAAGGAGGCACCTGACGCCATGCATGATCTAATTGTACACCTCGGCTAGATTAGTTGTCATAACACCATATCGAGCACCACCCCTGTCATGTAGTAGCGACCACCTTTCCTTAGGCTTATGCTCAATCCAATCCAAAAAATATTTCACTTGCGCCCCCGTCTTCCTCACCACACTAGATCATATGTGAGTAGTTGTGGCAATACTTCGCAGTCCTGGTCAGCGCTCATCCAAAATCTTCCAGAGTGCATCAAACTTTTTTGCTGCCTCCCTTCTGTACATCTGTGTCCGCTCATCCAAAATCTTCGAGAGTGCATCAAACTTTCACTACTGATTCTGGTTGCACATCTGCTTGAACATGTTCACCAAATCCTTGTTGCGGAACTGCTTATAGAAGTTTGCACCTAAGTGCTTCATGCACCACCTGCTCTGCAGATCCACCCATAAAAGTGGTTTGTTATCTCCTTGTTGTAGTTGAGTTATTGTACTCAGTAGACCCGTATGCCTATCATGTATAACGAATACGTTAGGACGACCATGTACAACAGAAATCCTCAAATTCCCCAGGAAGCACAACCAGCTGTCTGTGATCTCGCTTTCAATGAATACGAATGTCACATAAAGAACTTGATTGTTCCCGTCCATTGCTAATGCAGTTAGTATTTGGTCATTGTACTTTCCAGTCAAGAATGTGCCATCCACGTACAAGATTGGACGGCAGCGCTAGAATGCATTAGTGCATGGACTAAAGGCGAAGAATGCTTGCTTTAGTACCCTCTTATTGCTCCACTTCGGATGCGTAGAATCTTGAATGTTGACATGAGTGTCGAGATTCATGTCTGGTATGACTCGGAGTTGGTCGAGGAGGTTGTGGTAGGAGTCATCGAACATACCGAACCTTGATTCCAATGCCTTCTATTTTGCCCTCTATGCCTTGACATAGCTGATTGTGTATTAGAACCTTGCCTCAATCGCCAAATGATGGATCATGGCTCAAAATCTAGATTATCCACGATCTCACCGTACATGATGTTCGTGATGAAGCCTGATGATAGGTTCTTGAGGGATTGCACTGACTCAGCGACGACACATGTGTTGATAGACCTCTATATAGCATTTCCAGTAGGTGTCCCACTTAGATTGAAATGTGTGCACTCGATAAGGGCATCCCTCTATGTTACACTTCACGTCGTAGCATCTTGGGTCAGACTTGACGACTGTAAATGTATGCTGACCGACAAGGCTTATAATTTGGCTGTCTCCTACACAGTGTCCTTGTATTTGTACATAGCTCCTTGCCTGACTTCGCTCTGGTCGTACTCCCACAGGCCACGACACATGGGAGCCTTCGTTAATGATGAGGTTGTTGAATTGGTATGTGTTCCACTTGGATATAACCATCTGTTGTTCCACAGTGTCCTCATCGTCGAATCCTTCATCTTCTGACAATACCATATATTCCCAGTCTTCGAGATCCATTCTTTGGACTAGGGTTTTCAGCTCCCCACCCTCGTCAGCAAGCCTATTGAAAGCATCTAGGTCCCTAAAAAATAATTTTGATAATTCATGTCAACAATTTTTTAAGGGAGTAATGGGTGTGTTAAGATATTTAAAGGATTAGTCCCGGAGCTTGAATGTTGACATAAAAATGGCAATGCAAAGGTGATAAAGGATCAACTTAGCTCAAGGCTAAGGTATCACAGCCTAATGATCTTTTTATAGTATTTTACCGATCTCAGTGTTTGAAGAACAGACCAAATTTATAGGCTAGATATCATATTATAAAGAGGGATCATGACTAGTAGCTTCAGGATCTATTTATGTCCATCTTGATCAACTAAAATTCATGCATTGCATTTGTTATTGCCAATGAAAAATTATTCAGAAAAATCGGTGTGACCGCAAGTGATGAGTGGTATTACCACAAGTCGATAATACCGAAATATAGTTGGCGGTATGAATTTTCTAGAGAGTATGTTTTTGTAAGTGTTTCTGAAAATTCCAAAATCGGTAGGACCACGTTTGATAAAGTGGTATTACCGCAAGTCGGTAATACCGAAGTCTAGTTGGAAGTATGGATTTTCCAGAGAACATATTTTTGGGAGTTCTTTTGGAGCATCTCTTGAGCGGTATTACCGCAATGCGGTAGTACTAGGTTTTAGTTGGCGAAACTATATTTCCAAAAAGGGTGTTTTTCTTGTGATTTCAATCCTCTAGAAATCATTAATGCCGATCTAGCCGAGTGGTATTACCGATGTACGGTAATACCGGTTGGCGATAGTACCGCAACCTTTTTCGTAACGGCTAGTTCAGATCATTAAATGTGACTATTCCGACCATTAATCATGGATATCGGTAATACCGGGTTTGAACGGCGGTATTACCGTAAATGATGAACCTCAGAGGTCCTGATTTGACCTGATCTTTCGATGAGAAGATAAATTCGGTAGAAGTCGCTCAACTCTCACGATCCTGGCTACGAACTCGCAAGGCCCGAAATCACGTAATCGCTGAACTGCTCGACAAGTAGTTATCAACCGTGCACGAATACCCGGATGACCTGATCACGAAGATCAATTCCTGCATACACCGAAGAAGCACACAAGAACAAGGTAAAACACAGTCTGAATTGCAAATATTTGATTGAGTTCAAAAGGTGAGATTCCGCAAGAGGTCCTTTACGGTTGGTATAGTCGATACAAGCAAAGAACGAGAGTTTTCACAATGGAGAAACTAAAAAAAGAAAATACAAGGAAACTAGAGGGGGTGTGTCCTCCTTAAATAGGGGATGAGGAGCCACAAATCTAAAAGAAATAGCGGTGTGGGACTAAACTCATAGATTACTATTCACATGAACAGTAACCACACCGCAGGTGGGCCGGTGGCATATGGGCCAATTCCAGTACGATTACGAGACCCAAATCGGCCTAAATTGGTGATATAACACTTTATTTTAACGATTCTAAAGTCTACATAAGGAATTTAGAGGTGAGGCTAGATCTGTTGGAAAGATCTCGTCGTTAGCTTTCCAACAAGCTCAAGAACACCCAAATCGGACTTCGTTTGCAAAAGTTATGTCTGTTTTAAGTTGGTGTTGTCAGGCTGGTTCCAGAGGCCGAACTGGATTCCAAAACGGGTCTAGCTCGAACTGTTTGCTTGTCTTGGACCAAAAGTGATATGGTGCTGCACATATATATATATATATATATTATCATTAGGTACTATCATATATTTCATATAATATAAAGACACTCCTAAAAACAAGCTCACCTGATAATTTAAGTGAAGCGTACGAGCTCTTGTACTTGGAACAACAAGCATAGCAAATATGGTTGAATCCATAGGGGTCATGTCCTCATCAGTAAATGCTGATTTTTGTGGTTGGGGCTATAAATATACCCCTGCCTACACCAAGCTCAGGACCTTTTAGCCATAGTGAATACACTTGAGGCTTTAGTGCCCTCTCTTCTACTCATTTGCATTGCATTCTCATTTTGAGGTAGTCGAGAGCTATTCAAGTGCATTGCATCATTTAGTTGATCATCTTGGCACTTGATAGTCTTCAAACGGGTGCAAAGATTTGTTACTCTTGGTGCTTGCGGCACCTAGACTGCTTGGAGAAGGAGTTGCGCGGTGATCACTTCAAGAAAGTTTGTGAAGTGACCCGGCAAGAAATTATGAAGTGGTTACGTGCTCACCATCTCCGGAAAGGAGGAAGAGCAACGATAGTGATCGATGGTTAAGGTTTAATTCATGGAGCCGACTTGATTCGTTCAAGTTTCCTCAACGTGGACTAGTGAAGACCATGAAGCCTTCGATAGCACGAGAAAAACATCATTGTCTTCATTATGGTTTATTCCTTGTCTTTACTAATTCCACATTTACATTTCTAGCTATTTACTTGTGTAGAATTGCTTAGCTAACATTGTATTTAGTATCGACATTAACTCATAATTGTCTCAAAAAGCTTAGTAGTTATTTCATTGTTTTTGTCCTAGGAAGCGTTGTTAAGAAAATCTAGTTCAAAATTGTTAATTTGTTAAAAAGTTTTTAAAACCTCCCATTCACCTCCTTTAGTTGGTTATCCTTGATCCTACACCCACTAGCTTGCCCGACTGAAGGAGCTCCTTTCACAGGGTCTTCATCGACAGTATCAGCAACTTTCAGACATTTGGCCATTGTGTACACCGCGTTATTGCTGGAGTCACTGACTTCTTCTTCGGCATCACCACCCCCTTCTTGTTCAGCCGCCAATGTAGGAGTTGGCTTGGCATATGCTCGGGGCAGATGGATCAAATCCCACTGTTCCTCCCTCGCCCTGCGTACATATGACTGTTATGATCTTGTTCCCTTGTGCTGCACCAACTCCCAATATGTACCTTGTAGTGCTCGGTTGGCAAAACAACTCAATCTCAGATCATAAACAGCACGGTCCAAATCGAATGTGTGGAATAACCAACTTATTACAGCGCCTCATGTACGCTGCTCTGGTCTTGTTAGGATCACGGTCACCTATTGAAAATAACACAAATCAATTATATCATGACCCTCAATAATAGTCCCCTGACCATAGTAAATTTTGAAGTTGGTGGCGTCCGACATATTTGACGTACTGCACCACCGTAAACAAGAATTTCACAATTAATTACATATCAAAAACTAAATTACCCACTAAAAATGATTATGCACAACATATCACACTACGTAACCGTACATCAAAAACTATGTAGTTCATTTGGTTAAAAAAATTATCTGCAAGGTGGATAACTAGACGGACAGCGCTTCGCTAGCTTTTCTCCTCGCTCTCCTCTGCTCCTCTCCCTCCCCTCTTTTTTTTTTTGAATAAAAGTGAGTTATTATACAATTTTTAGGTCTTTTTATAAGGTAGATTGTGCCGCCATTTGGAATAGCGACAGTGACTTGCGGGGATCCCTATCGCCATTTGAAATGGTGGTTTTGCTAAGTTGGAGTGGCGACAGGGCACTATCACCATTTCAAATATCTTAATACTATTCTAGGCTCTGTCGCCATTCTCTAGGCTACTATCGCCATTTGGAATGGTGATAGAAAAAATGTATCATTTCAAATGGCAACAATAGTCTAGTTTTATATTATATATTTTTTGTAAATTTATTTTAAACTAACATTATTAAAAAAATAAAAAGAAAGACTTTATCAGGAAATACACTTTTTTTTTGGGTAAGTGATGCACATAAAAAAATATTTAAAATTTGATTATACATCAAAAAATATTTTTTTAAAAAGAAGATAGTAAAATATATATGTCCAAAATACCATGAAAAATGATGCTCGAAATATAAATCTTCGAAAGACAAATTTATCTCAAACAAAAAACACATTCATCTGACATCACCATGTTCTCTTTCTTTAGAACCATGAGAATTTTTTCGCAGTTTTTTTGGAATAATATTAGAGGAAAAAGGAACATATATCACGAGTGAGATGGTGGAAATATTTCTAACCATAAATGACTCAAAACAAGCTGATTCACAAACACAACACTCCGTGAAAAATCCAGAGTTGTTGGAGGTGTTCAAAAATCTGTACGTAGACAACGACACATAGAATAAGGATGCATGTAGAGCTATATGTTGTACTCATTTTTCTTTGCTAATGTTTTCTCATGTTGAGTTTTTTTACTTGACAAAAGTTTTAACGAGGTAACTATTTAAACATTATTAAAGCTCTTTATTATATTTTTAATATGTTTGTCTTATTTTTATTTATAATTTTTATTTTTATTTATGAATTCTATATATTTTTATAAATTTTTTAATTTTTCAAACATAATGAGATAAATACATCAAAACCAATCTGTCGAGTTAAATGGGCTCGGACGGCCACAACACAATCAGCCAGACCGTCTCGTACCCGTTGCGGGTCGGGCGTGCCGTCCATCTGGCCACTAAATGGCAGCAAAAATCTCTGTTCATATCGAAGTTCGAACTCTCCGCCTCCACGCTCCCACCCCTTCCCCCACCCATCTCCCATGGCTGCGGCGGCGGCAGCGGCCACCCACCTCCACCCCCCACTCCTCCTCCTCCCCTCCCCACCACGACCTCACTCCTCTCTCCGCCTCCGCCGCCTCATCCCCTCCCCGCTACCCCTGCGCCTCCGCCGCCGCTTTCCACTCCTCGCCGCTGCTGCTGTCTCCGCCGGCGGAGGCCGCGGGGGTGGCGCAGAGGAAGCCTCCAAGAAATCCGAAAAGGGCCGGCAGCTGCAGAAGCGGGTGCTTGTGGGCGTCGCCATCGGGGTGGGCGCAGGCGGCGTCGTGGTCGCCGGCGGCTGGGTGTTCACCGCTGCCATGGCCGCCGCCGTCCTCGTTGGTGCCCGCGAGTACTTCGGGCTCGTCCGCGGCACTGCCGGCGGAGGAGGTACCCCGCCGCCGCGCTACGTGTCCCGCGTCTGCTCCGCCATCTGCGCTCTCATGCCCATCCTTACGCTGTAAGGAGACCTCGCGTTTATACTTGCATTGGTTATTTTTAATGCCCTGCGTCGCAGCTAAATGTTTGCTTTAATTAGAGTGTAATTGAGGTGGAATTTAGTCAGGATTTTTGGTATAAAGGTGTCATATTTTAGTGCAAGTTACCTTCAAGCAGCTTACTTGGCAGTAATTATGGTCTTTGAGAGGATCTGCGTATTCCTAAAGGAGAGTTGTGCGTAAAATTGCTTCCTTCTCTTTAATTTTATTGAGAATTTCGTGAGCTACGGTTGATGGGAACTTGTTCTGAGCTCTGACCCATAGAAGATGAAAATGAATTGAAGGTGTTTGTTGGTATTGAACGAATAAAGGACGTTGAAAAAAATTTAAATCGAAATTGCGGCACTAGGTCGATGCAAATATGATCTGATGGAAATTAGGCCTGACTACCAGGGACGGAGCATCGCCTCAGCTAACCTAGGCCGTGGCCCCAACATTTTTGTAGAAAAAAATTAACATCATGTATGTAGTTCACAGCCAGCCCAATTTGGTTATGTCTGGTCAATCTAGAAGGCATATTGTTGATATCAGCTCCTAGTTACGATACTACTTAACGAGACAGCGGCTTCAATCGTGCAGTGGCGAAGCACAAGCAGCAGACGAGGTGATGAGGCGCTGGCCGCTGGTGCATCGCGGGTTTGCCACGACCGGGTCCAGCGGTGATGACAGATACACAACCGATAGTCGGAGAGCCAATTTTGTGTGCCGCGCAGGGTAGTGAGCAATGTGCTTCTGAATTTGTTTTGATCTTTGGTCCTTCTTGAGATTTTGCTCAAGCTTTGTCACTGCTAACTACTGAACATCTTATCACTGAATTCCTGAAGAAAAGATTTAGAAGAACTTCAAGTAGCAATGCATATTCTGATACTATCGACCGTTGAGATATTGCTGCGAAGATATTCATTGTGGAGCTTATGCATTGCTGCTTGATTGCTTGAGCTTAAAAATGGTATAGGGGCACTTTAGAGTTGTATACTTGTATTGTGGCCAAATGGTTTGTATGATGTGTATTTCTTTGTGTTTATGTTTTTGATTGGTGACATATTGCCTGCATCACGTTTGAACAAAATAAGGGAAGGAACTGCAAATAGGGCTTAATGCTGATGCACTTGTGGAGTATCCAGTTGACATTTTCTGTAAATATGACTGCATTTTGCAGTTCTGATGTTTTACCTGTCTATTTGCTTAGGTACTATGGGCACATGGATGTCACTGTGACGTTTTCTGCGTTTCTTATTGCAATATCATTGCTATTACAAAGAGGAAACCCTCGTTTTGCGCAGCTAACTAGTTCAGTTTTTGGGTTATTTTATTGCGGCTATCTTCCTTCTTTCTGGGTTAAGCTCCGTTCTGGACTAGCTGCTCCTGCCTTAAATACAAGTAAGTTGCTTGATCAAATCGGCTTTGTCCTTTCTCAGTCGAGCTATCTTTGTTTTATCAATTCCTTTGCAGTTTAGTTTGTTGGTGTTCGGAGAAGCATTTTTTGCATCGAATTATTTGCTTGTATTCTTCTAATAATTAATGTGTAGTCTTAACTGATTTCAAAGTTCCTTGCTAGGAATAGCATACAGTTGGCCAATACTTCTTGGTGGGCAAGCTCACTGGACAGTTGGACTTGTCGCAACCTTGATATCAATTAGTAGCATCATCGCTGCTGATACATCTGCTTTCCTTTGTGGAAGAGTATACTCTTTTCTTCTATTTTCATGTGACTTAATTTTATTTTGTTATGTTAATATAAAGAAATAATAGTTTTCTTGAATTCATATGATTTCTCTTGCCACAATTTTGTGAGAGCCGCCGAGGCGATTTAACCTGTAATGCTTAACCTTCTCAACAGTCCTAGCATCGGAAATTAAAATTTTCGCTCTCGATGTATTATGTACCTCCTAAGAGTGGTACACATACACCTTCACAAACAATCATGCCATACACAAGTTATTACAATACCACAGTCTTCGTAATTTACAACATCACGAACCTACAAGGTTCACTTTTCATACATAAGGCCGACCGGCCAAATAGCAAGATAAAATATCAAGTACGCAGCGGAAAACAACGAATAAACTGAAATAAAACCATAAATTAACCAACATTAGAGCCCCAATGGCTTGCCATAACCCGTAGGGCAGCCGACTGGGGTTAAACCTTAGCAAATTGACGTTTCCTGCGTATCTTTCCTTACTCGATTCAATCTCATCACCTACTGCCCAGATTATTAAACAAAAGCAAACAGTGAGTATACAAATGTACTCTGTAAGACTTTACCAAACCTATACATAGCTACATGCAAGCTGTACTCAATGAAGAAGGTTATAGGGTTTATTTTCAGCACAAAGTAATATTTCAATTGAAATACAAGTAGTAGATTTAAATTGCAAGTGAGCAAACATTTTTAATACTTCAAATAACAGCGAGTAATTAACATTATACAACAACCAAACGTCTATAGATGGCTGTCCCTACAACATACAAACATAACATGAGAACCCACTCTTAATACCACTTGATCAAGTTTTAAGTTTAAAATTCCAAAATGTTGAGTCTAACTCTTGTACGACCTAACTAAGCGTGTCCATAACCAAGGACTTCTATTCGAATAGATTAAACCTTGCAGGGGTGTACAACTTTACCCACACGTCAGACTGCTCCTTTGCCAAGCTATATAGTGTTATGAATATTGTGTATGTATTCATGAGGGCCCAATGGGCAATATATATATATATATATAGGGAGTGCAGGGTATCTGAGATAAGGAAATACAAAGAGGAGTCCTATTCTAACACCCTCCTCAAACTCATGGTGGATCACACACATTAAGTTTGGAGATAAATACAAATATTGTACCCTAGTCTGTGGCTTCGTGAAGAAGTCCGCAATCTGTAAATCTGATGGTACAAATTGTAAAACAAGTACTCTCTCCTGCACCTGTGAGTGAGTATATGAAGCATCCATACCAATGTGCTTGGTGAGCTCATGCTTCATTGGGTCCCGGGCAATACTGATAGCACCTGTGCTGCCAGACAAAAGAGTCGTAGGTCCCATCACAGGCACTCCAAAATATGCAAGTAGCCACCTCAACCAAGTAATCTCTGCTGTCACTGCTGCCATAGCTCTCAACTCAGCCTGTGCACTTAAACGGGAAACTGCAGTTTGCTTCTTTGTCATCCAGGCAATCAGGGAGGAGCCAAGAAAAACACAGTAAGCAGAAAGAGAACGATGATAAGAAGGATTACTAGCCTAGGTCGCATCGGAGTACGTCTGAAGCTGTAGTGAGGTGGAACTAGGGAAAAACAAACAACGAGAGATAGTCCCACGCAAGTATCGAAGAACACGAAGGTGACTGTAGTGGAGATGGGTAGGACGAGCCATGAACTGACTCAAGATATGAACAACATAAACAATATCAGGACAAGTGCTCACAAGGTACACCAAACTCCCAACAAGATGATATCGAGTAGGATCCTCAAGAATATCACTATCAGTGGCACAAAGCTGGAGGGATAGCTCCACAGGTGTCTCAGCAGTGTGAGTGTCAGTCAGACCAGACCGATCAAGAAGATTATGGACATACTTCTACTGGGAGAGGTAGTAGCCCTCAGGTATGGAAGAGACCTCAATCCCAAGGAAGTACGTAAGAGAACCAAGATCAGTCATCAAAAACTGCTCACTGAGATGTTTCTTCACATACGTGATGAATGAGGAATCATCACCAGTGATGAGCATATCATCAACATACAGAAGAAACAGTGTCCTACCTCGAGATGAGACATGGACAAAAAGAGCAGGATTGTGGGAACTGATAGTGAAACCGACAGAAGTAATCACTGAGGTAAAACGCGTAAACCAGGCACGAGGAGCCTGTTTGAGGCCATAAAGGGCATAACGAAGACGACAAACGTGCCTATCAGGAACAGAATACCCAGGTGGTGGCTGCATGTAGACCTCATGCAAAACACTATTAAGAAAATCATTTTTAACATCCAGCTGAGAGATAAACCACCGGCGAACAGAAGCAACCGCAACAAGAGTGCGAACAGTGGTCATATGGGCAACAGGGGCAAAAGTCTCATCGTAGTCACGACCGTACTCCTGCTGAAAGCCGCGAGCCACAAGACGAGATTTGTAGCGCTTGATAGTACCATCAGACCGGGTCTTAATCTTGTACATCCACTTGCACGTGATGAGCATGCACAGGTGTCGGTACAATATCCTAAGTCTCCTCACATCGAAGAGCATTAAGTTCCTCTGCCATAGCGAGCTGCCGCTTCGAATGAGGAGCAGCCTCATGATAAGAAGTAGGCTGTGCAGAGAGAGCATGAGCTATCAGAGCAAATCCAAGACGATCAGGAGGTCGAAGGGATGTCCGGTCATGAAGGACGTAACGAGGAGCATCATCAAGGGATCAGATGTGGGTGTCGGTAAGATACCAGGAGAGGAGGCTGGTGAAAGACGAGGACATCTGGAGTAGTGAATACCAGAGAAACAAGACTGGTGTGATAGGAACAAGAGGCAGTGCTGCAGGAGGCAGCATCGGAGGCGAAGGTACAAAAGGAACCACAGGAGACAGACCAAGGGATGACTATGATAGTGGAGAAATGGGTGAAGAGTCAAAAAGAGACAACCATGAAATCGACTTAGCAGTGGAAACAGGAGAAGGAACCGAATCTAGATAGAAGAAAGGTCGAGATTCGTCAAAAATGTCTCGTGAAATCCTGATCCGTCGAGCAGAAGGATCCCAGCAGCGATAACCTTTATCCTCAGAATTATAACCAAGAAACACACACTCAACTGGCTGGGCCGATAGTTTAGTGCATTCACGAGGCTGCAGCAGAACAAAATAAGTACAGCAAAAAATACGAAGGTGGGTGTACTGAGGGTTCGAGAGTAGAGACGCTCTGTAGGATTGACACCCTTAAGAGCAGTGGAAGGCTGCATATTGATGAGATATGCTGCCGTAGAAACATCAGTCCAGAATTGTGGTGGAACGTGAGAGGCAAGGAGAAGAGTGCTGGTAGTCTCAATCAGATGACGATGTTTGCGCTCAGCAACCCCATTCTTAGCATGGGTACAAGGACAAGATGACTGGTAGAGAGTGCCCTACTCAGAAAGAAATTGTCGAAAGGCACGAGCGATTACTACTAGCGAAATCACGTGAAAATGCGGATGAAAGAATAAAGCGAGTCTGAACCATCGTTGCAAAGCTACGATAGATCACAATAAATTGACCATGATTAGTCATAGAGAAAAGCAATGTAAAACGGGAATAATCATCAATGAAATCACATAAGATTTATGCCCGTCTTTAGAGATAATAGGCGCAATTCCCCATACATCTGAATGAACTAAATCAAAAGGATGAGAAGACAAGGACTCACTAGAATGATAAGGAAGTTGTAGCCACTTGCCCAGCTTACAACCCTGACAAAACATGGACGTGTCAACAGTAACAAGTCTAAGAACACCTTGACGAACTAATAAAGAAAGACGAGATCCACACAAGTAACCTAAACGGTGATGTCACTGCGCAAAAACTCCAAAGGTGGCAGCAGCAGTGGCGGTGGAAGTAGATGTAGAGGTGACAGGAGCAGCTGAAGTGGACGGGAGGTGGAGGCGATGAAGGATGTAGAGACCCTGACGATCCCTACGGTGTCGGCCAGTCCCAATCTTGTCCTGTCATCGATTACGGATGAAGCAGTGTGAGTCAAAACCAACCCTATAGCAGAGATCGGTGAGTTGACCAGAGAGAAGGCGCATGGTAAGTTGGGAACATGGGAACAAGGAAACAAGCTGGAGCAATCGGTGGACAAAAGAGTGTCTTGACAGCTGACAGACAGAGGAGTACCATCAGCTGTCTGAATAGAGATAGGAGAAATAGGAGGTCCTACTGAAGTGAGAGATATGGAGTCTGGTGTCATGTGGAAAGAGGCATCGAATCGGAACCCAAAAGTACACGGAGGAGACATCGAGCTAAGTGGCGAGAACCTCTTGAGTGTGAGAGGCTGGCGAAGTATAGCTGATAGAAGCTGGCGAATAGAGTCATCTCGCTAAGAAGGTCCTAACGTGCTGGTCTGTTCTCTGTCGAGGAAGGACCTCCCTACCCCCCTTTGATCGTCCAGCCCTACGCGCGTTGTTCTGCTTTTTCCACACCATACAACGCTGGTAGTCGTGCCCGAAGTTCTTGCAATAATTGCACTAAACCCCAGTTGATGCAAAAATTGGAGCAGAAACAGACACCTGAGGGACTGTAGTCGAAGCAGAAACCGTCGGTGTAGTCGAAAAAGAAGGGGTAGCAAGCACAGTCGGAACAAACTGTGCTGCTAACCCATGACGAAGCTCCTCAGCACGAAGCACCGAAAGAGCCTCGGTGACTGTCGGTCATGGTGAGCAGCTCAGCAGTTGAGCCCTAACAGGCTCAAAACTTTGGGCGAAGATGGCAGACGAAGTCATAAAGGCGAAGGCGATCACGATCTGCCTTCTGCACTTGATGACACTACTGGTAGAACGAAGAAGCCAGCTCGTCCAGCTGGCGCCAGAGACTGGCCAGTGCTCCGAAGAAGTCGTCGACAGAGGAGTACTCTTGGAGAAGTGTCTCCAACTCACGCTGAAACGAAAAGAACTGAGCATCGCTACTCTGCTAATATCGCTCGCGCAAGTACTCCCAGATATGACGAGTGGCACGCAGACCAATAATGTCTTGCTGGATGGAGTCATCGACAATGACCCCCAGGATGGCTCGAACACGGGCCTCATCAGCACATCAGCGCTCAAAAGCGTCTTTGACATACTGAAAGGCCTCATCAGTAGTAGCAGCAGCCTCTGCCTCCTTGGCGGCCTCATCTTCTGCAAGAGATGCAGAAGTAGACTGTCTGGGAGGAGGCTGAATCGGCGACGGCGGAAAAGGTCGGGCACTAGTAACATGTCCCCAGAGGCGGAGACCATCGAGTGTGATCTCTATGAGTGAAGACCACAACCTGTAGTTCGTCCCATTAAGCTTTGTTCCCGAAAATGGGATCGCAGCTGATGGAACATAAGCCATCGGTAGGTGGCGCTAGACGGCGCAGCGACCAAGGCATCGAAGTCTAACGACGACGAGCAATAGCGGGTTAGAGCGACATCTTGTTTTTTCTGGTGGTAGGCGAGAGATAGAATTCGGTAGGGTTCGGGTTCAAAATCCTGGTCGGTTTTCCCTACTTTTGCAAATTCAAATTTTGAATTTTGAATTTCGGTTGGTTTTTAAGCAAATTCAAACGAAATTTGATCGGATTTTTCCCGGGAAAACCGGTAACCCGATTCTGGATTCCGGCCCTCGAGTGGGATTTGGTGCAGTAGCTGTTTTTTTATCCACAGGTGGCTCGCTAAAAGGCGAAGGCCTTCAAAACTGGCCGTCTGATCGATTCATGCGGGAGAACTAGGGTTCCTGTCTTTGCTACTCGGCGGCGGCTGGACCGGCGAAGGTGGCGCTCCGACGGGCGGCTCTCGGCGACGGCCAAACTCTCTGGCGCCCCTCGCTCACGTCTTGGCCGGCCGCAAGCAGCCCGGCTTTAGGAGCGAGGCGTGGCGAGCGTCGAGTGGCGGCGTCGTCGGTCATGGCGGCTTAAGTCGTCGAGCTGCGGCAATGGCGCGGCGACAACATCGGCCGGAAGTGGGCGCGGCGAGCGTCGAGCGGCGGAGATGGAGCAGGACGTCAGGCGGCCCGTGTGTGATCGGCTTGGCGTGGCGGCAAGGCGGCTTTGGGTGCGGCGGTGTTTGGCTAGACGGTAACTGGGCGGGCGGGCGACGGCATCGAGCTGTGGGATGGCAGCAGAAGGGGAGCTAGGTTAGTACCCTAGCTCTGATACCATGTTATGAACATTGTGTATGTATGCGTGAGGACCCAATAAGCAATATGTATATAGGAGTACAAGGGTATCTGAGATAAGGAAATACAAAGAGAGTCCTATTCTAACATATAACACTCTTTTGAAGGTATCTTGTGAGCTAAGTAGTACGAGGCGTTTTCCAATGAAATGTATTATCTAAGAGCCGCCCTATGGGTGAAACCCTCCGTGAACCGCTCTTGTGTGTGCAGACGGGGCTCCTACAGAGGACCCATACGTTGTGTCGGAGTCACCAGTAATGCCTCAGCAACTATCGATACTTCTTAGGCGAGGGAATCTTCCCGGATCCCACCCCGCATATTTCCACAAACAACAGAATATTTTTCATCCTAACACTACCACCTGCGTCTCAGAGTTAACACATGACAAAGTACTAAGTCAAGAGGGGTTCCCTATACCCTCATGTGGATGCACGCAATAATGTTTGGATCAGTGACACAAGATGTTTGGTCCTTGTTAATTCGGGCACAAACCACACACTCAATAACCACACCATCTAACCATCTGCCCAAGTCCAAATCCTTTTATTTTCATTTTTAGTTTTCAAATTATGATAGCATAGGGTGCTGGACATAGCATAATAAAAATGATTTATGTGATCAAGGTCAACGACAAAGTTGACAATTGCCCAATCTACCTGAAGCTAAGCATTGCTAAGCATCACATGGAATAAGCATAAATAGATCATATAACATCCACCGAACACTAATCATCAGCGCGAATATTAACTTAGGCTAGTGGCAGGGGATGAACAATTTTAGGGAATTCATGCAATAGGATTAGCTACCGCTAATCGCAAAAATAACTTACAAATAAAGCATGTATACATACAGTTGCAAGACAAGATAATAGTTTTGAATATAATAGGATCAACATGATCAAAGGATAGAGTCTTACCTTTGCTTGCTGGGACTCTGTACATTCTTACGAACATCTCAGTTGCACTCCCGAATCACTGCCATCTAACGAAAAGAATCGACAAAGCGAAAGCATCGAATAAACATCAAAATTGCAAAAGTCTCCAAAATTATGAAAATTACACAGAAGATAGATTATGATTTTAGATGAATTTAGAAACAAAAATAATTTGATTTTGAGTTTGTATGTGAGAGTTATTCTCTAACCAATTTCTGCTGGGGAAGAAATTCCAGAAAATTGCTTGTTGCTAAATTCTGAAATTAATTACAAATCCAAAAATTTCTGGAGTTGTGGTGGAGATAATTCTTACATGGCATGGAAGAGAATAGACTTTTACGGACAACAAAATTGGAATCACCAAATTTGGAGTTCATATTAATTTTCTATGAATTTTTAAAGTTTCAATTTCTAGTGTAAAAATAATTTATTTAAGAAATTAATTCGAACTTTGAAATTTTCTGGGACAGTGACGTGTTTCAAACCTATTCCAAGTTAAAGTTCATTAAACATAGAAATCAACAAAATTGGTTTCATTCAGTTTGGAGTTGATTTGAATTAGTTATGAATTTTTTAAGTTATTTGATTTTACAGTGCAATGTTAATTCATTTCGGAATTTCTAAACACATCAAATTTTCACACGCGAGTGCACCTAGCCACGGTCACTGACCAGTGGGTCCTACGAATTTCTTTTCTTTTTCATTTAAATTACTAAAGGAAAAGGTTGTTGACACGTGGGGACCACATGTCAAAGACTCGACGTGTTTGCACAGTGTGTGGACTAGAGTCCACAACACGGTCACGAGGTCCATGGATCCAGAGTTCACGGTAGCAGCAAAGATCTAGGCCCACTCGTCATATACTCTAGCAAAACCGGGTTTTAATCTCTCCCTTGATTTATGTTCACGTGGCCCACTCGTCAATGAAACACTAAAGCATTTAAACCTATATCTATTCGACAATTAACGCTTTGACAAAGATTTCGCTATTTAATGATGCGCTTCTGGCGTTGTTCGTTTCGGACAAGCGAGCGCTCGGCCTGGCGTTGCCGTGCTTCTTTGTTGTGAGTCGGCCCAAAGCGGTGGCCGGAGAGGGCCAAAACGGGCCCACGACATACTATGGTGCCAACGGCGATGGTCGGAATGGCCGATAGCGAAGGAGCGGCGGAGGCGCTCGGGCTACCATGCCTATTTGTAGCCCGAAGATGCTTCGAACCAACTAGCGTACACAAGAGCCTAAGCAAGGTACTAGGAGCTCACCAGAGTGAAGAGGGAGGACAGACCCCGCCGGAGATGAGTGAGGGGAGCCCCGCCTTGGAGAAGATAACCTGGGCCAAGAGGAAGAAAAAGGAAGGTGGGGGAGACTCAGGGGTGGTGTGGAGGTGCTCTTAGCGAAAATAATTGTACTGGGGCTCACACGAGAGAAAATGGCGCCGTCGGTGGCGCTTTCGGCCGTGCGCGAGGAAGATGACGGTGGTGCGGCGTTCCTGTGGGCGAAGGGTTAAATTGAGAGGGAAAATGACCTTCAGGGGTTAGAATGTGAGGTGGCGCAACTAAAAAGGTAAGGGCCTCGCGATTTGGTTTTGGAGCGATGAGGAATCGATGGCCATGAACCAAGATGCCGCCGGACGTGAGGAAGACACCAGCGACCCCGGAGCTTCGGTTGCAATTAGAGATAAAGGAGGTGTGAGGGATAGCAAGAGGACATCATGGCGAACTCTAAGGACATGAAGATTAGGGTTGGAGTCCATCGATGCGGCCAGGAGACTTTGCGGTAGCGCGGCTATGTCTGAGGGTGGTGTTCGGGGCTTCGCTCGAGTGGAGCTCAGGGAAGAGGAGAAAATGGAGAAGAACGGTGGGGAAGTGAAAAGGGTTTCTTGGCGCATTTGGTGCTCCGTTATAAAGGCACAATGGGGCGGAGAAGGAGGTGTGCTTGGCGATGTGCTCGATGCGGCAGTGTCGATGTGGCATGGGCGTGGCGCTAGCATTGTGATCGGGAGCAGGCGGGGAGAGGACAGGGTGGTGTGACAGCAGCATGGGCATGGAGGAAACCCGCGGGCGTTTGGCCAAGACCATGTGTGGCTTGGCTAAACCGCGGCGTGGCACCCGACAGGTCAGTGGCAGAGGGAAAAGAAAATTGGGTTTTCCATATTTTAGAAATAGGTAGAGGTGTTTAGGTAAATTTTAGACATAGCTGCCGAACTCCAAAAATAATGAAATTTTTTTGGGTAGGTTGAGAATTATTTTAACTCTCTGTTTTTGGTGTTTGACTTTTGATTCTCTAGTTTGACTGACTGCTTAAAAATAGCAAATAAAATCCAACAAATGCAAAATTTTGAAAGTGAGTTTATAAGTTGTTCCAGAACCTAGGAAAAATATTTCCAGGCATTGTTCACATGATTTGTTTGTATTTTAAATTCATATTCAAATTTGAACATGCAAATTAAGTGGGAACCAAATAACCTCCAAAATTCCAGAAAAATTCAAACAAGCATAACAAAGAAAATAGAAACCAACTAAAATATTCCCAGCTATGGGTCCTATTATATTTTGAAAATAAAAATCAGTTTGTAATTCTGTGCTAGAGAAAATATATTTCCAAGTTTGAATTTGAGAAATCTTTTGAAATTACCTCCTGCATTCTAGGAGCTTTTGAGGTTTTACTATTTTTAAGTTGAATTCCAACATAACATTCACATACTTGAAACCTTTTTAGTTTTGCCCTAAATCCAATTTGAGCCTTTTGAATTGGAGAAGGAGTATTGGATTACTAGGTTTAAATTCTAGTCTTCAAAATCAAAGGATTTTGAACATAAGGTTTGCACTCCACTCTTAACTAAGTTTCAAGATCTTGACAAAATTTTATTTTGTTTTAGAAAATTCATTTCTAGGATTTGGAAAACTAGTTTTTAACCTTTGCTTTGCAACAAAAAAATTTAAAAAGTCCAAAATTTCAAAAATGCACATTAGATGCTTAACTAATCCAACTTAAGGATTTTGGGCTGTTACAAATTCAATGCATTTACTTATGTAAATTGCAATGCACTGCTGTAATGTTGGACTAAGAAACAACTATGGTTGGGTGTGTTGTAATCTTTTGCTTTCTCTCTTGTTTTGGGTAAGTATAGTAGGTGTTCTGTAAGCTGTGTACATACAATACAAGAGACTTTGCCAACTGAGGCCTGTGAGTCACGATCAGTAGTGGATCTAGAACAAAAACAACAGGGGGTCACCATAGACATCTCCACATGTGTTTGGGGTCACTGGACTTAGGCTGCATGGTACAGACCTATGGATATATGGGCTATAACAAGATAAAATAAAAGTGTACCCGGTGTTCCGTGCACGGTGCACCCCCGTGCTTGAACATGGATAGGCCCATGGACATGATGCTGAGGAGTCATCCAGTTCATGGTGTAACCACTATTTGTCAACCCTTTAAGCTTGCTATTGATGGAGGAACACAGGGATCAAAATACCATTTCGGAGGAATCCGCGACCGATGCGACGATGCGGATTCTTGGCGGTAACGAATTCGGAAAAACTCTACCGCCGTGGCGGAATTCTGGAAAAAACTCGGTCAAAATTCGTTCAAATAAATTTGAATTTGAGATGTTTGCGCCGGAATTTTGAATTTGAATTCGAATTTGAAGTTTCCGACCGGTATTTCGAATCCCGGTTCCCACCGGTAAATCCGGTTATCGGCGGGAACCGGCCGAATTTCGATCTCTGGAGGAACATAATCACACTGCTGAAAAATGTATCATATCACAGATCAACTACTGAAATATGTAGATTTTCACATGCTTCTATTATATCTTGGTTCTGCTGTATCTTGTTTCTATTATATCTGCATTTTTGCAGTCAAGTAATATGATTAGACGGTTGTGTACTTGAAAGAAGGAAATCATGTCATTAGTGTTATTTTTTTTCCGTTTCAGGCATTTGGCCGTACTCCTTTGACTAATATAAGCCCTAAAAAGACCTTGGAGGGTGCGTTAGCTGGTCTAACTGGCTGTGTACTGACCACTGTACTTCTGTCAACCATCATACGCTGGCCAAGATCACTGTTAAGGTATTAATAATTTTTGGCATGTTTCTACTATTAGCCTATTACTGTCTTAGTACTGAAATGTAATTTGTGTACACTGAATTTTCTGAAAATTTGGTTGCTTAAACACCATATACTACCCAATGTAGGTTCTAGGATGGATCAGACCAGGGATAGAAATCCCAGTCCTGGGGCATTTCCCGCCGACCGGTCGGGAACGGTAACCGGCCGGTTACCGTTCAAACCGGAAAAATTCTGGATAAAAATCGTTTGAATTTGATTAAAAACCAGCCGAATTTCAAAATTTGAAATTTGATTTTGTAAAACCTGAGAAAACCGGCGGGGATTTTTAATCCCGGACCCTGCCGGTAACCGGTAACCGGCGGTTACCAGCCAGGATTTTATTCCCTGGATAAGACTGTACTGACATAATGCATTTTGTTTGGTTAAACATATCAAGAACAAAACCACAATTGCCGGGAACCCTTTATGGAAGTAAACCACATTGGTGCTCATTACACGTTAGACCTAATTGTCCTCGAAATGTATGTACATGTGAGAGTGTTCATCTACTTGTTCAGTTTACATTTCAACATATAGATTGTGCACTCTCATGTTGTGAATAACAAATATTTTCATAGTGCTTTCACCTCAGTGCCTAATTATTTCATTGATACCAGCGCTACTGCTTATGGAATCCTTATCTTTTTGGGTTCCTTGTTTGGCGATCTTGTCGAGTCTCTGATTAAACGTGATGCTGGTGTGAAGGACTCTGGATCACTCATTCCTGGCCATGGTAAACATTATCGACTCCTCTCTTGTTCTATGCATCTACTTTTCTGAAATCATTTTGTGTTGCTAACTTGAGATTAAAGATAATTTCTTAGGAGGTATGCATATAGCGGATACCTAAGAGCCACATTAGATTGGATGCATAGCTTCATGTTGTGTCATCTCAAGTTCTCAACTGCATTGGATGCATGCAATTCTCAACCCTTGCTTGTTATGATTAAGAGTAGTTGACAGATATGACCCTTTTGAACTTCCAAACAGTAATATGTCAGTGCATTTTCTGCCATTATCAACTTGACACATGACCACAGTTTATGGAAAATACAGAACTCACACTATGTTTTGCCGTGTATGACACATCTCGTTTCCTTTGCCATCGCCCCTGTGCTTGAAGGCGAAATACATTGCCGTTCTGTATCTCATGTCTTGTACTTCATCAACATATCTTGTACTTCATCAACATATCTTGTACTTTTGTCAACATGTCATAACTTTGCCTTAAAAAAACATGTCATAACTTGTTTATGAACATAACACAAGGCTACAATGCAGGTGGAATTCTTGATCGGGTTGACAGCTATGTTTTCACAGGGGCGCTTTGTTACTCTTTTGTCAAAATAGCTATGCCCCTTTATGGAGTCTGATTATCAAGCCGAGCAATTGGTGGTTGTGTATCCTTCTACCTTCAGCAATACGGCACCAAACGTAACATCGCGAGGAGTCTTGCTGAGATGCCCTAGACTATTTTCCATCGCTGCACAATATGGTCAACGGAATTCAGTGGCTGACGGTTAAAGTGAGACAGTATCATCGAATGCGGCTGCTAACTCGAGTACGCAACAGAGTTTCTTGATCTGGATTGAACTTGTCTCTTCGGATGTACATAGTTTATTTTTTTTATAGAGTAAAAATGGAATGCAAATGATTCACTACAAAGGTTGTTAATACTGTATTAAGGCGGTTTACGGGAAATGGATGGCTCTTTGCGAATAAACTATACTCTTTTTATACCCCTTTTCATGCTTCAGTGGCTCTAATTGTCAACTATCTGATTCCCCCATTTCTTTTTGGTTTGTTCATATGAGTGGATGGAGAGTGTTGAATGTTTACTTCAATCTTGTCCCGAGAGAGAGAGGGAGGGAGAAGGATTTCATTTCAATATTGCAAATCAGGGTTGATATTGCATGAAATGCATTGAGTTATGGCACCATTTCAATATTTCGATGAATTGGCGAAAAAGAAAAAGAAAAAGAAAACTAAAACTCGAAAGTTTCATTAACAGTTAAACATAAACACACGAAGGATGAAGTATTTGAATGGCCAGCATCAGCTTGATGTTACCATATTTACCTAACCAGTAGTTAGGCAGTTCAGGAAGCAAAATTGATCTACATATGCATGATGGGGAAAATCTCCAAATACAAGGTATATATCAAAGGCAAATCGATGAAAGCTAAAGAAATTGACATCTCTCATTCCCTCTTCTTAGCCTAACAAATGAATCAACACACTACAAGTATTTATCATGCCATCCAGTGTCAGCTATTCTGTACCAAGAGGGGCAGCCTTAAGCCTTCACGGTGAGCTTTTTCGGTAACGCTCCATCATTTAAATAATCAAAAAGATGGTGCAGGCGGCAATCACTGCTGAAAGAATTATAGTGTCCTTCGATTTCTTCCTCTTGATGGCGCCTGCGAGCAAGAATGTGTTTAATTGTAATGGCGTACTAACACAAATACTACATAGATCCCGATCAAAGGAATAGTTAGGATGTAGATATTGCAATGAATAATACATTAGCACGATGCCAGTTCAAAAACTAATGTGCAACGTGCAAATTAGGGATTGATACAACATGTAAACAAGGGATTGGTACATTACCAAGAAGGCCTCTAATTATTGGGAATTTTTCACCCAACTGCTTGACTTTTCCTTGGACATCTCCAAACAAGGCCCTCTGATTGGAAAGGGCTACTCTCGTGCTTTGAGCTTGACCAATTACCTCATCAATCTGGAATTGATTAAAAACAGGAATTTAATGCCTTGTGCTAGATGAGCTACAGTTTATCACAAATGCAAATATCAACAGAGATAAGGGATCCGCCCCCACAAGAAAATCAATAGCGTTTCCTTCTCTTCTCTGCTCGAATCATCTGTCAAAGCACATCGTTTTGCCAACTAGTGCACAAAGCATGGTTGTAAGTGTTTCCAACATCCTATTCTTTTCATTGTTGTTTTCGGAACTAATGACATGGCTGAATGCTGTAACAGTGGGAGATAAGGAACACACTCCCCCAAGTTTTGCATTACATCAAACTCGCTTATATAATTATTTTGTGCTTGAGATCAGATAATGCAACACGGACAACAGCTGATGATGAACATCAGATGTCTAAAATGTAAACTCTTCAAGGGCAATGCTAAGCAATTAATACGTGCTTAAACAAAAGATCAGTGCAGTCTTTGTCTTACTCAAGTGATACCTGGTTAATGCTGCCATGAATCGAAGTCCTCTCTCTGAGCAAATGCACCCTCGGCGACATGCCACCGGTAGCCTGAAGAGAATTCCAATGATCAGACTGACACAAGACAATAGCCCATTGCAACACTAGAGAAGTTGAGAGTTTGTGATACGAACCTTGGACTCAGTGATGTCGTCCCGCACGGAGCTGAGGAGATCCGCGTGCTCCCTCATCGAGCTCAGGTTCCCCCTCGTCCTCCTAAACTCCTGCCTCGATAGATTGATCGATCAGTTCGTTAATTGATTAACCCGCAGTTTAGCGATCAAAATAGCAGAGTAGAGGTAGGTAGGTGTTGGGACCTGCGTGAACTCGTGCAGGATGTCGCGGTGGCGCGCGAGCTTCTGGGAGACGGAGGTGGTGGGGGCGGCGGGGGCGGCGCAGCGGCTCATGGCGTCGTTGACGTTCTGCAGCTTGTCGAGCAGCGACTGGATCTCGAACTCCATGGACTTCCAGGAGGAGCGGTCAGTGAGGGAGGAAGCCGAGGAGGCAGCGGGGGCGGGGGCGGGGGCGGGGGCGGATGCGGAGGAGGAGCGCGCGGCGAGGCGCGCGTAGGAGGAGAGCTTGACGTCGAGGTCGCCCTCCAGCTTGCGCGCCTCCCGCCGCAGCTCCTCCCACCCAGACTCCTGCAGCTCCAGCGCCGCCGCCGCCGCCACGTCCGACGCCGACGATGAACCGCCGCGCATCATCGTCTTCGCCGCGGGTTCAGATGCTATCCGATCCTATTCTATTTGATTTTCTGGCTCGTGATCCGAAGAAGAAATGGGGGAGTGAGAGTTCGCCTCTTGCTCCCAATTTGGATTTTGGGATCCTATGCACCATTTTTCGTACGCGTTCTACAATTTACATTTAATTTCGACGAGAGTTTGATTATTTGCTTGTATTGATATTTTACCTTTTTATAATTTCTAATTCTTTTCGTATTTGAGCCAACGTCAAATGATCATTATGCCCCCTGACCAGGGCATATGGTCTGATCGCCTCGGTGCAGGCCGAGCTTGACACCGGATTCGACGTCCTCCCCACCGGATCTAGCTTCTCCATGGGCCGAATCGGAATCCGGATTTGTCCTTTGCCGGCCGGCCCCCAAACGTTCTCTCTCCTGGGAGCCATTTTGTCCATCGCTACAGCAGTCGGAGAGGGACCCGAGGAGTGGGGTGGTCGTTGTCGCTTCTTCCTCGACGACGGTAATACCGAATTCGGCAGAACCGACGTCTTCCTCGGCTTCATCCGCTAGATCTGCCATCCCCGACCACTGGATCTCTACTCACGCCGGCCACGCTATGGAGGTCCTCCACGCCATGACCATCTCCATCAAACTCTCTGACAGGGACTCCCACCTTCGCCTTGGTCGAGGATGTGCCGCCGTGGCAGCCGCTCACTCCCTCCTCTACCTCACGGCCCCAAGCCTATCGCCGCCTCCGCTCACTCCTCTAGCCTCTCGCGTCGCCGCCGCCTCCGCCTCCCCTGCCGTCGCCGTCACAGCCTCGCGACCTCCTGCGGCCGGACCCTGACTGCAGAACATGAAGGTGCCAATGCCCGACCAGCTCACCGACACGTGGCCCTGTCGTCCCGCGAGGTGGAGGGTGGCAAAGGAGAGGAAGCAGTCAGGAGGAACTCCGGTAGGAGGAGGGAGAGTGTGGCACGGGGTGGGGCATCGAGAGGAGGCAGTGGCAAGAGAAAGAGTAAAGGCATAACAGACATTTCACGTGGGCTAAGATGTGAAAGGATTTAGCCAAGGTTGTTAAAACCACATCTCTAGTCGTAGAATCGTACGATTCTACGATCCTACAACACCATTACGATCTAAATCACATCTTGAGTCGCACCTAGTAGAATCACGCTCTTAGTCATAGAATCGGTAGAATTACAATAGAATCATGTAGAATCACACACCATCTCAAATTATAAAAGATTTAAGTGTTTGGTTGTGTGCTATCCCTCAATTCAAGTTGTATGATAAGTACTAAGTAATTAGTAAGTTAGATATTAAGATTTGAATGTTTAGAATAATAAAATTTAATTTAATTTAATTAATTAATTTGCCTTTTATGTAAAATATTCAGGTAATGGCACGGTTGTTAAAATTAATATTTTAGCTGTAGCTCTGAATGACATAGAATCTAAACTACGATTTAGACATTTATCAATCAAACTAGATGTCAAATGACCAAATAAACACTCATATCACTCTTAAAATACATGATACATTGAAAAATGTATTTTTGGTAGAATTAGGTAAAATCTTAGATTCTACTATTCGATCCTAAAATATGATTATACCGGAGTGTCTCCGATCCGATTCAGAATCATGATTCTGACAACCCAAGATTTAGCAAATAGGAAAAGGCATTTGGGTATGGGATGTGACATGGAGGTTGGAGGAGCAGGGGCTACATGGATATTGGGCGTAATGGATCCCGAGCTGAGATGCAGGGAGAGTCACGTCCGTCCGATCGTGGAGTTTGATGGTTGAGATGGAACAGAGGAAATCTTTAGTGGAAACTGAGCGCATATACCCCTGAAAATTGAAGTATTTCAAATTTACTCTTGGAGAGGAAGGATTGTAGCAATCTGCAAATGCTCCTTTTATGTTGATCTTTTTTTTTTCGCGATGCTTGTGCATTTGAGGAGTTTTTTTTAACATGCTTGTGTACCTTGAATCGTTAGTGCCCTATTTTACTTTATGAAGAGATGTTCCTGTACTTTCTAAGTTATGTTATGTGCTTAGATAAACGATATTATGTTGATTTTTAAGAAGCAAATGTATTGTTCTCACCTAAATTTGTCGAGTCCCTTCCATATAGATAATAGATTGAGCATATGTATAATCTTACAAATTGAGTGCGATGGAAAATGTCTCTCCCCGAGGCAAGGCCCTTGAGGCAGGAGACTTCCTAGTCGCCGAGGCGGGGCCTCTAGAACGACTAGGGTCTTGCGCGATTGGCGTGATGGGAAATGTCTCTCCGTAGAGGTGAAGCCGTCGGCGGGACCTCCGAGCAGCTAGGGTCTTCTTGCGATTGAGTGTGATGAGAAATATCTCTCCCCCGAAGTGAGGCCCTCGAGGTGAGAGACTCCTTAGTCGCTGAAGCGGGGCCTCCAGAACAACTAGAGTCTTACGTGATTATGAGTGATGGGAAATGTCTCTTCACCGAGGCGAGGCCCTCGAGCCGGGATACTCCCTAGTCGCCGAGGCGTGGCCTCTGGAATGACTAGCGTCTTACGCGATTGAGCGTGACGTGAAATGTCTCCGCCGAGGCGAGGCCCTCGAGGCGGGAGACTCCCTAGTCGCCGAGGCGGGGCCTCCAGATTTCGGAACGACTAGGGTCTTACGCGATTAAGCGCGATGGGAAATGTCGCTCGCTCGGCGAGGCCCTCGGCGGGAGACTCCCTAGTCACCGAGTCAAGGCCTTGAGCGACTAGGTGTAAGATCGAGGTGGCCGACTAGAGGGGGGTGAATAGGCGGTTTTAAAAACTCTATCGAGCTAAACCAATGAATAATGCGGAAGCTAATAACAATTGGTTTTGCACAATTAAAACCTAAATCCACTAGGCTCAACTAAGTGCACCAACAATATGAACACAATACAATATGAGCAATCATACAAGATATATAAGCAATTAACGCAAGAATGTAAATTACTCAAAGTAAAGCACAAGTAAAAACAAGATGACACGATGATGTTTTACCGTGGTGTTCGGAGACTTGCCGGTCTCCCCTAATCCACGTTGAGGTTAGCCCAAACAAATTGGACCGGCTCCACTAATTAAGCCAATACCTCAGAGTAAGTCAAACACTTGGACCGGTTCCTAATCGAACCAACACCTCGCTCAACTATGGTTGCTCTTCCTCCACTCCGGAGATGGTGAGCACCAAACCACTCACAAACCGCGGGTCTTCTCACAAGCTTCTTGAGAAGATCACGCGCCTGACAGCCTCCACGCCGTCTAGGTGTCGGCAAACACCAAGAGTAACAAATCTCAACTCTCACTTGAACTAATCAAGTGTCTAAGCTCAAGTGGATACACAATCCACTACCTAAGGCAACACATGCACTTAGGGTTTACTCTCTAATCTCACCAAGTGCAACACATGCACAAAAGAGAAGAGAGGTTTGCTCTTAGCTCAAGAACTCAACAAATGGTCTAGCACACGACCAATACCATCCACAATATTCTCGATAACCTCTCCCAACCGGCCAAGGTGGCTATATATAGCCCACACAAAAACTAGCCGTTGGGAGACAAACCCTGAAAAATCGGGGAAATCGAAAGTTCGCCATGTATGGTGGAACTACACGCACCTCGAGAGAAAAGCACAACAGCGGCTATGTCGGGACGAAAACTAGCCGTTTGATTTTTAGAACTCTTGTGGAAGTTCGATCTTGAAGTTCCGCACAACACATAGCGGAACTACCGCACATCAAATTTTGGCTAAGTCCCAAAATGGTACTTCTCTGGAAAAAAGCGAACGCAAGAATTTGAACAGCCGATAATCGGAACTTCGCTCATATCGGTAGGAACTTACGCCGAGAAATCGGCTAAGTCCCTAAAACGGTTGCTCTCTGGAAAAAACGTTCCGCTGGAAATCGGACCGTCCGGCCTGCGGAACTTCCGCCGTTATACAACCGGAACTTCCGATTATCCTGACAGAAAATAACAATGGCTTTTTCAACAACTTCAATAGCAAAACACATTTGCCAATTGATAAACCATGCCAACAAGGATCACAAGCGAGATTCCCAACAAGTTGCAAAACACATTTGCCAACTTTTAGAATCATGCCACAAGGAAAAAGGTACATGGACTTACACCATTTGCAAAACACATTTGCAAACTTAAGTCACATGCTACAAGCAATCAAACATGAGCATCAACTATTTGCAAAACACATTCGCAAATAACAACATCATGCTACAAGGCTAAGGCACATGGACTTCAACCATTTGCAAAACACATTTGCAAAGTATAGTCCCATGCAACAAAGATTAAATGCATGGGCCTCGGCTATTTGCAAAACACATTCGCAAATAATAGCTCCATGCATAGATGAGCTAGAGCAAGCACAATGAGCTATCAACACATGACTAACTCATGCTACTAGTCAAGACCCCTCTTAATAGTACGGCAACCTATACTAGCAATCCGGTCTTCCAACCAAACACCAAGACCGGTAAAAGACTAGGAACACATCCTTAGCTCTAGCTAGTCATACCTTTGCCTTGCATCTTCTTGAAGCTTGATGACGCACATCAACACTTCAAGTCCGGGTCCTTGACTTTGACAATCATCAACACATGATGATTTCTTTACTTCGGGATCTTGTCTTGAACATCATCAACACATGATGATTTCTTCATCCCGAGTCTTCTCATGCATCAACGCATGATACATTCCTTCACTTGACCTCCATCAACACATGATGGGTCTTCTCTTGACTCGATGTGCATCAACACATGATGCATCCTTCGCTTGAATCTCGACTTGATGATCAACTCATGATCATCCCAAGTCTTCATCCTCCTGGAACATACCCTATATATCCAACTCACGAAAAATGTTAGTTCCACAATATGATTATCATTAATTACCACACCATACCATTAACTCATAATGGTGGGACAAGATAACTCAATCTTTCCCTCTTTGGTAATTGATGATAACCACTTAAATTCTCATAAATTTAATGAAGATAAATGAGAGAACAAATTGAGTATATATCAACTACACAAGTTATATATATACTCCAACTTGAGTATACAAGAACTACACAAGTTCTATATACTCATAACATGAGTATGCAAGAACTACACAAGTTTTGTATACTCAAACGGATTTGTTTCAAAGTAAAGATCCCAAATATTTGTGGAGAATGGAATATGGATCAATACTAATGAAACCACAAAGTATAGGATAAAACTCCCCCTAAATGTGTGCATACACAAATGTGTGATAAGATCATATGCACATATTCAAGTTCAGCTTATGGTTGAGTTCAATCCTATATTTTGGATCCGAGGAGTGCAATATTATATAAAAGTACAAGTTGAAAGCATACCTCGTTGATTTTCACCTTTATATCCAAATGAGACTATACACTAGATATAACAAATAGAATTGTTAGTCTCACAATTGGATTTGTCATTAATCACCAAAACACTCCATTAACTCATAATGGAGGGTCTAGATCTTTCACTAGGGTCTTACGTGATTGTGCGATGGAAAATGTCTCTCCGCCAGGCGGGGCCCTCGAGGCGGGAGACTCCCTAATCGCCGGCGGGGCCTCTGGAGCGACTAGGGTCTTGCGTGATTGAGTGCGATGGGAAATGTCTCTCCGTAGGCGTGAGGCCCTCGAGGCGGGACCTCCGGAACGACTAGGGTCTTGCACGATTGAGCGCGATAGAAAATGTCTCTCCGATGAGGTGAGGCCCTCAAGGCGGGAGACTCCCTAGTCGCCGATACAGGACCGCCGGAACGACTAAGGTCTTGCGCGATTGAGCATGATGGGAAATGTCTCTCCGTCGAGGCGAGACCCTCAAGGTGGGAGACTCCTAGTCGTCGGCGAGCCTCGAGCGACTAGGGTCTTGCGATGGAAAATGTCTCTCCGTCGAGGCGAGACCCTCGAGGCGGGAGACTCCCTAGTGGCCGAGGTGGGGCTCAGGGCCATGCGTGGCATCTTGTTTATACACTTCACACTCGTGAGTTAGTGTGCACCGTGGTTCGAGGCCATGCACGGCGTCTTGTTTATACAATTCACACCCGCAAGGGTGAGTTAGTGTGCACCGGGGCTCGGGGCCATGCTCAGCGTCTTGTTTATACACTTCACACCTGCGAGGATGAGTTAGTGTGCACCGGGGCTCGGGGCCATGCGCGGCGTCTTATTTATACACTTCACACCGCATAGCGTGAGTTAGTGTGCATCGGGGCTCGGGGCCATACGCGGCGTCTTATTTATACACTTCACACTCGTGAGTGTGAGTTTGTGTGTACTGAGGCTCAGGGCCATGCAGTTAACCCCATGCGAAGTCATTACCTATTTATATACTTGCTCCTATCCTAATACACAACTGCATTGATGACGAAATGGCTTGCTGGGGCAAACTAGTGGTTAGCTTTGCTTCAGATCCTGAGTTTGAATCACGAGTCCACCAAGTAGGGAAAATATTTTTGCCAACAAAGTGGAGGTGTTTTGTGGATATCATAGGGATATGCTCATGATCTTATGATGATGTTACAATTGGCAATATCGTTGAAGATTTATCGAATCACGCATTTTCGATAAAGTTCAGGTGTTGTCAGTCATTGCGATCGAGGCCAAGCTAGGCGGCGGTCGACCGGCGAGAATAGCGGTCCGATCGGCCACCTCTGGCGGTCAGACCGGCCATGAGTGGCGGTTTGACCGGCCATTATGTAACTCCGAGTTTGGCTGGGCCAAAAATAGAGGATGTAGGTAAGAGATGAGATTCTCCTACACTTGGTCTCATAATTTTTGGAGCTTCGAGTCAAAAGATCTATCTTTTGAATTTTCCACAGAGGTCTCGGATTTCTAGGGTGGAAATTTGGCTAAGTCCCTTTCTGGGCAATCGGGCCAGGCGGTGGCGGTCGGGCCAAACCATAGGTGGAGGTCTGACCAATTTTCACTTGTTCGTCGGCCATTTTGGCGGCGATTTTTGTTTGTTAGGTCAAGTTCATGGGTTTCATGCATATGTGTTGCATGATGCATGTTTTGACTAACGTGGGTCAAGTTGCGAAAAACTTATTCCTGGAATCGATTTCTTTGTCTATTGTTGTGCAGAACACTTGGAGGTCAACGACGGTCAACGGCGAGGATGATCGGGACTAGGCTTGGAGAGCTGAGGTTCAGAACGATCGAGAATGTCGGGTGAAGTCAGTGGACTCAAGCATAGCACAAAATGAACAAGTGACACGGGAGTCGGTGCAAGTGCCATGGTGGTTTCGGTGGGAGCCAGATGAGAGAGAACCGTTGATCAACCTACACGTGGCGAAGCATGGGATTGCTTCATGAAGATTGTACTTAGTCTTTGGAGAATGATCGAGAAGGGGTATTTTGGAAACTTTACCAAGATACCACCTTGATTGCTTTTGGCTAAACCGCGGCACAAGACGGCGCAAGGAGAAGTGGTTTAGGTCAAGAGAAGATAAAGACGACACTTTAAAATGTATGCGTAAGTGAAACCCGTTTGTGTGTGGTCTTAACGGGTGCCCATTAGAGAATAACTTCTAGAAGCTAGCCTCAACTATAAATAGGGGAGGGTGCTGGTTGTGCACCTCCCACCTCTTGTGTTTTTGGTTGAAACCCTATTTTTGGTGTTTAGGGAGAATAGTGGAGAGGTTATGTTTCTAGAGATTGGATTGATTGTATGCTCAAGTATTGAGTATTCTTCCTCTATGATGGAGTGACTGTAAACCAACATCTATCTCGAATCAATCCAAATAAGATTCCTCAAAGATGATTTTCTTCTTGTTCTTACTCTCTATTTTGTGATTTTAGGGCTTTCTTTGATTCATTATTTTTATCTTGATTTCCGGCCTAGATCTTGCTTACTGTGATATGTGGGAACTCATCTAGGATCATCTTGATCATCTATAACCCACGAGCAAGTTTCTGGATCATATTTTCGTTTTGACTTGGTTTTGAAGCAACCTTCACTCAAACAGAAAAAGGTCGGAACTTTGGCAAAGATCTTCACGATCTTTGATTGGAATAGGTTCCTAACATCCTAGAGAAGGTGTGTTCCAAGTTTCGTCGAGTTTGGAGTTGTGGATCAAAAGTTAGACCAATTTGTGATTTTGAGTTCGGACTGATTTTACTGTTTATCGGGCTGAAGGTCAGATCGCCCATATCAGAGGTCAGACCGCTCCATGTAAAAGTCGACCCGCCAATTTGAGAGGTCAGACCGCCCAACTCATTGCAAATTGAGTTTTCGTGTTTTTGGTTGTTTTGCTTCGGAGTTTTGATTGGATTCAATACAAGTCTTCCGCTATGCTTGTACATTGATCTTCATAGCTCTCATAGCTATTGGAGTGAAAATCGTGTTTAATCTGATCTTAGTAAAAAAGAGATTGTGCTCCTATTCACACCCTCTAGTCATTTGTTTGGTCCCACAAGTGGTATCGAGCCAGTTAGTTCAATCTTGATCTTAGGGTCAACTTTGAACTTGGCGATGGAAGTACTCCACCAAGTCGCATGTTTTCGATGGGCTCGACTATGCCTATTGGAAGAATCGCATGTGTGTCTATCTTGAGAGCGAAGGTCAAGCCATATGGGAGGTTGTTCGAGCCCCGCTCGTTTTGCCCAAGGTTGCTACGCCGGCCTCAGTGGCCCTCTTGGCTAATAACCATAGGGCAAAGAATCTCATATATGCCGGACTTGGTTGACAGGAGTAAGATAGGATTTGTCACCTTGAGATCACGCACGAGATTTGGTACACCCTCGAAACGTACCATGAGGGTTCGTCCCAAATCAAGTAAGTGCATCAAACGGTCTTTAAGCGAGAATACAATAAGTTCGAGATGCGTCCTGGAGAGAGCATCGATGATGTCTTTACTCGCTTCAACAAGGTGCTCGACCAGTTGAGAGTGGTTGATATTGAGTATTCTCAGTCTGAGAATGCCACCCACCTCTTGGTTGCAATCAACACCAAGGAGTGGGAGATGAAGGCTACCACCATTGAGGAGAATGTCAATCTCTCTAGTCTTACTTTGGAGATGCTATACAGCAAACTCAAGACTCATGAAATCAAGAGAGTTGATCGTCCTAAGAAGGAGAATATGTCTTTAGTAGCAGACCCTCTCAAGAGAAATTTTGATAATTTTTCTGAATCTTCTTCTGAATTTTCTCTTGCTTGTTTATCTGCAATTCATGAAGAGAAACTTGAGAGTAACCCTGAGGCTGAGTTAGCCCCCCAAGACAAAAAAATCACACAGGCCTATAACAATGTGAGAAATAAAAAGAGAGGTGACCCTGTGACTTGCTATGAGTCTGGAGAGCTCTACCATATCCGGGCAAACTACCCCAAGCTGAAAGGGAAGGGCAACCACAAGGAGGAGAAGGAAGCCTCATGGGAACAAGCCTAAGTTTGATGCTGCCAAACTCATGAAGGCAGCTCACCGGATCCTTACCACTTTTGGAGAGCAAACCATAAGCGATGTGGACTCAGGAGTGAGGATGACAAGGAGGAGGAGCTTCTTCAAGACAAGAATAAAGGGAAGGCAAAGGACTTCACGACATATGCTTCATGGCCGACTCCATCGACATCGATGATGAGGTACCTCCGTCCTATGATGTTCTCTCTGCTAGATGTGATACTATCTATGAGCAACTGCTTAGACAGGATGAAGCGTCAGAGTTCACCATGGCTAGGAATAAAGACTTAGAGTCACAAGTTAAAAATCTCACACTTGAACTTGTGAATGCTAATAATCTTGATGCTAATGAATGTTTATCTTGCCATACTTTACATTCTGAACTTGCTAAACTGCAAACTGCTTATGATGTTATCTTGCACCAACTAGAAAATGCTAGGAATAAGCTAATTGAAGTTAAATATGTTCCTTGTGAAAAATGCTTAGAATTTAGCAAGTTGGTCGCTTCTAATAATGTTGAGTCTAGCACTTGCTCCTTCTGCATAGAACATGAACATGAAGTAAAAGACATTTTAGAAGCAGTTAGAGCTAAATATGCCAAGCTTAAGGACAGAATTAATTCTGCTTCCTGTATTTCGTGTGAAGCACTTAAGCTTGAGATTGCTATTCATAACTTGTGAATCATGTCTTAATCTTGAAAAAGAGAATGCTTATCTCAAAGATACTTTAGAAAAATTCTCTAAAGGTAGGAAACAGTTAAACATGATTCTTGACAAGTCCAAAACTCCTTATAAGAAGCAAGGGTTAGGATACAGCTCTGCCCAAGACAAGTCCAAGCCAAATGTCACTCAAGTCTTAGAAAATGACTTAGTTGAATTGAAAACCCAACCTGCAAAAATACTTTTTAAATCTACAGGTTTTGCCCAATCATCTGTTGTGTCAAAAGGTGCTTCTACCAGTGGTACCAAGTATCATTGCAGCTATTGCAAGAAGAATGAACATTTGCTTGAGTTCTATTAGCGTAGGTTGAAAAATAATAAGAAAAATCTTGCTAGAATTTCATCTCATCAACCTAGAGCCGTCATGAGACATGGTCATATAGTAAAGAATAAACCTAGACTAGGATTTGTTTCACATGCTCATCATCATCATGTTCCTAGACAGGATGCATCTCATGTTCGTGTAACCATTTCTCATGATAGAACCTCAAGTAGGATCAAGGATAATAATGCTGCTTTTTATACTACTAGCAGACGTGTGTCTCGGTACTGTGTTCCCAAGTCATGTTTAATTAACTCCAGTATTGAGAGACATCGATCTTTTGTGCCTTGATTTTTAGGATCGTCGCGAAAGGGGGAAGAACATGTGGTTCGTCGACTCCGGGTGTTCACGCCAATGGCCGGTGACTCAAGATGGTTCACCTCCTTCACGCGATCAACGGGTGATGACTTCATCACCTTTGGAGATGATACACAATGGCGGATTGAAGGAACGAGATCGATCAGGGTGAACGACAAGTTCATCCTTAAGGACGTCGCTCTTATGGACAAGCTAAGGTACAACTTGTTTTATGCCTCACAGCTTCTTGATGATGGCTATGAGACTAGATTTAAGAAAAATGCTTGTCGTGTGCTTGATTCAGCTGGTGAGCTTGTTTTTGGGATTTCTAGAGTTGGTAGGATCTTTGGAGCTAACTTTTACGAATCTCTTCTTTGGATCTCTCAAGTGTTTAATTGCGTCTTCTTACAGATTGGATTTAGCACCATCGTTTGGAGCACATTGGTTTTAGTCATCTGACACGAGTTAGTAGCCTTAATCTCATGAGAGGTTTGCCTAAACTTAAAATGTCAAGGATGCTTTGTATGTGCGCCACAGTAGGCATGGCAAACAAGTTATCGCCTCACACCTTCATTAACTATGGTCATGGTGACGGACGAACAATTACTTCCCATGGATATTGTTGGTCCTGCTAGGGTTCAGTCAGTAGGTGGCAATTGGTATATTCTTGTCATAGTCGATGATTTTTTGAAATACTCTTGGGTGTTCTTTCTTGCTTCAAAAGATGAAGCTTTTGATCATTTTATGATCTTGTTCTTGGCAACCTTACGAACTTCTTGGTGCTAGTGAGAGCAATCCGGATGTGATGGAAAATAGTTCAAGAATGTCTCTTTTGCCTCTTTTTGTGCTAAGTCTTTGCTAAATGAGCTAGAACTTTAAGACATCTTGAACTAAAAAATTGTAATTTATGGATCTTTTAGCTAGTTGCATAATTAGTGATCCTTTTGTGACATTAGCCCTGTCAGAATTGCTTTGTTAGCTCTTGAATCTAGGATTGAACATCTCTTGAGCTTCCTATTCTTTTGTGAATAAAAAAGGGCTCTTATGCACAAAAAAAATCAAATTTTAAGATTCTTATGTGATTAAATTGTGCCAAACTATTCTCACAAGACTGCTTGTCAAAGACATGAACTTGGAGATAGTTTGATGATCCAGATGATCTCATGGGGATTGCTTGTTAAAATTGACATGAACCTCAAGATTTATCGTCCTGGTTGAAGCTTAGGAAGAGATTGTGGATGACTCCTAGTCCAGGATCTTCTTCACTAAGATAGACCATTAATCAACATCAGTATTCATTATAGATGAAAAACTGTTGTAAAAAATGGGTGTTTGGGGTCATTTGAGCAAAATGATTCAATTTGGGACTTTTTGTCTCTCGGATGGTCGTTGTTAGCTTCTCGATCTCACATTGACATTCTGACTTGGGCATTATCACTTTAGGACATCTGTTGATGAAGTTGCTAAATTTGAAGCGTTGCTTAAATTGTTATAATTCATCGCTTTATCTTGAGCCTTCTAGCTTAGCTTTGATATATATGTTTTAACATGATCTTACTAGCATTTTCAGGCTTGATATGTATTGAGTAATAGTAGAAATGCTAGCTTATTTTTTTGGGTAATCTCCAAAGCATCTTGTATTAAAATTTGAAAAATACAAAAAATAAAGCCACTCCATTGCATTTCATGCATGTTCCCTCTTATGCTTCTTCCTAATTTCTGCATTTATTATATGTGGATGAGAAAAAGGCGTGATTCCTTGATGACTCCATTGTCAAGGGGGGAGAAGATATAGCAACAATGTGAAAAGGAGAGCTATTTGGAGAAAATGGGAGAAAATAAAATTTTCTGAAAAAATGATGATCATAGTGAGGGGAGCATTTAATTCACATTCTTATGATCTTATTGTTATTTCTGGACTTGAATTGCAATTCTTGGAACCTCATAATGATCAAAGGTCAATTTGAACAATTGTTATTTCATATAGACCTTAAGTGATATTTTTTACTTTTCTCTGGAAATTGAAGCTTTTTCACTTTCTTTTGCCTTATCTCGCTTGCCTATACTAATCTGAAGCCAACTTGGTCATTTCCATTACTTTCTCTTGCTCTTGGACCAAGTTGTGCCTTTCTTGTAAAATGTGAGTATTTTACTTTTCATACCTCAAACTTACATTTCTGGAAATTGTCAATGTGTTCATCAAAGGGGAGATTGTGGATATCATGGGGATATGCTCACGATATTAGGATAATGTTACAATTGGCAATGGTGTTGAAGGTTTATCGAATCATGTGTTTTCGGCAAAGTTCAGGTGCTGTCAGGTCACTCGCGGTCGAGGCCGGCTAGGCGGCGGCGATCTGACCAGTGGCGGTCCGGCCAAGCCACCTCTCCGACAAACCATCTCTGCGTCGAGGCCAGAGACCAGGCCTTGGGCTAAGAGGCTGGCGGTCGGGCCCAGCCATAAGCGTGATCATCCGACCATTATGTAACTCTGAGTTTGGGGCTGGGCCAAAAATAGAGGGTGTAGACAAGAGAATGAATTCTTCTACACTTGGTCTCATAATTTTTGGAGCTTCGAGTTAAAAGATCTATTCGTTTGAAATTTCGGAGAGGTCTCAGTTGCGGGTTGGAAATTTGGCTAAGTCCCTTTCTAGGCGGTCAGACCGGCCATGTGGCGGTCAGACCGACCATGGGTGGAGGTCTGACCGGTTTTCACTTATTCGACGGCCATTTTGGAGGCGATTATTGTTTGTTAGGTCAAGTTCATGGGTTTCATGCATATGTGTTGCATGATGCATGTTTTGACTAACGTGGGTCAAGTTGCGAAAAACTTATTCCTGGAATCGATTTCTTTGTCTATTGTTGTGCAGAACACTTGGAGGTCAACGACGGTAAACGGCGAGGATGATTGGGACTAGGTTTGGAGAGCTGAGGTTCAGAACGATCGAGAATGTCGGGTAAAGTCAGTGGACTCAAGTATGGCACAAAATGAACAAGGATGACCGAACGAGAAGTTCGGTGCGACGGGTTGTATCAAGCGGCACGGGGGTCGGTGCAAGTGCTATGGTGGTTTCGGTGGGAAGGCGCGTGAGGTGAGCGGTCCTCGGGTCATGCAAAGGTGGAGTGAAGATGAGGCTTTGGCTTGAGGAAGCTCCTCCGACGGGGTGCTTTGGGTGATGACCGAAGGTGTATCGAAGGTAATGTGGGCCTTCGGCTTGAGGGTTTGTACACGCCAGTGGGCTTCAGGTGATGATCGAAAGTGGACCGAAGGTAATGTGGGCATTCGGCCTGAGGGTGTGTACGTGCCAGTGGGCTTCGGGTGATGACCGAAGGTTATGTGGGCCTTCGGCCGAAGGTGAGCTTTAGCTCCTCTCATGGGGAGCTTCTTGTTCAGTCCCCATGGACGATGCCAACTGTCGTAGCAAGAAAAGACTAGACAGTGGGTATGGAGTACCATTTGTCTTAGGAGAAGACCGAAAGGGAGAGCAGCCGAGACACAAGATGCATGAATGCATTTCATTGAGTGTGTGAATGAGATAATGAGGCCAGCCCCCTCTTTCATGCCTTTGGGGCTTTAATTATAGGGGTTACCTTCTTGACCTTATAATGTATAGAGAGAGAAGATATTTAAGTACATTTGTCTAAATACACTATATAACTTGGTCTAAATATATACAGTATCTCCAACAGCATATCAGTATTCTTGACGACTCTAAGGTGCGGAGCACCCCTTTGTGCCCTACTACGGCAAACATGCACAGATCTTAAAGCATCAACCAAGGGCAAGTAGCCTCAATTCACCATTGATTGCTGTTTTAATATTTACGCTATTCACTATTTAGGAGAGCGCAGAATCACCCCTTGTAGATGATTTTGTGATGTTATCGATTGTACAAGATATGCATTGCAAAGACGAGGGCTAGACTGCAAAATTGCCCGGGGGCCATGGACTCTTCTTCTCACCTTACCCGAGAGGAGAGCCCTCCAAAGCGCAAAGCCTCGCATCCCTCCCAACTAGGGTTTACCCATCAGCTCGACGAGAACCGAAACGCGCGAGGTGGGGGAAGAGAAGCGTGCCCGCCATGGCGTCGACCAAGGTGCAGAGGATTATGACCCAGCCCATCAACCTCATCTTCCGCTTCCTCCAGAGTGTATGCTCCGTCTCCTTCGATTTCTTTCTTCTACCTCGTGTTCTTTGCTATTGCCTATTTGCTCTTTCCTTGATTTCTTATTCTCTTCCTTTTGTGTTCTTGGAGCAGAAAGCGCGCATCCAGATCCGGCTCTTCGAGCAGAAGGACCTGCGGATTGAAGGCAGGATCATCGTAAGTTACCTAATTGCCCTTACTCGATAGAACACAATGAATTGTTATTTATTTATTTTGATGAAATTTGATCTTGTATGCATTGTAAAATTTGTCTGGTAGTGGTACTAGAAAGAATTCCACGGCATGAAAGATGAGAGAGCTATGTTCTAGGACCAGAGTTGAACTGTCAGCCCAGTTTCTGAATGAAGTCTTAGATGGAAGTGCTTGCTTGTTATTTATTAGAGGTGAAATTTGAGGTGCTAGATGGTATTGTCAGCGGGACTGAGGTTGCTGCTCATAGACTGGGTTTTGTTATACGCACCTAAGCTTCTGAAGTAGCTTGTATAATCACCATTACCGAGATTCCAGACTTGTGACTGTTATCTTATTTATTATTTGGAGTCTTCGAAATGTCGCGGGCAAGATTTGTAGCGTTTTAAGAGAAAAATTTCTTTGGAGGAAGAGCAAGTTTGTTCAGGCCCAAGTTATTGTTCTGTATTGGAGATAGCAAAGCTGGGCATATTTGTGTTGAATTTTGTTATATCCGCATGAGAAGTCAAAACTGTGGAGCTGGCATGTGCGTAGGATCTAGCAATTGTATTAGTGCATTTGCATGTAAGCCTATTTTCATATGAGCATACCCAAATACAATATTATGGCATATCAGATGGAACAGAAGTAGCACTAATGAGTATTTGTTAATGCAATGGACACCTTGTATTGCTATTAGTTGAACTGCTATGTGTT
Organism: Hsuehochloa calcarea; assembly: GCA_036346395.1. Taxonomy (NCBI): domain Eukaryota; kingdom Viridiplantae; phylum Streptophyta; class Magnoliopsida; order Poales; family Poaceae; genus Hsuehochloa; species Hsuehochloa calcarea. The sequence continues at coordinate 2,816,777 of CM070596.1, read as the reverse complement.
TAACATTAACAAAAGTAGTTCTAACCTTCAGCGGGAAACTTTGCTAATTTGACAACACAGTTACATGAAGGAAGGTCCCTGCCAGTCTAATTCTCGATGCCGTTGTACTGGCTCTACGCTTCAAGTAAAATTTCTGTTTGAATGTATGTCAAATTCTATATTCTCCTTACTCCTTAGTATTTATTCAAAAGATCTCAAGTGATGGAGCAGATGCAACAGTTGAGAAAATAGCCCTACTTGCACGCTTATCAAGTCGTTGACTAGTCGACAAGTCGCCGGAGAAGTGCCGACTGGAGGTGGCAACTTGACTTGCGCCGGCTATCAGAGGTAGTGGCAAAGAGGCAGGAGGGAGGGAAGGAGGGCAGTCGGGAACTCACACTCACGCGTGACTCTAGAGCAAGCAGAGCTCCAGCTCCCGTCGCCGCCGCCCTCGGAGGCAACTCCCACCGCGCCGCCGGTCTTCGTTCTCTCCCCTCGGGGCGAGATCCGATTATCGCGGCTCAGTCGCCCTCGGCCGCCGTCCGCCTCCATCCTGCCCGGCCGTGGCGCTCGAATCAAGTATGCCCCTCCGCCCCATCCGGTTCCTCCCGGCCTCCACCTCCATCCCGGCCCCTCCTCTCGGCCTCCGCCTCCTCCCCTCCCCCGTCCCAGGCCGGCCTCCCGCCTCCCTCCTCCCCGGAAGGGAGGCCAGGAGGAGGAGAAGGGTAGCGTCTCGGGTAGCCGCCGAGAGGGGGAGATCGGGCCGCCGAGCCGGTCGCCAGAGATCGGGAGGGGGATCTCGGGTCGCCGCCGAGAGGGGGAGATCGAGCCGGTCGCCAGAGATCGGGAGAGGGAGGGGGAAGTGGGGAGAAGGGGGGAGTCGGGAAGAGGCGTGAATATATAGATAGGTCGATGTACTAGTGTCCATTGGAGCCAAAACTTTGATGGACTTTTTAATCCATTCTCTCGGCATTTGGACAGATCTGTGTTAACTACATTCTTGTAGAGAACAATCGAAGATGGTGATAGAGAGAACATGGATGCTACTACTAATTTAGATGAGTTCGAGATGGATAACTTTTGAGAGATGAGAGAGTTGGACTTGTTATTGTTGTGGATTTATGTTACGTCATTAGACTCTAAGCTTGTGGAATGTGAACTTGTTTTATTGTCGTGGACTTACGTTGATTATGTCGTGCTTGTTGTGTTGTTCACGATGCATGTCATATGAACAATACAAGTCAGCTGGTCCGATCACTAAGAGGGTAGTGTCGACTTGCCGACTTAATAACCTTGCCTACTTGCTTAGTTGGTACTATTCTCGTGACTTTACACATGCATGTTGAGGTAGCCTATTCATATATTGTTGGTGAATCCTCATTGAATGAAGTGGACCAGAAGCATTGCAGGCTTTTGTACAAGCATTTTATACTTTACTTATTGCAGCAAGTTTTGTAGGGCTTTGATGAATACATGAATTTGGTCTTGGATGATGCTGAGGAGATCAACATCAAGAAGAACACTAGGAAATCTCTGGGTAAGGAAATGTTGTCTTCTGTTATCATTTTCTTTGTTCCCAGGCTGTGGTGAATACTCCTTAATTTACTAACTCAATTATTCCCAGGTCGGATCCTCTTGAAAGGAGACAACATTACACTAATGATGAACACGTAAGTGAAAGCAAACTAAGTTTCCTGTCCGTTTCATATCTTTGTTTTGCTCTCTCTTTTTGGCTCACACTTATCTATTTGTTCTTCCTGTTTTCAGGGGAAAGTAACGACAGCTCACTGTGCAAGTGTGCATTCTATTGCAAGGATAACTAATTACCTATGTATCCTGAGCTCTTATGATGTGCGAATTTGAGGCTGTAGTAGGCTTTCCTCTCTGTGTTCATCTAAATTTAAGTGCAATATACCATATTTGCCAGAGATGATAGGTTCTGTTAAGTTAATGTGTTATCCAGGACATGAATTTGGTCTTTGTTTTGGATCTGGCCGGCTTTGTAATTATGCAAGGTATGAATGTTCTGGTGTTTCGTGCTTCCATTGCAATATGAACATGATGGTCAGATGGTTTGCTTTCTCGGAATTGGTTTGAAGTTGTGAGGCCCTTGTAAGATAACAGGCTGCTGCTGTGAAAACATTGGGGAAATTAGTTTTGATCAGTTTGCTATTTCTTACTGTTTGCCTTCTTTCCGTGGTGGACTTGTCTCGAGTGACTTCCTTATTTGATTCCATGCCTGACTTGTACTGCGCCTGGAATGTATCTTTCTTGCAGCAGTCAACAGTTTAGGTTTCATTTGGAGGTGTGGTGTTATGCAAGGGAGCAGGTGAACAAAATTATAAGATGAGCAAAGACACGTGTGCAGACATAAGATTGATTCTTGATTAAAAGAAAATTTGTGCACCTCTGTATCTGTATCTCCGGGCCATAAATTTTTAACTGGCCCTAAACGATTACTCATGTGCTATTCCATGTCGGTTTCCTGGCATCTGATGCGTTAGCTTAGTCTTGCAACAGTAACCGTGCAAGGGTTGCTCAGCACTACTATTTCAACAACAAAAAGAATATGCACATTTAACGCATAACTTTGCAGTTTATAACCATTACACTCTTTTTGGATGATAATGATGCCTATGTCTCTTGGCTATTAAGTAGGTGATCAAGCAACACGGATTTATTTAAATTCCAGAGTAGAAGCATCCCAGATTTATTTAAATTCCAGAGTACAGACAGAAACGGGATGAGATCAGGCGGCGGGGCTCTTGGGTTTGCTCTTCTTGTTCGTCTCGGGTTTGCTCTTCTTGTTCATCTCGATTGCAGTGACACCCATGATGGCAGCCAGCGTGCACAGCGGCACGAAGATGACGTCGGGGATGTAATTCAGCTTGAACTTCTTCACCTGCGGGATGCTCTCGCCGGTCCTCTTGATGACGATGGCTGCCGCAGGCTGGCGAGCCGGCCACGATGAAGAGGCTGTCGTCAACCTTGGCTTCGTGGACGTTACTCTGCATGTAAGCGATGAACTCTCTTTTCTTTTCTTCGTCGTTGCCCTTGCTTTTCCATGTCTCATAGAACTTCTGCATGACACGTATGTATCTATCATGTTTAGTTGACTTTTTAGACTGTCTGGAACATGTTAGGCCAATGCACGGCAATTGTCGCGCAGTGGGAAACATTTACACAGAATTACGTCCAAGAAAAACAAATGAACGATGGGTTTACCGCAAGTTCTTCAACTGATGGAGTATCGAAATCTTGACCAGGCAATACAGTGTTGAAATACCTGCAGTGATTTCAGAAGATAACATAAACAAAAGAAGCAGCAGCACAAGATTTTGGGCAGGTGATAAAACCACACAGGAAAGAGGTTTACTTGCAGAATTCGACAAAAGCAATATGAAAACTTTCGAATTTGTCAGTATTCTTTTCCTTAAAATATCGATCGTAAACTTGTCCTGAAGTTATCGAGCTCAATCCTGGCACTCCTGAGAAGAACGACAGCACAAACTAACAGTTTTAGAACATGAAACGGAAATATAGGTAAGATGTTGGTAAGAAATAAAACAGAATGAAACCACAACGTGAGCTATGTTACACATTCAAATGAGGTCTTTCTGGAAAAAGAAAAGGAACAACTGTATGCAGATCCCTCCAACATATTATGTGACACTTGTCTTTCTTACGAGATAAAAACAAAGAATTGAGAGAAAATTACCAAACTTGTTGAGGACGCTAAAGGGAAGACCCATTATTGATCCAAGGAGGAGGACAGAGAGCGTTTGCTTACATGATGTAAGGGAACCTGAGTGTTTATATAGTTTGAGAGAACAAAGGGAGTGCAAGCTTGGAATGCATTCCTTTCTTACCTTTTTTATCTTACTAACTCTCTTTCTGCCCCTCCTATTTGATTCCTGCCCTGGAAGTGAAGTTAAGACTTGGCCTGGTTCTGGAGCTGCAGGAATCGTTTGAGGAAAAGCTACCAGCTTGGCTACTGTTTGGGTTTTCTGCAATGAGGGTCAAGGTCTAGTTTCTCTTCTTACCTCCTACAGAATGTTTTGCACATTATTTTTCATTGAAATTTGGTCCAACTGCAGAAACTGAGACTATGGCGAAAGGTGACTGATTTTTTTTTTGGGGGCGGGGTAATTGTGTGGCTGCCAAAATGAGATTTGACACTTTCATATGTTAAGAGAGTGATGAGTGCCTGAGTGGTACCGAAATTCAAAAGCTTAAGTTATGGTACTGAGATTTTTAAGATCATTTTTAGCGTACTAAGGAGCCAAGGAGGCAGAAGGATGATGCTAGACGTGCTTTTTGGCACATGTATATGCTTTTGCTTGCATAACACGAATTGAATAATCTTTTGGCAGCTGTTTCCTTTCTTTTTTTTATGAATGTCTTTTGGTGATCAGAAATTTATGTCACATGATACAGCATCCATTACTAAATGCTGGCATTAGAAGCTGGATACTGCATTTTACAAAAATTCCAGTTCTGATATAAGTCAAAATTGTCTGTTCTACTGCACAAAATGGACTCTATAAATATATATAGAAAAGAATAGCCCTTTTAATTAACCACTTAACCTGCTCATTCTGTATTGAATTTGTCCAGGTAATGAATCACAGTTCGACGCATCTTTAATTTTTTGTTGGCGTAACAAACTAACAGTTTTTTTAGATTCCGAACAACATAAAATTTCATTCAGATGTTGTACATCATGAAGTCAACAACAAAGGTCTAATCTATGGAACGTCAGAGCAAATCAAAATTGCACGTATGAGCACAAAGATTAGGAAGAAACAACAATACAGAGAGCCATGAAAGCATCGATACCCTGAGATGTTTAATAAGTTAAAGATATTAGAGTTTCACACCTTGAGTATGCAGTGTAAATACATCTTTAATCCAACTAGTTGAATACATGTGCTTTGCTATGGATAAAATAATAATAATCATATTACTCAACATGTTGGGTCGTCGTCCTCAGACTCAACCTGCAACACGCCCTCGGCTCCTTTGCGCTTGGCCGAGCTCTGACCCCGTCAAGGATGGAAATCCCGGCCGGTTACCGCCACCGGCCTTACCGGTGGGGGTCGGGATTTGAAATCCCGGCCGGTTTTTCCGGAGTTTGCAAATTCAAATTTCAAATTTCGAATTTCGATTGATTTTTAAGCAAAATTTAACGAAATTCGACAGAGAAAAACCGGTAACCGGCCGGTTACCGGTACCGGACGCCGGCCGGGAATTGCGCCGGGACCGGTTTTTGAATCCTTGGACCCCGTCGCGCCTCCGACGCCATGCTCAACCTACACCTCGCCCTTGGCTTCACCGTCTCATTTGGTTGATTTTCGTTGTGAGTTGTGACACACGTCACAATTTGTATTGAATTTAATTTCTTTGTTGGGAGATATTTTTCATGTTTTTTGTTAGATTTCTTAGGGAGGTTAAAGGGGGATGTAGGAATGAAACCCCGTCATTTATAGTAAAATATTTATATAGTATTTTTGTTACAACGGATTTTAAATAAACCAAATGCACAACAAATATAACTCAAATATTAGTACCATGCACATAATTCCCATTGCATACAGCTGTCCACCACCACTTCTATACTCAAAAGAGGAAGTAAAAATATAAACAAAAAAGCTGCCAGCAGACGGACAACAGAAATTTGTATCACTACTGTGATCATGACAATTCTAAAATTTCTAGATTTTTTTTTCCATTCTTTCTTTCTTTCTTTCTTTCTTTCTTTCTTCTTCCTCCTCCTCCTCCCCCTCCCCTTTCTTATTTTCTTTCCCTATCCTCCCTTTCCTTCCTTTTTCCTTCCCCACCCTTATATTTCTTTTCCCGCCCGACCCTTTCTTACTCTCTCCACTGCAGCCTCTCTTCCTCCCCTCCGCCTGCCGCCGCCTCTCTCCCTTCCCTCCAGCCACCACTGGATCCGAGCCGGTGGCTCTTGTCTTCCCTTACATTTATTTTCCTGCCTGACTCTTTCCTCTCTCTCTCCACCGCTGCCTCTCTCCCTCCCCTCCCAGCGGATCTGAGCTGTGGCGACAAAGCCAGTGGATGTGGGAGGTAGGCCGGCTCTTGGCGATGGGAGACGATGAATCCGGGAGGTGGCATGGTGCTCGGCAACGGCGAGCAGTGGATCTGGGAGGCGGCGTGGCGCTCGGCGGGCGCCGGGTCAGCGTACCGCCGTCGTTCGGGTCATACTAGTCGCTAAGCCACGCGAGCATCATCGCCGTTTCCGTGACATTGACGTCGCAGCCGCACGGGTTGCCGAGTTGGGGCCTGGAGGGGTGAGGACTGAGGGGGGCGGCGACCCAAACCCTAGATCGCGTGAGTTGGAGTGGAGGGGTGCATGGCGGGCGAGGAGGGGTGAGGCCGCAAAGGCTGGGAGCCGAGGCGATGAGCTTGGGGTAAACCCGCCTCCATCTCGGCCCTCTACATGAAATCTAACAGCTCATATCACACGAAGGCAGACGGACCACCAACACCAACTCGTATTTTTAAGTAGTAGAGATAAAGAAGAAACCTGTAATCCAAGTCCACAGCAGAAGCTTGTCAGTCATATGAAAACTGTTGACACATGGAAGTTGGAACACTTTCAATTCATCAGGAGTATCGCATAGTAGCAATCATGATAAACAGGTTCATCTTAGTACAATTATCACGCTAGAACATCATTTTGCCGTCAGAAGAGTACATGGCAGAATGTCAAGATCTTTGAATCTTCCCGGTCATATGAAAACGAATTTGACATGAAACGCTTTCAATATGTTAGAAGTATCACATTATAACAACGATGATAAACACAGGTTCACTTCGGTCCAATTATCGCACCAGAGCATCATGTTGCAGTCAGAATTCAGAAGAGTTCACGGAAGAACGTCAAAATGCATTGCATGTGTCTGCTTGTAACGACTCAGTGATGGTATCACATAATTGTATGTTCATTATTGCACGGTGATAAACTTAGGTGAGCTAAGCCGCGCAAAAACACGGGCGCACTTGGGCTCACCTTCATTTCCTCCCGACGATCGTAAGTTTGTGACCGTACAGCAGGATTTAAATTTTGTCCCAGCAACAGAAGTCACTTGGTTTTCTTATGGATCTGGTGCAGCCCATAACAAAAAACAAACAGAATCGCCACCCTTTACTCCAATCATAGTGATCAGATCAGATGATCCCACGAAGCATATTTAAGTCATTTCAGGAACTATGCTCAACCCAAGTAGATCCAACATGCTTTTCCAAGCCCGTGTCCTTCATCACCTCCGCAGTTGGTCGATCTCCTCCCACAAGCCAGCCCTTGCATACAAATTTGACAACTCGGCGTAAATTCCAACATTGCTAGCTTCCAATTCGATTGCCTTCTGAGCTGCCATTCTCCCGACCTCAACATTGCCACAATCACGGCAAGCACTGAGCAGAGCACCCCATGTAGAGACGCCAATCTCACCCCCACAGCATTCCCTGGTGGCGATCTCCCATGCCTTGGCCACCTCCCCTGCCCGGCATAGCATGTTGACCACACAACCGTAGTGCTCTGGTGTGGGCACCAGCCCGTAATCTGCTTGCACAGACTCGAAATACTTGAGCCCCCTGACAACCTCCCCAGTATGCTGGCAGGCTGAGAGCACAGCCAGAGTAGCCAGTTCGTCAGGCCAGACCCGAAAGTCACCATCTGGTCATACGCCTGGATAACCTCCTTGCATTGTCCGTGCCGCCCATACGCATTCAGCATTGCCGTCCACAACACAACGTCGCCTCCGCCAGCATTCACCCGCTGTGCCAGGCCAAACACCCGCTCGGCGTGGCTAACAAGCCCGCTCTTGGCATACATGTCCACAATCGCGCTGGCCAAGAACACGTCCGACTCCACACCTCTCACCCTCCTGATCGCATGCCCATGCGCCTGGCCGCCAAATCAGCATTCGCCACCTCTCCGCACGCCCTTACCACCGCCGTCATCGTGTACCCATCAACCGGCAAGCCAAACTCCGAAAACCTCCTTGCAAACTCCAGCGCCGGCACCCACTTCCCCGTACTCACATACCCGGCAAGAACAGCATTCCCAAAGACGCCGTTCCTGACGGGACTTTCGTCGAACAGCCGGCGGGCGTCCAGAACCGGCCGGACCCGCCGTAGGACGCGGCGACCGCACAGGACACGAAGACGCTGCCCAGCCACCCGGACTTGGAGGCTAGGGCGTGGAGGGCTCGGCTTCGGCGGCGGAGGCGTGGCGGAGAGCGGAGCAGAGGGCGTACGAGTCGAGGGGGCCGGCGGCGGCGGGGCAGCGGTGGGCGAGCGCGAGGGCTGGGAGGGCGAGGGAGCGGAGGCGGTGGTGCGTGGAGGAGGCGGCGGCGGCGAGGAGGAGTTGAAGGAGAGGCGGGAAGGAAGGCGGGAAGGGGAGGATTTGAGGAGGGCGGCGTGGAGGATGGCGGCGGGGCTTGGCGCTAACGGAGGTGGAGGCGGCGGCATTCAACTGCGTTAGTGCCACGCTGGGTTGAAGTGGAGTCGGATGTTCGGAACACATGAATTTTGCAGCATTTTTATTGGAATTCTACAGAAAATAGTTCAAATCATCTATAATTTCTTCACATGGCAGACGGGCCCGAGATGTTGGAGATCTTGCTAAAATTTCACTAATGGTCAAGACAACCATTCAACAGTAATGCCCAGACAACTTCATTGCGATTGATAAGGATTTTTTAAAAAAAAAAATAAAAAAATTGTAAAAATAAATAACCACCCCAAAATTGTAAAAATGAGTTCTTGTCGCCGTTTGAACTGGACACAGGCTCTTGAACTGGCGACAGGAACCCCTGTCGCTAGTCCTGCAGTCAGTTCAACTGGCGACAGGAAGTTGAACAGTGCTCATATTGCCAGTTGAACTGGAGATAGAGATTCAGCTACCCCCTGAAAATTCACTCTAAAGCTCATTTTAAACCTGAAAAAAAAAACAAAAAAAATGAGAGGGAGAGAAGAAAGATAGCAAAGCTCTACTAGTTCGTCGCGGAGGAGAAATAGATGGAGCATCGGATCTAATTGCCCATCTTGCAGGTATATTTTTTTGAAACTTTGCATATTATGTCAAAACCTTGTCGGTTAGTAAACAAAAATAGCGACATAGAATTTAGTAGATTAGATAAATGTAATCCAATTATGTAGTACATCATTTGAGCTGTGTACGAGGCAGATAGAGTGTAATATAAATAATCACAGTTTTATTTAGCTCCTCATTTGTGTGCAATAATTATATTGTTAATACCGAAAATTAATTTCTAACTAGAAAACAAGCATGGCACGTTTTAAAATTATAAAAAAAAATATGGATTAGTTAATTAGAGTAGGTAGAGCGTAATCTAAATAATCATAGTTTTATTTTGCTCCCCATTTGTACGCGGTAATTATATTGTTAATATCGGGAATAGTTTTTAACTAGAAAAATAGCATGACACATTTTAAATTTGTACAGAAAATCTGGAGCAGCTAATTAGGGTAGGTAGAGCCTAATTAAAATAATCACAGCTTTATTTAGCTCCCCATTTGTGCGCGGTAATTATATCCGTAATACAAGAATTAATTTTAAACTAGGAAAATAGCATGACACGTTTTAAAATTACAAAGAAAATCTGGAGCAACTAATTAGGGTAGGTAGAGCCTAATCGAAATAATATCGACTTTATTTAGCTCCCCGTTTGTGCTTGTGTAATGATATTGTTAATGCAGTAATTAATTTAAAACCAGAAAAATAGCATGACATTTTAAAATTACAAAAAAAAAATCCAGAGCAGCTAATTAGGGTAGGTAGAGTCTAATCGAAATAATCATGTCTTTATTTAGCTCCGTAGGGTAGGAAAAGCGTAATCACAGCTTTATGACTTGTCGCTTAAATTTGGTTTCTATTTGTGGTTGGTAAATATTTTACTAATGCCGCTTCCTATTACCTTATTACATTTTTTGTAGTCTTTACAATGTATTAATTGAATTTTCAGGTATGGCGGACCCAGGCCATACTGCTCAGTGGCCGTACGAGTTGCTTGACCCAGTGACTGACCTACATCACTGTAGCCGCCTCAGTACCATCCTCCCACAAGAGGGCGAGACGACGATTGAGCTTGGCGCGTTGCCGCTGCGCACGCCCATCAGGGCATTGAGGTTGCACCCAAGCTGCGTGCCGAGGTATGTGCCGTTGCGATCTTCGTGTACTCATTTGTAGCTTTGGCGCTTTCGGGTGGACTAACGTTCATTCATAAGGTGACTTACGCGAGTTGAGGCGGCGAGCCTCCTTCCGTAGCAAAGATGGTGTAGACGGCATGGAAGGGCGATCGGGGCTGCGGTTACGGTCGTATGTCGGCGTTTTCCATCTGGCCAAGGCCCTACGAGCGGCGTTAGTCAGCGGTGGAGGTGAGCGCACACATTTCACCTTTCATGCGGGAGATGGCGTTGGCGCTGCGGGGCGTGAGCTTCTGGCCGGGTTACCACATACATGCTTTCCCGTGGCGGTGTATGACATCCCGACCACGTGGCGCATGGAGCTCTGGCGAGGTTCAGGGCGTCTTTGCCGGCCGGCGAATTACGAGAGTTCCGTAGCCCCCATGGTCCGACATTGAGGTGGATCTGCGAGTTCTACGTAAGTCTTTGTAACTATTGTCCTCTCGCATCAATTCATTTGTGAATCTTGCTGACGTGTATATGTCTTCTTGTAGCGGCGTATGGCGGAGAATGCACCCGACGAGACGGCGAGGAGGCACTTCAAGGCCTACCTGTTGTGATCGTTTGGGTGGGTCATATTCCTGGGGTCCCACGGCGACAGTGTCGACAAGCACTACGTCAGGTATGCATGTAAGCTCATGATGGCCGTGGGCGAGATCGACCCTACGCAGGGTTCGGCTATCTTTGTGCGTGACGTCTGCGTGCCTTTGTCGACGCGTGCCGCTGGCCCGAGATAGCTCCATCCTCTCGGATGCTCGCTACTTTTGCGGTTGTGGTCCTTGGCGCTTCAGTTGGGCGTCCACAGCTAGACTTGGGGCGTACAGTCGACCTATCTGTAGGGGCGGCGGCGTGGACCGTGACCATGGGCACGATGTGGTCTTTGCCGAGTTAATTCCGTGAATATTTATTATTTTTTCGTAATGCAATTACAATTTCGTGTGCTAAGTTTTCCTTTAGTCTATTCCACAAGTGTCCTACAACTGATCACCACGCAGGGGTCGTACCCGGACTACGTCGCGATGTTCGACCAGCTGACAGATGAACGCGTCATCTGGAAACCGTATACTCAGGAGAGGGTGTACGCGTGCGCGCCCAGAGGATTGTCCAGCCTGTGCATGCGAGACTACATGTACTGGTACACACGGAGGGCCTTGGTGCACGAGGTCTTCGTGGAGGATACCAGGTGGCGCGGGTCATGCGCCAGTTCGGTCTGCGATAGCAAGTCCCAGCCCCTTGGGCGCAGCGGGTGCCGACCCACGTCTATGGGTAAGTCCGCGCTTTACCTCTTTCGTACAATATGCATTATATACTTACCAAATAATTATCTTGCCATCCACAGGCACATTAGGAAGGGAGTATATGGCACTACCTCCTGGACGGAGAAGATGGTCCCTTGGGTTGAGGGCTGGCACAGTGCCTACCACGACGTCATCTTGGAGGATACTCACTACGACCCCGGGGAGCACGAGGAGTACATGGAGTGGTTTGCCAGTCATACAAGGCTGTGCTGCATCCGGGTCGTGGTCAACCCACCACGACATGAGGCTGCGACGTCCGACACGTACCCCACCCAGCTGGACTCCGCATTCCACCACTTGGTACGTATTGAACGATCCGTACTTCTTATTTAATTCTTTAGATTTAGGTTTCCAACTTGTTGATTACGTGTGCAGGTGGATCTACATCGGGTGGCCCTCGAGTTGACAGCCTCCACGCAACAAATGAGATCTCTGGGGACATCAGAGGGGTTCTACAGCGCATCGCGGAGAAGGCGGCGAGGATCGGATCGTGACTTATCGCGCCGAGGGACCGGTGGACCCACGGTCGTGGGCGAGGGGTAAGCCATGATGGCTCATGGCCACGAGCTCAAGGTAGTTAGAATCGCGATCCTACTCTTAGAGTCTTAAGATTCTACGAACGCACGACAGCATGTCGATCCAAATCGTACCGTGAATCGGAATCACGTAGAATTGTGGTAGAGTCGCGATCCAAATCGTAGAATCGCGTAGAATCGTATAGAATCGTAGAGTAGAGTCGTGGTAGAGTCGTTTGGACAGAAAAATTACATTTTTTTTTGCAATTTTTTTTTATTTTTTTAGAGGTCAGGGTTTGCTGATATTTTGTTTTAGAGAAAATTTGTTGATATTAATTTTTGAGAATAAAACTATAAATAAACAAGGATCATGCAAAATATTATATCAATGTGGTAATACTAGTACAAATATCTATACTATGACATGAGGAATCTTGAGCTTGATAATGACAAGCTATTTTATTCCTGGAGTATGTCTAGCTGCTTTTAAGGAACATGCAAGTGTTGCAATTAGGTATTGATTTACAAAAAGTTGTGAAAAATTCTCATGTAATTGTAGTAAACTGGTCATAGTCTTGGATGTTCTCCTGCAGTTCAGAACTATATCACCTATCATGTCAGTACCATTATGCTTTTATGTTGTGCGATAAAAAGTGCTTTGTCCCTTTTTCGGTTATAAGTAAGTGGTAAACCATACAAGAATCATACAAACTTATAGTATAGATGTTAAATATGTGTATTTTTACAATGTTGTACAATTGCTGATTCTACAATTCGATCCTACCGGAGGCAAATCGATCCAAATTAGGAACTCGACTCTAACTACCTTGCACGAGCTCCTCCCCCGGGCATGGCAGGCGTGTGCTCGTGGCACCGTGGTGGGAGCTCCTCGGGACAGTTTGTAGGTGAGCATGACACATTCAGTTCTACTTCTTTATTTCGAACCCCACTAGTTACTAACGACAATCTTCTCTTGCCGGTCCTCAGTTCCACCAATACACGGGGCAGGAGTACGCGGAGACGTCGGCAGTCGCCTTCGCGGCACCAGCTATGACTACCTTGCTTGATTGTGTAATATCCTATTTCGTGGTTTTCCTATGATTGCATATGTAACGTAATGTTTCACAGATCGTGCACCACGTTGGGATGAAGTAGACTTCTCGTATGACGAGGCACTTATCGGGGACTTCTACTTCGACCAGGACTAGGTCTCCCGGGGGGGCTTCTCAGCTACAAGGTGCGTCGAAGCCGACCCAACCGACGCAGGACCTCAACCTCATGACACCACCTTCGGCTTCTCGCGCCAGTCGGGTACGTCGGCCGCTTGATCCTTTGATGTACTTGCACCGGCCGGGACGATGCCGAGGCGACATGCGAGTAAGCCCCAAGAGGGCCACCGATGATGTTTGTTCAATCATGCCATGTAAATATTATTTTTTTTGTACAACTATAGTTATGCTAGTATCGTGTTTTATTATCTCTTTTTGGCGTACACACCGCTATCATATGAGGGAGTCTGCATCGGGACACCCATCACCACCCTCTCTCTACGCCTTGACTCCCCCACGCCACATGTATGAGACGTGATCTAACGAGACAGCTTTGTGCAGTGATGTGACCCATCGAGTCAATTTTGCACAGAGACATGACCCAACGAGACGACTTTGCGCGGCGGACGGACCAACAAGTCGACTTTGCGTGAGAGCGAAACCAAATGAGACAACTTTGTGCGGCGTGACCCAGCGAGTCGACTTTGCGCGAGATGTGACCAAGCGAGATAGCTGCGTAGAGGCGTGACCCAATGAGGCGACTTTGCTGCAGCGACGTGACCTAACGAGTCAATTTTGCGCAGAGACGTGGCCCAATGAGACAGTTTTGCGCAGCGACGGGATGCGGTGCTGCCACACGATTCCTCCTCGGGAACGCTGTCTCGTGGATGCGAATTTTTGTCAACAGAATTACAATTCAGTCGTGTACACAGGGCCACCTCGGCTTATAAGTAATACCCATTTCACGACGTGTTCTCCTGCATCAACACTTCAACACAATTTCGCTAAGATGGAGAAGCAATGGGAACAGATCCGCGAACTCGCAAGGCGTGTTGCGGCCCTAGATGAACAAAGGGAGTGTGCGAGGAGGGTAGCTCCCTGCAATGGCGCCGCCCCTTGTAGCAGCAACCCCTACTAGAATATTCCAACCGATCCTTCGCGCAAAAGCCCGCTTGGGGAGATCTTTGCCTAAGGGTGGAAAAAAGCTCGAAACTCGCGAGTCAGCTCGACTCGTTAAGGGCTCGGCTCAAACTCAGTCCCTTAACGAGCCGAGCTGAGCTGGCAATTTAGCTCTTTTTCGTAACGAGCTGAATTCGAGCTAGCTCACGGGTTGCTTGTTAAAAAACAACACAGTTGAATAGTAGCACCAGGCCAGCCCAACCCAGTAACCCTTATGCGGTCCAGGGAGGCCTAAGCCCTAAGCTGTGATCTCTTGACTTTCTGAAAATTTTATTAGGCTGATTTTCCTTTTTAGCGAGCCTAATGAGCCCCAAGCTGTGATCTCTTGACTTTCTTAACGAGCCTAACGAGATGAGTTCGAGCTTTTTAACAAGCCGAGCCGAGCCTGGTATTCTGCTCGTTAGCTTAATGAGTCAAGCCGAACCAAGTTCATTTTCTTAATGAGCCTTACCGAGCTGAGCTGATGAGAACATGACTCCTTTGGATACAATCATATTTTCTACATCTGCTATTCTAATTACAAGTGCTCGTACGCTTCACTTAAATTATCAGGTGAGCTCGTTTTTAGGAGTGCATTTATATTATATGAACTATATGATGCTACCTAATGATGAAAATGTATATTTATGCAGCACCATGTCACTTTTTGTACAAGCAAAGCAAGAGATCAAGTTAGACAACTTCCGGAATCCAATTCGGCCTCCGGAGACAGCCTCGACTTCAAACAAGTATAACTTTTCCATACAGACTCCGTTTGAGGTCCACTAGTACTTGATTGAAAGCTTATCTCGTTCTCTTTCAATGGATTCAGCCTCACCTCCAAATTTCTTCTGTGCACGTCGTAATCATCAAAAGAAGGTGCTACGTTACCTATTTATGCCAATTTGAGCCTTGTAATCGTACCGGTATTGGCTCATACGCTGGCCGGCCACCCAAGGGAGCCCATACTATTCATGTGAATAGTACCATCTCTATGAACAGTGACATTAATAGTACTATCCTATTATCTCTTAGCTATGTGCGGTTCCCCCTCCCCTATTTAAGGAGTCTGCACCCCTCTAGTTTTCTTGAATTTTGTTTTGTTAAAAGTTAGCTCTATTGCACCTTCGTGTATTGGCTTAGGTTGATTAGACCAACCATAATACCACAACAAAATCCCAACTTTATCAAATATTTCAGTCTTATTTGTAATTTTAGATTGTTTATTATCTTGTTCTTGTGTATTTGTAGGACCGTAAAGGCGACTAGAGGGGGGTGAATATGCGCTTTCTCAATTTTTAGCCTTAATCAAATTCAACACGCACTTTTCTCCTCTAGAAATGAAAGCTAAGAAGATCAGTAATTGCACAGAGGAAGCCTTGTGTTGAATCCACTTAACCCCTTAACCACAAGACTCAAAAATGGAGAAATGATCTCAGGAGACCGGTCTGAATACTGGCGGTCGGACCGGCGGTTGACTGGCGGTCGGACCGTTGGGAATCGGTTCGACCGGCAGCTATCGGCGGTCTGAAAAGCTGGCGGTCGGACCACCATTGCTAAATCGGTCGGACCGATTTAGTCCAGTACCAAAACACAATGCCCAAATCCAAAACGAAAATTGGTCCAACTTTTGATTCAACCAATGAAACTTGACCAAATTTGGAGCACACCTCCCTAAGGATATCTGAGACCTATTTCTAGCAATGATCGTTCAGATCCACTTCAAATAATCGATCTCTTTAGGTTTTACCAAAGAAGTGCTCAAACCCTAGAAATATGAAAAACTTGATCCAAAACTTGCTTGCGGGGGATTGAAGATCTAGAGGGTTCTAGGAGTATTCCCACACATCAAAGCAAGGTAAATGAGGTCAAGAGACCAACCAAAATCAACCGGATCAAGGAAGCACCACAATCATCAAAAGAGAGAAGCAAGCAAATGAGACTTCATCAATGAACAAGCATTCATGGATTGATTGATTCAATATGATGCTTATCAAAGTCACTCCCTCAAGGAGGACAAGAGCTCAATCAAAGAGCACACATACAAATTTCTCCAAACCCCAGCCTCTCCTCTCCTCTCCAAACCCTAGAAAAGACTTGGAGTTTCCAAATGAATGCTTCAAAGGGTTTTACATCTCCCCCATTCTATTTATAGGAAGGCCTAGGGTTTCTCACATGGGCTCCCATTAAGGCCCAACAACAAATGGGATACACACACACACATCATTGAAGCAATAAATGCCTTCGCGCGTGTAGGTTGATCGTGGCTCTCATCATGTCGACAAGTCTCTCCTTAGAATCCGCCGGAACCTTCGAGGACTTACATCGATTTCCGCACCGCTGATCCAACGGTACAACAATGCCGTTCGATCCATCTTGCCCATTCGCACCATGCTTGAGTCACACGACCTCGCTGGCATCCATGATCGTTACGCACCTCGACTCTCCAAGCGTAGTCGATCCACCTCACGTTGGCGTCGTTGACACGCAAGCCACTGCACAACAATAGACAAAGAAATCGTCTCCGGAACAAGTTCTTCACAACTTGACCCGTTAGTTCAACAATGCAATATGCAACAATAAAGCATTGAAATTCATACATAAAACACATCCAAAACACAACAATGCCAAAAGGCTACACTCCAGTGATTGGCGGTCGGCCTTGTCTGACCGGATCAGACCGATTTGGGCCGATCGGACCGATTCCATAACGGCGGTCGGACCGCCCGAAAGGACTTAGCCATTTTTCCATCTCGAAAATCTGAAACCTTCTGGAATTTTCAAATGAATAGAACTTTCGACTGGGAGCTCTAAAAATTATGTGACCACATCCAGGAGACTCCCCTCACTTGCCTACACATCCTATTTTTTGCTCAGCTTCAAAACCCACCAAAACCTGTGGGCGGTCGGACCGGCAAGCATTGCCGGTCGGACCGCTCAACTAGCGATTGAACCAGTGCTTGGCCGGTCGGACCGCCGATGACTGACACTTTGAAGCAAACCCGAAAACGCGAGATTTTACAAACCAACAATGTCATTGCCAGTTGACTCATCATCCTAAGATCATGCACATATCCCCACGATATCCACAGTATTATTCGTTTGCATGCAGGAATAGACCTTTGTGGTCAGGTCGATCGTGCTTCTAGCAAGGTCGATAACGATCTCGGAGTTGGTTCAGCGATTGCCGGGCATATTGGTCGTGCGCTATTGGTAGCCGAATCGTGAGAGTCGTCTCCACCAAAATCGAGTTATCCTTCTCACCGAAAGATCAGGACACCCATTGTCGCATCCCGAGTCAACTCGTTATCCACCTCTAACACCACCCCTCTGTTAGTGTAGGGACACATGCAAGTTCTTCACGTCCAAGCAGTGGCTCAGCCTGGGCATGCATTACTGGGGTTGCGCGAGCTACTCTTGTGACTATCCCGACCGCCGTTGGGACACGAGCAGCTATCGGCAGTCGGTAATGACTAGTTACAGTATGTTCCCCTACCATTTCTCTTTCAAAGTACGCACTAACAACCTCTCCCATCACTGTAGTCCTGGATCCGCTATGTGGCTACATGAGTGAATCGACCAAGAGATTATAAGAAGCCTCATGGATGTGCCCTTCCTCCCTTCGCAACCACAGAGCTAACCCTCTCCATCATTCCCGCTCTCTTAGCGCAACACCCTAGAGAACTCGAGCTCTTATCACTCTGTGGCGCCTTGCCGTGTGTTCTCGCCTCAACCATGGAGTTCTCCCTTTCTCTTGAGTCATATCATGTTCTAGGGCTCAGTATCAAATCCCTAACTCAATTTCATCATTTGTCCTCGAAATTTCTTTGGAATTTGGATTTCCTCATATTCGGCCGAAACAACTCTTTCTTCTCCGCCTCCGGCAACGGTGTGTTAATACCCAAATTGGTTGATGATTAACCATCTCTGGACCTCTCTGATGCTTCTCCTACCCATTTCCCCCCTCAGTCCTCAAGTCGTCCTCTCCACGTTGAAGATCCATCGCTGTCGCGGGTCCTCCGCCGCTAGCTCCTCCCCGGCGAGCCCATCCTCTCTGCATCTCTCTGGTATGTTCCTAGAGACTCACTATTGCTCGTGCGCGCGCTATTTCACTCCATGTGTGGCCAAGTTGCGATGTGCCATTCCGGCGATGCTTCGACCACCTTCGGGTGCGTAATTGGGTAGGGATCTCATTTTAGCTCTTTGCTCACGCCGCCATTGCCTCCTTCGCCGGAGATTGGACGGAGAAGCTACGGCCGAGAGCTCCTCTGCATTGTCGGATTAGGACAGGTACTATAGCGTAGTTAATTAGGTAAATCCTTGTCGTTAGGACAGAGTTAATGACTAGCTTTAGTAGATGACGTGTTTAGTGGTTCTGATATCTCTATGATTGCGGGCTCGAGCGTTAAGTGCATAGTAAACTCCCCTGTGTGAACCATTTCACCGTGTTGTGGATGTCAATCCACGCGCTATTCCATGGACCGTGTGTATGACGTGTGGGTCCCACCAGTAAGAATTAGTTTTCTTTAGGATTTAAATTGAAAAAGAAAATAAAATCATGGACCCCACTGGTCAGTGACCGTGGATAGCTTCTGCTCGATGTAAAAATTATTTTAATGCTTTTATATTTACCGAAATGAATTATTTGTTTACTGAAAATGGCTTAAACTTCAAAATTGTGTAAGTAATTCATTTTAACTCCAATTTGGATGATTCAAATTTTGTTGGCTTCCTATTTAAATGTACTTTAATCTAAAAATGGTTTGAATCGTGATACTATCCCAGAAAATTTTGTTAGTACAATTACTTTTGGTATGTCATTATTTTCTCACTAAAAAATTATTTAAATTGAAAAATACATAAGTATTTCTCTGTAACTCCAAATTGAGTAAAGTCAGCTTTGATAGTTTACATTTGGAATTTAATTTATTGTGGAATAGGTTTTGAGTATGTCACTATTTCAAAACATCTTGGTTTTCAAATTATTTGCTCACTAATGTCAAAATTTCGAAAATACGTAGAGAATTCATTTTAACTATAAATGAAGTGAACCAAATTTTGTAGTTCTTAGAATGTCATGCTTTGTCTACCATAAAAGTTTCATATTCACCATTATTCTAGAAATTTTTACGGAAACTTTGAGCTCGATGAACTCCCTATTTTTTATTTTTCTTTTTCGGCGGAATTGTTTGGGCTATAATTTTTTTTCCTGCAAAATCCAAATCAAGTGATTTTTATTTCTAAATTCATATAAAATCATGTTATATCTTCTGTGTAAATTATATAATTTTTGGATGATTTTTTATTTTTTTTAGTTTATTAAATGGATTATCAGTTCTTCTTGTTTCTTCTCGATTTCTTCTATAGGTTTTGTGATTCTAATATATACGAGAGTGATCCTCTGTAACAAGTTGAATATCTCTGGCAAGGCAAGCAACCCCCCCTTTTGAACATATTGCTCCTATTACTTTTGATAAAATTATCTTAATTACAAATGTATGCATGTGCTATCTTGATGTTAATTTTCGTTAGGAGTAGTTAATCCGAATAGATGCATGAGCTGTAGGTAAATGTTTACCATTGCTACTGGGCGTAGGTTAGATTATTTCCAATGATTTCGAGTCCGATGGATGGACTCTAGTCTTTTATATAAAGTATACGAGTTGACGTCGCTTAGAAATGCTTAGAATGGTAGTATGGAGATTATCGCTTCGGCGATGGTCATTGTATCAACTTATTAAATACTTGGGTCTGGGTACTCATATATGTAATTATATTTGGAAAAACTAAAACTGAAAGCAAAAAAGAATTATACTTGGGCACATGGTTGATGGTATAGTTATTGAGTGTGTGGTTGGTGCCTAGGTCAACAAGGACCGAACATCTCGTCCCACTAAACCAAGCACTATTGTGTGCATTCCACACGAGGGTATTGGGAACTCCTCTTGACTTAGTACTTTGGCGTGCGTTAGCTCTGAGTTGCAGGTGGTGGGTGTGTGTTGTGTTAAAAAAAATTGTTGTTGTTGGGTGTGCGGGGTGGGTTCCTGTCTAGGTCCTCCAGCCCAAGGAGCATCGGTAGTTGTCTAAGGCTTTACCCCAGGGGTAGTTCACCGAAGCTTTACCAGTGACTCCGACACAACGTATGGGTTTCTATCCATACGGGCGACTCGTAGTTAATGCATTATATTGGAAAACATCTCGTAGGACTTAGCCTTGCCAGCATACCTAAGGAAGTGTGCTCTATAGCTTGGCGAAAAGGTGATTTGGCGTGTGGGTACAGTTGTACACCCCCGTAGGATTTTTAAGCTATTAGAATATCTAAGTCCTTGGTTATGAACACGCTTGGGAAGGTCTTTCGAGAGTTAGACTATAACATTTTTATTAAAATTTAAAGTCAGGTGGTACGAATAGGTAATTCGTGCTATGTTGTGGTGGCTGTTGGCAAGTCACCTCAAGGTTGTTAATTATGTTTATAAATGTTGTCTCGCTGTTATTTAAACATTTAAATACATATTTAACAAATTGCTTTACAATATATTACTCTATTGCAAATAAAAATTCTTTATGCTAAAAATTTCTTTGTGTGGTAGCATTTCCTTTGATACATGAGTGCATCTAAATATTATTTTTCTTGTAAGACTTGCTAGTACAACTTTGTACTCAAATCGTTTGCTGCAATTTCAGAGGAGGTTGATCCCCAAGGGATCAACTATTGTGAGACCGACTTCGTGCAGGACGACTAGCTCGGCGGGTTTCCGGTCGATTGCCTTGTGGGTAAGGGAAGCCGGTTAGTTTTTGTTTATCGCCATCTTATGGCTTTTGCTTCCACTGAAACTTTAGTTATTTATCTTGTCATTTGGCCGACCGGCCCTATTTGTGTAATAGGAATTTTAAATGTCTTTTGTATTGTAAAATATGAAGACTCGGTATTGTAATAACTTGTGCATGGAATTGACGCTTTAAATTTTGTAAAGGTGTATGTGTACTGCTCCTGGGATGTATACAACGCACCGAGAGAGTGATATTTGATTAGTAATGCTAGAACCAACCGGATGGTTAAGTATTACAAGTTACCCTGAGTTCTCACAAAGTTGGTATCGAGCCATCTTGTGGTAGAAGCCCCTAGTTTGGTCGTCCTTAGGATGTTTGAAAAACTTAGTTTCAAAGTATCAAATATTTTATAAAAGGTTAAATAAGTTCTCATATTTTACTCCTTACCTATCTTAGCTCATCTATCTTACCTTGTTTTAATTTGGATTGTCAAAAGATGTTTCTCCTCTCATCTCTTTTCAAAAGATTAGTGTATGCCGTTTAATTTCGAATTAGGGAATCAATGAGAGTTGAAAATGTGAAGTGTGGGTTGTCCTTTGATGATATTAGGAGGCACTTGAAGTTGGAAGATTCATCTCGGAGCTCTGATACAAAATCTGACGATGGCGCTTAGTTAAATCGTTAGGGCTAAAATAAGAGGATAATTCAACCAAAACCCATGGGAATTAAAAGGGTAAGATGTGATATTAGATGGTTTGTACCTAATGCATCCCTAGATGGTTTTTACCATGCTCATTAGATGCGATGGAACTTGAGTTGTGTTCTGAAATTTTTCGTCCCAACCGATTGCTCGTTCATTCAATACGAATTAGTCGTGTTGAAAAAATAACCATTTGATTTATGGTTTTGTGCTGGCTCTTATGCCCTTATACAAATGTTTGGAGTTTATTTCTTGCTTATGTTAGGATAATATCTCATTCCCCTAGTCGATTGCTTCTCTACTACATCTTTCGCATCTAGTATTCGGGTGTTGTTGCTAATCCATTTCGTCGGAACAGGATGGTCGGAAGAACCCGAATTGGCCAAGGTCAGCCCGCTGGTCATGATGAGGAGCTCCCGCCTCCTCCGACTATGGCCGAGGTTCTAGCTCAAATTGAGCGGGCCCGAATGGATCAAGCGAGGATCCTGGAGATCATTGCCGCCTCTGGATTAGGAGAAGGAGGTGGACATCAACCGCAGGGAGGACTCTCGGAGTTCCTTCGCACGAAGTTATCGACCTTCTCCGGTCAGAATATCCCCTCGACGCAGACAACTGGCTTCGTCTCGTCAAGAGAAAGATGAACATTGTGCAGAGTCAAGATCATGAGAAGACGCTCTTCGCCTCTCATCAACTGGAGGGGGAAGCACTTTCATGGTGGAAGAACTTTCTCGTCATGTAGCCCACGGGCCGACCTGTCACATGAGAGGAGTTTCGTACTGCTTGATGAAGCTGAAGAAGTTTCTTGCACTCAAGCAAGGGCGCAAATCAGTGTCGGAGAATCTCCATGAATTCAACCATCTTTCCTGCTATGCTCCTGAGGATGTGCCCATCGATGATGCCAAGCGGGAGAAATTCATAGATAGCTTGTCAGGAGTTGCGGGACAAGGCGCCGATTGTTGACTTTCCTGACTTCGAGACTTTAGTCGAAAAAGCCATTGTCGCTAAGCGCAAGGGGAGAGCGCTCGGCGAGTCCCACAAGTGCAAGTGGGAGGCCCAGCGATCTGCAGGGCGGCCTTCCCCGTCCTCATCGGTATTTGGGACTATCGTGGGTAGTGTGGCAATGCTTGAGGGCTGATCGGTCGGCAGGGCGACCCTTTTCACTGCCTCCCTTCTGTGCGTCCGAGTCCGCTCATCTAGAATCTTCTAGAGTGCTTCAAACTTCATTCTTGGTTACGGTTGCATAGCGGCAGAGCAGGTTCATCGAGATCCTTATTCTGGGCTGCTTGTAGAAGTTTGCCCCCCAAGTACCTCATGCGCCACCTACTCTGCAGATCCGTCCATGCAAGTGGTTCGGTATCTCTTTGTTGTAGCTGGGTTATTGCACTTAGCAGGATGGCATGCTGATAATGAATAACGCATACGTTTGGACGGCCACAGAAATCCTCACATTCTTGAGGAACCACAACTAGACGTCTGTGTTCTCACTTTCAGCGAAAGCAAATGCCGTGGGAAGAACTTGATTGTTGTAAATGCAGCGCTATTGCGGTCAATATCGACCCTTGTACTTTTGATCAAGAATGTGGCATCTACGCACAAGATTGGACGGCAGTGCCGGAATGCATTTATGCATGCACAAAAGGCAAAGATGCTTGCTGTAGTACCCTTTTATTAGCCCACTTCGGATGTGTGGCATCTTGAATGTCGACATGAGTGTCGGGATTCCTATCTTGTATGACTCGGAGTAGCCTATGGAGGTTGTGGTAGGAATCCTTGAACGTGCCGAACCTTGATTTCAATGCCTTCTGTTTTGCCGTCCAAGCCTTGGCATAGCTAATTGTGTACTAGAACCTTCACTCAATCGCTCAAATGATGGATCGTGGCTCAAAATCTAGATAATCCACGATCTCACAGTACATGAGATTGGCAATGAAGGTGATGGCGAGTTCGGTGGGGCTTGCCGACTCGATGGCGACACATGTGTGCGAGACCACTATAGAGCACTTCCAGTAGGTATCCCACTTAGGCTGAAATGTGTGCACTCGCCAATGGCATCCCTCTATTTCACACTTCACGTCGTAGCATCTTGGGTTAAACTTGACGACTGTGAATGTGCGTCGCACTGACAAGGCCCAGAATTTAACTACCTCCTACACAACCTCCTTGCATTTGTACATAGCTCCTTGTCTGACCTCGCTCTGGTCGTAGTCCCACGGCACACGGGAGTCTTCGTTGACAACGAGGTTGTCGAACTGGTATGTGTTCCACTCGGATGGAACCGCCTGCTGGCCCACATCATCCTCGTCGTCGGATCCTTCATCTTCTGACAATGCATTGTAGTCTCGGGATTCCTGATCCATCCTTTGCACTCTGGATTCCAGCTCCTCACCGTCGTCAGCAAGCCCACTAGCCTGCTTGACTGAAAGAGCCACTTCTCGAGGGTTTTTGTCGACGACATTAGCAACTTCGGGAGCTTGACCTTTGTGTGCGCCATGTGGTGGTGGAGTCACCAACTTCTTCGGCATCACCACCCCTTCTTGTTTAGCGCGGATCACGAGGGTAGGCTTGGCATATGCTTGGGCCATAAGGACCAAATCCCACCATCTCTCCCTCGCCACGCGTAGTTATGACTGTCATGACCTTGTTCCCTTCGGCTGCACTAACTCCCAATATGTGGACTGTGTTGCTGGGGGTGTAAGGCAACTCAATCTCGGATCATACACATCACGGTCCACTTGGAATGTGTGAATCAACCGCCGCATCCACGGTGCCCCATATGCGCCCCTCTGCTCTTGGCGAGGCACGATCACCGATTGAAAATAACGTAAATCAATCCCCTCTAGGCCCTCTAGAATAGTCCTCGGACCGTAATAAATTTTGAAATTGATGACGTCCGACATAATTGACGCACTACAGTAAAGAATATTTTCACGATTAACCACATATCTAAAATAAAACTACCCACGAAAAGAATTATGTACAACATCTTGCACTCTGCAATCATACATCTAAAACTACGTAATCCATTCGATTCAAAAAAATTACCTCATGAGATAGACAAATGGATGGACGGTAACTTAGCTTCTCTCCTCTCCCTTCCCTCCTCTTTTTTATAAATAAAAATAAGTACTGTGCCGAATTTTAAGGTTTCATGGAGCTTTTACAGGGGAAAGAATCCATATTGTCAATTCAACCAGCGAAATGAAGTTAGGTAGCGACAGGACACATGCTTGATCACTTCAGCATTTCTGAATGCAACAGGTTCCTAGCAACATAAAAGCAATTTTGTAATTTTTAGGCTGACTATTTATTTTTATAATTTTTTTAAAATAATATTATTTTTTAAAAAAATCGATCAATAAGTACAATCAAATCACACATACAGAAATACGTAATAGAGGACTCTGTACAAGAAAGAGAATGGGGAGTCTTCAGCACTATTTGGGCCTTTCACACACTGTAAATATTTACCAAACCTTTAAACTTATCTCCATACTGCACACACAACCTGGATGCTAAAAATCAGAAACCCTCGCATCACATGGTACGCAGAGAGTAACAAAACAAAAAATCGCAAGGCTACTGTACGCATCTCCCTAGGTGTCCTTGCTAATGGCTCCGCCGCGATCACAAAGCCTGAGGATTTGGAACTCCAGTTGGGCTGGGAAGGTTGCTCATGCTCGCAGTCCGCAGAAGCTTGCGGAATTCGGACAAGCTTATTCTCCAGTCTTTATCGATGTCGGCCTCCTGCAGCAGTGGCTCAATAGAGCCCTTTAAGCCAGTGTTCTGCATCTTGAAAGAAAACCTCGATAAGAATATTACTAGTTTTGGTTTCCATAGTGCAATAGTTCATATTTGTATAGGTGTTTGTCTCAGTAAAAACCTTTACAAGCTCAATTCGTCAATAGAAGTCTCAAATCGAAATGCTGAAATAGCCAACTGTAACAAACTGCTCTAGAAATAATCGAATAGACCCGTGATGCATAGTAATGTGGAGACAGGAGTGGACTAACCCAGGTGACAATCTGGGATTTTATTCTTGATGAAAAAAATCATATTTGGTGCGTAGACAAATAAATTCGTTCACTGAATATTAGGAACAATAGAGTGAAACCAAAGAACAATACGCAACTGCAGCATCTTATCTAGAATTCTAGATTGAGTCAAGCCAGCATGATATTCATCAAAAAATGGTAAAGGA
Source organism: Hsuehochloa calcarea (assembly GCA_036346395.1). Classification (NCBI taxonomy): domain Eukaryota; kingdom Viridiplantae; phylum Streptophyta; class Magnoliopsida; order Poales; family Poaceae; genus Hsuehochloa; species Hsuehochloa calcarea. Next base: position 2,790,879 of record CM070596.1, on the reverse strand, counting down.
TCATGTAAAATACGTATGGACTGATAAGCCTGTTAGAGATATGTTAGAATAGGAGTTAGAATAGGGACTCTTATATGCCTTATCTATATATAGCATATATCTCTTGTACTCCTATATATATAAGCCCTTTAGGCCTCTTCAATATACACACAATATATTCCTAACATGGTATCAGAGCATTAGGGTTTACCGGTCTACTGTAGCTGCGCCGCCTAGCTTCCACTACCGCCGCCCTCGGGAGCAATCTCCACTCCCGGTGGCACTGCTCGGCAATGACCTCTTCTTCGCCTCCTTGGCACGCTGGTGCGTGCCGCGCCCGAATAGGGTGGATCCGCCGCTCAAGCTTGCACTGCCATCGAGGCGTCAGAGCTCATGGTGTCGAACCAGCCGTGCGCGGATCGGTGGAAGATCTGCCGGCCGCCCGCGCCGTGGTTGGGCTTCATTCTTTGTCCGATCTGTCAAGCTCCGGCGGTGGCGCGCGCTGCGAGGCGGTCGGCGTCACCGACCTCCGCCGTCGCGGTGGCGATGGCGAGCTGCGCTTGGCGGCGAGTTCGCCTCGGTCGGCGACCTCCTCGCCCGCTCGCGTCGGTCGGCGGCGCCTTCCCCTCGCGCGCCGCGTCTCGATGGCGGCCTTACTCGCTTCGCCTCACAGGTCAAGTCATCTCGCTCGCTCGCCGTCGGAGGATCTTGGCGAATGGGAGAACCCTCGCTTCGCCTCGGCGCCGCCCGCGACTAGAAGAGCGCCCGACCTCGCGCCTGTGCGCTCCGCGGCCGCCGGCGCCTCGTTCTCGCCGCCGGCGCCGCCGCGGATCGCTACCGCCCGGCGCTCAAGTTCCGTGCTGCCTCGTTCTCGCCCGCGTTGTCTCCGCCGTCCCCACCGTGCTCGCCACCAGCAGCATGTAGCAGGAGGACTACGTTGCCGGGATCCACCGCGCCTCGACCGACGAGCCACCTCTAGTCTCCCAGCAACTCACGATGTGAGGGGAGGAGACGGGAGGTGGGGAGGAGGATGAATCTTGAGTAATCCCGATCTTTTAAGCTACTCGGCTTCAACGGTAGCTTCATCCGGGTTAACCAGATCTAGAGCTGCTCCGGCTTCAACGACCAGCTTTGGATTTTCTACTGGCTCCGGTTTTGGTTTCTACTTTGGTTTCTCCAGCTCCGGCTTCTCGTAGCTTCTTTCGCTGTTAAAGCTATCTGCTGCTAGTTATTCTTAGGTTTTTTTTTTGCTTTGTGTCGTTGCTTCCGTTGCGTCCATCCAAATCCATAGCACTCAATTTTTGAGTTCGTCTAAGCCATGCGAGTCCACAAATTTATTGTCAGTCATAGAAGCATATGAATTGTTTTATGCATGGCGTGTACCATTGCTCATTGCTATTTCTTGAGCATTGCAGATCTGCGCTCCAAGCTTTCAAGGCTGCCGCGCTTCTTCCACACAGCGTCTTCGTTGTACTTCTTGTGTATTGCGCCGCTCTTCTTCTGCACTGCGCCTCTGTTGCGCTTCTTGTGCATTGCGTTGCGCTTCTTTTGCACCGTGCATTCGTTGCGCTTCTTGTGCACTGCGTCGCCGCCGTCTTGGGCTACGATCTGCGCCGCCATACTTCCACCTATTTCTATTCGACTTGATTTGACAGCTCTCTCTATATTTGTTGGTTTCATCATCTTCTTCGTCGTGTTGCCGCGGTCGACTTTGCTCCCGCACCTTATGCCTTTTGAGCTGTCGCATGACACCGGATGGGAGAAGATCTTTTGATACTCGACATATTTTTCAAGAGCTGCATGCTACGACTACATTATCAAGACTCGGACTTTGGATTTTCCATATTTTAGTATCAACCCTTTCCAAATGCAATGCTATTGCATACGCTTTGCATTTGAGGGGGGTGTTAGAGATATGTTAGAATAGGAGTTAGAATAGGGACTCTTATATGCCTTATTTATATATAGCATATATCTCTTGTACTCTTATATATATCGCCCTTTAGGACTCTTCAATATACACACAATATATTCCTAACAAAGCCAACATGAAGACAAAACAGGAATAGACTTACCATTCTAAGCTCATCTGGCGTGATGTATCCATCACCATCCAGATCGAACTTGTTGAAAGCAGCTTGGCAGCGTATGCCCCACCTTTCAGAGTCAAGCTCAGCCATCTGATGTACATGGAGAGTTGCTGCAACAAACTCTTTGAAGTCCACAAGACCATCGGTGTTGCTGTCGATCTACCATAAAATAAGATCACAGTTGATGCTCAGCTCTGATAGAAGGTGAGCTACTTGCTCCGAAACAAAAGGGAGAAAGGGATCGAAAAGATGGCTCAAAGCTTACTGCTTGAATAATCTCGAGAACACGGGGACCCTTCAATCTCCAAGGAAGATCCTTTGCAAGGGCCTATTGAAACATACAAAGAGCATCAGCCACCACAAAGATATTCAGTGCCAAAGCAATCCCAGTTCATTAAGAAAATCTAGTAAAAACTTACATGTCGCATTTCCTCAATACTAATTGATCCACTTTTATCAACATCAATTGCATCGAACTGGTCCTTCAGATCCGCTAGTTCTTCCTCATTTAGTGTGCTTGCTAAAGCCTGAACACGCACCGTAGAAATATTGTAAGGAATAAAATTAGGAAATGATATAAAAGATTTTGTTACGACAATAATTACCCTCAGTGCAAATTGCTTAAAACGGCTGTACTTGACAAACTGGCGCATGTTGGACAACACAGATATATCAACTGGGATCTCAGATGCATCTCCTCCTTCTCTTACCCATGGATGCGCTAAACATACCAAAGCATAATCAGAATCGGTAAAGATTGATATATATATATATATATATATATATATATATGTTAGAGATATATATGTGTTAGAGTAGGACTCTAGATATGTTTTGGTTTTCTTATCTGTAACCTGTACTTGTGTATATATACTGGCTCATTAACCCCCTGATAATACAAGTTGCTATTCCTAACATGGTATCAGAGCCCAATAGGGTTACCTCTCCGGACACGCAACTCGTCCTCGACCTAGCCGCCGCCGCTCCTTGGTGCTTGCCGCGGCCGGTTTCCTGACCGCCCGTCGGGTCTCGTGTCTCACATACGCATCCACATGCGTGGTCTTAAATCTCTGGGCGTCCTCTCAGCGATGTCACTGTCGCGTGCCCTACTCCTCCGAGCGGAGCCCTCGTCTCTTGCGCTATCCTCGACGGTAAACAAAGTCTGTTGAGCTGGCTTGGCCTTCTTGATAAGAAGGTCGCCTCGCCTACCAAGAGGCTCGGATTTCTACATGGATCGCTTGACTACCTACACTCGGTGGTGCGGCGACGGCGCTTTCGGCTCTTCTTTGTCTTCATCGCCAAGATATCCGGCCTCAATTCTCTTACGAGGTTGTGGGATTTTCTCATTTGTCGGATGTGGACTCACCTTCGTCGGCCTTCTGAACCCTCTGGAGATGCCCTCTGCATCGGTGGTTCGCCAGAGCACTCTCTTGGCGGTGATGCTCACATGGGGCGCCTTCTCGCTCGAGTTCTGCATGCGGCGTCGGTGGACTCTCTTCGCCTTCTTGTTGTCGCTCTGTTCGTCTTTGCTGGTATGCGTCTTGACTGGAGTTTCAGGCGTGTCTCGAGTTCCTTACTCGTCTTCGTCTGAGTTGACGGGCGTGCCCGGCTTCTTGCACGCCGCCTCGTGTCACTCTTCGGAGGCTCTTACACGAGATCGTGCGGAGAGACTCGTCCGAGTGGTCTTTGATGCGATGTCACTCCCCTCCGTGCTCGCCGCCCGTCCACTGCTACACCGATCGCTTCACGCTTGATTACTGCTCCTCCGTGGTGCCACGGTGGTGGTGGCGCCTCCATCTGGCGATGGCGTCCTCGCTGCTCCTCTGCGACAAGGTTGGCCATATTGAGTCCCGGTGCTACAAGAAACTGCGGCATATTTCACGCCGTTCTTCTCCTAGCACTGGCACCGAAACTTCTACATCGACGTCTACATCGACTACCTCTCATGATTTCTCACACGGCGGGAGATAGCGGACTTTGGCGCTTTGCTTGCCGCTTCGAGTTCTCCTCGGCGGAGTTCTGCGAGTTACGCTCACGACTCTTGAGCGTGAGAAACCACCTCCTACGATCAGTACCTCCCCGTGGATCCTTGATTACGGAGCATCCTTTCACATGACTTCTGATTCTTCCACTCTGTCTTTTGTTACACCTCTTGATTCCTCAGTCGGTGTGCTTCTGGCGATGGTACCTCTCTTCTGTCTGCAGTGAGGACCTCTTAGCAACTCATTATTTCATGTTCCTTCTGTTGCTCATGTTCCTTGTCTAACCATGCAGCTTCTTTCTGCTGGGCAGATTACAGACCTTGGTTGTCGGGTCATTCTTGACTCTAACTCTTGTTGTGTTCAGGACCGCCACACGGGGGCTCTGGTTGGTTCTGGCCCTCGGCGTCTTGACTCTCAGCGTCTCTGGGAGCTTGACTGGCTTCACCTTCCTTCCGCTGCCACCGTCACCGCCAGTCTCTCCGCTTCTGCCACTCCATCTACCAGCTCTTTCCAGCAGTGGCACCACCGTCTTGGTCATTTATGTGGATCTCGTTTGTCATCTTTAGTCCGTCGTGGTCTTCTGGGGTCTGTCTCAGGAGACGTATCTTTAAATTGTCAGGGATGTAAGTTAGGAAAGCAGATTGACCTCCTATTCTCATAGTGAGTCAGTGTCTCGGCGTCCTTTTGATCTTGTTCATTCGGATGTTTGGGGTCAGCTCCCTTCCTTCGAAAGGGGCCATCGATATTATATAATTTTTATAGATGACTTCTCTCGTCACACTTGGATATACTTTATGTCTTCCCGTAGTGAGGTTTTGTCTATCTATAAACAATTTGCCACTATGGTTCGCACACAGTTCTCTACTCCTATTCGAGTCTTAGTCTTGACTCTGTGGCGAGTACCTCTCTCATTACCTGCGCGACTTTCTTGCTTTGGCGAGGGCACTCTCGCTTCGATTCTTACGTCACGGTGCTCATGCTCGAATGGTGTCGTTGGCGCAAGCATCGTCACCTCCTTGAAGCGGCTCGTACGATGATGATTGCCGCCTCTATTCCACCTCGCTTTTGGTGTGAGGTGTCTCCATCGCCACCTATCTCGTCAACATCCGACCTCTTACGCTCTTGGTGAGATCCGGTTGGCGCCTTTGTGATCTTTCTCCGGACTACTCGCCGCCGTGCATTTGGCTGCGTTTGCTCGTTCTCCTTGCACCTCGAGCGCACCAAGCCGATTGCTCGATCTGTTGAGTGTGTTTTATGGGATCTGATCGAGAGCACAAGGGCTATCGGTCTTTGGGATCTGTTGGGCGACGGATGCGGATTTCTCGGGATGTGACTTTTGACGAGTCTCGTCCCTTCTACCCACGTCCCGCCTCTCTTCGGTTTCCTCTGTGGAGTCCTGTCTTTTTACCTTTCGGATACACCCATCTCTGTCTTGCCCTCGTCCATCAGTCCCATGAATCCCATATATCTCCACGAGGCCTCTCCACGTTGTCGCCTCTTGCTTCGTCGCTGTGGCTCCTCGGGCTCCTCCCACTCTCTTTTACACTCGTCGACCTCGTATTGAGGCTCTTCCGGATGAACCATCTTCCCGATGTTTCATCTTCTCACGATCTCCATCTTCCTCGATGGGCCATCATCTCCTCGCTTCTGGTCTCGCGATCGTCGATCGATTGGCCTCTGCCCGTTTTGGTCTTCTTGGTGCGGCTACCCATGAGCCGTCTCCTCAGGGATGTTGTTACTCATCTGGCGGCAAGCATGCTATGGCCGAGGAGATTCTTGCTCTCGAGCTTCTTGGTACTTGGGATCTTGTTCCTTTTCCATCTCACTCTCGTCCCATCACGTGTAAGTGGGTCTATAAGATTAAGACTCACTCGATGGCTCTCTTGGCGCTATAAAGCGCGTCTTGTTGCTCGTGGCTTCCAGCGAGGAGCATGGTCGTGACTTCTGACGAGACTTTTGCTCTGTGGCCCACATGACCATTGTCGCGCTCTTCTTTCGGTGGCGTCATTGCGCCATTGGTCCGTTCTCGATTTGATGTAAAGAATGCTTTCTTAATGGCGAGTTGCGTGAGGAGGTCTACATGCATCCGCCACTGGGTATTCTGTTCTGAGGTATGGTGCATCGTCTTTGTCGCTCTCTCTATGGCCTTAAACAAGCTCCTCGTGCTTGGTTTGGCGTTCTCCTCTGTAGTCACTTCTTCTTTGGCTTCTCGGCTAGTGATCATAATCTTTGCTCTTTTTGTTCACACTTCGTCTCGTGGTCGGACTCTTCTTTTCTATATGTTGATGATATGATCATCACCGGAGATGATCTGAGTACATTGCCTTTGTCGAGCTCGTCTGAGTGGCGATTCCTTATGTCGGATCTTGGTCCTCTTCGTTACTTCCTTGGGATTGAGGTTACTTCCACTCCGGATGGTTTCTTTATGTCCCAAGAGAAGTATATTCGGATCTTCTTGATCGCGCTTCTCTCATTGATCGTCTTGTTGAGACTCCCATGGAGCTCAACGTTCATCTCCGACCTTCGATGGCGAGCCTCTTTACGATCCAGGCTCGCTATCGTCATCTTGTTGGGAGTCTTGTCTACCTTCTTTATTACTCGTCCGGATATCACTTATCTAGTTCATGTTACGAGTCGATTCGTTTCCACTCCCACTCGAGTCCACTATAGCCACCTTCTTGAGTTCTCTGAAACCTTCGTGGGGCTTGTCTCTCGCCGTCTCTTCTTTCCACGCTCCGGCTCGTTCTGACTTGAGCTTATTCGGATGCCACTTGGGCGGCCGATCCTCGATCGCGGTCTATCTCTCGCTTCTTGTGTTTTTCTTGGTGGTTCTCGTTGCACGGAAAGCGAAAAGCAGATCTGCGAGTGTCTGTTCGAGTCGAGAGGTGAGTTGCGAGCTATGGCTCTCTTGGCGAGAGATCACTTGGCTCGATGGCTACTTGAGGATTTTCGTGTTTCGTCCTACAGACTCCTCTCTTGTCGACGATGCAGTGCTATCGGTATTACAGTGATCACGTGAAGCACGAGCTCACCAAGCATATTGGTGTTGATGCTTCCTTCATGAGGTCTTGTGTGCATGATCAGGTGATTGCTCTTCAGTATGTGCCTTCAGAGCTTCAGATAGCGGATTTCTTCACGAAGGCCCAGACTCGAGCATAGCACGGCTTCTACCTTTCCAAACTCAGCGTTGTTGATCCACCATGAGTTTGAGGGGGGATGTTAGAGATATATATATATGTTAGAGATATATATGTGTTAGAGTAGGACTCTAGATATGTTTTGGTTTCCTTATCTGTAACCTGTACTTGTGTATATATACTGGCTCATTGGTCCCCTGATAATACAAGTTGCTATTCCTAACAAAGATGACAGATGATGAGTATGCACTACAAGTTTCTTCAGAATCTAATTCTAAACAAAACAACGACAAATGTCACTGTACTGCTAAATGAAAAAAAAAACGTTAGAATTTCGGTTATAAAATTAATGCTTCTTTTTTAAACTATGAGATTGATACTATAGGACTAGAGGTTGACACCCTATATCTTTCTGGTATCAAATAATCATCCATGAGATGATGAGACCAGGGGGGCAAAGTACAACAGCAAACCCCCAGTGTCTTAGGTATAGAGCTAATGAGTAATGGACTTGCATGTGTCTTTATATTTTATGCGACTTCTGAAATTAGAATGCAATCTCTGATTCTGAAACGTCCGTATTTTAAAGTTTAAACATGTCCGAAAGTTTTATGATACAAAACAGAATAGTCCTCGGCTTTTTCATATTTACAATTGTTCCTGAAGCATGCAGATTGCAGACAAACTCTCTATGCGCATTTTTCTCGCATTATATGTGTGTTTTCTCACGTAGAAAAGAAGGCATATGTAAAATAGCAACTCTGAGCATCATGACATCTAGTTACTGACACTATCTTGGAACTTACAGAGAGCTTGAGCAGCAGTTAATCTCGCCCTTGGGTTCTTCACTAGTAACCTTTTAACAAAATCTTTAGCACTTGGACTAATGCTTGGCCAAGGCCTCTTACGAAAATCAGGCTTGTTCCTTAGAACCTGATCATAAGAAGTCAACAGAATGCAGAAGATCAAGTACACCATAACATTATGTCTATGCTGATTTAAAATGCACAAAGATATTTAACATAACAACAAAATGATGGTAGGTGGTATATTGAAGAGGGAAAAGCCTTTTACAGGTTAAGTAGAATATTTAACTTCTTCATATGGTTCTTTTCTAAATTTACTAATAAAGTAGAAATGTTCTATGGCATGGCATATGGTGTCAGAAGACATTTCTAACCAGCCAATGAGCAATGCTGCAAATTGTTTTCCTTTTATGAAATACCCAAAATATTAAGACATAATTCAAAAAAAAATCTAGCATAGTTTGATTGGGGAAAAAATTATCCTAGGAGGTAGCATTTTACACCTAGGTGGTGTCAGCTGTCTTTAGCCATGGATAATTCAAGGATTCAAATTTCCCAGTAGCTATACCACTGGGCCACCGGCTATGCATTGATTACCTGAGGCCATTTCCACCCCAGGTCACGCCTTCATATTAAATAGAGGTGGAGATCATTTTGCTACTTGGTCTTATCTTGGGTGTATCGTAAACAAATTGTTCAACGCTGCACATTAACATATCCAAAAGATGGTGGGTATTGTAAAACTGAAAACTGCCTTTTATCAAATAAACAGGCAGCTAGTAAAGAAATCACTTAAGGACAGCTTGACCAAAGAGTTGAATGCCCTACCCTGTTGAAATTAGTACCACATGGTTAACAGGCCATAACAAAGGTTACACAGCTATGTTATGCAGTAAACAAATGCAGGTAACACACTGTTACTCCATTGTGTCAGCACACTGACAACATTAGGCAGAAGCTGGACACTCTCACCAAGCACATTTTACATGGAAGAACAAGGTATGCTACAGTCATCCATTTACCTCCTTGAATATACCATCCTCTGTTTTATCCCAAAGGGACGCCTCCCACAGAGCAAAATGTAAGTTATAACTCCTATGCTCCAAACATCTGACTCAGGGCCAGACCGACGTTTTAATACTTCTGGTGCAACATAATAGGCACTGCCAACTATATCATGGAACTTCTTCCCTACAATCATGCATTTAAACGACGGATGAGCCAGAGCAACTGGTGATATGTATATGCCATTCAAATCAGATGCAACATCTAAAAGCATATAACAAAGATGCACATAAGCAGAGGACCTTGAAGCAGATACCTGGCTTTATGAGGTCTGACAAACCAAAATCCGTTGCCTTCAGAGGCGAGTCCTCTTTAGTTGATTTGAAAAGGAAGTTCTGGGAAGGAAAATAGGTACATTCTTACATGACCTGAGAAGTAGTGCAATATCACCAAATGTATACTAAGTGCCAAGACATTGAAAGTGTTTAATTTCTACCTCAGGCTTCATATCCCGGTGAACTAGCCCATGCAGATGACACTCAGCCGCCACTTTGAGCATCTGCCGCACTACCACTGCAGCATCTTTCTCACTATAACGGCTGTTTTTTCTGTCAGAAGATGCCAATAAGTAATGGTCCTCGTACTAGAAATCAAAAACTAAACAATACTGACTGCAAAACATCAAGCTAAAATTTATTGGAAGTTGGAACTAAAAGATAGCACAAAATCTAGAAATCTTTCACACAGGAAGAGCAAAATATACATGTAACAAGAAATGGAGGATACATCTTATCTTACTTTGCCAAAATCCGATCCAATAGTTCACCACCCTCACATAGTCTGCAAAAATAGAAGAGAAGCAATAGTTGGTACTGGAGCATAGGAATGATTATTGAAATCATAAGATTATGTGTGCCCTTTTTAGATAAATTTGAGAAGAAGAAAAAAGCTCCTAACTATCCATGAGTGTGATAAATCAAGCTATATACTAAAAGAAGTGCATCTAGTTGACAACTTGGCATATTTATAGTACATCAATGCAAGAAAACTGTGAAATATGATGTAGTTCTGAACATAAATGATCAAGTGCCACGAAGCCATGCATTCAAAATGTAATTTTGAAAGAACGGTTTATACATTCGTATATGTAAAAAAAAATGATAGAAAATTCAACTGACCGAACAGCAGGAAAGAATGGTTAGGATTTAGGAAGACAATTTTAAAGACAAGACATGCATATTGCAAACAGCACATGCATGTCAGGGACTCTGGAAAGTGGAAACAATGTATCATGATTTTTGTTAAAACAAGTATGGCAAAAGGACATTGTAAAATCTGCAGAACATCAAATTGGTAAAGGCTAAAGTTAATTAGAACAAGTTCTGCTAAAGAAGTGTTTGGTTCACTGATCTATTCTATGGTTAATTGACTCTGATAGCAGAAGCTAGTAGCATAGTATAGGACAACTTACTCCATCACAATATACACATATGAATCATCCTCAAATGCATTGTAGAAGTGAACAATATTCTCATGGCCTTTAAGTGCTTTAAGAATCCTGACTTCTCTCTTTACATCCTCCACAGCAACAGGGCGGTCCATCTGTTATTTAAAAAAACATAATTATAATTGTATTAAATCACATATTCTAAAGATGATGCAGAGTGGACATATGTAAAAGTGATAACTGTACAGGGCATGCATCCAAGGCTCCAATTACCTGCATTGGTAATCGGATGTTTGTATTCTAATGCTTTTTCTAAACATCTATGCATGACGTATCCTAATCTAAAAGACATTAAAAAATATCATAATCAATAATCATGCAAGTTCATTCATGCATAATTGATTACTTTATCCACGTCCACAAATTCCAAGTGGTGAGTCGTGGTGAGGAAACAATGTCAAAATTGTCATCTTGTGTGCAACCTTGAGGTCACCATAAGGATAGTCCTCATTAACCAACAGAAGTAGTAGATTAACTCAAGAGTACACATCGTACAGCCTGGATCCCTAGAAATGTACCCAAGGATGTGCACAAAAACAGAAAATGGCCAAATTAGTTATATCCAATTCTCCACTAAAGGTTCAAATATTATGCGAAATAGCATTCAAACAGCATCCCAGTTATTCAGTTCTCATTAGAACAGTTAGGAACATAGCAGCGCTGGTGCTCCATTTTCTTTCCTTACCTATAAGAGGGGTAATTTTCACACAGGTTAACACTCAATAGTCAGTATGAATCTGACAAGGACATCACCAAGTCAGCATTCTCTTGTTATACATTCTGCCAAAGTAAAAAATGACCCATATTTCTAGTGTAGCTATGACCTAAATTTACTATAGAAGTTATCTAATATTCCGCAATAATTGACATTTTCCTCCAGATGTTTACATTTTCAGCAAAAATTAATAAGTGAATGTTGACATTTCAACCAAAGGTCCAAAGTATTTGGTGAAATCAATACCGTGTTGATTGGTATATGTATTCCAAGGTCAGATTGAGTGGAATGGAGAAAATGTCATCCACCTATAGTATGGAAGAAGCCAAGGACACGTTGTTCATTGTCAGCGGGAAATGGTTGGCTTTCCTGACCTTATAAGGAGCAAAGGTTATCCTAAATGAAAACTGGTACAGGAGGTATCTGTAAAGATTGAAATCTCCACAAATAATATCAAAACATTAAATGAAGTTCAAGACAACAACAGGAATCACGAGCAAAACTGGAGCTCCATGTGAAATGTGTTCCACAGAAATGACTCAACACTCAGATTTATAACAAAAAAGGCGTCAAGGAAGAATCGTGCAACCAACTAAAGATCAAAACCATTTTCCTCGAAACTAATACGATAAAGCATTTGGAGAAATAGGCAAAGAAAAGCATCTTTACCGTTCCAAAGACAACTACTTTCACCATTTTAAGAAGTGGATGAACGTGGTGAACAACTCCTCATTCCTGAAATCCCCAACTTATGTGCCAGGTCAAGAAGGAACCAGCAAAGATGGCTTCACTCATGTGCTGGACCACCCAACTTATGTGCCAGGTCAAGAAGGAACCAGCAAAGATGGCCTCACTCATGTGCTGGACCACCCCCCAACCCCCCCCCCCCCCCCCCCCCCCAAAAAAAGGGCAACTAAACCTAGTGATAAATGGCGAACAGAAAGAGTGTTTGGGTAGGACCTCGCCGACATCAGAACCACCCCCAAATATCACCAATCTCGTGCATAATTTTTTTTCAAGGGAAATTTCGTCCACATACTGTGACAACTAAAGCCGCAAAACAACCAAAATATCGCTAATTAACCAAGAATTTTATTTACTTGAGCTAAACATCGAAAAGTCCAAAACTATCCAATTCACCCAAAATTTTGGCACTAATGTCATCCCGAATGAAACACGCAGTTTCGTCTGAATTATTCTGAATCCTCCTCGACGCTTGGAAAACTACCCAAAAGTCACCAATCCATTCGACGGAGCCTGACCTCCCCGAACCACAGCCTAAACGTCGCAGCTTCACCAAGAAGAGCAACCAGCAGCCCACCTTGGCCTTGTCGATGCGCTTGACGGCGACGCGGTCCCCAGAGTGGCGGTCGGTGGCGGTGAAGGTGTAGCCGAACTGGCCGTGGCCGAGCAGCCTCCCCACCTCGTACCTCCCATGGAAGTCCCTCTCGTAGCCGAACTCCACGCGCACCGCCCCCTCCTTGTCCCCGTCCGGGGCAGCCCTCTTCTCCTTGGGAAGGCGGCGCCGCGGACGGTCGGCGTCGCCGGCTGTCGGATGGGAGGAGAAGCAAGCGCCCATGGGTGGTCGTCGGAGACAGGGTTTGGGTCTGGGAGTTAAGCATATGGGTGGGTCGTTTGCGTGTGCGCGTGGGCGCGAGGGCGAGGCATATAGGCAGGCAGCGCGGAGGTGGACGTGGAGGTGGAGGGGGTTTGGTTGGGAGGAGGAAGGTGGAGAGGAAGGTGAGGAAGGAACCAAGGAAGAGACACAGTGATAGCCGGTGTGGTACGTGGTCAAGCGGTCAAACTGTCCATTGTCAACACACAGCTCTGTCTCTCGGTCCTCTCCTCTCCTTGTTGATCTTTTTTTAGATTTTCTTGTTAAAATCTTGTTGATTTCTTTGCCTGGTTGTTTTTCTTGTTGTAAATTTCTGTGTGTGTAATCTTGTGCTTACGTGTCATTTGAGTGAGGGGTTGTTATTTGTTAGTGTCGTGTGTATCTCATTTTGCTATCTTGGTTACATTAGACCCGTTCAAATATTGAACCGACTGAAAAATCCATTTTTTTGTTAATTTTTTTTAGTTTCTTTGAAATAAAATTTAATATTTTTTTATTTTGAGAATTTGTATACAGTTTTTTTTATTTTAATTGTATCTCATCAGACTTTTGGGTCGGGATTCAAGCCCGTGAACAAGTCTAGGTTACATGTACAATGTAAGTTGCACTTTGGTCCTTCGTATACACTTTGTCGTGTTTGTTGTATAGTTGTAAATTCCATTCCGGAGGCTGTTTCGGTTTGCCTCTGGTATGGAATGCCAAATCTTGATATCAGTTATTCCAGTATCATTCCGGATTTCACTATAATAATATATATTTATATGTAGATATACATGTAATTATATACACACATAATTTCACTTGGGATCTCACTTCAAATATATAGTCGTAGAATAAAAATAACACATAATTCAATGACTACATAAATACAAAGGTCGTACGTAGTTAAATAATACAACATGAGTTCATAACTTCATGTATTTTAACATAGTCTAGCATACTAGTCTTACATAATTTCACTTACCAATGAAGTAGTATTGTACTGGGTTTTTCGAGCTGATTCAAATGAGTAGTCGCATTAATTATGTCCGGTACCGAAATTACTATAATAGGCTGGAATGGATCAGAATGACCGATATTGAAAGCGGTATAAGATTAAGGCTATTATGTTCTGGTATGACATGTTCTGACCATTCCAACTGGCCCTGGTTTGTTGTGACGTGCGCGATGTTATACTATAGAACCTATTGTAAAACAGATCTTAACATTTTGCACTTGAATTTCGGATTTCATGTGTATTGGTTGTGGGCATTTGGTTGTAACTTTTTGCACCCGTGTTTCTTGATAGATGTATTTATTTTCGTATTGATCCACGCCAGCTACTATAGCACTCTTGTAAAGTTATTACAATAATGCTCCAGTGAAAGCGGTTTAAAATGATCTCATAAGACAAAATAGTGGTATTGGAGGATTTTTAAAAATAATTATTATTTTATTCCAAAATACAATAATATACATGTCTTTTTTATTTTACAGAAATTATACTTTATCGCTTCTCCGTTGGGCGACTTGGACCTAGTCGCTCAAGCATTAGGCGACTGATCCAAGTCGCCCAACCGTCGAGCTACACGTGAAGTAGTTGCCTGGTGGTTGAGCGACTTCTGATTGTCGCTCAATGGTTGGGCGACTACTCTACTTGTCGCTCGATCACTGGACGATTTTAAATAATAACATTATTATTTTATTAATCCACTGGAAATAATTATATATGAGTAAATGTAGATTTTTGTAGGTAATATATTTAGCAAATATTGTTTGTACGTTGTTTGTTTTTTTGGAAATAAAAGGGTAGTGACAAGGTTGGTTGGTCCGTTTGTGATTTTCGTAGAATCTCAGGGGTACAAAAGTTGTTAGACTCGCAATAACATTTTGTGATCGTCGTATGTTGTTGTAGTGCGGTAAATTTTTGAATAATTTTGTGAGGACGATAGAAGTAGCAATGATTCGTAAGTACGAAGGTAAGTGATATTGCAATGCGCTAGGGAATTCATACACGGTGAAGAACTTTAGAGAAATGGCGCAACGATGACAACACGACGGTTGATTCGATAAGAGAGTTACATGGCACGCAGGCTAACGAACCAAGGACGGTACACGCATGCCTTTAGGGAATTAAAAATACATAGGACATGGTGTTGCACTTCACGTCGGTGTTTCTATGTGCTGGCGGGCGCCCTGCAACTTCTCGCGGTGTGGCCTTCCTGACCACAGCGGCCGCAACGTCTACCCGCCGCTCCAGTTTCCCCTTTGTCCATATCGTTCCTAATGCGACGGCTCTGCCGACGACCATTCCCACCCTTCAACAGGTCAAGATCCAGAATGCAAGTCCTATGTGGCAAAATCCAACGTGGAGAATTTGCCCACAACACGGAAGCCTCTTAGCTCGCTGCACCACGCCTGTAGCACCATCTCCTTCATGAAGTACTCCAACATGAAGTTCGATGGGTCCATGCTAATAGTCCCACATGCGGCGAGGAAATGAGAGAATGGCTTGTGAAGGAGCTTTGGCTTGTTGCATGTGCAGCTAGGCTCATTCACATGATCTCCAACTCACACCTCGTGGGTAACAAGAGAGCGAGTTATCCCAAATACGGCTGTCTCGAAGGAGCACGTTGAAACGATGTTCTGTATTGCCAATCACGAAGACTGTGTGCGACTAACCCTTCTCGGTCTCGGCCTGCAGGTACGTTGTAATCTTTGAGCAATACAGTGTATGTGTGTTGGCTGCATAAAGTGCTGCATTTACATGCATTTCCCTTAAATATCCTATTGTACCGTGCAAAACACCTTTCAACAATAGCGACGGGGGGCTGAGGACAGAGGCCCCTAATAACCCAGTTGTACACCTCGGCAAGGTTAGTGGTCATTATATCGTACCTTGCACCATCCGTGTCGTGCAGTAAGGACCACTTCTCCAATGGCTCGACCTCAATCCAATGGGAGAAGCACTTGATGTCCCTCGAGACCCTCCGTGCGGATGGGAAGGTTCAAGCTCCTCTGATGGTGTGAGGCGTTCGGTTGTCTTGCCCAGAATGGGCGGGCGCTTGTTCCTCTCAATGACATGCTTCTGGTGTGTTCCTCCAAAGAACTCCCATAGCGCATCAAATTTACGCTGCTGGTTCTACATAGCCAACCTCTTGAACAGCTTCATCAACGGTTTACTACCGGAACTGCTTCAAGAAGTTGGCCCCCAGATGACGAATGCACCATCTGTTCCTCATGTCTCGCTAAGGGAACGGCTCATCGGGGTCTTGCTGAAGTTTTCTGATGGCCTTCATCATCTCAGAGTGGCGATCATGTATTATGCAGACATCAGGATGTGCCCCAGCTACTCCCTCCTTCATATGTTGAATGAACCACAACCAGCTGTTGAAATTCTCACTTTTGACGATCTTGGGGTGGCGATCATGGATTATGCAGACATCAGGATGTGCCCCAGCTAGTCCCTCCTTCAGATGTCGAAGGAACCACAACCAGCTGTTGAAATTCTCACTTTCGACGAAAGCGATGGCTAATGGCAGAATCTGATTGTTGCTATCAATGCCAATTGCTGTCGGGATCATGCCCTTGTATTTTCCAGTTAGAAATGTTCCACCGACTGAGATCACGTGCAACATGTGTCTGAATGCATCGATACAGGGACCGAAGGCTAAGAAGGTTGTTTGCAATACCGTAAAACCAAGTGGTCTTCTAGATGGCTTGTCCTTGATAGCAATATATATGCCTGTGTTCCTATCCTGCAGCACCTGGAGCATACGAGGAAGATTGTTGTAAGCTACCTCGAAAGAACAGAACCTCCTTTCCAAAGCCTTCTGTTTCGCACGTCATGCCTTCGCGTAGCTAATCTTGTACTTGAATTTTTGCTCGATAGCCACCATGATGTGCTTGGCCTCCAGGTCCATCTTTTTCACTATCTCTTCGTACACGACATTGGCTATGAAAGTGGGCATTAGATTGCGATGCTTCGGCAAAACACTACTGAGCACGCAGGAGTGCACCTCCACCCTTATAGACAATCCAGTGAGTCTTGTACTTGGGTCTACTTGCGTGCATACACCAAGGACAACTAGCCTGCTCGCGGACTACGGTATACTGCTCCTGGCTGGATTTCAGGACTCGAAACGTCCGCTGCATGGACAAGATCCACAGCTTAATGGCATCCTACAGTGATCCCTTGTCAGCAAATATTGCATGAAGCCGAACCTCCGTACCATGGTACTTCCACAGTGATTCGTGCTCGTCGTGCACGGCAAGACCCTCAACGTCTATCATATTCCATTCTTATGCGATGGGACCTTCGTCCTCATCAGAAGAGTCATCAATATCCTCTTCTAAAGCTTCCTCCTTTGCCCAGGCCATCGAGTCATCGATCTCCATATGACGCACTATGATGTCGACTTGCTCCCCTACATCTGCGTGTGTGGTGGGCTGAGCGTGCGGTGTGCGATCTTCCTCTTCTGCCTCTGCAACATTGGCCACCACGTCCTCTTCTACCTCCACAGCATCAGCCACTGCGCCCTCTTTGCGCGCCCGAGCCGCTCCCACCAACTGGACGAGAGCCGTCGGCAAGGCCTCCTTCGACTCCCTTCATACATATTTGCACGAGTAGCACGCACTCGTATCCATGGCACCGGTAGCCTACCACAAAGCCCTTCCATGTAACCGTGCGCATCAGTCTGCTCAACTCCCACCTAATGTGCGTGGCAGACCGACTCCAAAGCCCATGTAGGACGACACAGCACACCTCGGGGTCCAAGGAGAAGCTGCAGGTGAGCCAGTGCAGGGAAGGACATCTCTGATTCGAGCATTTTTCGCATCCGGATGTACCATACTGACTTGCCTAAAACCACTAAGGTCAACACCGTATGGACATTCATGAATCGTATCAACATTGTAATGCACTTTTAATCATGTGGGCTCCGACATGACTGATTTCTCACTGTAAATATTTCGTACATTTCAACTAGCCATTTGTCATAATACATTCACGAACTATGTGCTAAACCAATAAATAACGACACATCACCTACATTCGGATGAACAATAATGGATAAGACTATTATCTTCACGCGAAGACCTTCTCTCCTTATCAGCGAGCTTCATTCTTCTTTCTCTCTTACCTCCCGAGCTCCTCTCCTCTCCTCCTCTCCCTCTCTCGGGCTCCTATGCTTCCCCCCCCCCACCGTCGTTCTCTCTTCTCCTCTCCTTCTCCCTCTTTCCCGACCTTCTCCCCCTCTTCACTTCCCCTCTCCTTCTCTCCCTCTCCTTTTCTCCTCTCTCGAGCTCCTCTCGTTCTCTCCCGAGATGAATGGCGAAAGAGACCGTGAATGTGTCTTTCTATACAACACCGTGTCGTATCAACACTGTAATGCACTTTTAATCATGTGGGCTCCGACATGACTGATTTCTCACTGCAAATATTTCGTACATTTCAACTAGCTATTTGCCATAATACATTCACGAAATATGTGCTAAACCAATAAATAACGACACATCACCTACATTCGGATGAACAATAATGGATGAGACTATTATCTTCACGCGAAGACCTTCTCTCCTTATCAGCGAGCTTCCTTCTTCTTTCTCTCTTACCTCCAGAACTCCTCTCCTCCTCTCCTCTCTCGGGCTCTGTGCTTCCCCACACACACCGTCGTTCTCTCTTCTCCTCTCCTTCTCCCTCTCTCCCGACCTTCTCCCCCTCTTCACTTCCCCTCTCCTTCTCTCCCTCTCCTTTTCTCCTCTCTCGAGCTCCTCTCGTTCTCTCCCGAGATGAATGGCGAAAGAGACCGTGAATGTGTTTTTCTATACAACACATAATCGTATCAACACTTGTAATGCACTTTTAATCATGTGGGCTCCGACATGATTGATTTCTCACTGCAAATATTTCGTACATTTCAACTAGCCATTTGCCATAATACATTCACGAAATATGTGCTAAACCAATAAATAACGACACATCACCTACATTCGGATGAACAATAATGGATGAGACTATTATCTTCACGCGAAGACCTTCTCTCCTTATCAGCGAGCTTCCTTCTTTCTCTCTTACCTCCCGAGCTCCTCTCCTCTCCTCCTCTCCCTCTCTCGGGCTCCTGTGCTCTCCCCCACACCGTCGTTCTCTCTTCTCCTCTCATTCTCCCTCTCTCCCGACCTTCTCCCCCTCTTCACTTCCCCTCTCCTTCTCTCCTCTCTCAAGCTCCTCTCGTTCTCTCCCGAGATGAATGGCGAAAGAGACCGTGAATGTGTCTTTCTATACAACCGTCTAGTCGCTCAACCGTTGGACGACTAGCATGTAGTGGCTCAATAGTTCATCAGCACGGGGACTGTACTTGCTGTCAAATCGCCCGGTGGTTGAGCGACTTGGATCAGTCGCCCAATGGTTAGGCGACTAGATCCAAGTCGCTCAACCATCGGGCGACTACTCTACGTGTTGCTCTGTCGTTGGGAGACTTCTCCAGGCGACTACTCTACGTGTTGCTCTGTTGTTGGGTGACTTGGAGAAGTCGCCTAACGGTGGAGCGACAGATGATTATTTCTGTAAATTTTTTTTTAAAAAAAACAGGTATATTATTGTATTTTGAAATAAAAAATAATTATTTTTTTAGTATCGGAGAACACACACACACACACATATATATATATATATATATATATATATATATATATATATAGAGAGAGAGAGAGAGAGAGAGAGAGAGTAGATTTATCAAAATATTGTACTATATATAATACATGTACTATTGCCAGTATGGTTGTGGCATGCTTTCAGTATTTTTGGTACACGAAACACCATCAATGTTACCTGATCCTATGTTGATTTTTTAAAAATAGTCTTTTTAATAGAATTACACAAATAAATGTTAGTTTAATATAATGATAAAAATAGACTTATATCGTCAATTCATTTGGCGACAGAGTATTGTTTGGACGACAGTCCTGTTGATTCATTTGGCCGACAAATTCATTTGACCGAAAGGCTCCTGTCACCAAATGAACTGACGACCGAATCTCATTTTTGTAATTTTATTAAACATGCATTTTTTTGTGTAATTCTATTATAAATATATTATTATTATTATTATTATTATTATTATTTGAAAAAACATCATTTGTCTACCTAGGCTATGACCATTCCCACTGGTTCCATACCAGCAGCCACATAGTTTCCTAAGAAACCAGATTACACAAAGACTGTATACATAGCATTTGTTTGCATGATAGCGCTATCTTGGTCAATTCCCCACTACTGTCGTCTCTGGAGAATAAACATACTACCGAATTGATTAAAAAAATTGATTTGGGTATTTCAATCAACCGTGTCAAGATACTCCGCGACGTACTCAGCATCTTCTCACTGTGATTATAGCTTGTTTTGACTTCCAGGTTCCCATGCTACTACCGTATACTGGATTCCTCTCCTCGGAACTCGGAAGCAGTCTTGGTCAAAAATAGTACTCGTTTCCTAGCTATTATGCTTCGTTACACCTATTTCTTTTTAAAAAAAAGTTTATAAATTTTCGTTACACCTATTTCTTTTTAAAAAAAAGTTTATAAATTTTAAAGTAACGTAGTTAATATTAGATAGGAGTAAATATGCATAACCTGATTAAATAAATCAAATCAATGATTTGCTCCTACCTAATAGTAAAATCTATATCTAATCTTCAATACTACAGATCTGTCATCACCTAGTATTAACTACTTTGCTTTAAGATTCGTAGACTTTTCTAAAAGAGGTGTACCGAAGCAAACCCCTTTCTTAGTTAGCTTGTGAAACTTTCTGTGTATAGAATGGTTATCACATATCATTGGAAAGTTGAGAAATATAGAATGATTTTAGCTGATTTACTAATCAACCAAACTTGGAACAAATAGTTCCAGCTTTTGCAATGGTACCTGTATTGAAGTGCTCAGGTCGCACTGGCATTAGGATCTATAGTACAATGATACCAGAAGTGAACAGTATTTTCGCTAGGTAAAAACACCACAATCAGATCGTAATATTATGCATTTTTGCTACAGTTCATTGTAGAGCACTGTTTACCTATTTATAAAACACTATTTATATAGTATATCTCTACAGTAATCCAAAGAATTCGGATCCGAGACCTTAGTTAAAACGCCCCCCTTCCCAGACCGGATCAAGTCAACAGACAATGAGGCTAAGCACACCTCGCTTTCTCATCTTTTTCCATGCTTCCCACCGGTGTCCTCCCTGGAAAGGATCCTCACGTATTATCCTATTCATTCGTATAGCCTAATAGCCTCATGGCTAAAGACTAGAATCTCTCTCTCTCTCTCTCAGATGGTGAAACTCGGCTAGAGCACTCACCTTTAGATGTGAGAAAGCGATGAAATATTCTAGGATCAGATCTACAAAGTCACGATCGGATCCATATAGGGCACAGGGGTTACACAGGAGATCAGATCCAATTTTGTTTTAACTTATTAAAGTTTATGTATGTATAGGTGTGTACTATGTACACGTATGGTAGTATGAATACTAATCTCCGGGTATTTTTTTTTTGTTCTAGAAGTAGCGATTAAACTCCATATAGATACACATGAGCTATACTTCTCTGGTGCTAGCAAGCAACTTTTTCCGAAAGCCACTAAAGGCTAACGCATGCAGTGCTATATTTATCAATCGCTATTCACATGTAGATTTAGCCAAGAGAAAGTTTTTTCTCTTTTTTTTTCTTATAAAAAGGAATCCATTTGTACACAACTACACATTTGTGCTGCTGATAGATTTTCCATTCCTTCGCTTTTGTACGTGATAGTGCCGCTGATACTGATTGTGATTGATGGTACATGGACGATATCAGTAGTGCTTGCTTACGGTGCCTGGTTGTTGGATACATAAAAATTAATTTGGACTTAAAATTTCAGTGCGTGTTAATCAGCACATCTGTTTGGCGATGGAGAATGCTTGATCTCTTTACAAGCAAGTACTGCACGGACGAATTACGAAATTTTTTTAAAATAATATTATTTTAAAAGATAATTACAAAAATAAATAACCACCCCAAAAAATTTCAAAACTAGGCTCCAACCGGAAGTGAACAGTATTTTTGTCACCAATTCAACTGACGACAGGAAACCGTGTGATCTCATCTCTATAAAAACAGCAAAATTCAGTCAAAATGTCATTTTAATTCAAAAAGAAGAGAGAGGAGGAGAGGGAGAAAAGAAAGGTGGCGAAGCTCTGCTAGTTCGCTGCGGAGGAGAGATAGACGGAGTATCAAATTTGGCCTGCCATCTTGCAGGTACATGTTTTTACAACTTTGTACATTATGTCAAAACCTTATTTGTTTGCAAACAAAAATAACGACATAGAATTCAATAGATTAGATAATTTTAGTCAAATTATATAGTACATCATTTGAGCTGTGTATAGTCTAGTTTATCGTGCACATATTATGAATGTTCCGACACTCGAATGATTTAGGATAAATCTGTAGAAATAGGAAGACACATAACAAATCTGTAAAAATTGTAAGGTAGCTAAGTAGGGTAGGTAGAGCGTAATCAAAATAATGTTAGCTTTATTTAGCTTTCCATTTATGCGCGGTAATTATATTGTTAATGCCAAAAATTAATTTTAAACTAGAAAAATAGCATAACGCATTTTAAAATTGTAAAGAAAATCTGGAGTTGCTACATAGGCTACGTATAACCAAAATAATCCCAACTTAAATTTAGTTTTTATTTGTGGTTGAAAATTATTTTGTTAATACCACTTCTTATTACCTTATGTACATACTTCATAGTCTCTACAATGTATGTACTGAATTTTCAGGTATGATGGACACATGACACGTTGTGCATTGGCCGTACGAGTTTCTTGACCCGGTGATTGACGCACATCAATGTAGCCGCCTCAGTACCATCCTCCCCCCTAAGAGGGTGAGGCGACGATTGAGCTTGACGCGTTGCAGCTGCACACGCCCATTAAGATGGTGGGTAGACCCACGTTGGATTCCAAGGTACGTGTCGTTGCGATTTTCGTGCACTCATTTGCAGCCTAACTATTTTGGGTGGACTAATGTTTGTTCACAACCTTACCCGATGCAGTTTTAGGGCGATAGGTCTCCTTCCATTGGTGAGGATGGTTGAGATGATGTGGGAGGACGGCCAGGACCACACGAGAAGTCTAGGTCATACGTCCAGGCGTTTTCCATACGACCAGTCCCTACTGACGGCGCTGGTTGACCATTAGAGGTCAGATACGCACATGTTTCACCTTCCGTGCGGGGAGATGGCGCCGACCCTTCAGCATGTCACCTTCCTGAATGGGTTGCCTTGCGCTGGCATCCCTCTGGCGGAGTACGACATCCCGGCCATGTGGCGCGTGGAGCTCCTGACGAGGTTCTAGGATGTGTTGCCACCGGGCGTGATTCTTGGGAGTTCAAGCACCTCTGGGGTGACCCGAAGTAGATATGATGATTCTCGCAAGTCTTCATAACTATTGTCCTCTCGCATTAATTCATTTGTGAACCTTGCTGGCGTACATGTCTTCTTGCAGCCCGAGCGTATGGCGGAGGACACACCTGACAATATTGTTAGGAGGCACTTCGAGGTCTACTTGTTGTGGTTGTTCGGGTGAGTCATGTTTCTAGGGTCCCACGTGAGCTCGCGGACTGGCCAGTGGAGGAGATCCAGGCTTACGCCTGGAGTCCAGCGGTGTTGTGTGCGACATACCGTGCACTATGCTAAGCGTGCCACCGGGTTCAAGACAGCTCCATCCTCTCTAGATGCCCACTACTTCTGCAGTTGTGGTCCTTCGAGCGCTTCCAGATCGAACCACAACTGGACTTGGGAGCGTACACGGTCGGCTTGTACGCCAAGGACGACGATGTCAACGGTAGACCATGGGCACGGTGTGGTGCCGCCGACGGGTTAGTGTCTTGAACATTTATTATTTTTAGCAGTGTAATCATAATTTCATGTGCTAAGTTTTTGTTATTCCATTCCACAGGTCACCTACACTCTGATCACTACGCACGTGTCCTACCCGGATTACGTTACGATGTTCGATCAGCTAACGGATGATCGCGTCATCTGAACATCGTACACTCAGGAGAGGGTGTACGCGTGCGCGCCCGAATGACTGTTGAGCCTGTGCACGTGAGACTACGTGTACTAGTACACGCGGAGGGCTTTGGTTCATGAAGTCTTTGTGGAGGAGTACCAGGTGCAGCGGGTCATGCGTCGATTCGATCTGCGGCGAGAGTCCTAAACCTGCGAGCGGCGAGTGCGGCGAACATGCATGTATAAGTTCACACTTTACTTCTTTCGTACAACCTGAGTTACGTACCGAAGAAATAATTATCTTGCCTTCCACAGGTACACTAGGAAGGGAGTACCCGCTGCTACCTCTTGAGCGGATAGGATGTTCTCTTGGCTTCAGGGCTGGCTCGACGGCTACGGTGACGTCGTCGAGGAGCATGCTCTCTACGACCTCAGGACGTACGCAGAGTACATGACGTGGTACACCAGTCCGATGAGGGTTCGCTGCGTTAGGGTCATGGACGACCCACCACGACACGAGGCTGCGACGTCCGACACGTACACCACCTAGCCGGACTCCGCATTCCACCGCGTGGTACGTATTGAACGGTATGTATTCATATTTAATTTGCAAGATTTTGGTTTTTAACTTGTTGAGTACGTGTACATGTGGATCTACAGTGGGAGATGCACGAGTTGGCAGTCTCTGTGCATCGAGGGAAGCTCGGGGAGCGGTTCAACATGACAGCTCAGGACATCAGAGCTGTCATGGAGCAGTTCCTTGAGAATACAAGGCGAGTGATCCAGATCGCGACCTTGAAGGATCTAGACCCGTCATTATGAGTTAATAGAGTATTTTAGTGATTAATGACAAATCTAATTGTGAGTCTAACATTTTATTGTTATATCTAGTGTGTAGTCTCGTTTGGATATAAAGGTGAAATTCAACGAGGTATGCATTCGACTTTATACTCTTATATATTGTTGCATTTATCGGATCCAAAATATAGGTTAAACTCCACCATAAGTATAACTTGAATATGTGAATATATTTTCATTACACATCTGTATATGCACACATTTAGGGACAATTCATTCTATATTTTGTGGTTTCATTAGTATTGATCTATATTCCGTTCTCCACACATATTTGAGATCTTTACTTTGAAACATATTGTGACGCCCCGTGTCATTACCCCTAGGGTAATCACACTTAGGCATACGGATTACTATTAAATGCCTGTAGAACACCGCAAGACGAATAGCAAGCCATTTTATCGAGTTGCGCAGTGAGAACAATAAAATAGAAATTGTACATCTTTATTACAGTAGTAGCCACATAAGACTAGGGTTCTTACTAAACCTATTACACAACGCAAAAGGGAGCTTCTCCGCCTCTGAGTGCTGCTGCGGACTACCGCCTCCTACTCGTCCCACGAGTCAAAGATGGCTTCCATCTCGTCGGTCTTCGCCCGGGCGCCTTCTCCTCTCTTCTTTGCATCGGTACACGCAAGTCCTTTGCCCCACTCGGGATAGCTCACCGGACTAGGATCTAACAAAGGAGAATACTAACAAGGTTGAGTGCTGAAGTACTCGGCAAGCATTAATAACAAACAATGCCTTTGCATGGTGATCTCGGTCTTTATCACAAATTCTAGAATCATCTCATTACGAAAATAAATCATTAAAACATTAAGTGGCAATTTTAGTTACGAAAATACTACTAGTCACTCGGAAAGAAGAAAGACCCCGGTGGTTCCGTAGACTCCAATCCAAGAGGCGGCATGAATTCATGATTTGTATAGCATCACTGCAGAGCTTGCGCCACTTTACCCATAACTATTCGAGCTCTCGTGAACTGGGTCCATCGCATTTCCTTTGATGCGACTTGAGTTCGAAATCTGAGGCGTTTTCGAGTTCGTGATTAAGTCTCCACCCATTGTTTTCCGTCGGTGTCTGGCGCACCTGTCCTCCACCGAGTTCCAACAATGTTGGTTAGGCGGCTATCCTCCGAGCCCAACACTCCGCCTTGGACCGGCTATCCTCCGTGTCCAACATTCCGTTAATGGAGAACGTAATTACGTAAGCGGTAGCATTTTACGCCCGTAAAGCGGAAATGGTTGTACCGATTTTCTGACATCCGACCGAGTAAGAGTTTTGTTAGTCCTTATATTATAGCTGTAGGTAAAGGGTCCCATCTCATCATCATCATCATCATCATCATCATCTCTTTTCTCTATCAAGGCCCCCTTTACCCACATAGTAATTCTCAATCTCATCTCATCTCAGTTTTCTTATCTTTCTCATCATCTCAATCCAATTTGATTTTGAGAAATAGTTTTGATCACGATACATATATGATAGAGCAATATCGGTTTACATTTAAATTAGCTATATTGATGTTCAAGAGGATCGCTTGCCTTTAGAGTTTTGGAAAGGTCGACGATGGCGAATCTCTTATCGACTTCTCCTGTCAACCTTTGGTTAGCTTTACGTAGCAAGCGGTATACGAATAATATATAAATAAATACTTAGTTGATTTTTGATGATATTAGGCGAATAAAAAATGCTAAGACCACTCCTATATTAGCGATTTTAATTTAATAAAACTTTTGAACAGACCAGTTAGCACTCTTAGCTAAAAATCGTTCTTAGGGTTAAGCTCGATCTCCTGCCGTCACCGCCAAACTCACATTCTATACTCAAAAAAATCAGACAACTAATTTCTAATCCTAATTTCGAGTCAACCGACTAACCACTACACTACTAAACCCTAATCACCACAAAACCAAATAACTAACCGACTAATCTACTCGACTAATCCTAACAAAATCAGCTAAACCCCAAATCTAATCACCTTCCTTAATCTACCCTTTACCTAAATCCTTGCCAAACCTTAATCACCTACTACCTAATCTACTCAAAACCCTAATTAACCTACAAAAAACCCTAATCTAACTAATTACCCAAAACCCTAACCCTAAATACCAAATTACCTAAAACTCTAACCCTAATTACTAATCCTAACCCTAACCCTCCCCTCTCTCTCTCTCCCCCCTCTTCTCACCCCCTGGCGCCGACTCCCTCACTTCCCCTCTGCCGATTCCTTTCCACCGCCGCCTCCTCGCTCTCCCTCTCTCACCTCTCGCGCCTCTCTCTCACAGCTGACGCTCCCCTCCCTTCTCTCTCGCCTTCCCCTGCTCCCCCTCTCGGGATCCTCCGCCGCCATCGCCTCCGGCTCCGGGCGCTGCTCCCTGCGCCTCCTCCGGACTGCGCCACTTCCTCGGCTCACGCTCGCCTCCTCCTCTGCAGCGGCGGCAAGCCAGCGCCGCCTGTTGCCTCGCTTCTCGGCCGGTCGCTCCGCTCCTCGGCCCGGCTCGGCGCTCTCTCTACCTCGCCTCCTCCCGTGGGTCGGCTCGGCGCTGGCCTTGCCGTCTTACCTTCCTGGATTTGCCTCGCCGACCTCTGAAACCCTAGGTAATCCAACTCCTCCTAACCCCATTGCTCTGTGATGAAGATGAGCCGAGAGCTATTTGATGCTCTTGAGATATGGTGAAATGATGATATGCGGCGATGTGCATGATGATGGGTCTTGGGTTACCTCCTCTTTGGGATTTGGGGTTTGGGAAGAGGAGGGTGGCGATCTTGGATTTGTCTTTGTGCTCCTCTCAGTTCTGGCTTCTGATTGCAGTGGCGATCTTTGGGTTGAAATTTGGGTTCCTCTCTTCTTGCACTGGGCTCCTCCTCCCTTACAGGCTGCTGCTTCTTCTTCTTCTTTCAGTTGAACCCTCTTGGTTCCTCGCCTCTGCTGGTTGTGGGATAAAATGCTTGTGGTTGTGCTTTCTTTGGTTTGCCGGCTTTGCTTGCTCTGTGTATCCGGGCGGTGGCTTGGGGAATGTATTCTTGTGTTCTTGGGTGTGGCGAGGTTTGGTTTGAGGGGATGCATTTGTCTTTAGTTGGCTATCTTTGAAATGTATTCTTGTGGCTTCGGAAGGGAAATGCATATGGTCTTGGCTCTTGCAAGGGGATGCACTTGTTCTTTGGGAGATGAATGCAAAATCGTGTTGTTGGGGATGCATTCTTTGTTGGGAAGGGGATGTATTTCTTCTTGTTGGATCTTCTTGGTGCTAAATGAGGAATGCATCTGTTGGGGAGATGCATTCTTGGTGGGGTTATAGTGAAATTTCTTGGCTGCATTGGTGCTTTCTTTGGGAAATGAGCTCTGGGGAAAAAGGATGCATTAATTGGGGATGCATCGGACCGGAGAAATGTATTCTTTTTTTCTTTGGCTTGTTTGGGCTCGGCCAGGAGTCGCACTTGCCGGTCTTCTTGGTCTCTGTCGTAATATTTTGATGGCTTCTTTGCATCGCTCTATGAGAGGGCTTGGGAAATGGTTCTTTGCACCCGATGAAGCTTGGTGAGGTGTGGTTCACCGGGTATCTGTTGAGGTTTTGCCTTTGTGGCTTGGTAAATGCAAATAGTGGGTGTTTGGTTACGATAATGCGGATGATGAGGCCCATGAAGTGACGGATGTCGAAGGATCTTGGGTGGTGCGGATATCTTGGCGATCAAGGGGCCGTCGACTCGGTTGGTGCAGGGATCTTGATTGCCAAGGGACCGACTACTCGGTACTCGAATACTCTCTGCGCACTTGGGAAGTCGGACTACCTTTCTAAACTCTAACTTTTATATACTATCGCTCACGGAATACTCGACTATGATTACTAACCGATTGCTGCTTTCTTGCGAGCGAGGAAAAATGGATCACGGGGTGGCTCTACGGGCAAGCTCTCAAAGACAAGGCGACGAGGAAACGGCTACTACAGACGACAAGAAGAGAAGAACTAGGGTTTTAGTTATTTATTGCCAAAGACATTGTAAATGCTTGTAAAACAAGCATTGTAAAATCTTTTGATGCAATGGAATGGAATTGTTTTATGCTAACAAATATGCAATTGATGCGAGTTGTCACATCCTTCCCCCCTTGGAAAAATTTCGTCCCAGAAATTGCAATCACTGCGGAGGGGGTTTTTTGGGCTAGGCTCGCGTAGCGCTTTTCCTTTTCCCCGAAGCTTCGCTGACGGGGTGATCCTTCCACTGTATTTCGTTTGGTCAAAATTTCGGGTTCCTTAAGCGACGGGTTTTGTAGCGAGTCTTTCTGGGAATCCTTTGAATGTTGAACGTCTTGTAGAGAAGGGTCGAGATTTGTGTGTAGAAAGGTGAGGTCACCTCAAATGGTTCCCTCTAGGTTCAAATATTGAGGTATTAGGGTTGGGTCTGTTGACTTTTTGGTGGAAACTTCTTTGGAATCGCCATCTATACTTATTTGGAGAGCAGATGACTATTCCAATCAGTGGGTTCACTCCCAGGGATTTTTCCAAAAATTCAGAATTTGCAAAATTTCTTCACTAGTGATTCAGAAGATAAAAGGAGTGGGTCCTTCCAACATTTAAAAGAATAATACACGGGGAGAGTGGAAGTAATAACGTACCCATTATTACACCTGATGCTTCTCCAACCGGTTTGGCGATCATGGGTGATAGGTGTGCCGGTTCTCCTTTTCGAGCTTCCTTCGTGACAAGTTGGTTGTCTTCAGTCTGCTTCATATAAGTGAGTTGTGGTGGTGCTTTGGAGCGGTGGCTTTGGCCTAAATGCTAGTTGTGGTGGGGTTCGGATGTCCTCAGGGATTGGGACAATCAATTTCTGATGTCCAAGCTGTCCACAATTGAAGCATGCACTGTATCCTTGAGACAATCCTTTGTCATGTGACTTCCTCTACACTTTCCACATTTAATTGCTAGAAGTGCTTGGTTGTTTGTTGGTTTCTTTGGGATGCGAAAAGGTGGGTTGAAGGGTCATTGTTTGAGGTGGTCCATATCTTGGTGGCGATTCTTTGAGACACGAAAGGATGGCGTCTAGGAGCGAGATGAAAAATGGTGATCGCTTTGGCCTTCTTCCTCCGTTCTTGGTGAGGTTGGAGTATTCATTCTCCGAATTATGGCTCTGTTGACTAGGTCTTGGAATTCGGTGATTTTGTGGATGGATAGGAGCATTTTGAGATATGGATGCATTCCATCCGAGAATTTCTCTATTTTCTTCTCCTCGGTGTCGACATCACCGGGCGTAGCGGGAAAGATCATTGAACCGACTTAAATATTCCACCATCTTTTCCCGCCTTGAGTTAGAGCTCAATTCCGTTTCTTCAATTCCATTCTTCCATAGCACATGTGTTTGGTGAAGCGTATCTTGAATTCACCCAAGTGATGGGTTGCTCACCGACAGTTGCGGTTGTAGTTAAGCCACCAAGTAGGCTGGTTGGTCCGGTCGATTGGTGTGGCGCATACCGTACTTTCTCCACATCCGAGCATCCCATCAGATCCAATTTCTTCTCTATCTCCACCAACCAATCACTCGCGTCCGGTGGATCGGTAGCTTTAGCAAAAGTGGTAGGGTGAGTTTGGAGAAAATCACCTGCACTAACCCCACTGGTGGTTGAGAGGTGGTAGGTGCTACTCGAGTCAATAGAGCTTCCATGAAGCGGTTTTGGTTCTCACAGGCTTCTTTTCGGAGTTCTCTAAGAATATGAGTACATCGACCATGATGCCTAGGGGATCTGTTGCTCGGTGGGTGGTTGTTGGTAGTTCTGGGATGGTAGTAGATGGAGGTTGATTAGGTCTTGACTCACTGGGTTCACCTTTGGATCTGTGTGGATTGTCCATGCGCGAAGTCGATCTCAATTTCAATGCGATCTTGACTTCCTTGGCCTTCCATCTTCCTTAACAATTGTTGGGGTAGAGATAAAGGTGTTACACTTATCTGGCGGGAGGTTAACCGCGGGTGAGTTGGATTATGACATGCATGATAATCAAATAAAAATCAAGAAACAATGAGATGCAAAAGATCCAAACCCTATACTAGTTGAGTCTTTCGTGCTCGATCCACGCTTGAGATCCCGTTCTCAAGACCGCCCAAATCCACAGTTTTGGGATGCTCGAGCTTGCCTCGAGTGCGAACCTATGCTACCACGGATCCACGCGCCCGAGCACGCTCGAGATCGCTCGAGTCCACCCAAATCACATATTTGGGGCTGCTCGAGTTCATTCACGAGTGCGCCGTGATTTCGCTCTGGGTGCGCCAGAGCTACACGCTCGGTGCCACGAACCACTCGTCAAAAATCGATGTGCGAAGTGAGATAGGACACCTTGCTATAGAAGAAAAGGTAAGGAGCTAACGAGTATGGTCGGACTTGTCCAAAATTGGAAGCGGGTCCATACCGAGTTCTACTCCATGCCCCTAGTCCAGCACTAGGCTCTAAACCTTATGGTACTGCACCCACGACCTATATTTTCTATCCTAGGTTGAGTTGGAATCTAACCATCTACTCACAAAGACAACCACACCGATCCTATGACAACAACGCGTTTCCCGCACTTTCTCGAAAGAAGAACTAACTTAAAGATGGTTCTCGTTAGCGGGAATGTCACTTTTAAGAAGAGGTAAGCTTTTCAACATAATATATATCTTTTGAAAGAGGCGGTTTGGAATCGAAATTGAAATGAAGGCAAGGATTAATAAAATATTTAGTGCAATATAGCAAGCAAGAAGGGCATACTTAAGGTATTACTACGGTTTCTATTTTATTAGCGTGGCCGATCTTATTGCTCGATACCACTGTGGACGCCCGTGTCATTACCCCTAGGGTAATCACACTTAGGCATACGGATTACTATTAAATGCGCGGTAGAACACCGCTCAGACGAATAGCAAGCCATTTTATCGAGTTGCGCAGAGAACAATAAAATAAACTGTACATCTTTATTACAGTAGTAGCCACATAAGACTAGGGTTCTTACTAAACCTATTACACAACGCAAAAGGGAGCTTCTCCGCCTCTGGAGTCTGCTCTGGACTACCGCCCTCCTACTCGTCCCACGAGTCAAAGATGGCTTCCATCTCGATCAGGTCTTCGCCGCTGGCGCCTTCTCCTCCTGCTGCTGCATCGGTACCTGCAAGTCCTTTGCCCCACTCGGGATAGCTCCCGGCTGGACTAGGATCTAACAAAGGAGAATACTAACAAGGTTGAGTACAGAAGTACTCAGCAAGCATTAATAGCAAACAATGCACTGCATGACTGATCTCTGGTCTTTATCACAAATTCTAGAATCATCTCATTCTGAAAATAAATCATTAAAACATTAAGTGGCAATTTTAGTTCTGAAAATACTACTAGTCACTCGGAAAGAAGAAAGACCCCCAGTGGTTCCCGTAGACTCCAATCCAAGAGACTGGCATGAATTCATGATTTGTATAGCACTGCGCAGGCTTGCGCCACTTTACCCATAACTATTCTGAGCTCTCTGTGAACTGTGTGGGTGTAATCCAGCAACATCACGTTCTTAATCTATGCAAGGTTTGCTTGAGATAAGTCTCTTTTCGTTCTTGCTTTCAATTTCGTCATTTTAGGGCTCTCTTTGATCAGCGAGTTTGTGATTGATTCTTTCACGTGAATTAGCTTGCTGTGATATGTGTGAATCTATCTAGGATAATCTTGATCATCAATCACTCACGAACAAGCATTAGGATCAAGTTTTTGTTCTTGCCCAGTTTTAGACCCTCTGCTACTCAATTGACAACTGTTCAGGATCTATCCAAGAATTATCATTATATTCGATTGGAATAGGTCCTCAATAGCATATAGAAGGTGTGTGTGCAAAGTTTCGTGAAGTTTGGAGTTGAGAATCAAAAGTTAGACCTAATTGCAACTTCGTCATCGGTACATTTCTTGTTTGGATCGATTCGGAGCCGCCATTCGAACCGCCCCACACCGGTGGTCGGACCGATTTGTACCGATCGGATCGTCGATTACAATGGCCGGACCGGTCAGCCTCTGCTAGTATTGATTCTTGCTGATTTTTGTCGCATTGCTTAGGTTTTTTATTTGGATTCAATACTAGTCTTCCGCTGTACTGATATATTGATCTTCATAGCTTCATCATAGCTATTGGAGTGAAATTATGTTGAATTCATATTTTGTGAAAAAGTGAGTGTGCTCCTATTCACCCCCTCTAGTCGCCTTTTCGGTCCAACAGATCATGAGTGGATCATCAAGTCAAGAGAGGACCCATCATGTGTTGATGGAGGTCTAATGAAGGATGCATCATGTGTTGATGCATATCAAGACTCGAGATAGAAAAATCATCATGTGTTGATGATGTTCAAGACAAGATCCCAAAGTGAAGAAGATCATCATGTGTTGAAGATTATCAAGTTAATAATCCGGACTTGAAGTGATGATGTGTGTCATCAAGCTTCAAGAAGATGTAAGGCAATGGTATGACTAGCTAGGGCTAAGGATGTGTTCCTCGTCTTTTACCGGTCTTGGTGTTTGGTTGGAAGACCGTATTGCTAGTATAGATTATCATACTATTAAGAGGGGTTTTGACTAGTAGCATGAGTTAGTCATGTGTTGATAGCTCATTATGCTTGCTCTAGCTCATCTATGCATGGAGCTATTATTTGCAAATGTGTTTTGCAAATAGCCGAGGCTCGTGCATTTAATCCTTGTAGCATGGGACTATAATTTGTAAATGTGTTTTACAAATGGTTGAAATCCATGCACCTTAGCCTTGTGGCATGACGCTCTTATTTGTGAATGTGTTTTGCAAATAGTTGATGCTTATGTTTGATTTTTTGTAGCATGTGACTTTAGTTTGCAAATGTGTTTTGCAAATGGCCTAAGTCCATGTACATTATTTCTTGTTGTGTTGATTCTAAAAGTTGGCAAAAGTGTTTTACAACTTATTGAGAATATCACCTATAAAACTTGTTTAGATTGCACTCAATTTGGCAAATGCGTTTTGCAAATTGAAGTGTTGCAAATTGCAACTCCTCTGTGGCCTGGCGGTTTGACCTCCAGGGTCTACCGGTCTGACCGGTGGCATATCGGTCAAACCGTCGTATGTTTGGCAGTCAGACCGATGTCCTTTTGAGTTGATTCTCTGTGCGGTAGTACCGCCGTTGATAAAAAGGTACTACTGGAAGCGGAATCTACGGAGTCCTCGCATGATGCGTTTTTCCGGAGAGCGCTTTTTAGAATTCTTTGCTCTCTTGGAAGTGTGGTAGTACCAGCGTGTTGGGCGCGAAACTACCACATCTCGGTATTTCTGGAAGTTAGCGTGGTACGTTTTTCCAGAGGTGCCATGTGTTGGATCTGAGTGGAAGCGGTAGTACCGCCCATCAGAAACGGAATTACCGGAGTGCAGAACGACCGCGAGTTGAACGGCGGTAGTACCGGATTTCACTTTTCAACGACTAGCTTCTTGTCTGATATAGCTGTTACTGTGCTTGTCGTGTAGGTAAGGTAGTACCGCACTTTGAACGACGGTAGTTCCGCATGTGATGATTTTTCAGCAGATTTTCCTCCAACGGCTAGTTTTTGTGTGGGGGTTATATATACTCACCTTGGCCAGTTGGAGAAGGGTTGTTGGAGTTCTTTGGCACCTCTATTGTGTTCCTTGAGCAAAGAGCAAGCCTCTCATCTCTCTTGTGCATGTGTTGCACTTAGTGAGCTTGGAGAGCAAACCCTAAGTGCATGCGTTACCTTAGGTAGTGGATTGTGTATCCACTTGAGCTTTGACACTTGATTAGTTCAAGTGGAAGTTGAGTCTTGTTACTCTTGGTGTTTACCGACACCTAGACGGCATGGAGGCGTCGTGACCGGTGATCTTCTCAAGAAGCTTGTGAGAAGGCCCGGCGTTGTTGTGAGTGGTTTGGTGCTCACCATCTCCGGAGTGGAGGAAGAGCAACCCGAGTGGAGCGAGGTGTTGGTTCGTGTTGGAACCGGTCTAAGTGGTTGTACTTACCTCAGAGGTGTTGGCTTAACTTGTGGAGCCAGTCCAATTTGTTTGGGCTTACCTTAACGTGGATTAGGGGAGACCGGCAAGTCTCCGAACATCACGGTAAAACATCATTGTATTGTCTTGGTTTGTGCTTGTGCTTTACTTGAGCAATTTACATTCTTGCTTTAATTGCTTATATATCTTTGTATGATTGCTCTCATTCAATTGTATTCATATGGTTGGTGCACTTAGGGGAGCCTAGTTGATTTAGGTTTTAATTATGCAAAACCAATTTGTTATTAGCTTCCGCATTAGATATTGGAAATCATAAGAGCAAGACGTAAGAACAAGAAACAAGCTACGAGGAAAAGAAACGAAGAAGAACAGAGGAGGCAGAAACGCGATACGAAGAAAAGAAATGAAATGAAGAAGAAGATAGGAGGCAAACGACGGAGGAGGAGAGCAGGAAAAGACGAACAATAGGCGATGGGAACGAAGGGGGCAGGCGAGGCGAACGGGCAACGAAAGGGAAGAAAAGGAGACGCAGCGAGAAGTAGGAGGTGCAAGAAGAAGGCGTGATAGGGAAGAAAAAGAGAACGAGGGGCAGGACGTGCACCCAAGGCACAGCGCACACACAACAGACGAGGAAGAACGACCACGTGGTCTGGACAAGACAGCACGTGGGAGCGCACCACCCGGACGAATCGAAGGGCCGAGAATGAAGGAAAATCATCGAATGACATCGACGAGACGAAGGAATCGCAAGCAAACGAAACGACCGAACGATCGGACGGTCGCGAATAAAAGGCGTGGAAAATCGGACAGCCCAGAGAAAAATCGCGACGTGGCTGCCCTGGCCTGCGCCCAAACATGTGACCCTTTACCTGGTACTGGTAGGATTCGAGGTGGTTGCAATAACGAAAGTAAACTGACAGAGCTCCCGCCATCTGTTTCAAAAGGGATAATTGTCAAAATGCCACATTTTTATTTTGTCTCTTGTAACATGCTATTAAGTTTGGTGTAATAGATTATTTGCCACAAGTTATATTTGCTCTTCGTTAATTTGCACTTTTCAAATATTAAATTTATATTTTCAGTTTAATGACCTGGCCCACATGTGAAAGGACGCTTTTGCCCCTTCCTCCAATGACCTCGTGTCCATTCTCCTCCTCACGGCTCCTCTTGTTGCTCGCGCCAGCCGCCTCTGCCTCCAAGTTCGCCATCTCAGGTGAAGCCCTGACCCGCACCATCATGCTTACACGCATCGTCTCAGCACCCTCGTCCTCGCACTCACCTCCCTCTCCTTTCTCCGCAGCTGATGCGTCGAGGATGTCGTCTTCCTCCCTGAATCTACCATAGTTCGACGGTGCAGTCCATGCTAGCCATCTCCTCGATGGCCATCATGCGCTTGGTGATGGCGCCCTGCTTCGAGAGCCGATGGCCAAGGTGACGGACAGCACGGTGGGCATGGCGATGGGGATGCCGCCGATGAGTAGCACGAGGAGGTTGTTAATGTCGTCGAGGTAGCGGTAGTACTGGACGAAGTACATGATGATGATATCAATGACCATGCCAACGACGATGGCAGCGATGCGGAAGTTGCCGATGGCCTTTAGCACCTTCTGGAAGTGGTCGGTCTGGTTGGTGGTGTCGACGAGGTGCGCTGCCTTGCCGAAGAAGGTGTGCACTCTGCTGGCGATCACAATGGCCTCGATCTCGCCCTGCTTGCACGTGGACCCTGAGTAGACGCTATCACCGGGCATCTTGGTCACCAGCAGCGACTCACCAACATAATTTATATTAAGTTCGGTACGGTCGAAGCAGGGGGACTGCCGAAGTCGTGGGGGTCGAAGACGAAATGGGGAGGAGGGAGGAGGGCGCCCCGGCGGCAGCGTGGAGGGGCTCGTGGTCATGGAGACGAAGGTCGATGCGGAACCAGACGAGCATCGTCGGCGGCCGTGTTAGCGGGCGCGGGAGGAAGGAGCGGGAGGTGCGGGCGTGGGGCGGGAATGGGAGAAGAGGGAGGAGGGGAGGCCACTGCAGAGGCAGAGGGGTGGAGGCAGACGGCGAGGCTGGAGATTTGGGTGGGGAGGGGAGGTGGGTGGTGGTGAGGGTGGTGGTGGTGGTGGCCAAGGCAGTCGGTGTGCAGAAGGAGAGGGAGAAGGAGGCGAAGGGGAGGTTGGGGTCGTCGTAGGGGTGGGCGGCAGAGTCGGAGTCGGAGGAGGCGGCCATGGATGGCTAGACCCAGCCAGGTAAGGAACTGACCGGAGGGGCAAAAATGCTATTTCGTATGTGGGTCAGGGTCATTAAACTGAAAATATGAATTTAATATTCAAAAATGGCAAATTAACAAGAACCAATATAAGTTGTGGTAAATAATCTATTGTACCGAACTTAATGGCATTTTGAAGAGGCAGAACAAAAGTGTGGCATTTTGGCAATTGCCCCGTTTCAAAACAATAAAGAAATGTTGTATTTATATGTGCATATATGTAGTTTCATTGGAAGCAACTAGCGCTCGGACATATGATAGGAAGCTTTTTATCGTACACTCTGATGCAATATCCATAGACAATGTGTGCAACAATTTTAATCTATGTGTGCGACAAAATGTATAAATAACAGATACAACGACAATAAAAATATTGAGAAAAAATATCATATTATCACCGTAATCGCATGAAACCATTAGTATAGAACCTAGCCGCGCTTTTAAAAACTAGTTCAAATATCCCAAAGAAACATTTCGATGTTACATCATTGCAACATTTAAAAAAATAAAAGTGAAAACATCCAAAAATAATTGTTGCAACATTTTTAGAACAATGATGCAACAATCAAATGATGAAGATGTTGTAACAAAAAGTTTACTCTTACACAACAAATCAAAAACATCGTCGTAACAAAAAATATGTCTTGCCACAACAACATAACAAACACTCCATTGAACATTTCGAGCTGACTATTGCAACAAATTTAGCCAACGCCTGCAACAAACTTACTAGGATGAAGCTGGTGTGGTACCCGGATGTCGCTCTGTCCACGAGTTGTTGTGCTAGGCACTACCTATATTGCCGAAGCGTTCACACATCCAAACCAGATCAAAGGGAAAAAATGAAGTAAAATGACAGTTCACACATCCAAACCAGATCAAAGTGGAAAAACAAAGTAAAAGGACAGAGAGATAACCACGAGAAAAGGAAGGCGCTACTAGGGAAGCAGAAAGCAAAAAGCGGAAAGTGGAATGGTAAACGCACAGGGAGACATGTTTGTGTGGAATCCATACGCCCACCGGATGGGAAAAAGAAACAAAAGCAGCGTATCGGCGATGTAGGTGGAGGTAGGGGTCTTGAATCCGATGTGGCAGGTGTCGCACCAGATAAGGCCACACACGACGAAGTTGACGCAACGCGGGCGAAGGTTGCAGGACGCGGAGACGGACAACGCTGTGAGCGCGCACAACGCGACCGCGAGGAGGAGGGAGGCTCCGAGGGACGCCATTGCCACTAACAACGGGACGAATCGGGGAGCGGGAGCGAGCGAGTGAAGTGGAGGAGTGAGAGTGAGTGAGAAAGAAATGGGGATTGGGTGAGGGAGACGATGATACTCGTGGATAGGAAAGCCTAAAGATGAAGCGTCTGATGGCATCGAATCGTAAGTGGGCTAGCGTTATCCAATTTCATTTCGGTTGGTTATATTTTTCTATGGAGCTCGTAATTCCTTTTATTTGCATTTTCATCTATTTTCTCTTTAAAACAAAACCATAGACAAAAAGCACAAATGATTTTTCCATTTTAGTTTGCGCTCCAAACGGCTCCACCCTCCTCCTCCTCGTCACCTCCTAATTCTAGGCAGGCCACCACTACTTTTCCTTGACACCCCAAACTTGCATGCCCGCATCCTGCCCGCCTCTCTTTCAGCCGCGCTTTTCTCCCACATTTACATCCTTTCCTCGCTCTATCCGAAGAATTCCCTTGATGCAATTACATTGCTCTCCCGGCCATGCTTGATGCATGCTCTGCAGTCTAGTTGCTGCCTTTGGTCCATCCGATGTTGCTGTGTTCTCCTACGTAGCATTCTATCCAAGTTTTCCGTTCTTGATGCGTCCTTGAGTTCGATCGGAGGAGGAGGAAGAAGAAAGCATGAGGCAAGTACACGGCGGAGCTAAATGGTCTCCTTGAAGCTGAGAGCCATTCTTTTCCCTTTCCAGATGGAGCCGAGGCGCGAGATGCTGCTGCACGAGCTAGGGGTACCTCACTTCTCTCTTCGTCATCAAATCGACACAATGCATCATGTCTCTTGTCATTGGCAAATATCCATTCGGATCAAGAGCACAACACAACATCAATTTGTTGCAGGAGATGTGGGATGAGATCGGGGAAGGGGAGGAAGATAAGCATGAGATGCTTCACGTGCTAGAGGAGGAGTGCCTGAACGTGTACAGGGTTAAAGTTGAGCAGGTGAAGCAGTACAGGGCGCAGCTGCAGAGGGAGATCGCCGACTCGGTGGCCGAGGTCGCCGCCATCTGCGCTACCATCGGCGAGCCACCGGCGACCGTGCAGACGGCGTGTTCATCACTGGTAAGTAACCATCTTTCATTTTTTTTGACAATGTGGCAGTTGATACATTTTATATTCAAGAATAATTAGAGTGACTAAGAACCAAAATTACATAAATAATTTACTGTA
Organism: Hsuehochloa calcarea; assembly: GCA_036346395.1. NCBI lineage: Eukaryota > Viridiplantae > Streptophyta > Magnoliopsida > Poales > Poaceae > Hsuehochloa > Hsuehochloa calcarea. Next base: position 2,751,498 of record CM070596.1, on the reverse strand, counting down.
ATTTATGTATAATGGAGTTATAAATAAACTTACAGTTTTTTTTACAGAGAAACAGGCCAATGTTGCCAATATATTTGATGGCTATCTATTAAAAAATATATTTGATGGCTTGGAAAATTCAGAGCACGGGGAACCTGAAAGAGGAGCTAGGCTCGATCGCGCCTGAGCTGGAGGAGATGAGGAAGAGGAGGGAGGAGAGGAGGCGACAATTCTTGAAGGTGATAGAACTGATCAATAGGATGGAGCAAGAGATGATGCCGAGTGATCAGCCTCATCTGAGCATTGACAACTCTGACATGACCCTGAGGAGGCTTGAAGAGCTCAGAGCACATCTGCAGCATCTGCAGTTGGAGAAGGTTCAGATAAATTTTGCATCGCAATTGTGCAATAAAATGATCGTAATTGTTATTTAGCTTTCTTGTTTTGACAGGAAAATCGCATCAGTACGATGGCAGAGCTCATGGGTTCGCTGCATTCGTCGTCGTTGGTTCTTGGCATGGATTTCAGAGAGATCAATTTTCATGGCAATGAACAAGCAGGTGACATCAACGACGACTCAATCGCAAGATTGGTTTCTGAGATCGAGAGGCTGAGAGAAATCAAACGGAACAGGATGCAGAAGGTGAGCCAGATACATCCTCGAAGTAATCAAGGAGTACTGTGATTTGATCTTCTTGCTGTAATTGCTAGCTTCTGTCACATTTGGCAGCTGCAAGACCTTGTGGTCACCATGCTGGAGCTGTGGAACCTGATGGACATGCCATCAGAGGAGCAGAAGAGGTTCCAGAGCGTGGCTTGCAACATTGCTGCGTCCGAGGATGAGATCACAGAGCCGAATGCTCTTTCCATGGACATCATACACAATGTCGGTGCCTGCTTCTCGAGACTTTTTACATACGGCGAGGATCGAGCTGTGGACTTTGTTTTGATGAGAGTGTGATGCAGGTGGAAGCAGAAGTGGTGAGGCTGGAGAACCTGAAGGAGTGCAGGATGAAAGACCTTGTACTCAAGAAGTATGATGAGCTCAAGGAGATACGCAGGCGCGCGCATATACCCGTGGAGAACGAGGGCGACACGATGCTGATGTTCGACGCCATTGACAGTGGTAATCGCTTCCACTAGCGCAGTGGCATCGGAATCGTAGTAATCTTTGCTTTTAGTAAACACCCAAATATGTTTATGAAAGTGATGCATTTGGGATGGTTTTTTCTTTCCATTTTTACTGTTGCAGTAAAATAGGTAGCAGAATGTAATGCAAGAACTTTCTCTTGTAGCACTGTAGTCCGTACTACTTCTGAAGCCTTAGAAATGAGAAAATTGAAAAATGGCAAATGTATTCAGAGCACGTGACACATTGTTTTGCAGATGCCGAACGGTCTCTAATCCTCGAGCGGCTGGAAGTGCAGATCTCGGAGGCCAAGGATGAGGAGTTCAGCCGGAAGGATGTTCTTGAGAGGATTGAGAAATGGCAGGCTGCTCTGGAAGAGGAATCTTGGCTTGAGGAGTACAACCGAGTGGGACTTGTGAATTCTTTCTTCTGTTTTTCAGGATGATACGTAAATATAAATGTCTGAATCTCCAAAATGCTCAAATGTGGTGTGTTTTTCAGAACGAGAACAGATACAATGTGGGCAAAGGAACACATCTTGTGCTGAAGCGCGCCGAGAAGGCGCGCGCCTTGGTCAGCAAAATGCCGGGTAATACGATCTTGTTCTTTGTTCTTACGCGATGGATGGTGAAAATTTACATGAACCCCACCCAGTACAGAACACTGATCACTGAAATTAACGTGTCCGTGTGTTCTCCGTGGGTGCATGTAGCAATGGCGGAAGCTCTGACGGCAAAGGTGGTTGCTTGGGAGAAAGAGAGAGCCGTCAAGTTTGAGTACGATGGTGTATGTCTTTGTTTCCTCGATCTGCTCCTTGTACATTTGTGGTCAACTAAGTGAAGTGAATGGCTGATGGATGCATGGCCATTTTCTTGGCTCGTGGCAAGGAATCAATGACGCACAAAGCTTTTGCGTATTCTCGAAAAAAATGACAAGGAAATCAACGTCTGTGCATCTTCTACTTGCAAATGCAGGACGGACTTTTGGACATGCTGGAGGAGTACAGCAACGCGAGGAAGGAGAAAGAGCAGGAGAGGAAGAGACAGAGGGATCAGAGGAGGTTGCAGGGGCAGAGCACAGTGGAGTCGCCGGTGGCCAGGCCTCCCCCGAAGAACATCAAGAACGTGACGAGGACTCTGTCCATGGGCGGGGGCGGCAAGAAGGCGTCGGCATCGGCGTCGAGGCCGAGCACGCCGAGCTTCCTCAAGTCGCCGCTGTCGGCGCGGAGGAGCGACGAGGGGCAGATGCTGTCGTCGGACTCGTTCGAATGAGCGTCGGCTCAACTGCTCGACGCTCACTCGATCTGTTCGTGTAGATATCGGAACGGAAAGCTTTGATCAGTGTTCAACTGAGGAGAGGAGCTGGTTCCTTGTATAGAATGATCTGAATATTACAGAACCAGTCACAGATGCTGTACAGTTGTTGACAAAGCTAATTTTCATTCATCCATTCCTGTATGGTTTCTAGGCTAGACATACATTTCATTTCATGAAATGTCAAATGTGTACTCATGTTCTGGCAAAGAGAAGAACATGAGCTCCATAAGATCCAGAGAAGAAACATGATTCCCTCATCTTATAGAAGCTCCATTAATGTTTAATTAATGTATTCTTTTTTTTTTTGGGTGGGGGGATTTATCCACCCTAACCCTAAAAGCTGGTTAAGGACATCTCTAATAGTATCTTTATTGTCGTCTCTTAGCTATGTTATGTCAATAAAATTCTATATAGATTAGAGTGCACAGGTCGTCGTGCACGCGAAACAAGACATGATACATTAATCTACTCTAGTTGACATGTAAATCTGTTTCAAAAGAAAATTTTAAATTTTAAATATTGAAGAGTGTGCTAGAGACTATCTATTGGAAATGTTGTCTTTAAATATGATATAATATACATTAGAGACAATGTTATTTCTAACTATTGGAGATACTTTAAGATTAGAAACAGTATCCGGGTCGAGAAGGCCCAGGTTTTTTCATTGGACAAGCGGGTATGCCTAGGGCGGGCCGGAAGTTATTGGGCCGAAACGGGCCAGATTTGACCCAGGCTCTTCTTCTCAGTTCCCAAGTCGACTGGCAGCGCAGCCACCTCCATCCACGGCTCCACTCCCAACCGCGGCGGTGTGGTTGCCAGCCGGTGCCGATAACCGAGCAGCTCCCTATCCGCCGACGGAGAGCCCGCCATGACCTCCGCGCACTCCAAGCTCTACTCCGGTAGGCAACGCTCGGCCTCCCTTCCACATCCTCGTCTTCTTCAACTCCCCGCATCGCTCTAGCTGATACGCCTCGCCTCCTCTCCGCGCGCAGATGACGTCAGCCTCGTCGTGGTGGTCGTCGACACCAACCCCTTCTTCTGGGCCAGCGCGGCGCTCCCCTTCGCCGACTTTTTCGCCCAAGTACGTACGCGCGCGCTCCCCACCCCGAAACCCTAACCCTCCCTTCCCGCTACTTGCCTCCCCTTTCGATTTTTAGTTATTTTGAGGCATATAGGGTAACAGGGTTCGTTTTTCCCTCGGAATAACCCCTTCTTAGTTGTACGCTGATCTAATTAAATTAATTTGATTTTGTCTTCTCCAATGGGTTTCTCTCTCTCTCTCAATATTTAATGTATTTTGTGTGTGTATGCAGCTGATCCACTTCGTGAACGCGCTGCTGCTGCTCAATCACCTGAACCGCGTGGTCGTCATCGCCGCAGGCGTTAGCTCCTGCGCTTACATCTTCGACTCCGGCGATGCCAATGCCTCCGGTGCTGCAGACGTTGCAGCCACCTTCGCCAAGGCGAGCTGTAAGGTGGAGGAGTTCATTGCGCAAGACGCCCGTGCCACTGCCGGCAATGGCACCGTTGCTGCTGGCAGTGCAGCATCTCTGCTCTCAGGCGCGCTGTCCCTTTCTCTGTGCTGTATCCTATGATCGAATTTCTTGTTTGTGGCACATTCACCCCTTTTCTTTTGTGTGTGCGTTCCTTAACATGGAGGATGTTCAGATATACAGAGGATTTTTCGGTCTGGGATTCGGCACCCGCAACCTCGGGTGGGTATCTATTTTCTTTTGTGTATGTTGTTGAGTAGTGTTTGCTTTTGACGCCTTCTGATAAATTTACCGATGGAATGATGTACAAGGAAGTATATTAGTTAGCATAGGTGATTGCAATGAGCCTACTTTATTGAGAAGAACACTCAATAGGCTCCTGGCTCGTGGAGTCGTAGTTGATTATTATTTTTAATTCTCTTTGTTCCAATAGAATTATTCTAGTCAGTATTATTACACATAAATTATTGTAGCACTTTATGCTAACATGAAATACAGATTTTGTGCCTGCAGGGTTCTCCGGATGGACCTGAACAGTACGCACACTTCATCAGTATGATTTTTTATATGTATTTTCTAGGACATGTTTTCACTTAACCAGATGCTGTGCAGATATGTGGCAGTGATGAATTCAATATTTTCGGCTCAACGTTCCATGGTATTACATGAACTACTTTTAGTGTTTTTAATCACATTTGGATTCATTGGTCATTTCATTTTATTGACAAATTACTATAGATGCCATTACTTTTCAAGTGCGGTGGTTTTAGTTAGTTCCTACTGCAAATAACAATACCTTCAGACATGTCTACATGCATCACCAGTTCAATTGTTTAAAGAATTCAATAAATAGTTCCATTGCATAACAGTTGAAATGTTCAACATTGTTTTTAGGTTCCAATTGATTCTTGTATCGTGGGGACCCAAGACTCTGCTTTCTTGCAGCAGGTGATGTTCTTTAGTGCTCTCTTGAATTTTATTTATTGTATCTTCATTTACATGTGGTGCACCCATAACATTTTTTCTTCCTTGCTGATTATATGCTGGTGCTTCATTTTGCAGGCTTCATATATGACAGGAGGAGTTTATTTGAAGCCCCAAGAACCAAGTGGTCTATTTCAATACCTTGCTGTAAGTTACTCAGGCACCTGCTGCTGCAACTCACATATTTGCTCATTTAGTCACGTCTCGTATCTTTTGGACAGCGTGACATATTAATATAAAGCTATGGTATTCTTTTCTTGTAATGGTCACATTCTCCTCCATCTTTTTTTACATAATAGCAAAAATACCAGCAACTTCCCCCACATGAGACTGAGGTGACCATTTGAAAGAGGAATGTCATAACTACCAACTTTTTTTAAAACGAAAACCATCAGTTTACAATTTTCCTTTGCACACAACTTTGTCCTCAGATAGTGAATTGTTAATGATAATCAGGGGTCTTTTGCCTTTAGATGCCCGGATTATATATCTCTATTAATCAAATTTGTCCGGATTGTTTATATTTCTAAATTAGGTGCCCAAATTAACTCTCACTATCAATGAAGTGTGCACTTAAGCCAAACATATATATTGTATGCATGTCTCTAACTGGGGTTAAAAAAAATCCGTATGCAACGTTTTTCATCGGAATTTATGAACACGGTTGCATTTCTGAACTACATCTAAAATAATATGGAATACTGGTAGGCCATAAAGCCTAATACACGATCTCATGAGTTTTGTTCACCTCCCAATTCCAGTGCCACTTTTCCTTTATCTCTGAACTGAGCACTGAAGCTCTCTAATACTTTGTAATTATATCGACATGTTATTCCGATTTAAATGCATGAGTATGTTTACAAACTGCACTAATGGAAAATCAGGAGTCCAATTTGAGAAACTTTCAGGTTGAAGTGGTGAATGTGTCATCAGTGGACCAAGTTTAAATATTGGAAACACTATCAGATTAAGACACTTATGTTTGTATCGAGTTTGGCATTTTAGTTGTATGAATCTGAGTTGGATACCAGTGCATGGTCCGATAGACCGGAGTCACCAGATGGTGATTTACTTGTTACGCAAATCTCTTGCTTCGATATCATCTTTTGCTTTGGCAGTACCGGGGAACTTGTTCTATGAATTTATATTGTTCTCAAATGGTTTCGCTCTGTGTTTGTCTACATTATCTTTGAATAAGAATGTTTATATTTCAGTTAAATTAATTAGTTTTGTTGAGCCCAGTGACTCATTTCAGAAAAATATGCAGGCTGTATTCGCAACTGATTTACACTCGAGAACCTTTCTGCGCCTCCCTAAGACCCTGGGAGTCGATTTTCGTGCCTCGTACGTTTTTCTCATTTTTACCTGTTAAGCACTGTAGGCGATAGACACATGTTCATTTATTCTGCGGTGGTATCCTTAAGGAATTAGGTTAAATTGCATTTCTAGAGTCTCGATTACATAACTACGAGATGCTTGTTATAGAATTATCTGAGAACATAGCAAAAGACTATAGCAAAAGTCATGCAAAATATGAGAAACATACAGCTAATTTGTTTCTGAAGTTAAAACTTTACCAAAGGTCTAGTCAGGAGTAGCAGTTCAGGGTTTTGCATTGTTCTTCAAATTTCCGCTCAGTTTGTCTCATATTACTTGCAATTCAACTGCATCTAATTTGTTTTACTGCTCCACAGATGTTTCTGCCATAAGAAGACTATTGACATGGGATATGTTTGTTCAGTTTGTTTGTCAATATTCTGCAAGTATCATAAGAAGTGTTCAACCTGTGGGTAAGTTGTAGCTTTGAATTTCTATTCGTTTGTTTCATTTTTTTTCGTCATTTCACTTTTAACTATAACCAGCTTGTGTGTTTTTCCTGTTTCCAGATACCCACAGTTTGTGATCTTCTTCTTTTTTTCTATGTTCATGCATGGTCTCTATTGTCTTTTCCCTTCCTTTCCTTTCCTTTCTATCTAATTCTTTGTTCCTAAATTTTGGCCCGACCTGGCATTGTCTACAATGCAGCATTGATTATGCTGATCTTTAGCCAAGGAAAAAGACAATTAGATGCATGTTGATTTTACTTTCTCGTGTGCACTATCAATTTTCTCTCCCACTTGTCTTAATCTTAGGACTACCGAAAATACTTAAAACATTTATTTATCTTTTGCATAAAGATATCATGAGAATATGTTTGATCCAGCAGGTTACAGTTATATGAGATGTAAGCTTATTGTTTAAAACTTGAAGTTAGATATTTTTTATGCTTCCCGTCAGCTGCAAAATGGTTGTGCTTTCTTATTTCCTAGGTTGTTGTTGCTTTCTTTAATGTGGTGAAATGAAGTAATCAACAGTCACCCTGATGGATCAACAGAAAAGTTAATTTGATGTGCTATGTTTGCAGGTCAGAATTCAACCGTGTCATGCCAGATTTAAATTCCATTCCAGATCAAAGGCAGTAGTCTGTAAACAGTGAAGCATACTTCGCCCAATGTTCTTTCACAGGTTCGTATGATGTGCCTTTTAGGAATTTTGGTGCTACTTGTTGCTAGTTCGAAAATTCCATCTTTACCCCTCTAAAATGTAGTACCCCCTCAGACTACTTTCTTCATTGAGCTAGCCTCGATCTGTTCTGCATTATCTGATTACGGTACGCAATATGCGTTATGGATGACATACACATCCAGTGCACTTCAATATGGGTCCAAATCTAGTTCATAATTTAATTACGTTTTGTCCTTATGGCGCATCCTCTAAATTTGGCATGACCTTTCTTTGTTCCATTCTGAAATGTGGTACATCTCCCATAAACATCGGCTCTTAGCATTTCTACCTCAATGTCGTGTCTGCCTTTTATCCTAATATACAGAACATATGTTTGATTGAACTTGTGCTGATGGTTTATGATATCTGATGCCCGGTCACCCTGTCTGTGATTTCCACAGGACTAGCTGTTGCAGAAGATGCATCGTGTGTATATTCAAGCTTTCGACGGTATGCCAATTTAGTAAAACTAGGCAAATGGGAGTAGCAATTTTTGTGGAGGAAATTATCTGAGGAAAAAGCGCACATTAATTTTGAAACTATTTAGTTATTGGGAGTTTCAATTTACAAATTGGGGAACATGAACCTTGTGATTGCACCATTGCCAAATATCAGAGTATGCATGATTTGTCCTGTTGCCTGCTGAGAAACAAGCAAGCCCGTAGATGACAAATCATGCCCCGCAACCGTGTTTTTATTTGCATAGCTTTATTATCTGCCAATCGATAAATTCATTGCTTCCCCCGCATCGCTTCAAACCATGGCGGGGGCGTGCTATCCTGATGGAATCATGGAAATTAGATAATTTCTGACACGGTGTGCTCAAGGAAATATCAAATAAGATACCTACGTATTTATTTCGGATTTATCTTGTTTCAGGAAGAAAAAAATCTCTAGCACATAACGTTCCCGTGAGATTGAGTGCATACAACACAAGACTGCAAGTCTGCAATACTAATAGAACGCATATGATAGCAAGCGATTCCAATCAAAAAAACATTCAACCAAAGAACCCGCAGCAGCGTTATCTCCAGCACAGAAACGAGTTCATACTTTTCACAAGACGGCGTCGGTATTGAGTTCGTTAAAGGGTGCCGAGCCTCACTAAAATGGGAAATCAAAACACTGGAAGAAGAAATACAGCATAAGGAGGATGAAAAGGTCCATATCGCCTCCTCCAGCGATCAGAAAATTCCCACTTCTGAGCTAATTATTGGGCTCAGCAGGGGATTCCTCTTGCCAAGTTGCCTGCCATTGCTTGTCGTAGAACGTTGTTTCATCGATTAGCTTCTTCAGCGACACGATGTCCTCGTTTTTCCTGATCAGCAGCACACCCGCCACGGCGACAAACAGCAGAGTTTTGCAGAAAAAGTTGCCCATTTGGTCGACGAGCCCCACGCCCGTCAAGCTATCAACGAAGTAAGCCATGAAGAAGCCAACCATGGCAGCACGGCCTGCATAGACATTGCTTACAATATTAGTTGAAGTGAAAACGCAATGGACATATGGATGTACAATTCTTCCTGTACATGGCATACATACAGGTCTCTTTGCACCAACAGTTCGAAGTGATTTAAAACGCATTGTTTAAATGAAAATGCTTCAAGTATAACCATTTAGCTTCTCAGCTTCAGGAAGATGAAACCGTTTCATCCACGCCCACCACGGTATAATTGAAGTATCAAATACAACAGCCTCATCGGTGGTAGTTGCCTCCGGATAGTCTTCAAGCCATCTCCTCCTCCTGGCCTCTGGAAACAAACAAAGATGGCATCAGATGATTGCAGCATTTCCAAGGAGTTATGTCAGTCAAGTCTCATTAGATTGCAAGGAATCCAATGTTAGTTCCATTCACTGTAGCGCATCGACAAATGTCATAAGCTTATTCATAAGTAACAAGTGTCCACATCTGTATGAATTCCGTTCAGGTCAGTTCATGCAAACAACCACATGGTATGTATAGAAATGCAAATCAGTCGAAAAGACAATGAATTTCGAAAACAGTTCAAGCTTTAGTTGGGCTCACACATTTCTCTGCTCTCTCCCATCCTAACCCACTCCCAGCTCTTTCCATGTCTTCTCCCTACGGACCCTACTCCATCCCTTCCTATTACCAAACAACTAACTCTTTCCAATTCCATGCACTTTAATATGTCCCTTCCTTAGCATCTTCAAGTGCACGGTGCACATTATATATATCAAGCAATTTTCATTGCTTCATCACATAGTTAATTTAGGCAAACTCATGATTTCGGATTTCCCCATGGGAACCTTGTCTAGTCATCAGGCCTTTCCATCTAATTATGCTCTCGAGAAATAATGCATACGAGGACATCAAAACCACACAAAACTTCTGAGGATGCGGAAATTCATTGGCAACAATTGGTTCTCCCAAGTGTACAGCCATCTAAAACACTAGGACTTGTTTGGATACATTGTGATCGACACAATTCCTTCGGATTGACTCGGAATTTGAAGTAAAACTCCTTCCAATCCGATGGGATTAGTTCCAAACAAGCCCTAAAAGGGCAGCACAGGAAAGCACTGCAGGTGTTTTATTGGCATGCATGCATGCATGTTCCTTTTTCAAGCAGATCGAGGTACGCAATAAGCTCTGGGATTAATGAGCAATAAGCTCCAATAGGCTGGCAAACCCGTCCAGGGTATAGCACAAACTTGATGTAACTCCCTCCTTGCATCATCCTAAGCATCAGCTCATCAAGCAGAGTAGCAACTCGGCCAAGAAGCTAATGTAGAATTTAATTCTCAGATGGCGCCTCAATCATACGCATCAGTTCATACTAGAGAAGCGTTTCAAGATTCGTCGAGCAAGTACTCACTGCCAGATGGGGAATCCCAACTTCAGCATGGCAATCCGCAGTTCCCCATCCGAGTGGAATGCTATGTCAATCTACCGTGCAGTGTGCACTAGTACTCAGCAGAAGCAGCGGCATAGGAGGCAAGGGGCAATTAATAATCTCACCGGCGTCTATGACGGCGTCCCAGTCGACGGCGCCATCCTTCTCGAACCGGCTCAGGTCCCACGTCCCGTTCACCCACCTCGAGTCCCGGAACCTCGGCACCGCCGGCGCCTCAGCCTCGACGGCGGCAGCACCGTTGGACGCGCCGGGGGCCGACGGTAGGGCCGGCTCCACCTCCTGCTTGCTCGGCGCCTCGACCGCCTCCCCGGCGGCAGCGCGGGCGAGGCGGTGGCCGGTGCGGAGGCGCGGGAGCGAGAGGATGTGGTAGGGTTTGGCGGCCGCCTGCGGCCTGGGGGAGAGCTGCGAGGCGGGTGGAGGGGAGAAGGTGGAGGTCGCCATGGCCATTATTTGGGGTGGGCTAGCTTAGCCTCCCTTTGCGGACGGAGTAGCCTGCCGTGGAGGTGAGGTGAGGCGAGGGGATGACTTTAGAGGATAGTTTGTGGGCCCATACGCGCGTGCCCTTCGACCTGGGTGCGGTTCCTCTTGCCGACGTGGCCGGCTGTTTGGATGTGATCTCGTCCTAGGTGTGCTGCCATCGGAGGTGATCCTCAGCATCTACCGTGTATAAGCCATCTCCACCTCCCGATTAAAGGTATCCATCTCCGCCTCTCGATTAAAAAAAATTATATCAAAGATCGGGATTAACAACCACAACAAATAGTCACAGTTGCTACAGTGCACTCTAGTATTTACTACAGTGCTACTACATAAGTATTGGCCACACGCTTACAAAAACTTATGGATCCGAATCCGCTACTATTGGCTTGTGGCTGAGATGATACTGCACTGTGTGATGTGGTAGGCTCGTTAACAAAATATTTTTTCCCATTTTTTTTCCTCTGGGGTGAAAACAATTTGGTGGATGTAGAGAGCTTAGGCCGAAGCTAACGTTCCTCGTGATCCTGTACGGGTTGGGACGAATAGGGTTTTTGGGAAAACGTTTGTGCGACTGCTCACGGCTTCCTCCTCCTTCATCATCCTATGCGTGTCTTCTTCTTCGCATCAAATTCTATCGCGACTTTTGTTGGAGCGATTCTTTGTAAGTCGCGGTGATATCATTTGATATGGCTATGTCTTGCTTCCTAGATATTTGTCATGTGATGATATTTATGTCTACTTATGTTAGTAGCGTTCTTGTTCTATATTTTGCCTTATTAGTGAATATATATATATATATATATATATATATATATATATGAGTTGATAATCATGTTACTGTTTATAGTACCAAATATGCATAATATATATGCTATTGTTGATTCAATTATTTTTTTAAGAATTATAATAAAAAATTGTGCATATACCTAACCTCTGCACCGCAATCCCTTTACACGCAACCCAAGTATGTATGCGCGTACCACTTACATGTAAGTATATCCCTCTCTCCCCCCTTCACTCGTCGTTTCTGCGTAGGCGAAAAGGTGTCACGGCCACGAGCTGCTTCGCTTGAGGATCGGCTCCCGGATGTGGTCGTCGTCCTCCAGCGAGATGATCCGCAAGTTGGACGGGTCGTTCGACAACATTTTCGCCACCATCTGGTGCCTAGCGAAGGACCACGTCTATCGTCCTAGTACTCAGGGAAGTCTTCCTTCACCGGCCTCCTCTCCACCAGCTCCACGACGCGCCTCGCGATGAGAGGACGACCGAGCTTCACGCTCACGGCCAACGTAAGCCAGAGCAGCACTGCGCACCGGAAGGAAAACAAGGTAAACATACACGGGCTATACTGGGAGGTTGCAGATCGAGAGAAGAAGAATAATGACTGTAGAGACCATGTGGTTTGGTTTTACGTTAAGTGATGAATAATTGACATCGTTGTCGAAAAGTTTGAGAAATTAGCTATTTGTTTTGCAAAAGATGGCATGTTGTCAGGTGATAAGCGATCTAACCGGCCATGGGAGCGGTCTAACCGGCTTGGCCAGGCGGGAGGTTAGACCGACGATGTAGCCTTAGGGTAAAAATGGAGTTCAAACACTTGTGTGAAAAATACTCAGGGTGTGTTTGCACTAGGTGCCATTGAAAATAAAAATTAGGCACAAAACTAGATAGATATTAACTAAAAAGTCTAGAGAATGGTGTTTTAGTGCGTCGTTCGACACCCACTTCACCTGCTCCGGCCAGATGTCCCTATAGTGCATGTTCAGGCCGTACGAATGGAACTTGGCACTCCAAGTGGTATACAGGTGGTGGATGTCGTAGTACTCGGAGATGTAACGCTCCGAGGGCCAACGCAGGAGGTCTCCTGCTCGTGGACCGCAGCAAGCGGGAGAAGGGGCCAAATTTGGGAATTTTGGGCTATAGAGACTATTTTAGGAATTACGGTGGTCTAACAGGGCCAATAGTGTCCAATTTTCCCCGCAGGGGGGGGGGCTTGTGTTTGCCCTTATCCCTTGGCCTGTGCTTTGTGCTTTGAGAAAGGATGATGGTGAGGCTTGCTTGCTCTCTTGTGTTGGCTGTGAAGTGAATAAATGTGGTTTATGTGGGGGAGATGGCTTATGGGGGATGCACTTGCAGCTCTTATCCTTGCCCTGTGCATGGCCTTATCTATGTGGCTCTTACAGCTCAGTGCTTTGCTCATGGACCTGTGGTCCATGGGGAGTGCCTCAGATCAGAAATGGAATGGGCCAATGGTCCATTCGGTATTGTCAAATTTTTTGACGGTTGAGGTAAGCCGGTAAAAGGTGGGTGTTGGATTCTAAAATTGTCGGGTGATGAAACCCATTGGATTAAAACGGGGCCAATCGACTTTGGTTGATTTGGGGACCGCGATGATCCTTATGGTAATATGTCGGTAATCCTTTTTTACTCTAACCCTATTTTAACGTTTTCGGTTTGCTAAACGCTTTCTAAGTTTTTGTCGAGCGATGGAATGTGGATCGTGGAATGGTTTGATGGGCTGGCGATATATGGACAAGATTGCAAGGAGGGCTTCTGCGATGCGCATGCATGACTTTTTTGTAATGTATAACTTTTAGTTAATCTTTTGTAATTAAATCTTGTAATAATTCTATGCCAGTGTTAATATTTTACTTTTACCTGTAATTAATTTTTGTAATCCAATTGAGAATATAATGATGTTGTTTTATTACTTTTAAAATTCACATTGTAATATCAGGAGAATGATAATGATTCTTGTATTACTTTCTGAGTTTGTATTAATGATTTAATCTCGCTTGCAAGAAATTCATATGACACTCCGCTTGTAGTTGACTTGAGTTTTTCTGAGGATGAAAATTTGATTTTGGAAACCTTATTGTGACTCTTGCGGATATGAACTTGTATTACACTGTTGTGTGATCTGTTCTATATTAATAATGCTGGGTGAATGGCTAGTCTCAAGCAAGACGCAAGATGGACAAGGACGAAAAATTTGATGCAATGGGTTGCGTCAATTGGCTCGAACCGGTGCAAGTGTTGAGGCGGTTCGGTGAGAGTGGGATGAGAGAGACTCGTCGGTATAAGGAAAGCCATTGATGAACCTATATGTAACGAATCATATGACTGTTTCACAAGATTAGACACAGTCAAATATAGAGGGATCGAGAAGGGGTATTTTTGCGGACCTCTCGGGTGCGACGCCGACGGACGCCCCCCAGGTGAACACGTTGGAGACGTCGGCCGGGGAGGACGCGGTCACGCGGCCGCAAGCGGAAGCACAGCAAGTGGAAGCGGCGACGGCAGGAGAAGCTGAGCGCGTCGATGTCCTTCGAGCGGAATAGGCTGGAGACAACAGAGAGAACACACGGTGGTATTAAACTGAACGGTATCAAATTGAACCGCCGTGATACCAAACCGTTTTTACCTCTCTTTTTTAATGTCACAGAGCGTTTTGTTAAATCTGGGGCAAGAAGGCACAAGAAAATTTCTCCAGATAATACTTTTCTGGGGATGATTAATTACTGTTTATGCAGAATTTGTCTTTTTCATATATTTTATATCTTGTACATAAGGTTGAATTTGATTCTAAAATTTTGCATTGGCGAATTACCGTTCCAAAAAGTACCCATCTTTCGCAATTGAATTAACCCAGTTCATTCCAGATCCAATGGCTCGAAATCGTCCAAAGGTTGGAACTGCAAACCTCTGAGTTTCGTTATGAAACTAGATGAGGGCCATCCAGATCGTGCATCAACTTTTGGTTGTGAAGCAACTTCGGGTAGCAGGTAGCTCCCAGTAACAATTTGTGCAGTTCTGTATGCCGTCTAGACTAGCCGTTCCTTCCGACATGGAACTGCCATGTCCAAATTTGGTGCTTAAAACTAGCTTTTGCGGCAATGCTGAAGACTAACAACAGTCTTAACACAACAGAGGAATTTCTTTTGTTTTTTACGAGGCTGGATATGCAAACTACTTTAGTCATGTAAGCATCTTTTGGCGCCAATCATTCATAGCCGTTTCATCCTCCCAAATCAAGCATGGTCAGTTAGCGAGTGAGCATTCACAATCCAGGTGGTGATTGTTAGACACGGCAATGAAGCTGGGTGTGGTTACTTTTGCTCGCTACAACCTGAATCCTGTGTAACCACGGTAAGTAGAGTACCGTAGCGGTTGTTGGACGGTTGACGCTCTCGGTATGATGGCTGGTACTCCCATCTTTCTGGAATGTCATGTCGAGAGATCAGCAACCTGGGGCCAGCATCAAGATTGCTGTAACTGATCCTCGGTGGTGGTTCTCTATTGCCCGATAGGATGTCCTGCGACAATGGCAACGAGTCACATTCAGCGTACCATTTCAGTAACTTTCTGAAACAAATGTGATTAGCTCATGGCTGAACAAGTCATCTGTATAAGATAATAATATTATATTTGTAATAGCCATCTGCTTACAGATTCCGAGTGTAATCGACAATTGTAATAAGTAACGAGGGTTATGCCCTGTGGTGAGTTTTTCGGTTTCAGGTGAGGGGTAGCAGGTTACAGCAAGCTGGAGCCTAGAGTAACTGGTTAGGAACCGATCAAAATCACCACCAAGGGTAAAAAAGATGAAAGGGGGAACAAGTAGCTTTATCTATCCTAGAGAGAGAGAGAGAGTATTTTTTTAAGTCCTGTAGTGCAAACAAAGTGGCTTTCTCAAGTCTCCAGCTCCAGACTTCCAGGATGAAAGCAACCATCTAATGTGATTTCCTCCTAAGACCCTAGTTGTGTTATTTTTAAGAGAACCGCTATGATTAGTGTAATAGACATATACCTGTAAGCTCTGACTAAAAACTCCAAACTTGGCTTAACTAAGCTAAACCTGCTGTAAGACAACCCTCTGGTACATCTAGTTCTTGTCTCTACCCAGTTTAACTGGTAGGTGACGACTGGCTCTGCAAGCTGAGTATCTGGGCCCTGATAATGACATTGGTAGAGTACAATATACATAACTAGACACAAAATTCAGATGGCATCCTAATTTAGCTCAGCAACTGGATACAAGAGCAGTAATGCAGTACACATCAGGATATAGGTAATTAACCTGTACAAGTAGATGTGCAGTTTGAACTTGTGAAGAATCGCCTTTGATCGTAACTAGAACCTCATCTGGATAATCTCTGATTTCCTCAAGAACAACAACTGCTCCACTAGCAGAACGTATATAAGAAATGTTTTGTTCCCTTACACCAATTATTTCTTCAGCATGCAGGAATGGGATCTGCAATGTCTGTGTGATCTGAAAGCCAAAAAATTCTGTAAGAGCAAGGTCTGCAATATCTGCTCACATTTCTAAAAAGGGAAAAGAAACAGAACAACAAATGTAAAAGAAAGCTGCATGTAACAGTAGAAACTTGAGCACATACTGTAAAGCAAAATGACAAATATGGTGTGTAACTAGAGGATAACATGATAAAAGGTTAGACCTGTGTTATTAAGGAATCAGTTGGGTGACTGAGATCTGACGAATATGGGTCACAAACAGATGGGTCTCGTCCATACCACAAATGTCTGCTGCCTTCTGTGTTAAGAGGACTTCGACAGTCAGGTAACAAAAGATCCTGGTTCACTGGAATAGGATAATCATTGGCAACCAGATTTTCTTTAGAACTATCTTGGTTCTGCAGATGAATGCAAAAAAACAATTGCATGAGAACATTACAAGCTGCTCTCAACTTTATGCGCAAGAAAGCAAGATGAAACAACCATAACAAATATTACCTTCTTTCAAACAGATGAAGCACACCATGATCAAATAGGAATTTCCGGAGAAGTCCAAGTACCGGTTTTAGGGCATTGAGAACCGTGAGGGAAGCACCACGTATCTCCACAATTCTTTCATCCACTATCTCATAACTTAAAAGCTCATCTAGAGAAGTAGACACGGTAGAAAATGTTTATATCCAGAAATGTACATTGAGTTCACAAACACCTAACTGAAATTGAAAATAGAAAAGCTGACTAAGAGGGTAGAAGCTCTAACAAAGTCTGAAACTATTTGGTTTCGCTTTTGAATATTATTCACCATTGAACATGATCTTGGAAAGTTCAATGCCTTCCAGGCAGTCGTTTCACAGTCTGCAAAAGAACCCCTATGGTATTGGTGGCTACAAGCAAGGATCAAAATCTCGGTTCCGGCCGATTTCCCGGCCGACGGGCGGTACCAGTAACCGGCCGGTTACCGGAAAATTAAAAAAAAAACCGGTACAAATTTGAATTTGGTTTTTTACCGGACCGGTTACCGGCCGGTAACCGGAAAAACCGGCAAAAAAACCGGAAAAAAACCGAAATTCAAAAAAAAAAGTCCTCTTTTATGTTTTAATAGTGCTAAATATACTAAAAACTAAAGTTTCAATACATAATCTAGCATAACAATGCCTAAATGCCTAAACCAACTAGGGAAGGACATTATGGAGTCAAAAATTCAAATTTGCATTTAAAAGATCCCGGCCGGTATTTGTTTCCGAGCCGAATAGTAACCCGATTCACGGTGGGTATTTCAATCCATGGCTACAAGTAGGGATCCAAAACCCGGTCCCGAGGCATTTCCCGCCGGCCGGCCAGGAATGGTTACCGGCCGGTTACCGTTCAAACCGGATAAAAACTGGATAAAAATCGTTTGAATTTGATTAAAAACCAGCCAAATTTCGAAATTTGAAATTTGAAATTGCAAAACCCGAGAAAACCGGCTGGGATTTCTAATCCCGGTCCCCGGCCGGTAACCGGCGGTTACCAGCCGGGATTTTATTCCCTGGCTACAAGATACCGAATCAAACATATGGAATCAATTTCTTTCCTTCTATAATGAATAATCTGGCTCTTTATCTAGCACAGCAAGAAAAGAGCAATCCAGTTTGACTGCACCATTGGTATCCAGGAATGCAATGCAATCTGAAGGCTTATGTGACCTATTTCTACTTTTTCCCCCTCAACATATCACAAATATGGAGTTTGAATTTTCAACTGATAGGATTTTATGGGGTCATCAGTGTAAAACCTACTAGAAACCAGCATTTTCTATTAAGGTCGCAGCAAACAATTTGCTTGACTAATTGGCATCTACCAATGAAACTCAGTGTTTTTATGCGAGCAAATTAGTTAACACAAGAGTAAGAAACTAAGAATCCTATCAATTTCCCTCTTTTTCCAATGGTGGAACAGGAGACATTCTAATCAATTTCCAGAGGAGACAGCAGGTGCTATAAAATAAAGTTCGGAAAGCAATCCAGTTAATTTTCTGAACTTTCGTTAACAAAAAAAATTATAACTCGAATTTGGGTGAACTCTTGGACAACAAAAGGTGTATCATACAAGCTATTGCATCAGAAGCTGAAAGGTGAACAGTGAAGGCATTTTTGTCTATAATTTTCATAGGTAACGAAAATGACCATTGAGTCATTGACCAGTGATTCTAATTGGAAATGTGTGCAAGCTTTTGACTGAATGATTTCCATGAAAATGTTTAACCATGTACCTTTATCTATAATCCTTATGGTCGCACCAGTAGTTTCTTGAATTGACTTGATCCTGACTCCTTGCTTGCCAATTAAGTGCACGGCTTGTGCTGAAGGAACCAATAATCTAGCAGAACAAATTTCTGGTGCAGAAGCAGATAATGTGCCATCGGAATTGATCCCTTCTATCTCATTTATATGCTTGAAGATCTTAATTGCAGCATCCATAGCAGGCGATAACTCTGCTTTAGCTTCTTCTGTTGCAGATATCAAAACCTAAAATGAAAGGTAAAAAATAAATATATGCAATGAATTAATAATGTTACTGACAAACCAGTTTTTTGCTCACATAACAGGAGTAATGAACTCAATTTGGCTTATTGTGCTGATTAGGAGTACCACTACCACCTGCACATGTCGCACTAGGTTCCTACCATTTAAAAAGTTAATCCTTGTGAGGGTAGTTATTCACTTATTTGTCAAGTCATTTCAACTAGGCCTTTGTTCCTATGATTCCAACAAAGAACAAATAATAAAAGTGAAACAGGAACCAAACAGATAACATGGCCAAGATTTATAATCCTTACAAATATAGATGTATCTGGCTGAGCAACTAAATTAAACAATAACCCACTTCTCTATGAAACAATCACACACAAAAAATGGCAGATGGAAGATAATGCAACATAGTTCTACATCGTGGGTCAAACCCACATAGAGATTTGTGAGCTTCTGGAACCGTGATAAAGCTAGCAAGATGCAACAGAATGACGATTGATTACCATGATTAAAGCGTGTTTAGCTAAGGAAAAACAAAGAGGTAAAGGTACTATTCATTCGTTATTTATTTATTTATCCGTTTCCTAATGAAGTCAGGGTTCGAAACTTTGCAATATGGTGGATCATCCTGGTATCATGGCCTTCCCATGTGGATTGAAATTTGAAAGATCATGTGAGTTGAAATAATGGGTCGGAGCACTCGAAATCTAAGTATTTGACCCTATGGCAAACATTACCAGCCCTTATGTAAGCAACAACAAAATCACCCCTAGGGTAACATTGCAAAGTGTCACTGGCAATGTTACAAAGGTCAAAATGCCCAAGTTCCTCGAGAACATTGAAATGAGTATTGACCTAAACCAGGAAGGTAGGAATATGCCACGGTCCAATTAGTAATATACAATCAACAAGAACAAAACCCGGAGCAATTCCAATTTCTTATTCAGCTAGATTCTAGCGTAAGCCCTCAACTTGATGGCGTCAAAGTGGGACCGTAGCAAGGCATGCTTCACGTACCCAACGGTCCCAACCTCAAATGAAGCATAGAACGAGCGACACAGTACATCAACATGTCAATTCCAAGTTCTAAACACAAGAAGACATAAAACCTAACTTGAATCAACCAAAATTTGCGGGGAGGAGTCTTACGATTCGGTTGGAGACGCTGTCCGTGGCCTCGAGGACGCGGACCCGGGCACGGGTCACCTCGCAGAGGCGCTTGATGGTCTCGCCCCGGCGCCCAATGAGGCCGCTCACCTTCTCCGCGGACACCACCAGCCGGAACACGCTCGCACCGGGCCACCCCGGCCACCGCGGCCTCTCCTCCTCCCCATCCTTCTCCGCTGATGCGGGGGACGTGCCTGGCGGAACCGGCGGCGGCTTCTGCTCCGGCTCCGAGTCATGGGAAGGGGTCCACTGCTCGAGCGCCGGGTGCTCCGGCTCCGAGTCATGGGAAGGGGTCCACGGCTCCACCTCCTCCGGGTCCTCCTCCTCCTCAACCTCGGCGTCGCGGGCCACCTCCTGCGCCATGGCCGAGGGTTTTTCGGAGTTGGGGTAAGTGGAGGAGTGGAGTGAGGAGCAACCGTGTGGGTTTTCCTTCCTGGCTTTCGTCCAACTGAAGCCATTGCAGATAGCAAATATCTCGTCGGGCCGCTGCAGTTTGTGGCTACTCTACTATTTACCACCTTTTGCACCTCAATACATTACTTTGTCACTTTTTACATTAACTCTTCAATTCTATACCATTTTTCGAATTTTGAGTTGAATTCGTTCAAATCGGGGCAATTCGAGGGTGAAAAGACGCTTTTACCCCTCAATGCTTGGCTTGACTACCAACATCTCGGTCTTCGCCGCCGGGAAGGAGGAGGTGGTCGCGGGGGTGCAAAAGGAGAGCAGCAGGCCCTCGCCGGTGGGGATGCCGCGGAGGAGGGCGGGGGCGATGGTGGCGGTGTGTACCAGCAAAGAGGAGGCGGTGCGTCATCCCCGTGCCGACGAGGGGCACCGATGTGGAGGTCATCGTCATCGACCCCAATCAAATCTCTGTCGCCGTCGCCCCTGTCTCATCGTCGTGCCCTCCGTCGCCGTCCAAATCAGGGCTGCTTCTTCAGCTCCGGTGACGTGCATCGCCTGGGCGTACGCGCACCGGTGGATCGCCGTCCACAGCTCTGCCCGATGCACTTCTTCCTGAGCTTCAGCGAGTTGTGTACCAGCAAAGAGGAGGTCCGACGTACCAGGCCCTCGCCGGTGGGGATGCCGCGGAGGAGGGCGGGGGCGATGGTGGCGGTGTGTACCAGCAAAGAGGAGGTCCGACGTACCAGCAAAGAGGCGGCGGTGCGTCATCCCCGTGCCGACGAGGGGCACCGATGTGGAGGTCATCGTCATCGACCCCAACCAAATCTCTGTCTGTCGCCGTCGCCCCTGTCCCATCGTCGTGCCCTCCGTCGCCGTCCAAATCAGGGCTGCTTCTTCAGCTCCGGTGACGTGCATCGCCTGGGCGTACGCGCACCGGGGGATCGCCGTCCACAGCTCTGGCCGATGCACTTCTTCCTGAGCTTCAGCGAGTTGTGGCCGCGCCGCCGGATTGTCTTCCATAGCTCCGAGAAAACATTCAATGCGTCATGAACCAGCCGTGGACTTGTGGTACGAACGAGACAGGACTGGGCCCGCCCAGCCCAGCCCAACCGGCTGGACAGCGCACAAGTCGATTGATTCGTCGGCGTCCTTGACCCCAAAAAAAATGCAACGAATCATCAGCGCGGCGTTCCTACACTCGTTCTTCGACATAGTTACAGCAGCAGGATCACACCTCACACGTACCAAACATCAGAGATGGCTTTGCAGTTTAACTTCAATCAAACCCAGGAAAAGATCCACCACATGAGTAAGTGCAATGTCAAAATAAGAAAGGAACACAGGAACACAAAAAGACGACGAAACTGTGCAGTGCGTATCATCTTCGTGGCAAATGAAGAGTTTCAGGTTAGATCAACGCAGCCTTTACAGGAACACAGGAGATCCCAAATGTAGCATATTTGGAAAGCTCCAGCAGATTGACACCGAATTAACAAACTCAAAAGCACTTTTGTTCACCACAGCGCCCAGCTATAGTGGCAGCTTCCAACGTACTAGTCTACTGTGTGCAGAGGAAACATTCACGACCTCTTCTTCCTCTTCTTGTCCTCCGACTTGCCAGATGCGTTCTTGAGCTGCAAGATAAAACAGACGTCAAGCGAAAGGGAATGGAAACGCGGCTGGAGGACGAGCAGTACGTAAGGTGACTCGATACTCACCATGATGACGAGGATCCGGACAAGGACGGCCACGAAGTCTGTGAAGAGGGTGAGTGCGTGCTTGATGTAGTCCATGTCGCCGTGGTGCGCCCTCTCGATGATCTCCTGCGTGTCATACACCATGTACCCCAGGAAGACCAACAGGCCAAAGTAAACCTGCAGTGCAAATCACATGTGCATCATCGTTCAGCCAAAAAAGATACCGCACTAGATATGTTTGTTTGGACAAGGCCTACAGTTGCAGGCATGTGTTTGGAGTGGCCAAACATGGACGCGGCGAACTGCAGCCAGAGCAGGATCGAGAGGCCAGAAGAGAGCAAGCCGCCGAGGTAGAGGTACTCCCTGCGCTTGGCGATGGCGGCGGCGCAAGAGAAGCACCCGAACGCGACGGCGGTTCCAACAAATGCAGTCACGAGAATGCTGATGACACAGAGCAGCAGGCAAGTTATGTCAGCCAACAGAAAGTAACATCTGTGAAGGTGAGCATCAAGGAAACTTTGGCAGTCTAAAACAACATGCACAAACAGCAGTTTATCATCCCAAAATAGAAAAGATAAAAGAGGTGCTTCACTTCACTGTCATTATACGAAAGCATCCACTAGAACTAACAACAGTATAGGCATCCCAGGAGCAAAGTGGTAAGGATTAAAAAATATGCAACGGCCTATCCTAATTCCTAAATGGTTAGGATTCACAGCATCATCTGAAAAATTATTAAATGCTTCATCTCTGCGTATCTTGTCGTCCAGGGCTAGTCCCCATCAATTAAGACGCAACTCCGCTTCTTACAATACAAAATAGCATGTTGATCATCTTTTGACAAAGGGGGGAGCATGTGTCAAGGAATAACAAAGGACAGTACATCTTAAAACAAACATTAGCTACAGATTCAAGATGAATTAACTATTGATAACATCATGCAGGATGCATGCACCCAAACTACCATGATCAGCAAGTAGTAACTTCAGTTATTACAAAGCTATTGAAGGGAAAAAGAATGACAAGAGAAAATAATCCAATTCAGGGGCAGAAATTTGCTACTCTGATCTAGATAATCCATTTAATGCTTCGAAGAAGAACCAGACAATGATTGATAAAGACACTTAGTCCGTAGATATCCAACTGCGGTAATTCCCACGAACTACCGTATGTCACACTCAATCCTTAGACATGCTGTCGACCGTCATCACCAACTTGTTTGCCTATTAAATTGTTATTTACTACTCCGAGTAAATTATAATCCAACCACGAACTATTTGATTAATGACCAGCAAGAGGCCATTTCCAAAACAACTACTCGAATGAGTTCATTGTTACCTTGGGTCAAAGTCTACAGTGAGCTTGATCAGAGGTCCAACCGAAGCCCCTTCCAGGAGGGCAGCAGCCATCAGCAGCCCAAACCTCTTCCTCTGTTCACAGGGCAACACATGAAGAAAGTCAGCGCTCCATGTAATTGACATTTTTGGTAGCCAAACTTCTTGTAAATTTCTACTCGTGCAAGGCAAGCGATCAAGGTCAGCGGAAGAAGGCGAGACGAACCTCCTCGTAGACGGGCACCGAGAACAGCCAGGCGATGCTCCCCACGCACCCGAGCATGGTCAGCATCCCGCCGATGTTCCAGGCGACGTGCAGGTAAGCGCCCAGAGCCGACGAGGCCAGCGCGACGCATAGGGTCAGGTAAACCTGAAGGCACCGTCAAGAGTTAAATATTAGTTCAGGAAAAAAAACAGAATTAAGTCGTTGCAACCATCAAACCCAATCTGATAAGGACGCATGGCAACAATGCATAAACCAAAATTCTTGTGTAAACTACGATGATATGGATGGCTGCATCCAGTTCCTGGCCATGTTACATTAAGAGCCTATGATCATTCAGTGATTCAGAGCATATGCTGCACAAACTGAACACTAACACAACGTATTCACAAGCAACTAGCTAGATTAAATGAATCTACGAACTCTCATCGAATCGGGTGGCATTCGTCGAATTATCTGAATACACAGAGAGGATCAGAGGATTAGTACGTATCACACCGGACGGAGATTCTCCAAAACAACGAATAATCTCTAAGGCTAATTCTCCGAACCAACGGGATTAGTCTCTGAAGCTAATTCTCCAAAGCAACGAATAAATATCTATAGCTTTTTTTAGGAGCAATAAATCTCTATAGCCAATTAGATGAATCGCATTTCATAGCACAAACCCTGCGATTCTCCTGAGACCATTTAAATTGGACTAGTAATTAAGCAGAACAACTCTAACCAGGGGGCGCAAAATTAACCAGCCTGGGACAGAGCAACAGATCAACGCTAACGAACAATCCCAACACAAACCGCATTACACCAAATTTTGTCTCAAAAAACCTATGAACCGTAAGATTCGAAAACCTCAAGTAAGATTAAACAAGCAACCTATGAACCGTAATATTCGAAAACCTCAAGTAAGATTAAACAAGCACACCCAAATCCATTGTCACGTTCCACACGCAAAGCCCTAGAAACTAGCAATATCCACCACGCCACGAACCAAAACCGCACAAAAAACAACAAGTCAGAGAGAAGAGAGCGAGGAAAGGGGGGTTGGGGCAGTACGAGCTTGAGGTGGGACTGGACGGCGGGGGAGATCTGGCGGAAGTTCTTGAGGGAGTCGTAGCCCCAGCCGCCCGCCGCCGCGCCGTACGCCGACGCCGGCGAGGAGGTCGAGTAGTAGGCGTTCATCTCGCGTGAGCCGGATCAAATCGGAGCGGCCTCGCCTCGCACGCAAAGTGTGTGGGTGGATTTTTTTTTCCCCGCTGCTTTGATTTGATTCGAACCGATGGGTCGCAAAATTTTCTTCTTCTTTGCTTCGTTGGATGAAAGAATGCGGAGGCCAGCGGTGTATTTATATAGGCTGGGTGCGGGGTGCGGGTCGGGCGCCGTGGGGAAGGAACGGCGCCGTACCGCTCCGGTAGTTTTCAGGAAGGCTCGGTGTGTTGCGTGGTGACGGTATGTTGCCTCGCGTGAGGCCCAGAAGCTTCCGGCTTTGCCTTAACATGGTTTTTTCTTCTTCTTTTGTTTGTGGATTTTTCTTTTCTTTTTTCAGAAACATTGTGTACATTTGTCTTGTGAAGTTGTATCGGTGGACTTGGACACTGGACATAGATATTGTTGTATAATATTGTCGACGAACGAAACTCTCAATTTATAAATAATAAACAACAAATAAAAACATAAAGATGTAGTCGTAACTTTATATCTCATGTCCCTCTTTTATATAGAATGAAGAGATCTCCCTTTGTATATAAATAAGCAGTATGATTCTAAATTAACTAATATATTTTGTTGACCGACAATTCTCGAACGGATATTTATTTAGATAAAGTACTCACACCTAATCGAACCTTAAAAACAGGTTAATATACAATAAAAGCAAATTATTCGTGGTCAACGCTTTATTTGTACTTCATAGTTTTGTTTGGTAGTTAGTGTTGTGTACATTAGTACAACCATTATCCAACGGTAGTGTGATAAGGCCCGACATGCCACTCTTGCGTTGGAAAGGCCAGGAAGGCACTATTTTCTATTAATAGTTTTCTATATACATTTTTAAGCGAATTGTTATATAACTTTTGACATATTTTTAAAGCTAAAACTGTTACTTTTATGTTCGTTAGATGTGCTATAAGATTCGTGTTGTTGATGTGCTATAAGAAAAAAAATCATAATAGTTGAATTTTCATTCGTTCGATATGCTTTGAGATTTATTTTTTTTCCCATCTAATGAATTGGGTCCGAATTTGTTATGATTTTTTTCTTTGAAACATAACGGGTTCACCGCATTGTCGTATTTTGTTGGTATATAATTTTATTTTTTGTCTTTGTATTCGCTCAACCTCTCAAAGTACATAAGAAGAATATAACGGGTTCACCGTATTGCCGTATTTTGTTGGTATATAATTTAATTTTTGTCTTTATTTTTGCATAGCGTCTCAAAGTACATGTGAGATTTTGAATCATGCGATGTAAATATGAGTTATTAAGACTTTCAAGAATAATTACAGTGACTAAGAACAAAAATCATAAATAATTTATTGTAATTTATGTGTGATGGAGTTGTAAATGAACTTTTGGAATGTAACAGTTTTTTACAGAGAAAATAGTTGAATTCTGTGTAGACAGACCCTTTTTTTTAATGTTTTGCAATTTGTATAGAATGGAAGTTAGATTATTGTCATAGGTAAACCATTACTAAACCCTTCAATGTACTAATATGTATATATAAATGTAATTGCTCAATTTCACGTGCATGTATTATGGCTGGAATGCAAGTGCTTGCGTATGTTTACAATGCATTGTTACCATAACTCTTAGTTAACTAGGAGTATAAATGATTTGATTTTTTTTAAATAATATTAATTTGAAAGATAATTACAAAAAAAAAATAGTCAAAAAATTACAAAAATAGATTCATGTCGCCATTTGATATATTTGTAATTTTGTTAATTTATGTGTAGAGAAATAAGTCTAAAGATTTAGTGTATTTCATAAAGTTTTTTTGGTAATACATTAAAGTGTCCGAGTAGTTCGGGATACGAAACTGGAGAAGATAACGAAATATGAAGTAGACAATACGAGATCGACGACACAATTTGGAATGCGAGTTCGGCGGCGTAATAACAGAAACAGACCCCTTCGGAGTGAAATGAAAAAAAAAATTGGCTTTAGGGTTACCATGCACACTGTTGTCCCGATTGTATTGTTCGTGGAACCGATTTCTTTGGGAAAAGACAATGTAATATTTAATAGTTGAAATATTTGGGAAAAAAAATAAGTTTGAAAGACTTTATAATTTAATTGTGAATTACATGTCGCGCTGGGTTTAGTTACGTACATTAGAAACGCCAACATGCACGAATCAACAAATAGAAATACACATACGATACATGTGCTCATTTTTGGAATTGAAAAAAAGGTTGGTTGGACGAAATCGATCATCTGACGCCCATTGGTCCCTTCCTTGTCTCGGATTGCCCATGGCGGCGCTAGTCTCAAGTCAGTCATGTTCTACGAGACAAGTTGGACGATTGAATAATGTTAGGATAGCACAACGTATGGCCAAATTAATAATCAGGATGCAAATTGAAAATAACTCACCTCTTCGATCCGGACTGTGTCCGGATGACGGGGAGCACTAGGGCGGCCATCTATCTCACTAGTAGAAGCATTCCCCTTGTTCATCGTGCGCCGCCCAAGAGTACTCGACTTTACAGACAGGGACCTCCACCACCACCTTGCTTTCCTGGGATCCTTCGGTGGTCTCGGCTCGCATCACATAGTTCAACTTATACTTCTGCTCGATGAACGTCCTATCGTACATGTCTGGATCATCGATCTATTGAAAGAAGTTACATCGCATCTCCCACTGCCATTAAGCGCAGATATAGTTAGGGGTATGTGGATAGGAACGTAATATTTAAAAAATCTATGTGTGTGAAAGATTCGCTTACAAGAATGTTCCCGCACATGTAGTACGCCGGCGGTCGCCGGGTGTGTCGACTATATGATCTTTGCCGGTTCTTCGACACACGCTGTGGGCATGGGAACTTTGTTGGTACCAACACATCCTTCGTAGAACAATTCGGGTAGGGTTTAGCCCTCTCAGCAAGCTACTTGCGCTCCCACAACATCTTCGCGTAGAACTTCGCTGACGAGTTTGACATCTCCTTCCTCTCAGTCGTGTGAACCAAGCTTTGGTGAAGTGTTGGGTATGGTGGTGTAGTGTTCTCCTCTAGCTCTCTTCTCCTCCAGTTCTCGTCTCCCTCCTTTTATAATGGGTCTTTCGATCTGAAAAGGTAGCGTGGCAGAGTGTGGTCTTTTATGTCTGCAAAGGTAGCGTTGCAGTGTGTTGTCATCTTAGTCTGCAAAAGTGGTAGTGTGTGGTAGTGCATTCTATTTAGTCTGAAAATGTGGTATGGCAGAGTATGGCCTTTTCGGCCTAAAAAGGTAATGTCGCAGTGTGTTGTCAACTAGGTCTGCAAAAGTGGCAGCATGTGGCGTGACAAAGCGCGTTCTTTAAGGTTTGAAAAGATGGGGTGTCGCGATGTTGACTCACTTACATGGTTACCTGTACACACAAGAATAAACAGTACCGAAACACAATACTAGCATAATGTAAGTTGTGCAGAAATTTATATTTGCATGACATGACCGATATTTACAAGAACAAATATCTACTCGCGAGCCCTCTTGGGACGTACCCCACGTGTGGCTCTTGGCCTCGACCGAGGCGGTTGCGGGCACTGGTACGACTAGGTCAAAGGCTCAGCGGCCGAGGCACCCTACTGACGCGAGTAGCCAGAAGGGGTGTCGTGAGAGAGTGTTGTGTTGGTTGGCTCGCTCTGACGCGCCTTGCGGTACCGTGAAGATCCCACAGAGACCTGGCTGCTCTCGCCGTGCGAAGGCCGACCGGCCAAAATAGATTTCAGGTATGCTATGAAACATGCAGAGGAATATGGCTGGTCAGATATGGGATTTGCCACTCCTAACATAACATGAGAAATATCTCCGGGCCCCTCGATGTGATCGGATAACGAAAGTGCATGGCCATACCACCGGTGGTCGAAGAGTTCGACCACGTGATGTTATTCGACACTCGATCGAGAAAGTATTGAACAATCCATGGATAACATAATATCTTACCTGGAGTTCAACCAGATATCATGAGGCAAAGGGAGAATACACGAGCTAGCCGTTCAGTTCGATCAAATACAGATCAGTCGTATGGAGATACGAGCTGATCGTAGGCGGGTCAAACATGATCACTAAGTGGACGAAACCTGTCATAAGGAGTTACAAATGGGTCGAGACCAAATATGAGCTGGTCGTAGGCTAGTCCAAACCTGGTCGAGACCAAATAGGACCTGGTCATATATCATATTGTATTAAGGTTCGTCCGATATAATTTATGTGTATTCGGGAATCACTATGTCCTGGTAGGTACCGCTAACAACTCATGGTCGGAAAAGGCTTTCGAGTTACAACCGAACTACATATGAACCTACAGGGTCACACACTTATCGGGATGGAACAAACCAATACGGATACGATTTGTTAAACGTGTTCGGATAGGATCCGTCATGGGCACTGTATAAGGAGATGCTTGAGGCTGATGGGAGAAGGAGGATAGACAAGACACACGACAAAAGTTATCGTGAATTGCTCCAAACCCTAACCGCCATCTTCTTGAGAGCCCGACCGTACGAGTTAGTGCTAGCACACCAGCGTACGATTGTTCCTTCCCTAGATGTGTGGATACCGTAGAGGCGCTATTGCGGTTGCTGTTGCGCTTTAGAACGACCCACGACCTTGGCGAGAAACTCGATTGGTTGCTGGAGAGTACGATTGGCTACGAGGATGATTGACTACGAGGACGATCAACTACGTTGGACGATCGACTACAGTGGACGATCGACTACGTAGGCAATCGACTACAGTGAATGATTGACTACGACCACTACATCGACGCACTCTTTGTTAGACCAGGCTGCTCTAACTCTTCTTTTGTTGCACTGTGCATCGGTGGTAAAGATCTATGATCACTTACTTGCATGACATCCTCGTTTACGTGTTAGAATTTTTATTTGTCCGCTATCATAGCCTACCCGTATCCCAATACCAGTACATGTGGTCTCATGTGCACAAGCTCGACAGGCCTCGGGGTGCTCACGTGTACACGCTATCGAGAGTGTACGGTGTCCATATGACACGATCATCCATCAACTGATCGAACATTGCAACATAGTTTGGGCAGGACGCGTGTGTGGTGATTGGAGTGAAGGTGGCCTATAGAATAGAGCAACGAAAACTTAGCACAAGAAATAGAATTACATTACGAAAAAGAGTAAATATTCTAAAAACTTACCTGTCAGCGACACCACATCGTACCCATGGTTGGTCGATCCACATCATCATCGTCGACGAACATGGCGGCGATGTATGCTCCCTGGTCCAGCTGTGGTCGTCCGATTTGGAAACGCTCGAAGGACCACAACTGAAGAAGCAGAGGGTATCCGGAGAGGATGGAGCTATCCGAACCTGGTGAGATGTGTCTCCCATGGCATGGCACATCGCACACAGCACCGTTGGGCCCCAGGCGTATAGTTGGATCGCCTCCACCTCCAAGTCCGCCAGCTCACGTGCATACCAGATCATGTTCTTGTTGACGTTGTCGCCATAGAACCCTAGGAATATCACCCTTCTGAATAGTCATAGCAAGTAGGCCTCAAAGTGCCTCCTCACTGTGTACTACGTGTGCGCCCTCCGCCATACGCCCGATCGCAAGAAGATAGAGACACATCATCAAGTTGCACAAAACAATTGAAGCGGAAGGACAATAGTTATAAAAACTTACGTAGAACTGATAGATCCACTTCTGTGACGGCTTGTGGGTGCTGCTAAACTCCATGTAGCCGGTGTTGGGAAGAATCACCCCCTGGAACCTCGCGAGGATGTCAGTGCACCGCATGGCCAGGACGTCGTGCTCCGCAAGGGGGAAGCCCGCGTAGGGTAACCCGGCCAGGAAGGTCACATCTTGAAGCGTTGGTGCCATCTCCCCACATGGGAGGACCGGTGGAACGTGTGCGTCTATGGCCTCCACCGGTCAACCAATGCGGTCAGAAGGCACCGGTCGTATGGTAAGTGCCTTGATGTACGACCACTGCCCGCGCGGTCCTGGTCATCCTCCCATGTCGCCTCCACAATCCTCGCTAGTGGAAGGAGGTCTGTCGCTCTCAACCTGCGTCGAAAGGATTAAGAATAAATGAAAGTCCACCCAAAGTACTTAGACTGCAATTGAGTATACAAATGTCACAACTACACGTACCTCGAAACCCAACATGGGTCCACCCTCCATGCCCTCATGGGTGTGCGCAACCGCAACGCACCAAGCTCAATCGCCGCATCGCCCTCCTGGGGGAGGATGGTGTTAAGGTGGCTATGGTGGTGCGCATCAATAACTGGGTCAAGCAACTCGTACGACTACTGCACAACGTCTCATGGGTCCGCCATATTTGAAAATTCAGTGCATACATTGTAAATACTACAAAATATATACAAAAAGTAATAAGAAGCGACATTAACATAATATTTACAATGCACAAATGGAAATTAAAATTAAGTTAGGGTTATTTTGATTAAGCTCTATATACCCTATTTAGATACTTTGCAATTTTTATAGGTATCTTGCTACTTTCCTTGTTTAGAAAGTGTCTATAGCATTTACAAAATACATATTATGTACAAATGGAAACCAGAATTAGGTTCACAATATTTTAGTTCAACTCTACATGCCCTATATAGCAACTTTGGATATATTTTTTACAATTTTTAGAGGTGTCTATAGCATTTACAAAATACTTATTTTGTAATTTAAAAAGTATTTTTGGCATTAACAGAATATTTACCGTACACAAATGGAATCCAAAATTAAGCTAGGATTATTTTGACAAAGTTCTACATACCTTATTTAGCTACCCTACAACTTTTATAGATTTTTAATAGGTATTTTGTTATTTTTCTTGTTTAAAAGTGTCTCCAGCATTTATAAAAATTTTACCATGTACAAATGGAAACAAATATCAAGTTCATGATATTTTAATTCAATTATACATACCTTGTGTACCTACTATGAATTTCTTATAGAATTTTTAGAGGTCTCTCCTATTTTCTGGTTAAAAAGGTATTTTCGTCATTAACAAAATATTTACCGTGTAAAAATAAAAACCTACAAAGTTTTATTTGTATTTTTGTGGATTTATTCTAAATCATTCGAGTACCGCAATATAAATAATATTTGTACAATGAACTAAACCAGATATAGCTAAAATGATGTATTACATCAAAGAGCAATACACTTAAAATTATCTAATCCATTGAATTATGTGTCACTATTTTTATTTGCTAACCTACAAGGTTTTGAATTTATGTACAAAATTTCAAGAATATTTACTTCCAAAATAAGCGACCAGATCTCCTGCTCTATCCCCCCCGGGGCAAGAACTGGTAAGGCTTCGCTACATCTCTTCTCCCCTCTCGTCCTCTCTCTCTCTTCTCTTTTTTCTACAATTAAAATGAATTTACCACTGAATTTTGGGGGTATATATCGCCTGCCTCTGTCGCTAGTTTAACTGACGATTTGCACATTCTTAAATACAAATCGCCAGTTAAAATAGCGTCAGACAGTTGGAATGACGACTGGCAGTAAATAGGTTCTTGTCGCATATCGGTAGGTCAAATAGCTTAAGGAACCTATATTTGTATTTAAATTTTTTTGAGTATTTTTAAGTATCTTTTAAATTAATATTATTTTTTAAAAAACTAAAATAATTTCATGTCGAGCCCCGTAAAAAAAGAGAGAAGAAGGCACGTAGCTAGTTTTATTACTCGTATATTTAGCACGGAGTTACAACCACATAAAACATGAGAACAAAGAGAAAAAAAAAAACCCTACGTGCCCATGTAATTCCTAGGTTTATCGGATTTGTTTAGCCTTTGTTTCGTGCCAACAAACACCGATAAACTAACAGAATCGAGGTGTTTAAGCTTCACCCTGGGGGCAACTCCGCAGGAACATCCTAACGCGCCTTGTCCTGCACGCAATTTTCGAATCGTGGTCTATGACGCAAGCTCTCTGGGTGGGACCAATGCCGCCCCGCCACGTGGCAAAGTCACCCAGGTCTGGTTGGAGAGGAAGCTTCGCGGGAGGTCGCGCGGTACGTGAGCCCGTCATGCGCTGCTCGAGTTGTCCAGTACGCCGGGTGGGCCCGCGTTTTGCAGAACTTTCGGAAATAATTAAAACTAGAAGACCACCCGCGCCCTGGCGCGAGCACGCACGTGCGTAGCGTTGACGGACCCGCTGGGCGTGTGAGGCACGGGCGTCTAGAGCGCTGGCGTGTGGCGGCCCACCAGACGCGTGTCCTAGCAGGAGCATAAGCAACACACCAAGCGTAGGCATGCTCACACGCTATCCTGACCGCCCGGCGCGCATCCGACGGGAGGCTTTTTTCGGCCGACGTGGCCTCGCGGGTTATGGGGGGGGGGGGAACAGAAATTCAATAAATAATCACACATAGTACTATCAAATGTCATATCTAAACTAATTAACATCTTCCGATACATTTATGTAAACGTAGATAGTAAAAAATTATAATAACTATACTCTGGATTATTTTAATAAATAAATATCTTGAAATGGATACATTCGAAATCATGAACATCTTCTAATGCATTTATATAAGTGTAGAGAGTAGCTACCGAGATATACCCCGAGGTCAAAGATCAAAAACCCGTGAATATTCTCTTGAAAAAACACTAAACATACAAAGTTCAACTCAAGAATAGTTGTACCAGCTCAAGGCTTAAGCTATGGCTGGCTCCGCCCCTGAGTATAAGAGAATGGAGCAAGGAATTTTGCCTACCTAGTCCATGGTGTGGCTCCTTAATTATTTTTGCAGTGAATTTTGAAGTGAAAGTTTAGTTTACATAAACCACAAGTTGTGTGGGTTATTTATCTGCCGACCGAATTAATAACACTGATATGTCATAGAATTTTTATTTATTCTTCTACTCATCATCGGCATCTTGATCGATCAACGGTAGGAAATTTCGTGTGCCCAGTATGCGCTTCTCGAGTCGTTGAGTAGGCTGGGTGGGACTGTGTTTTACAAAAATTTTCCGGCATAATTAATATGCTCCTTTTGTTTTGCAATATTTGTTCACAACTCGTTATATGCACGGACCAAGGAAGTACCAAATTTAAGAAACAATTAATTAGAAATGACCACACATACTTATATTAAATGGCAAACCACAAACACTTAATCCCATCCAAAGCATTTAAGTTAGGGTAGAGAGTAGAAAAATTACAATAACTATACTATAGATTCTATTAATTGGCAAATATATTGAAACAGATACTTCCGAGGAAGTGAACAAATATAGTGAAACATATGGCACTACTACAAAACATATCATATTGGACGTCTCATCACAAACGGCTCATTTGTAACCGTCTGTGTTGTACTTACCACGGACGATTTTTAATAAGAATCGTCTGTGATATGTAGCGATGGCTAGAACTGTTTATGATATATAATTATCACAGACACTTCTAGTTAATAACTGTCTGTGAATCATCGCAGACGATTTTAAATACAAACGGTGATGTGGGGGTGCCCGATCTTCTCATGTAAAACCTCTCGATAACTTGTGTATCCTGACGAACCGCTAGCATACTCCGATGACAGAATTTCGACCGGTAGGAGTATCATGCAAGGTAGTTGAAAACAAGTCGAGTAAATCATTTGATCCTTTTAACTCATACCTCCTCGTAAACCCATCTACTATCGCCGAACCCATCATTTGATCTAGTCGACCAGTGTCTAGACCGTTCCATCCACATGAACCAATTTAGGTTACCAGACCCGATCAGTAATAGATCCAATCTACTACGGTCACATATCCAGTATATGCGACTGATCTAGATCAAAAACTATGCAAGATGGCTCTGATACCACTAAAGGGATACAGGTAGGCTACGCTAGCAGGCAATTCAAAAATTCTACCATGTAAACCAGGATGCCAGGCAAGCAAGAGATCACATATCGTTACCACCAGATGCGCAATGTAGCGGAAGAAGAGTTGAAGCAACCTGGTCCAACGAAGAGCGCGTCGATGTAGTGGTCGTAGTCGATCATCTAATGTAGTTGGTCGTTCAATGTAGTTGATCGTCCAGTGTAGTCATCGCTGATCGTATCCTCCAGTAACCGATCGCTTTCCTTGCAATGTTGCGGATCGTCCTCGAGCGCGACAGCAACCGCAGCAGTGCCTCTACGGTATCCACACGTCTAGCGCAGGAACACCGTACGCCGGTGTGCTAGCACCAAGTAGTAGGGGATGGCTCTCTCAAGAAGATGGCAGCTAGGGTTTGGAGCAACTCACGTCAACTCTTGTCGTATGTCTCCTCTGCTACCTATGTCTCTTTCCAGCAGACTCAAGAATCTCCTTAAATAGTACCCGTGACGGATCCTATCCGAACACATTTGATGAATCGTATCTGTATTTGTTTGTTCCAACCCATTAAGTGTGTGACCCTGTAGGTTCATGCATAATCGGTTGTGACTCAGAAACTTCTTTCCGATCACGAGTCGTCAGCGGCACCTAGCAGGACATAACGATTCCCGAATACACACGAATTATATTGGACAAACCTTAATGCAATATGATATACGACCATATCCTATTTGGTATCGACCAGTTCGCAACTTCTTACAACCAGGTTTCGATCAGCCTACAACCAACTCATATTTGATCTCGACCAGTTCGTAACTCCTTACGACCAGGTTTCAACCACTTAGTGATCATGTTCGACCAGCCTACGACTAGCTCGTATCTCCATACGAATAGTATGTATCTAATCGAACTAAACGGCCAGCTCGTGTATTCTTCTTTTGTCTCACGATATCTGGTTGAACTCCAGATGACATGTTATGTCACCCATGGACTTTCCTTATCTGACCACATCGAGGGGCCCAGAGATATCTCTCCTGTTATGTTAGGAGGGGCAAATCCCATATCTGACCAGTCACATTCCTCCGCATGTTTCATAGCATACTCGAAAGCTACCTTTATAACTACCTAGTTACGAAGTAGCGTTTGGCAACCCCAAAGTGTACTCTTACACATGTAGGAAACCAGCTGATCTCAGGTCTAAAGATTATACATCATCATTGCTTGAGACCAACTGATGACACATGAAAGCATAACAATCTCAGTAGTGTCTCAAGGTGGGTTAATCCAACACCATATTCTCACACATGTGCTCACATTATTGTTTCGATATCCTCCATGACCAGTAAAACATGGTCATCAATCAATACATGTATTGGTCGATGGAGTCACTAGTGTTCCGATCAGTGACATCCGACCAGGGATACACTTAGAACAACATCATCATAAGTTAAAAGAGCTTCACCAACAAGTCACATACTCGTTAATCTTTATAACTGATGATTCATTCAAGGAACATAATAACACTTATTCAATAACACATAAACATATATGTGATACAATCATCTCTATAGTTGCCTCTATGTCATGTCACCTACACTAACTAGTTTTTAAGCTTTATTCTGATTCTAGGGTTTGTGTGGTTTAGGATTCACTTGTGTTGGCAAAAAAAGAAATACAGATCACATAAATCTCATAATGCTGGTAAAAAGCATGACAATAGATGACACATGAAAAGGTTTTAAAAATCCCGTATTTTTGCATTAAGACATTTTGGGGTGTTACATGTAATCAACCATATGCAGATACTCACGTTCAACTGTCCAGCAATTGATTGGTTTGGCTCAAAAATCATTTTTTTCATAGAAAAAGCTATCACAGACGGTTCTAAACAATAGCCGTCATCAAAATTTTTATCACGCATTTGTTCGAACAAGAACCGCTTTGTGATAATCAATTACTACGATTTGTTCGATTCGTAACCGTCTAGGATAGCTTTTTTCACAGACGGTATTGTTTAGAACCGTCTATGACAGCTTTTTCACATACGGTTAAAAAACCGTATGTGATGACCTCATATCATCACATACACAAAAATTCAGACAGTTTAAAAACCGTCTGTGATGACGGATTGGAGCCGTCTGTGATGACTATATCTGCAGTAGTGTGGGGTATAAGCAGGAGCAAAGCTAGGCCTCGAGCTACAACCCGAGTCCTAATATCAAAAGTCCGTTAATATTCTTTTTAAAAATCGTCAAACATACAAGTTCAACTGAAGAACAGTTGTCCTAGTCCGAGGCTTAAGCTGTGGCTGGCTTCTCCCCTGAGTATATATAAGAGAGTAGAGCAAGAAGTTTTGCCGACCACTGCCTAGTCCATGGTGTGGCCCCTTAATCATTTTCGTAGTGAAAGTTCAGTTTATGTGTGGATTATTTATTCACTTACTCTACTTTTGAGAATTAATGTAATAGAATTTTTATTTATTCTTCTACTCGTCACCGGCACAGCCCACACATCTAGAGTTTCAGAGCTATATATCGTCATTTCTTGTGCCGTGCCGGCATATATTGGCATTTAGCAGCCGTCTGTCAGGGCCTCAGGGGGACATGCATCTTGAATGATTTTCTCTCTCTTCGAAGTGGCCGCGTGCGGAGATGATAGATCTCGAATGATGCTAACAGCCGTACTATTAATTAAGTTGCTAGCACGGCGGCATGGAAAAATAGCTCACTGATTTAGTAAAATGTATAAATTAACAAATAATACTGTCTCTGATTCATAAAGATAAGTAATTTTGGATATCAATATAACCCTTAAAATACAACTTTGATCACAAATTACTATTATAATATATTTACAAAACCCAATAAAATTATAATAAGTATAATAGTATTTTTCGATACGAATCTACACATATGGTTTTTATGGATCTACTCTAAATATTTTAAAATATATTGATAGTGAAAGTTTCTACTGGATGTATTCTAAAATGATTTGTTTTTTTTTACCGGAGGAATATGAGATTGACACGTGGGAGCAAAGACACCAATGTTATTTTCCAAGTTCCATGAATTCTGCACGTAGATTGTTATTCGACACGTCTACGGTCACAATATATATATACGTACATGTTTAATTATATGCGTACGTGCATACAAGCCTTTTGGACAATGAAATTAAATCACGGTGCATACGTGCAAGCATAGCACTTGCGGTAGTATAATTTATTTGTATTCAGTGACGGAGCTAGAAATTAGATGATGAAGGTGCACACTTCACACTCATAATTCTATAGTTTGTACAATAATTTTATAACATCATAAATCGAACACATGGGTTCCAAATTTGTCAAAAGCACAATGCAAATAATTCGAATAAGGTATTACATGAATAGAAAATTACAAAATATGTAACTATGCAAAAAAAAAACATATAATACTATTTTACGTATTTTCATGTCTCGAAAACGTTTCATTGCATCATCTTCATTAACCTTCAAGAAAAATTTTCTCTCAATAAATGTGACTAAACAATCATTCAAGAATTGATCGTCTATACTATTTCTCAACTTGTTCTTCACAAGACTTATAACGAAAAATACTCATACCGGTGACGGTGATGAAGCGGATGAAATATTATTTGCCTTGACTTCTCCATCCCGAAAAAAAAGATGTATCTATTCCTCTTCATGTCTCTACAATCTACGTTGGCTGATTGACACATCGTAACAAAATCAACGAGACAGTGATAGTGAGAAGGCATACCATATGATCTATAACTCTATTAAGACAACAACCATCACGGCACTACTCAGACACTTAGTACTCCCGGACTCCGTCTTAGTCTCCAACCAACATACTTACATACAGAGTAACAGAAAGTCAGAAAGCAACTCACATCAACAGGCACGGCTCAAAGCAACTCACCTGCTTCACCAAACAACCAACACGGCAACACCCAAGCATGGAGCACCAGCGTATTTCAAGCTCATGCGTCCTTGGAGTCCTGGCTCCCGAGTCCCACGCCGTGACACGGTGCCGCGCTACCGTCGACCCACTCCCGCCTCGGCCTCGCTGCCCCACCACCGCACACTGCCGCCGCCACGCTGCCACCCTCCACGTCGCGCCAATGACCGCCTGCTCCCGGCCGCCCGCTCCACGCCGCCTGCTTCCCTGCCTCCCTGGTCGTTGCCTCGCTAGTCCTCTGCTCCTCGCGTTGGTGAATTGGGGAGGAGAGGACTGAGGAGATATTAGGGTTGGGGAGGAGATGATTGGAGTGGTCTGTGCCTCTGTGGACTGTGCTGTGGTGTATTCGTCTGGCTGTGGCCGGTGGATTTGGAGTCTTGGACCTTCGGTGGTGGCTTGGTGGGCTGGCCGGCCGGGCTTTCATGAGAAACATAGCCCACTGCCTACTGAATACTGATTCACTAATGACTGAAATCTGAACTCTGAAGAGTCAAGAGTGACTGAGTGTGAGTGAAGAACTGATTACTGATGTCTGATGAACTAATTACTGAATGGATCCCCTACTGTTTTTCCAATTTTTAGGGGTGCCGGTTCATACCCGGCACCCCACCTAGTTCCTCCCCTGTTTGTACCTACTACTACCTGGCGTGTAATTTTGAAGAACTTAATTGCATGTACAGGAGACGCGAAATATTTTTCCAAAATTGCTCAACCGATGGAGCAATATGCAACTTTGCTAGACTTGCAATTTTTCCAGAAAGGTGGCGTTGCTGCAGGCTTCTTGTCTACTCTACTAGCTAAGCTCGCTGCTGCATGCTGTCCAGGATATATGCTTTGATATTAGCCTACTTTCTTGTTGAGCTCTTTTTTTCTTCGAGCTGATGGAGTGAGTGCGTGCGAGCGGCTCGATTCGAGCTCGGCTCAAGCTCCAAATAAATTAACCGAGAGTCTTATCTCAAACTCGCGAGGCTTAACAAGCCGAGCTCGAATAACTCGATTGAGATCGTTATTTGCACAGCCTATCTATAAGTTGTTATCGAGCTTCTCTCGAATAACCCTCCTATCTTGTTGAAAATTATTGCATGTTAATTGTTACCAAGTTTCTCTCGAGTTTTTCTAATTGTTGAAAAATGATGCACGTTGTTGATTGTTACTGAACTTACTCGAGTCAAGCTCGAGCTCAGATCCAAGCTCGAACCCCAACTTAGACTCGTTCGAGAGGGGCTCGAACCTGGGCTCGCTTGAGCTCAGCTCGTTTACAACCCTAATTTAATTGCTAATAACAATGGTCTTGATATCTCAAGTCTGACGGGAGAGTGGTTTGTGGAAGCGCGCGGGTGGAGCCGTAGGGTCGGCGGCTTTCGGGCATGGTAATATCTGTCCGGAGTTGCTAATCACCCGTCCCCTGAAATTTAAGAAACTTTCGGTCGATTTGCTCACCGTGAATCTCGCGTTGTGATTATTCGCGGTTCATCCTCTCGACAACAATGCATGATGTGGCGGTGGCTAGCGGATTAGAGTGTGGGTCCACCAGTGCCCCTGGGCTTAGAGGGAGCCCGGCGGTGGGCGCGGCAAGGTCGAGGTGGCGCCGCCGAAAGCGGGCGAAGGCGAGGGCGGTGGAGGTCGATGGGAGCGAAGAGATCGAAGTGGTTAGGAGGCAGTGGCGAATCGGATGGCTATAACCCCGGAGACGAGGAAGAGGACGGTGCAGGGGCATCTCGCCAGAAAGGATGAAGAAGGCAGTGGTGGCTGGGGGACGGACGCGGGGCGGCGGCGGTGGAGGATGCGGGCGGAGAAGGATGTGCTCACCAGCACCGACGAGGCGGGAGGTAGCGGGCAGGGAGGATTAGGGGGCGACAACGGCTGGGTGGGGTGTGAACTGGATCTGGGTGAGGATGGGAAGGATAAGTTAGTGTTATAGATCTTGGAGCAATCCAAGCTATTGAAAAGTGACTGATTTTTTTTACAAAATTTTAGACAATCCTAAATCCGTCTATGCTTATAACTCTTCTTGTATAGTTTATCGCTTTTGTTGAATTTATTCAAGTCTTTTGTGCCTTATTATTTCCATTGTTTGCTGTATGTGTTTCAAATTAAGCTGCTAGCTAGCTCTAGATTGGCAGGAAGTGTTCTATGATTCTATCACGTACGTACTACGTCCCGGTGAAACCGGCAGAAATATGGCTGATTCGATCGATTGCGCAACAGTCGTCCACTATCGATCGCGCACGCAGCTCGTGCTAGAAAACCCGAAGAAAACATGCAGATGCTCTATCCAGAGAGACAGAGACAGAGAGAGAGGGAGACGGTAGAAAAATCCTGGACCAAGTGATGAATGATGTGGATCGTGTCGCATTATTCCTGCTACTGCAAGCATAACCGAAAGTGAGATGTTGCGCATGTCACTTCACCTTTGAAAAATCCTGGACCAAGCTAGCCAGAGAATAGTGTTACTGTTATCGATGGAGGCGTACATGAACAGAAGATACAGTGTCATTTCAGTTGTTGAAAAGGGAGGGGGTGGGGGCGCACACATATATATATATATATATATATATATTTCTACTCCCAGGTGCAGTTACTTTCACCTTTGATATACCACCTAAAAGAATTTAACATACTCTTATATCACTTTTGGTATACTCATATACTCATTATAATATAGTCCAATGCGAATCACACAAAAAATTTATAAGAGAGTCTATAGTTTCTAGCATATATATATATCCCACGCATTCGGAATCTGTAGTATGGTCGATAATATAAACAGTATTTTAGTGAGAAAGTGAATATGTTTGATCTCATCTTTTGATTTTTTTTTAATCGTACGGTAGAGCTGATAATGCTCACTATAAATTCTCAGTATTGGCGTCTTCAATGCAGAAGATATCAATCCATATCTATACGAGCAGCAGGATACGGAGTACACGCATGAACACCGTCCCGTCTTTACGCACACGCCGGCCGGACGTGCAGTGCGTACGGCAAACCGTGAAATTTTCGCTAATTAAAATTCATGCGTTCAACTGCTAGTAACCAGTTTCTTGGTGGGCATAAAGTAACTGTAAATATAGGAAGCAGCAAGCCATCTTCTTTTTTTTTGTTGTTGTAAGAATGGGAATACAGTAATTAATTAGCAAGGGATGAGCTACACTTGACAGTAAGCATTAGTCGTATAAACTCAAAAATGCCACTTAGACAACAAGTGCCCAGTAGAGAATCCGATCCAGGCCAGCTGCACGCGGCTCAGGGCCTACCAAGAGCTAGTACAAGAGAATCTGATCCAGATTCCAGAGTCCCCGCCTGATCATAAGGACAAGCAACAAATCAATCCACGAGGAATGCATGGTGTATTAATTTTTCTACCAACATCTATAGGAGGCTCTCGACTTCACCCTCCCTGGACGGGCACTTTGGTCTCTGGTGATGGCGTCTTCCTCGCTTCAGGCGCCGGTTGCGCAGGCGCGGTCCAGTTCTCTACCCTGAACACCGACGCCGAGTTGGCCTTCGCCGTTGCGGAGCGCGGCCGGTCCATGTCGCCACTGGAGATGGTGAAGCCAACGGCTGGCGGCGGCGGCACTGTGGTGATCTCTATCACAGGCTTCTTTGCGTTCTGGTCCAACTGGTAGCTTGGAAGGAAGCTTCCCACCACAACCTGACAGAATGGCAAGCATAAATATATCAGATGATTTGCAACGGCACGCATCAGTAGTCATCATGGACAAGTGACCATTATATATATATATAGTACTATATCATTTTCCTATATATATATATATATATAATTCATGCAGCTTAATGGTTGATCACCTGAACAGGACTGGCAGCCACAAGGAGGCCAGCGACTCCACCTCCAACGACACGGCCATCGGTGGCCGCTAACGAGACGCTCATGCCACCAGACCGGCTTCTCGTCCCACCACTATCAGTCGGCCTGAATGATCCAGACAGGGAGAGCAGCTCAAAGCGGCCCTGAAGTAACAGAGCATCAGTTAGGACTTCGGGGAAACCAGTTAATTCTTTGATACAAAAATGTGCATGGCGACATATCCATGATCACAAGAGTTGATCACAAGAGTGAAACATGCATGATGAAGAGGGGAAACAGATATACTGATCGAAATGGTTAGTAACTATAAAATGGAGGACTTGTATCACAGAGATAATAAAGATATTTTTGAACCATGCAAAGGTCCTGATCATGACTTGGCCCAAGTACTCAAGTCAAGCCATATGAATATAACAACTACATGTGGTGTGCTTTTCAATTTGCAGCCCCTTTTTTTCTTAATTTGCAACTGCTCTGTAGGTGGCAGCAAGCCAGCGACACTTGCAGTTCTACTGAGAAGTATACCCGTATCCTTCTGGGGATTAGTCCTCAAAACTGGTCAACTTCTCAGTAGGCTTCAACAGGGCGATAGCTACAATATGCTTTGAAAATTGCTACTCAGTGCGCAATTTCGAAAATCAGTTGACAGAAATTTGAAAGCCTAGCTGTTTACTCAAGTTGAATAAGTGATATGCCCCTTAACATTCCATTGGACTAGAACACGGTATTTACCATGATTTTGAAGTATTCATCATTGCTATCAGTAAGGTTTTTCTTGAACTTTTGAATTGAAATTGCAGATGATAGGAAAACTACTGTCCTGCCTGAAGAGAACAGAATTGCTCCACAGGGATCTCTTTAGTTAGTTTTTGGTGTCTTTACTAACTGACCTTGTTTTATGCTATAGTAAGACACACACATCACTAGGGCGAACTATGATA
This sequence comes from Hsuehochloa calcarea, assembly GCA_036346395.1. Lineage (NCBI taxonomy): Eukaryota > Viridiplantae > Streptophyta > Magnoliopsida > Poales > Poaceae > Hsuehochloa > Hsuehochloa calcarea. The sequence goes on along the minus strand of CM070596.1, from coordinate 2,708,357 downwards.
AAAAACATAACCAATTAAAGCATACTAGAACAAGGACAATATGCTAAAGCAGTTACACTCCTCACGTGTAATGCTTCTGAATATAGCTTATAAGCACATTTGCTTTGCTACTAGTTGCACAGTAAACTTCAACTTGCTATCATATTTTGCCATGTCCTCTATAAAGCTTATACAGTAATACATGTCAATAGACCTGTTTACTACATAGTACATATCAATCATATGCTCAACAATTTTTTTACCTAATATTTTTTCTCTGTAGCATACAGACATTGTTGACAAACAGCATTCCTATTCAGCAGGACCACAAAATCACCAGAAGGCTATGGAGAAGACGGTTTTATTTTGGAAGCTTCTTTTAGTACTGTGGAATGGAATGAACAATTGATGATCCTAAAACCAAGAATGAGAATAAAATACACAGGACCTCTTTTTTGAAGGGACAAACACAAAAGAACTAGACACAGCAATATAAATATATAATTGCTATAAAAAGAAGTATATGGTGAGTAATAATCAAATATAACCCATAGGTTTCTTCAACCCATAAGTGAAACGTGGACACAGCAAAAACAAAAGGGAAAATTATACAGGAATTAGGAATATTAATTCAAAACTGAAAAATTAACAAACCTCGTAAGTCACTGTACCACCTAAAGAATCCTGCTGATGCAGTGTAACATTTGAAATCACTCCATTGGCCGACAGAATGCAAATTGCCCTAGGACCTTGTTGGGAGAAAGACATGACCTTCATATTAACATCCTGGTATAACAAGGGAAAGTTGTAAGGTGTTAACTATTCATGACAGAAAAAAGAAGAAGTGTCTGAATTGTACACAGAGATAAATTCAAGATCAAATGGTATTAATGTTCAAGCAAATATAGTAGATAAAGCTACTAAGACTGAATTTTTTATCAAGCAGAAACACTAACAGAGTTCAATGGTATCTTACCTCACCAGCAGCAACGTCTAGGATATGAGGTGTAAAGTTTGCACCAGAGGCACATGTTACCAATTCACCTGTCCATCAATACAAAGGTTCTCAGCATTGAGGCAGACAATTTTCAGGACCATATGCCCTTGTGATCTAACTTAGATCATAGGGGTAAACACCGCCGAGAGGATGGTCGGGCAAGCATGTAGCCTTGGAGAGAGAAGGAGACTAAGACTGGGAATAACTTTTATATTTCTTTCTTACTTTCCCATAACTGATAAAATGATATCCCTTTTATAGGGATAGTTTAATTCGATCCCTAAGAAACATATATGTAATATAGAAATAGATGATCTTAATAGTTCAATCTAAAGGACATGGAAATAACTAAAGATAGTATCCCTAAGTATGTTATGAATATTATGTGTATATTCAAGAGGGCTCAATATGCAATATATATAGGAAGTACAGAGGGGTACCATATACAGATAAGGAAAGTCAAAAGGACTCCTATTCTAACGCCCAATGTTGTACCCTAGTCTGTGGCTTCGTGAAGAAGTCAGCAACCTGTAACTCCGAGGGCACAAACTTTAAAGCAAGTACCCCCCTGCACCTGTGAGTGAGTGTATGAAGCATCCACACCAATGTGCTTGGTGAGCTTATGTTCACTGGGTCCCGGACAATACTGATAGCACCTATACTGTCAGACAAAAGAGTCGTAGGTCCCATCACAGGCACTCCAAAATCTGCAAGTAACCACCTCAGCCAAGTAACCTCTGCTGTCACTACTACCATAGCTCTTAACTCAGCCTCTGCACTCGAACGGAAAACTGTAGTATGCTTCTTTGTCTTCCAGGCAATCAGGGATGAGCCAAGATAAACACAGTAAGCAGAAAGAGAACGACGATCAGAAGGATCACTAGCCCAGGTCGCATCGGAATATGCCTGAAGCTGTAGTGAGGTGGAGCTAGAAAAAAAAACGATGAGAGATAGTCCCACGCAAGTAGCGAAGAACACGAAGAAGGTGACTGCAGTGTAGATGGGTAGGACAAGCCATGAACTGACTCAAGATATGAACAACATAAGCAATATCAAGACGAGTGCTCACAAGGTACACCAAACTCCCAACAAGATGACGATATCTAGTAGGGTCCTCAAGAAGACCACCATCAGTGGTACGGAACTAGAGGGAAAGCTCCATGGGAGTCTCAACAGTGTGTCAGTCAACCAAATCGGTTAAGAAGATCCTGGACATGCTTCTGCTGGGAGAAATAGTAGCCCTCAGGTATGGAAGAGACCAAGATAAGTCATCAAAAGCTGCCCACTGAGATGCTTCTTCACATATGTGATGAATGAGGAATCATCACCAGTGATGAGTATATCATCAACATACAGAAGAAGCAGTATTCTACCCGAGATGAGACATTGACAAAAAAGAGCAAGATCGTGGGAATTGACGGTGAAACTGACAGCAGTAATCACTGAGGTAAAACGCGCAAACCAGGCATAAGGAGCCTGTTGAGGCCATAAAGAGCACGACGAAGACGGCAGATGTGCCCATCAGGAACAGAATACCCAGGTGGTGGCTGCATGTAGACTTCCTCATGCAAAACACCATTAAGAAAAACATTCTTAACATCCAGCTGAGAGATAGACCACCGGCGAATAGAAGCAACCGCAACAAGAGTGCGAACAGTGGTCATATAGGCAACAAGGGGCAAAAGTCTTATCGTAGTCATGACCGTACTCCTGCTAAAAGCCACGAGCCTTGTAGCGCTCGATAGTACCATCAGACCAGGTCTTAATCTTGCACACTCACTTGCACGCGATCGGACGAGCATGCACAGGTGTCGGTACAATATCCCAAGTCTCCTTACGTCGAAAAGCGTCAAGCTCTTCTGCCATAGCGAGCTACCACTTAGAATGAGGAGCAGCCTCACGACAAGGACTAGGCTCAGTGATAGAGAGAACATGACCTATCGGAGCAAATCCAAGGTGGTCAGGAGATCGAAGGGATGTCCGGTCACGAAGGATGTAACGAGGAGCATCATCAGGAGGATCAGATGTGGGTGTCGGCAAGATACCAGGAGTGGAGACTGGTGAAGGACGAGGACGCCTGGAACCAGAGAACTGAGACGATGGTGCTGCAGGAACAAGAGGCGGCGCTGCAGGAGGTAGCACCTGAGACGGAGGTACAGAAGGAACCACTGGAGACAGACCATGAAAAGACTGTAATAGTGGAGAAATGGGTGAAGAGTCAAAAAGAGACGATCATGAAATCGACTCAACGGTGGAAACAGGAAATGGAGCCGAATCTCGATGGAAGAAAGGTCGAGATTCGTGAAGGACAACGTCTCATGAAATCCTAATCCGTCGAGCAGAAGGATAATAGTAACGATAACCCTTATGCTCATAACTATAACCAAGAAATACACACTCAACTGACTGGACCGATAGTTTAGTGCACTCATGAGGCTGCAGCAGAACAAAACAAGTACAACAAAAACACGAAGGTGAGTGTACTAGGGGGCTCAATAGTAGAGACGCTCCACAGGACTGACACCCTTAAGAGCAGTGGAAGACCGCATATTGATGAGATATGCAGCCGTAGAAACAGCCTCAGATCAGAACTGTGGTGGAACGTGAGAGGCAAGGAGAAGAGTGTGGGCAGTCTCAATCGGATGACGATATTTCCGCTCAACAACTCTATTCTGAGTATGGGCACCAGGACAAGAAGACTGGTAAAGAGTGCCCTGCTTAGAAGGAAACTGTCTAAAAACGTCAAAACAGTACTCGCCAGCAGAATCACAGCAAAAAGTACGGATGGGAGAATCAAACTGAGTACAAACCATCGTTGCAAAGCTACGATAGATCGCAAGAAACTGACCACGATTAGACATAGGAAAAATCCATGTAAAACGAGAATAATCATCAATGAAGATCACATAAAGTTTATGCTCGTCTTTAGAGATAATAGGCTCAGGTCCCCATACATCTGAATGAACTAAGTCAAAAGGACGAGAAGACAATGGCTCACTAGAAGGATAAGGAAGTTGTAGCTGCTTGCCCAGCTTACAACCCTGGCAAAACATGATCGTATTTATAGTAACATGTCCAAGAACACCCTAACGAACTAATGAAGAAAGATGTGACCCATACAAATGACCTAAACGGTGATACCACTGCGCAAAAACGCTAGAGGTGGTGGCAGTAGTGGCCATGGAAGTAGACGTAGAGGTGACAGAGCAACCGAAGTGAACGAGAGGTGGAGACGATCAAGGATGTAGAGACCCTAACGATCCCTACGGCGTCAGCTAGTCCGAAGTACCGTCCCTGTCTGTCGATCCTGGATGAAACATGTGTGAGAGTCAAAACCAACCCTACAACCAAGATCGGTGAGCTGACCCACCGAGAGAAGCTGCATGGTAAGCTAGAGAACATGAGAAACAACTGGAACAGAAAAGTCAGTGGACAAAAGAGTGCCCTGACAGCTGACAGACAGAGGAGTACCCCCAGCTGTCTGAACAGAGATAGGAAAAACAGGAGGTCCTACTGGATTGAGAGATGTTGAGTCCAGTGTCATATGGAAAGAGGCACTAGAATCTAGAACCCAAGAAGTACCTAGAGGAGACGTTTGAGCTAGACTGGCAAAACCTGCTGAGCTGTGAGAGAGCTACTGAAGTCGAGCCTGATAGAACTGCTGAACAGAGTCACCTCGCTGAGAAGGTCATGACGTGCTGATCTGTCCTCCCACCGAGGAGTTAAGGCCCCCCTTGGATCTTCCACTCCACGCGCCTTGTTCTGCTTTTTCCGCACCGCACAACGCTGGTATTCGTATCCGAAGTTCTTGCAATAATTGCACTGAACCCCAGTTGGTGCAAAAATAAGAGTGGAAACAGACACCTGAGAAGGGACTGTAGTCGAAGCAGAAATCATCTGTGTAGTCGAAGAAGAAGGGCAACAAGCATAGTCGGAACAAACTGTGCTGCTAACCCGCACTGAAGCTCCTCAGCACGAAGTGTCAAAAGAGCCTCAGTGACTATCGGTTGCGGTGAGTGGCTCAACAGTTCAGCCCTGACAAGCTCAAACTCTGGGCGAAGACGGCAGGCGAAATCATAAAGACGAACGCGATCACGATCTACCTTCTGCACTTTATGACACTCTTGGCAAAGCGGAGAAGCCAGCCCATCCAGCTGGCGCTAGAGACTAGCCAGGGCTCGAAAAAAGTCATCGACAGAGGAGTCCTCCTGGTGAAGCATCTCTAACTCACGCTGAATCGAAAAGAACTGAGCATCACCGCTTTGCTGGTATCGCTCACGCAAGTACTCCCAGATTTGACGAGTAGCACGCAGACCAACAATGTCTGGCTAGATGGAGTCGTCGACGCTGACCACCAAAATGGCTCGAACACGGGCCTCATCAGCACACCAACTCTCAAAAGTGTATATGGCATACTAAAAGGCCTTATCAGTAGCATCAACATCAGCAATGGCGGCCTCTGCCTCCTTCTTAGCGGTCTCATCTTCTGCCAGAGGTGCAAAAGTAGGCTGGCTGGGGGAAGGCTGAACCGGCGACGACGGATAAGGTCGGGCACCAGTAACATGTCCCTAGAGGCGGAGACCATCGAGCGTGATCTCCATGAGTGAAGACCACAACATATAGTTCGCCCTATTAAGCTTTGTTTCTAAGAATGAGATCACAGCTGATGGAATAGAAGCCATCAGTAGGCGCACGCGGGAAGGCGCGGCGACCAAAACAACGAAGTCTAATAGGCGGCGTTGGACGACGCGGCGGTTAGAGCTACGTTCTGTTTTTTTTTTGCCAGCTAAAACGGCCTACATCTAAACCGGCCTAGCCCGCTCACGAAGCACACGCGCACGCGACGGCCGGCGATGAGCTGCGGAGATGCGGCGAGCTTGAGCACACGGGCGATGGAACCAGTCGCGACGACGGTGGTGTCGAGGGGAGCGCGACGGGGAATGGGCGACCACCGACAGCGTCGGTCGAGCTCCCGGTCGGCAAAGCTCCTCGTCGGGCTCGACGCGTCGGGCTCCCAGACGACAGAGATGCGGAGAAATCCCCTGTTGGCTTGGCGACGCGGCGACGCAGCGCGCAGCAGCAGGCATGGCAGCAGGCAGAAGGATGACAGCGGAAGGAGGGAGGTAGGTTAGTGTCTTAGCTCTAATACCATGTTATAAGTATTGTGTGTATATTCAAAAGGGTGTAATGAACAATATATATAAGGAGTACAAAGGTGTACCATATACAGATAAGGAAAGTCAAAAGTACTCCTATTCTAACAAAGTAAACAGAGACAGCCCTCCAAATGACAGTACATCTCATCACATGTGAAACACCAAGCATGCAATTCAGACATTTTACACTCAAAGGCTCCACTTGAAGTTTTGCACCACTGAAAACAGAGTCCCTGAAGAGACATGGTACATTCCGGTATCACCAGCGTCTCTCCTAGATACTAGACTGGGACTTTTGATGGGGTATACATTTTTCGGAATCAGGAGAATGGTGAATTCATCGAGTGTTGCAGGACCAGGTTAGATGGGGTGTCACAAGTCACACAACCTGAAGCCTGAAACCACTTCCAAACCACAGAACACCGTATGGCCACATGGAAACCCAATCAGAACAACCTGAAGGCTGCATGGCTCTTCCACGCTTGTCTCTCTCACGGCACCACATGACACCACCCAAGACAGACAATCTTTAAACTAAAAAAGAAAGCTGCAACCTTTCGTTCACCACGGAATTCCAATCTCAGATCAAAATTACACGAAATTCCGGGGAAGTTTCTCAGAATTCAGGAGCAAGGCATCGAGCTGAGGCGTGAGGGGGACGTACCTAGCGGCCCGAGCTGCGTCTGGGCGGCGGCCGGCGCCGACACGACCACCGCCGCGGCCGTCACCGCCACCGGCGCCGCGCGGCTGACGAACCCCACCGGGCGCCCCCTGCCACGCTTCATGACGGCCCCCACCGCCGCAGCCGGCGTGTACTGCCCCCCGCCGGCGTCGTCCGGCACCGACGCCGAGATCGGCGTCGCCTTCAGCGGCCGCAGCAGGCTCCCTTCCGGGCCGTACTTCCTCGGCCTCCCCCTCTTCCTCTTCCCATCACCTCTCCCAGCCGCCGGCGCAGGCAGAGAGCTAGCCGGCAGCGTTGGCTCCGCCTCCGGCGCCGGCTGAGCAGCCGTAGGCACAGCCAGCGAAGCCACCGTGGTCTCCATCGTTCTCTCCAGTCTAAAAGCTACCTCTCGCCTGGTCGGGCCGTGACCACGAGAGACTCCTCTGCTTCTTCCCACGGGTGCGATCAAGAAGCACCAGGAAATTCGAACTCGAACTTCCAAACCAGAATTCAGATACCAAAACTTGGAGTGCCGACTCAGAAGCTACGGTGCAGTTCTCCGGCGAGCCGGCGGCCGGTTTCCGGCGAGAACTTCAAGAACAGAAGAGACACGAGAGAGGGAAGGAGAGGGAGGAAGCGATGGGAGAAACAGAGGAAATAAAAGGGATTGATTGGTTTTAATCTAAACAAAGGAGAAAAATTGGGCAAATGGATGGAATTTTCAAAACTTTTTTGTTTGTTTGGTTTGGTGATTGGGTTAAATTAGTGGGGTTTTTTAAGGAGGAAAAATAATGGTGGGGTTTATTATTTAATTGTTTCCTTGTTTTGTTTCGTCTAGGGGAGATTTTTTAAATCTAGGTGGTGCTAATTTCGAAATATGCGGTGTGACAGGGAATTAGTTTATGATTTTTGGTGTGTTTTTGTGGCAAAGTCCTATTCACTACTAGAAATTAGAGTTTCGAGAAGGATTTTGTAGTGTTTGAAACTTTGAATCCTTCCCGCTTTTGTCTACCTAGGCCGCATGGCTTGTCTGAATGCTAGCTCCCCCCCGCGTCAAAACTCAATCTGTCAGGCATGTTTGGGTGTACGTACTTTACTTCAGATCGCCACTCTCTGTTTCCAAAACATGCCAGTAAAATTTCAGATATTGCACAGGTTTTACCAAAATATGTTGGTAAAAGCTTTTAGGTATGTAATATTTTTTTTTAGAGAACACGCAATGGAAGCACTTCGATGACAAATTTACAAACACCACATTCATGTGACTGATCTAAATCTTATAAAATGTGTAGCTAAAATTTTAAAAAGAAAATTCAAGATCACGCATAAGAATTCATATCTTTGCATTTAGTAGGAAAACAAGCATAAATGCGATTTGTACACATTGTGAAACAACACATATCTAAATGTTATTGTAAGTAATAACTTCGGTGGATGCGGTAGTGTGCGTTGCTTGCTTGAGATAATTAATTCCTTGTTGTTTTATATTACAAGATTAGCTGTACCATAGGAATTTTACAAGAAGCAACTTAATCCCCGTAGAAATATGGGAAAATCCCACGTTCCAAACGATGTAGATATTTGCTTTTAACCATCTTCCTTTTATTTTGCGAGAGGAAACAATTTCTAAAAAAAGGCATGTAAACATCTCTAGTAACTTACAAACACATTAAAGTTGGGCATGGCTGAACCCTACGGATCAGAGTATAACACCAAAGCATGGCTGAACTCTGTCGATCGGTACAAAGATTTGGATCACAAATCCGTTGTCATTACAGTCCTATCTAAAATCAAGTGGCATGCATGATTCGGAATTGTACAAACATTCAGGCGTGTTTTTGCAAAAAAACCATATTATATTGCCGTTTCTTTTTTCAAAGGCTATTTTATAACCTCCTTCACGATGGAAACATTAAGAAAATGAGCGCAAAGGGTAGTTGTGGAAAGCAAAGTATGACTTTTAAGCTTCAAACTAAAATTCTACAAATTTTTTTATATAAAATCTCATCGGTGGAAAAGGGTCTCTCGCCCACTACTGAACAACTTATTGTCCGACCTGAAAAAATATATTAAATGAACCTTTGGAAAGTAGAAAATAACCATGGTCATATGAGGTAATTACCATATTGCCACCATGCATGATATAACAAAGTTTCCTATTACAAAATAATGATTGAATGCACGATAAAAATCACGCAAAGAGTCAAAATAATCTCGTTTTCCCCTATAAAAGAAAAGAAAAAAAGCATTTCCTTTTCCTGTACAAATTCGACCATTACTAGCTAAAGTCAATTACTTGGTTTTGACTACAAGATATACCATTGAGGCAGTTGGATATGACGATCGATATTATTATTTTCTTAAGCTTATAGAACGATGATAACGCCTTGAAATAAATATACAATTGAACATTGCACAAGAAAGGTCAGTAACAAACCAGCTCTAGTGCAAGTGGCAAGGAAAGATTTTCCTATGAGTCTCTTTGGATCAAAGGAACGAGCTCCTAAATTTCCTATGAAATTCGTATGGAATGGCTCAATCCATGTGAGTTTTGGAGGAAATCTAACATGAGGTCTAACCTCATGGAATATTTCCTTTTATGTCTATATCTCTCCAAAATTATGTACTCTATTCCTGTGAAGCATCCAAACAGCACAATTGAACAATTCTAGCGTTATAGAATTCCACAAGATTCAACTAGATATGTCATCCAATTCCTATACTTTTTGATTCATGTGTTCCAAAGAAACCCTTATTTCTAATAATATTTTATGAGCAAACCATAGTTATTTTGTTTTATTGCGAAAATAGTTTATAATGTATTTTGAGAAGAGTGTATAAGCATTTACTTAATTACGATTTCCAAAGTATTCACATGCAATTGGGTCCATTTCACTGTGGCCATATTATATTATTAGCACGATCATAAGATATATCTATTACTCCCTAAACCCCGCAAGGAATGGCGAGCTCAGCAATGCCGTGCATTTAGTCCTCCAATTGCAAGTCGCCACCGGCTCAGCTCGACTGCTCACATGAATAAACCACGTGTCAATCGGTCAATGGGCCTCATGGGTCGGTTGCCACAATGCTTGCCCAGCCATGAGATCACGGGATTAGTAAACCAACGGTGTAGATCGGTTGAGGGCTGGCCACTCCACCAAACCCTAGACCACCTCGAGCTCCATGTCGCCTTCTTCTTCATGGACCCTTCTTCCTCCCGGTCTTCGCCATTCTTTCCTCCTGAAGAAGTTAATCCTGTTGCGAAGCTTCAAATGTGACCACCTAAATATGTTTTTCTATTTATGTTCACATCACAAATCATAGTATGTGGGTGATTCTTGGGGCTTTGTGCTAGTAAGTTAATCAGTCTTTTGTTAGCTTTTAATTATGTGAGCATGAGAACCAAGAGTCATTTGTTAGCTTTAATTGTGTGAGCGTAAGAACCAAGAGTCAGCTTTGTTTGTAATGCCAGAGAAATTGCAAAGGAGGAAACTAAACAAAGGAGAATAAAATTTTACCAATTTACCTTCCCGTAAGAAAACCAACAGAGAGAGAGAGAGATAGAGAGCCGAGATAAAACCAAGCCCTGTGCCGTGCATTTCCCACCCAAATGCCACTTGACCACTCAAAACCAACAAGAAGAAAGCCAACAGACGAGCCCCAGATTCATTCCTCCCAGACAAAGAAGACATTACCTCCTGAAACCATTCCTCTTTCACGGCCACTACAGGGAAAGCACCCCAGTGCCCTTCCCCTCCTCCCACTTCTTCTCAGCCAAAGGCAAGGCCAAGAACCGCAAAGAAGGGAGCCAGGAGCAAGAGGAGGAGGAACCGCCAGGAGCCAGAAGTAGAGGAGAGCACCCCAGGAGCAGCCCGGCCACCACATGCGACATCGCTGCTGCCCCACCCCTTAACCGGCAAACCAAGTAGGTACCCTATCCCTCCATCCCGATCAAGCAAGCTTGGCCCAACACTAGGATGCATAACGTAAGAGGAGGAGAGAGTAGAACTTCCCTGGGTGGAGTGTGGGGTGGTGGCTCCGAGGGGAGGCGCACGGCGGCCGGAGGCCGAGCCGGCGCAAGGGGCGCACCACGCCAGCCGGGAGCCAAAGGGAGGTGGCACTGAGCGGCACCAAGCAGAGGCAGGCCACGACGGTGGCGCCGAGCGATCGGGCCGGCGCCAAGAAGAAAGGGTCCGGCGAGGCGCCCGGAAGTGGCACCGGCGGCGGCTCTAGGCGCGGCTTGCCAAGGCGGAGAGGATGCACTGAGTGGGGGTGGTGAGCGCTGAGGTGGCGCCAACGGCGCTGCAGACCCGGAAGCCGAGCGCGGCGCCAAGGCGTCGCCTCGGCGGAGGGGAATCGCCAGGGAGGAGGGGATGAGGCGACGGGAACGAGAGAGAGTGAGGGGGAATGAGAGAGAGTGAGGGAGAACGAGAGATAGAGAGGAGGGGGGAGTCGGCAGGAGGGGGTGAGGAGATAAGGCTGGCGGCGTGGATGGCTTCGGTTAGGAGGGAAAGGAAGAAAAAAAGAAAAGAAAGAAAAGAGGAAAAAAAGGTGCGCCGGTAAATTTTTATTTGCTAGTTTTCAACGCGATCCTTAAACCCTTTATTATTAATATTTTTCGGACACTAGGTCAGCAGGACAGTGTCGTTGGAAGGGGTTTGGTTGTGTCGTTTTGCGTGTAGGACCTTGTTGTCTGTAAGTGTACTTATACTGTTGTACTATTTTGAGTCCGGTCGACTGCCTATACAGGTGGAGGTTCGGGAACGACGTCATCCGCACGTTATTCCGCTCCGCTTGGTTAACAGGCAAGTGCATGATATAGCGATATCCTATGAATGCTATGAAATATGTGATGTTTGCGCGACATGATAATGTTTACATGATAATGCTTACATTATAATGTTCATATGTTGATGGGAATAATGTTGGGACAAGGTGAGTAATGAGACTACTATGTTAATGTTGACAATGATGAATCGTGATAATGACAATGGACATGTGCATTTGCATTTATTCACTAAGTCTTTGCCTACGCCCAGTTTCTAACGATGCATTCGTGGTATTAGAATGAAACGACTTAAAGAGTTGCAGGGCCCAGGGAGAGAATCCCCTAAATCATAATCCACTTAAGGTTCTAAAGTTTTACGTAAATCCTGAAGATTAACCCAGAAAGTAAAGAGGTTGCACTTTTCCCCCCTTTAGTGGGTTTTTCCAAAAGATTTCTCACATAAATGTTTTTAACAAGGCAACGATGCAATAGAGATTACAGATGCAATGTACTCTTTTCTCTAGTCTCTAGTCCCTTTTTTCTTACTGGGTTTTTTTTTATAGGAGTTTTTAATGAGATATATGCATAACGCGGCATTTGCCTAAGGGGGAGTGTTGAGAAACCCTGATTTAAGAGTTGATGGGCGTAATACCGAAATTGTCCCCAGTGGGTTTTAGTCTTTAAATAGGATCTCATTGTACTTAGAAAAAGACCAATCTATTAATAAAGAGGTTCCCCATATTGTGTCTATATTGTTTGTCTCTTTGTCGATTGTCTATTGTGTGGTAATTAGTTGATATTCATACTGCTACTACATTCTTCAACGGAAGCTTGTTTTATTTTACCTTGTTAAATCTGATGGTCTTGCCATCTGATCACGCATGGTCGTATTCCACGTGGCATCCTTTGAGTACTTACTTTAATACATCACAATTTGGGTCGCCAAGGCAGATCAGGCTTAGAGCCCATGAAGCAACAGAAGCGACAACTATACCGACAACAAACGACACCCCGATAAACAGAAGCACATAAAGAGGTCCGAACTAGAGCTGGGACTTGGGCCGTACTTTTTCGAGTCGACCCGAGCCCTGGTCGGTACGCTATGGTCTAAGCACGGCACGACACGACACGTGGTGGGCCGGGCTGTCACGGCACGAACAGCGGGCCAGGCTGGGCCTAAGAATGCGGCCCATTGGGCGGCACATCCAGTTGGGCTGGGCTTGGGCCAGCACGACACGACACGAAATAGGCCCAACCTTTCCGTTATAGCCTAATCCCTCCCTCGGCCTGGCCCAATCACCCCCCACATCGGCCTGGCTCAACCAATCACCCATTCTTCTACCCGGTCTGACCCAACATCCCTCCCGGCCTCCCCCAACCCCCATCCCCATCCCCACCCTTTCTCCCGAGCCCCAGCTCCTAAATTCCCAATCCCTAATCATATTCACTGATTCCTCTCCTCCAGTTCCAACCGCCTCCCTCCCCCACACGCTGCCGATCGTCGCCCTTCCTCTCCACGCACCGTTGGTCCCCCTCCCTCCCTCCCTCTCCCTCCCCACGCGTCTATAGTTACTTAGGGTTGAACTTGGGCCAAGACGGCCCAAAGACAATGGGTTTTGGGTCGTGCTTGGGCCTCGACCAAGACAAGGCGGGCCGACGACGGAGGGTGGCGGCCGAGCCAAGACGCGCACGACGCGCCCGGCACGACGGGTTCGCACTGCGTCGACCCTACCAATGCCCACCACTAGTTCGGACCTCGCCTTAAGGCCCTTGAAGTCCCGCTGATTGACTGAAATGACACTAGGACTTGCAGAGTATACAGGTAACAAGGCTAAACATAAATTTATTGAACAAAACTTAAGACTTGTGCATAAAATATGTACTCCTATTAAAAGCTTTCTAACTCCACAACTACACGTGAGCATGATACATGTCTCGTGTGTAGTTTAGTTAAGGACAAGTTGCCTTAAGAAGACGTAGGAGTCAAGTTTGCAGATTTGCAAACGTAGGGGACAAGTTTGCAGATTTGCAAACTTGTCCAACATCAAAGCCAGAATGAATGGGTTACCAAAGGCCGTCCATCACCATCTGATCTCAATCGAACGCTTCAAATCGTACACATTACCTCTCACATAAGCTATATTAAAATGTCCGCAGCCCGCCTCTCCTCCCGCACAGGTGCCGACCTTTTCAGTATAAGCAACATCACCCCATTCTGACCTCAAGGTGTTCGAAGCACCACCCCCAATCTCTCTACTGACCTCAAGGTGTTCGACGCTTCGACCGCGCGCCGCCATGACCTCCATCTCCACCGCCAAGGCCTCCGCGGCCTTCGCCCACAAGGTTCCCCCCTCGCTAAAGAAGGAGCTCGCCGCGGCGGCGCCGACGCAGCAGCAGCGCGCAAACGCGAGCCTCCGGCGCGCGCGTCCAGGACGTGTCCTCGCCGTTGCCACACCCGCCCGCGCGCCGCGCGCCCCGGCCTCCACCGGCTCCGTACGCTTTTGTATCCCGAACTGGGACGCCCAAACTGTCGTTCTCGATGTTATTGCTGTACAGATGCTGATGCGCCTCTTGTTCTGTGCGGTTCAGGTGAAGAGCGCGATGACGATGACGGAGAAGATCCTGGCGCGGGCGTCGGAGCGCGCGAGCCTGGAGCCCGGGGAGAACGTGTGGGTGGACGTCGACGTGCTGATGACGCACGACGTCGGCGGCCCGGGCACCATCGGGATCTTCAAGCGGGAGTTTGGGGAGGACGCCAAGGTATGGGACCGCGAGAAGGTCGTCATCATCCCGGACCACTACATCTTCACCAGTGACGAACGAGCAAATCGGAATGTTGATATTCTGAGGGACTTCTGTATGGAGCAGACGATCAAGTACTTCTACGACATCAAGGACCTGAGCGATTTCAGAGTATGCCTATGCATTTCCTTATCGATTCATTCAATCGATAGCTTGTTTGTTTCATATCAGACCTGTTTTATGTTCCTTTTGAAGAAAAAAAAGGTTTTTTGTTTAAAAAAGTTTACATGTTTTGAGTTGTTTGTAGGCAAATCCAGATTACAAAGGTGTTTGCCACATTGCGCTTGCCCAAGAAGGCCACTGCAGACCAGGCGAGGTACTTTACTTACTATACTAACTACTAAGTACAGGATTACGATACAGGATTAACATAATCCAATTGTTGTATAGGTTCTCGTTGGTACTGATTCTCATACATGCAATGCTGGAGCCTTTGGTCAATTTGCAACTGGAATTGGAAACACTGATGCTGGTTTTGTGATGGGCACCGGGAAGGCTCTTCTGAAGGTATGCAATAAGTTTTCATTACTTCCAGATAGAATTTGAAAGTCAAGTCTTGCAGAAAAAAAGGGCAAAGACATATGTTTGTCAGTATATGTGAAGTTGTGATTCTATATCATTGATGTGTTGGGAGTTACTGGATTTGTTTATGTACGCGATGATGAGACTTTAGCAACCCACAGGCTTCGTACAAATATAAAAAGTCAAGATAGACATCTGACAAAAGTAGTAAAAAGTTCAATTTTGTCTATAGACTGGACCATCCGAATTATATTTCATCCAAACATAAGAATACTAGAAATATTTTGTGTAGCATCCGATTAGCACTATTCATACATCAGTTATGCCTTTTATTTTCAATATTTGAACATTCTTTGCGCTTCCCGCATTTTATTAAATATATTCTTGATGTCAGAAATAACGGCTGTTGGACATGCTACCTCTTATCATATCGTGGAGACACTTTGTTACCTCCAGAAAAAGAAAACAGTGTTTTGATCTGTTAAACTTATTTTCAGGTGCCTCCAACTATCAGGTTCACATTAGACGGAGAAATGCCA
Source organism: Hsuehochloa calcarea (assembly GCA_036346395.1). Taxonomy (NCBI): domain Eukaryota; kingdom Viridiplantae; phylum Streptophyta; class Magnoliopsida; order Poales; family Poaceae; genus Hsuehochloa; species Hsuehochloa calcarea. Next base: position 2,692,930 of record CM070596.1, on the reverse strand, counting down.
CCTTATTTACTTGCGAAGGATCTGATTTTGCAAGTAAGCCTACAAAATAATCGTTGTTATGCTAAATTTGTTCTTTTTGTCAGGGTTTTCTTGTTGTAATCGAGACATCTCACCCTTAGTAATCGCTGTTTACAGATTATTGGCGAGATATCTGTATCTGGTGCAACATACAAATCGATGGAGTTCGTTGGATCAACTGTAGATAGTCTAAATGTGTGTTCTATGTTCATAACTAGCTTAATTAATTGTTATACCACGTGAAATGAACTTAGTTTCGCACACGTGCTAGATGGAAGAGCGAATGACACTTTGCAACATGGTTATTGAAGCTGGTGGAAAGAATGGTGTTGTGCCTGCTGATGAAACTACATTTAAGTACCTTGAGGTAACTATAGAACTAGCCTCTGAAATGCTAATAGTAGAGCTGAGTCGATATGTTTTTTTTTTCGAAGTGAAGTTTCCAACAACTTTGAGATAATTAGTGAGCGAAATAATTTTAAATAACTAGTTTCCAATATTTTACATCATGGTAATTGTGACATCATATCTTCCATCCTGGTACACTGCAGGGTAAGACATCGGTTGAATATGAACCTGCCTATAGTGATGCTCAGGCCAGGTGATTATAGTCTGTCCCTGTTCTTGCTGTCCTTTAGATCATGATATATATACACATAATTCAGTCAACTTGTTAGTCAACTTTGAACTTATTGAATAAAAGGATTCACGCTAGTTATTCAGCTAGTCTATTATAGAACTGGCCAACTGGGTGTTTTTCTAACATTTTCTGGAGAAAAGGTTTGATGCTGACTGTTTATCTTTTGTTAATAAGAAATGGCTTGCTACTAGGGTGTCAAGACCTTATGACGGGGGAGTTGAAAAAACCTGTATGGTCTGTTTATAAACACTGCTTTCGCTGCTTCGGTTTATAAGTTTGTATATTGATTAGTTAAACTAAAAAAGAAGGATCTCATAATACTATGTGCAGGTCATTAAAAGAACTTTGAAACAACTATTTCCCCCTACTCTTTGTTGTCTTCAACTTATCACAATGATGTAGAGCCTGCTAGAGTGCTAAGTATGAACATGATTTGGCTACTTCTAGGAGCTTCTCATAGGTGACGTCATTTTGGGAAATTTAGGCTGTTCTTGCACATTTATACGCTATCCTTCCTGTATGGTGGATAGATGAACTTGTGATTTAAAGTTGACTGCCTATAAGCCTATGTTACTATGTAGATGAACTATGGTCCATGTTTTCTGATCTTGTGATTTAAAGTTGACTGCCTATATGCAAGAATCAGAATGTTGTTACCTAGTGTTCTCCTTCGAGATTTGTCATTCTGTATTCCCCGTGTCATGTTATGAATTGTGATATGGCATATGCACAAGCTGTTGATTTCTTTTGTTCTTTTATTTGATTGACTTTGTTTTCAGATTTGTTAGTGACTTTGGGTTTGATGTATCCAAATTGGAGCCAGTAGTTGCCAAGGTCTGTTAATGTAGAATTTTGCTATCTCTTTATCCGTTTTGTTGACTTTCTTTAAAAAAAAGCTGTAATCTCCATGGACCTACAGCCACATTCGCCTGACAACCGTGCTCTAGCAAGAGAATGCAAAGATGTCAAGATTGACCGAGTCTATATCGGTTCTTGCACTGGTGGTAAGACCGAGGACTTCTTTGCTGCTGCGAAGGTGTTCTTAGCTTCGGTAAGAAGCTTAAAACCTATATTCTTGTAGCATGGTGACATATAGCCAAGATTGTTTTGTTTATTTATGCATGTTGGTAGACACTGAGATATCTTATATGTATTCTGAAACCTGCAGAGTATGATCGTGTCAATGGTTGTGTACTTGTATGTTTTTTTTTCAGTTTCCTATGTTGCCTCTGCATTTTATGAAGTCAGCATAGCAGTTAATGAAATAGAAAGGGTGCAGATTGTGTGTAACAAGGCCTGGTAGTGGACTACCAAAGCTTGGCTTGGACTTGTAATCAGTGGGCCAGTATCACTATCTGGACAGGTTCAATAGGTTGGGATGCACTGGGAGTTGGGTTGGACCTAGTTTTAGGATTAATTGGGCAGTTGGTTGGGTTACTCACAGGTTTTTAGGTTCTGACTCTAAGAGCCTAACGTGGACCAGGTTTGGGTTCACCTCATTGGTCAACTGAAATTAATGCAGAAAGTAAAATAGTGATTTCATACAGGCACCTTTAGATTATGCAAAACTTTGAAGGCCAAAAGGGTTGACGTGCTTTGGAGTACATGTATAAGGATCAAACTAAGTTGGGCTTTGGTTGGAGTTTAGTATGGTATAAGTTGTGAGCAAGGTTTTGTGTTTATAGAAGAGGGTGAGGTTACCTTTTGGCTCATTGCTATGATTTGTGCATACTCCTCACCGTAAAAGAACTTTCAGCTTGATTGACTCTCATGTAACTGAATGACACAAAGTATTCCCATTACACTTGCTGAAGCATCTTGAGCCATCCTATTCATTTAATTGTTCTTTGTGCATAAACCTAAATATACTTCTGTGATATGTTGCAGCAATACTCGAATCACACTACTACATGATTAGCTGACTTACTAGAAATGTTTCCTTAATACAGGGCAAGAAGGTTAAAGTTCCCACTTTTCTCGTTCCTGCGACGCAAAAGGTGATAATTTGCAGTAAAAATATACTGAAACAATCTTGTAGTTTGGGTTTACTGAAAAGAATGTTAAATCTTTATAGGTGTGGATGGACATATATAGCATCCCCATACCAGGATCTGGTGGCAAAACTTGCTCCCAGATATTTGAAGAGGCTGGTTGTGATACACCATCTAGCCCTAATTGTGGTGCTTGTTTGGGTGGTCCTCGCGATACATATGCACGCATGAATGAACCTAAGGTAAGTATCTTACGGAAATTTCCAAATATTTATGTAGAATAGACATGTTACTTGATACAAATGAAGAAGGAAGCTTCCATGATTTTACGTAAATCCCAAAGTGTTAAGGCATCTTGATTCTCGAAAGATTAAGATATCCAATCTTGAGTCCCAATCAAATTCCTGTCGTCTTAAGTCTCAACAGCATATGGAACTGCCGTATTTTTGCATTATTGGCTGGCTGGCTGCCATCTCACTTAGGCGGACTACGGGTATGGAATTGCTAGCCCAAACCACTTGTATGCTCTCGGTTGCCGTTCTCACGGGTGTTGGTGAAAAACTATGGCTAGGAGCCCTAAACAAAAATGCACCCTTTGTAGGTTTGAGCTCCTCCTTAGCAAGCAGGGCAGCACCAGTACATCCTTGTGTATGGGGTCTGGGGATGCCCTTGTTTGCGTGAGTACACGCTTTCACTTGTTACACGTCCACGACAGTTGCAACTGCAGATGCTGTAGAACATCTGTCATGGATTCAGGGATGTCGTCAGCGTGTAAAGTGAAATGTCAGGTGTCCTGCAATTCTCTTGTTGACACGAGTGGTTTTGGTATGTATTTGAATACACAGGTGTGCGTGTCGACGACGAACAGGAACTTCCCGGGCAGGATGGGGCACAAGGAAGGGCAGATCTACCTCGCTTCGCCCTACACCGCGGCCGCTTCAGCCTTGACGGGATATGTCACGGACCCCAGGGACTTCCTGATGTGATTCCGAAACGACGACGGATTTCGATACCGAGAGCCATTTTGCAGCTAGCTTGTTCTCCCCCACTCCTACTCCTACTCCTACTCCTACTCCTACTCCTACTGTTTCGTGTTGAACTGTAGTGTAGACGTGTGTCCCGTTGAGGAATGAGTTATTTACCAATTAGCAGTTGTGTACTGGGAGGTTCGACGAATGTATGGATGGCATGGTTTTGCTTGCTGATGGAGCGCAACACTACATGCTGACACCTCCTTTACAGGATTGCCAAGTCTCTCTCTCTCTCTCTCTCCCTCCAGACGAGCATGTTTCAAACAGGCTGACGAACGAGTGCTCGATCTTCTCGTCCCTGATGAGCGCAAGTGGTGGTTAGCACCAGCAAAGACTGCTAGCGCCATGCTGAACCTACGACTCGTCCTGTGTGTCGTGTCAAACGTGATGCAGTCTCTAAAAGTCTTGAAAATATTTTTTTCACGGCATCGTTCTCATCGACGTCAATGTCATAGTAAAATTTGTTGTCCGCTGCTTCCATTTCGTTGACGAATATATGAGGGGCTTCTTCACATCATCGTCGCTCTTTCCTCGCATTCTCACCTGCGTAACAATACCTGTTGGAGAGGTCGCGGGCAGTGAACGATTCGGGGAGGAATCGTGGCGGGGCAGGAGCAGGGCGACATGCGATACGAGTCAGGACGGCAAAATGATTCTTCGTTTTTTTCTAGACCAAAGTTAGGCAATATATATAATGCGCAAAACCAACTCCCAGATACAGAAAAGGAACCAACGCAACTCGGTCTAAACACCAATTTCTCAGAGGATTTTAGATAACAGAAACTTCAACAATATAAGCAGCGCATTTATAAACCCCTACGAACACCACAAGCATCGTTATCTCCTTGTAGGCTCTTCAGATGATACATACATAGCTGCCAGAGCATTGAGCGAAGGCGCCCCCCGTAGCCGTGTCCATCTCCTGTTGACATTCCTGAGGAACTCGAATCTTCCGTTGCCGCAGAAAGGATAAAGCTCTATAAGCAACATGCAATACAGATGAGCAGAAATGTTCTTGAAACACCATCTCGTTCCACCTGGGTCCAACTGTTGGTGAATGAAATCAGCTCTAGAAAGAGGAGAGTTAGGCCATTGATGCAGTGGTTGTGGCCACTGTGGCACCACTCCCAGCCAACTGTGCTGGTTGGTGATCCATGGTATGACAGTTGCATTGCATTGCTGCTCAGTTTGTGGAAAATGGGAGACAAGCCTACTAAAATTGGTGCTTTATGTTGTTTGAAATGACAGGCCCAACTTTAAACTGTTCTCGTCATATGTTATGTGCAAACCATTCTAACAAATGCATAGAGCATAGTTGCAAATCCTTTCAGTTCTAACAGCTTTATATGTATAATATACGTAGCACTTGGCTGGGAGTAAGGCCACAACTAGTTCATCTAAAAAGGGGACACACAGTGGATGCTTTTAAAATAACGTGGATAGGCTATAGCGACGCGAAGCATGTAAAAACAATCAAGTACATACACAAATAAACTTAGTAATGATGATGAGGCTCTTAAGCTGTAGCTTCATCAAAGCCTAATTACGAAGTGCTGTTCTGTGCAATATTACTTATTTTCCAACTTGTACTTCAGTGTGCATGCAACTGCTGATTATAGAATTTGAATATACCAATATTGATCTCTTAAACTCAAAATGCAAAGCTCCAGGGACATCTATCTAACCATGCATCTTTAAATATTCCATATATGATACAAATAGCAGACAGAAAATTAATTAGAGGGATGTCAATTGTCAAATAACTTGTTGGGAAGCTAGAATAAGAGATCCACTCATCCACCAATAGTTTTAGTTCTATGATATAAAAAAGGAAAAAGTCCATATAACAACCAGAACTTTGCTTGAAAGTCCGTCCAACACACCCTGAACTATGAAACCGGACTTTCAATCCCCCAAACTTTGCAATCCAGTTCAAATAACACCCTGGCCCGGTTTCGCATGATGGTATTGCCCGCATGGCACGATGAGTGAATAGTTTTTCCACGTTAGCCAAATTTAGGTGAATGACAGGTGGGACCAGGGAATAATATCCCGGCCGGTTACCGCCGGTTACCGGTTACCGGCCGGGGGCCGGGATTAGAAATCCCGGCCGGTTTTCTCGGGTTTTGCATATTCAAATTTCAAATTTTGAAATTTGGCTGGTTTTTAATCTAATTCAAACGATTTTTATCCAGTTTTTTTTCCGGTTTGAACGGTAACTGGCCGGTTACCGTTCCCGGCCGGCTGACGGGAAATGGGCCGGTATCGATTTTGGGTTCCCTGGGTGGGACACATAGGGGTTTCTCCCCGAAATCAAAATAGAGATGAAAAGAGCTACAGGAGCTCGGTGGGGGAGAAACTCCTATGGGCCCCACCTGCAATTGACCCAACTTGGCTAGTGTATTATCTTACGTGGCAAAACAACCCACTCATCATGCCACGCGGGCAATACTACCTTGCGAAACCAGGTCAGGGTGTTATTTGAACCGGACTGCAATGTTCGGGGGGTCAAATGTTTGGTTTCGTAGTTTGGGGCGCTAAATGACTTTCGAGCAAAGTTTAGGGTGTTACATGGACTTCTTCCTATAAAAAATAAGCTTACATTCTTTCTTATCTAGAGAAATAAAGCATATCACAAGCTAGAGGTTAAAGTGTGAACAAAATTAGGAGAAGTAAAGGATAGAAATTCACAAGATGGTAATATCTGAGTCTCACCTGTGCGATGTCATCTAGCTTTTGCTTTTTTCGCCTTCAAAGTACTTGAAGATACTATATCCAACCGTGCCCCCCAAAAACAAGACTACTGTTGGAGTGAACGATGGATAAAGGAACTTGACAAAAAAGTTGTCCCATTCCTCTGGAAGAAAACCTGCATGGCATGTAAGGAAGGTTCAAACATAATTACTTGGCTCAACAATTCTACAGTACTAAAGTCCTGATCGTCCTTAGCAATTTAGTAATAGGTTGGAACATGATTACTTGGCTCATTTAGTACGAGCAAGGCTGATGGCTTTTTCAAGTTTTACGCATCACTCAGCATCACGCTACACTTCAATTCAGTTAACATCATCAATTACTTCAACGTATCATGGTAAGCATGGAAATTGCATCTAACACTTGCAAAGTTAGGATGATTCTTCACCATTGTATTCCACTTGAAAGTGTCCAATGTCCTGATAATTGGAATGTGATATCTTTTTGGTTCAGTGTTAATTAGAAACTAGTGCTGTTCATTCCCTCAGGTCAACCATAAAACATAAACAAAGGATATGCTATATATGCACCCCCTTGTGCACCCCTCTAGTTATGGCTACAAAGAGTTTCTGCTCCCTCCCTTGTGCGTCCCTCTCCATTTTGCTATATATGCTATATCTCCTGGGCACCCCTTACAGCTCCTAAAGCCCAATATTCTGCCGTCGTGTGCGTGCGCTCTTCTTCAACTTCTCCTGCGGCCAACATAGCCCCAGTGTGAAGACCCGAAGTCCGAACCAATCAGGTTCATTAATCGGGCACGTGATGTGCACAGAGTGCTAGTGGAGCATCCCTTAGCATTGCTACTCAAAAAACATACTATGGCCTCACATGCTAATGCCCCCAAGTCTAATATAGGGCCAGAAAATTTTCACCTTTTGATTGCGTCGACGTACCACACAATACCACCACTATCATCATGAGCAACAGCGAGAACAGAGAAAGCTCGGGAACTCCTAGAGACGTTCACTCACTCGGTTAACGTTATTAAAGAGCTACAATTTCGTAACATACGGCACTCTCATCAAACACTGCATTTCACTGCACGGCACCACCTAAATTCACCATCACCATAAGCAATGTCCAAAATCCAAATCGCCCCGAAGCAATTCACAAGCTTATATTCACACAACCACACAAAGTTCACTCGGACACCTCGGTAGTCAGTACAATTCACCCCTTTAGATGGAGACTGCATTGCAAGTTTGTAACGAAATCGCCAGTGGATTACCGGAGGCGGCGAGCGCGAGGCCCTCGAGGAGGATGACCACTCCAAGCCCCAGCCAGGCGAGGAGGAAGGCGTTCTCGTTGGCCTGCCGCTGCCGCAGCTCCTCCTCCGTCGGCCCCTTCCCGCCGGGCCTGGAAGCCGCCTCCGGCTGCTGCCGGAAGACCGACGCGCTGCCGGCCGGAGCGCGGCGGACCACGGGAGGCGGCGGCTCCAGCGACTTGTCCTTGTCCTTGCTGCCGTCGTGGTTGGCTCCCTTGCTGCTGCTGCTGCTCTTGGACTTCTTGGACTTCCTCTTGCCCCCCGATCCCGAGGCCGCGAGGGCGCGGAAGAGGATGTGACCGCGCCCTAGGCCGGGGTAGAGGAGGAACGCGGTGGAGGTGGAGGCGATGGCCATGGCGATGGCGTGCGGCGCCGGTGCGGCTTATCTGACTTGGCTTGGCTCGCACTGGGAATGGAAATGGGAGGAGGCGAGGCGACTAGGTCCATTTCGCGGGCTGGGCCGCAGGAAAGAGTGAGCTAGTTGGGCTTTTTTAGTTGGGCTTTTAGTTGGTTAAGCGTTTCTTTCCTGTGTTTTTCTTGGGCTTTTATTTAGCCTCATGTCAGGAAGCAGATGATAAGTAGTAGTATTTGTTAGCCGTGTGGTGCGTGTAACTTGAAGATGTTTGAGTTGACTGCTCTTCAAAAATACTAGACAAAATCCGTCTAAAAAAATACTAGAGAAAATAAAATGCTACAGAAATTATTTTAGCACCAGCAAAGGCCTACCTACGTGGTAATTCAAAGTAGACGATGAGAGAAATTTAATTACTGCAGAGCCATCGATCATCAGACAAGTGTTTGAAATATAGGCTCTGCATGCTGCAGTGTATAATACTAGCTTCGCTCCAATCAGGCATGCTGATCTATCTAACAGATGATGAAAGCAACATCTGCAAAGGCTCATGCAAGTAGAGGTCGGGTTGACGGTGAAAGGATTGATTAGGAGCCCTGCTAAGCCGAACACCAAAAGTCTTAAAAGAGCGAAGAATCTGCACTGGGATTTGTCGTTTCATTGTAGATGACTAATGACATACTCCATTACTAGCCCCATGTAGTTAGTTTTTGGAGCACGTGCGGTCATATTTTTTAAAAAAATATATATTTTGGACTGAACACATAAAAGATAATTTCTAAAAATATTTTGGATATAGATTTGTCTCGAAAAGAACTTTTATAAAATTATAATTTTATTAGATTTTACAAATTTATTACAATAGAAATTTGTGATCAAAATTACATTTTAGAGACTGACCGTGTTATCGACACGAAAAACGATATTCTTTTGTGACCGGAGCGAGTATACGAAACGGGATCGATGTGCCTGATATAAGACCCAGAGACCAGAAGTGGCCTCAGATCAATGGGGGCAGGGTAACAGTCAAGATCATGCAAAGGCTGGCACTTGCCTGCAAAGTCTCTCCGAAGTATGATGCTCTTTTAGCAACACAACTAGTCATACTTTTGACTGTAACGTAGAGACTTGTATGAAGAAGAAAAAAAGAACAAATTTCCCTTAATTCCCAAGTACAGATCAACCATAGAACACTTTACTATCGGAGCCATGCATATGTCTATTACTCTATTAAGGAGTTAATGACTTCAGCGAAACAAAGTAACATTAAGGTCCTTTCCTTTCATGATACAACGTATCGAAGATACCAGAAATGCTCAGAGACTCTGTAGTCCATCTTCCTCCTACTTATGCTTTTTGGGGGAGATCAAAATTCAAAACTTTTGTCACCAAAGGATGGGTATTAAATATGAGAGATGTACACATAGGATATAAAAAAAGTGGGGCATGGACCTTACAACAATTTTGTCACTGCTAACTGCTTTTGTCTCCTGCATCCTTATGCTGGTACGTAAGATTCTAACATTAGTTGTGCATGATGCGGTGACAGAATCTCAACAATAAGGTATGTGAACTTCCATGTCCTGTCAGAGTTATCTTTGAACATCTCTGAAAACACCTTCCCAGCACCATGCGGCCCTCGAATATAAAAGGCTACCTGCAATGATGTATGTGAATTTCAAGTGATCAGCCAAGTTCAGAGGTATGCGTAGTGGTGGGTACTGGGCCGTGCGGCACGGCACGGGCTCGCCGTGCTTCGGGCCGCGTCGTGTCGTGCTGTGCTGGCCCGCCTCGTCTCCGATCAGGCCTATGTATGGCCCAAAGCCAGCTGTGCTGGGACCGTGCCGGCCCAAGCCCAGCCCTAAATAACTATAGACACCTGGAAAGACGACAGCCGTTGCCAGCCAGGAAAACAAAGACACGCGTGCGCTATCTACGCCCAATCCCCCTCGCCGTAGCCTTCTCCTCCTGCACACCGATTAAGAACTCCACCCACCTCAGCCGCGCCGCACGCTTGCGAAAGGGGTGAGAAGGACGGCGACGAGGAGGTGGCTGGAGGGAGAGCGGCGTGGCGGGGGAGGAGAGGAGGTGACAGTGAGTGGGAGGGAGAGGAGAGGAGGGAGGAGAATCGGGAATGTAATTAGGGATTGGGAATTTGGGAGCTGGGGCTCGGGAGAAGGGTTGGGGATAGGGGTTGGGGCGAGAGGGGTGATTTCGGCGGACCGGGTGGCGAGAGGGGTGATTTCTTAGGCCAAAGCTAGGGTGGGAGTGATTGGGCCAGCCGAGGGGAGGATTGGGCTAGAACGGGAAGTTGGGTCTATTTCGTGTTGTGCCGCCCTAAGCACGGTCCAACCCAGTCGTCTTGTGTCGTGCCACCCAACGGGCCGCATTCTCAGGCCCAACCCGGCCCGCCATTCGTGCCGTGCCAGCCTGGTCCACCACGTGTCGTGCCGTGCTTAGACCGTGTTGTGTCGACTGGGCCTGGACCCGGCCCGAAAAAGCACGGCCCAAGTCCCAGCTCTAGGTGTGCGACACAACCATGCAAACTATACCATTTCGTATCAAATGCTATCCTAATGCCCCTTTTCCCAATTAGCAAAGCATCACCTGAAAGCACATCTTTAATCCCTATTAAAGCTGAGTGCAAAAGGAGGCTTAAGAGAGCAGCACATCATCATTCTCTCCCTACAGTTGGATTCCAATTCATTGAACAAAAATGTACAGAGAAAAACTGTCACACAATCTAGAATATACTACAAAAGGCATCATTCAACCTCTTAATCCCCCCCCCTCCCCCATTCGAATCATCTTCTACCCCCAAAATGCTTACAATTGCCTCTAGTATCTATTCCAAACTTCAAATCTTCAAAAAAAAAAGTTCAAATTCAAAATTCTCAAATAAAGTGAACCGGTTTGGGGGTGGGGGGGGGGGGGGGGGCCTGAAACCGGCCGGTTTCTGGGTGAAAACTGGAACCATCCATTTACCCCCAAAACAGTTTGGGGAACACTGCTTGTAAGTATTACTGTTGGCACGGACTCAAGATTCTTTTTAGTAAAGAAGCCTGTTTGCTCTCGTCTCAGTTCCTCTCCCTATGTAATCATTCGCAAACTCGCTCTTGGTTAAAGGAAGTCACTGGCTCATTGCCATATGCTGCTAATACTGTCATAGAGCAAGTGTACCACTAACTGTCCTACAGTAAACTTGTTCCTTTTTATTGACTTTTCTACACTAAACCTGAGGTGCAAGTAAAACAGCATAATCGAAGCAGACAGCAACAGAGACAGGAATATATACTACCTCCACATGTTCAACACCATCCTCATCTGTCCAAACCTTGTTTTGAATGCGCTGCCGAGCTGCACGGTTTCTGCTTTCATGACCATATCCAGTAATAGGGTACCCAATTTTCGCTGTAACCTGATAAAACATGTGAAAAATACAAAGTTTACTAAGAGAGGAAAGCTACAATAATATATACAGGAAAAAATAGAAATAACACTAACACCCACAAACCTGACTATCATTCTGAACTCTTGCTAGAGCTTTCCCAAAAATCTTGTACCTGCAGGATGGTAACAACAGTGCAACATTAGCAAATCTCGCTTTCAGATTGCATGGTAATAACACAGGCGTTTTCCAGAAAAAAATAATGTGATAAACCACAGAGAGAACTTTAGCCAAAAAGCAACAAGAACAACCATATGATGTAGAAAAGAGATTGAGGTGTTCAAACAGGGGGAAAAAACATCTCATGTGATGTACAAAAGAAATTCAGTGAATCAGGCAGGATTATCAACAAACATGCGACGACTGACAACGAAGTTATAATGTGCACAAATTCTATTTCTTGGTCAGCTTCAGGCAGAACCCAAGTGCCATGCATAGGAGCAAACCAGGTTAATAAGTATGACACAAGATGCAAACCAGAAAGCTTGTTATGACACTATACTACGACATAATAGGAAAAGTTTGTAGCTTACTGATGGGAGAGCACATGATTTTCTGTAAGTTTGGAGCATTTAGTGGCTCAACCAAGTGATGGGGAGTGGCATGGAACCACAGGGGCAAAAAAACGGCGGTAACCGGCCGGTTGATGAAACCTTGATGTTAATGCTTATAGAACACCAAAGAAACACAATATTTTGAGGAAAAATATATATAAGCGAAAAGAAATACCAAACAGGAGACTGGTAACCACCGGTCTTTTGATCCTTGGAACCAAGGGAACAAATAGCATACACATGTGGGTCATAAAGAGACCAAGATGCATCCAGATTAAAAAAATGTGTATTTAAGTTAGTAGAAAATAGCTTCCACATTACACACAATATTAACTACAGTAGATTTGTCCATTCACAGAGATAGTATTAAGTATTTTAATATGAAGAAAGACTGCTCGTATCAATCAGAACAATTAACAGTGAATGCAAAAGGCTTACTCTTTTGGTTCAAATATAAGCTCTTTGAAAACAGCATATCCAGCCAACGCTGCAATTCCAAGTCCATAAGTATTACAAAACTGTAAGAAGCCCCTTCAGCAAATGTCATTGGCTTCTCAGGTATATTATAGGTAGGGGCATCAAAGGGATCTTCAACAGTTGACAAGTCTTTTCTCTCCTGAGGATAAAGAGGTAAGTCTTCTATAAGCAATTAAAAAAAACATGATCCAGCATTGGCTTGTACTGTAATAAAAATTCGCAAAATAGGAAACAGAAAACAACTAATAAAACCATAAAAATAGTTTGCCAAGAATTTATAGTTCGAATCAAGATATACAGAACAAGAGACCTAGAAAACTGACAACAAGGTGTTACGTGATTAATATTGTTGAGGGGAGCTACAATTCTCTGACTCAAAACTCTTCTCCAGCAATACGCTGTCAATGGATATCAAGAAGACAACAGACAAGACTCAACACTTTCAATAAACTCTTAAGTCTTGGTTTGCCCTATTAAATCACTAACTCATGCGGTCATGCCTTCTCAAGGAATTTGGCTTAAGTAAAATGAAGAGCATGATTGGGTTACCTCATATGAGAACGTTGAGATTATGTACCCACAAGATGACTAGAGCACCTAGCAATTACCTCTACAGATATAACCAATCAAACAGAACCTTTTCAGTATAAGCAACATCACCCCATTCTGACAGCATTTGAATAATTCCTAACAATATTTTCTCTGTTCAAAACCACATTATGGGGGCTAATGCACATACATTCATCAATAATGAAGCAGCAGTTTCCCGATGGACGGATTCCAACAGATTTTGATCTTATGGTCTATGGAAATGAAGGAAAAAAACTAGTCAAGCTCATGTGTGTATGCACAAGTGCTCACTACTGCAGATGGTCACAAGGTGACATGATTAATAATTTCTATATTGCACTTAAACAATTCATAGTAGCATGTTCAAAAAAATGGATAATACTCCCTAAAATTATACCAAGAAAGGATCAAAACAAGCAGGAACAAGAACTGAAGAACAAAACGTTAAATAATGTAAATCAATAAACAGAACTAGCTAGCACGTACCTCTTTTGGGTTTTGGTCTGAAGCTTGTGTGGAGTAAGATGCAGATGGTCTTAATAAAGAAGGAAATACTTTGCGGCACTCATAATGCGTTGTCAGAGGACTTGAAGTGTTTGACTTGATCATGTACCACTTTGAAACTTTTAAAGATGAAGCTGGAAGGTTTACCAAAAGAAAATCTCATCAGCATTAAATAAGGTCCAATAGTCCACACATAAAGTGGGCATAGTATTGCAAAGCATTGTTGGTCCAAATTAAACAACAAAGCACACAAAAGTCAATAGTTATTTTGCACCTTCTGAGTATTGACCATAGGATCAATTTGATCAATAAAAACATAGAGCAATTTGCATGGACTGATCCAACTTAACTGAAGGAGAGTACAAGCAGAACAATCATATGTGGTATTCAGCATATCATTAGTTCACTAGAGAGGCCAACAGCAAAGGTTTTATCAATGCCTTTTGAGTTTTGAGTAATAGTACATTGTGCTTTTTCAATCTTAACCATTTCATTCTACAAGGTTTATTATATGGCAGAGTATCTCATACTTGATGTAGTATTGCAATGGTAGTACATTCATAAGGAAGGTTCACTAAAACAGTATATGGAAGCTATTTTCAATAATTCTTCTGGTAAAATTGAAAAATATTTCATGAACTTGAGACTTAAATTATGACATACAGTAGATAGAATAGCAGAAATTGCAATTCTATCCTCGGTCATACCTAAAAATGTTAACAAAAAACAACAAAAACCTGACTAGAAGATTATATTTGTGGGAAAGTTCTTCTGATAGAATTGAAAAGTAACCTTGTTTCAAAAAATAATAAGAATTAAAAAGTATTGAATGAACTTGAGACAAATTATGACAAGCAGCAGATACAATAGCATAACATGCAATTCTATTCAGATTATCCCTAAAAGATGTTAACAGAAAATCAACAACATCCTGAGTAGCATATGACATTTGTGGGTGGCTAGTTACTACATTAACCACTGTACAGTGAATTTAGGGCATTCAGGTGCATATGTGTGTGGTTCAAGTCCAACAAGATGTAAAGTAGAACTATGGACCAAGGAAGTTACTGAACAGGAATGCTTTGTTACATGTATGTATTAGTATTACCTTTGGGGTCTAATTGATATGCACCATCAAGTAGGATACAAAGTAACCATGTCAAGTTATTGCTCAACTGATAGTATGTACAGAACAAGTACAGACATAACTTTTGGTAGTATGGTATATTTCTGTAACAAAAGTTGTGCTAGAACTAATACTAGGTAATGCTGAGAGAAACAAGATAAGTTAAAGTCTTATGGAGTATGCTGCTAAGATATTTGACTTTTCCTGGTGTTCTTCGCTTGTTCTAATTCAATCTAAGTTTTACAGGACCTAATTGGATACATTGAATCAATAAAATGGACAAGACAACTGGATGATTCTTATACAATATTTTGAGTGAGATCCCAATGAACACTTTATTCTGATTTGCATTATCAATTTATTTCTAAAGCTAATTTGTAGTTCAACTAAAGCAAACCAAGTGTCTTAATTTATAAAGCGTAGGAGATGTGGTGTGATCCAGCACCACAAACAGGAGTGGTTTCACAGATGCAACAATAGCCAGAAGATCATAAGAAATATGGATGAAAACACATAAGAAGATTTGAAGTTTTCATAAATAATGACTTGGTAAAACAAAATAGCGAGCCTCAAGATCGGAGATGAGTTTTGACCTTCAGCCTTTGCAACATCCTGCTGAAAAACGGAGGAAAGGGTAAAAAAATCAGATTTCCAAGTAGACATTGCCAGAGCAGAAACCACAAGCCATATTTCATAAACAATCATCACAGTATGTACAAATGCTATAACCTCCTAAAGAATCTATGCACTCACAGACCAGAATTCAGAAACACTTGGAGGTTGAAACAACGAAGGGGTAATCGCATATATAAGAAGAGATAGGTTTTTTCAAGTTTTTAGATAGAGTAACAACTGACAACACATGCATTGCTGAAGGCTCTAGGCAAGCAGATGGCGTAAACAGTAATAGCATACTAGATTAGCAATACAGATTACGGTTCAATACATTGTAGTGAGCACGACACTATGGAACAATTGCTACTTAAGTAGAATTTAGCATGAAACGTTCGTTAGGTCAGCTTAAGAGACGCCCCTAACCAGACATCACAGGACCGCGGAGAGCCAAGTTAAAGCGAAGAAATCTAGGAGGCAAGGACAATGGAGTTGAGATCGGCGTCGGCATTCCGTCGAACACCTTCAAGGGGGTTTAGGGTTATCTTCCGTTATTGGGTTACCTTGGAGATGGCGCCGCCAAGGGAAGCGCGCGGAGGAGGGTGGCGCGCTGGGACCTCCGCGGCGGAGGCGAGGAGGCGGCGGTGCTGGTGGTGGAGCAGCCTGGTAATCCGGGAGGCCATTGGTCTCTCTTGGTTTGCTTGCGGGAGGGGGGAGGAGGGGGCCTGACGAAGGGGTAGAGAGGAGAGACCGAGAGAGTGGGTTTGTGGTGCGGTTGGGCTGGGCCTGAAGCGAGCAGAAGAACGCCAGGAGATGGGCCGCGCCGCACCTCTGTGTTTTCTCGCGATGGAGGAAGCGGAGGAGGCGATGGCTCTTGCTTCTTGGGAGGAGGAGTCGGCGGCCGTGGCGCGGGAGGAGGGAGGAGGCGAGTGCGGGCAGGCGGGCGGAGGGACGCGTGGCACGGGTTAGGGTTTGAGAGTGGTGAGTTGGCGGTTATAAATTTCATTTGGTTAAAATCGAGTTTATAATGTGGAAGAGTAAGTCAAATCGGTTTTGCACAATTAAAGCCTAAAACAACTAGTCTCACTAAATGCATCAATAACCTAAGTTTATATCAATGATAGCAAACATACAAAGACGTATAAGCAATTTATTTCTACAAAGTAAATCACCAAAGAGCAAACGACAATGACACAAGAACGTTTTACCGTGGTGTTCAAAAATTTGTCGGTCTCCCCTAATCCACGTTGAGGTAAACCCAAACGAATTAGATCGGCTCCACGAATTAAGCCAAACACATCAATTCCACTAGTGGTAGCTCTTTTCCGCTCCAAGTAGGTGAGCTCCAACCTTCATAACACGTTGGGCCTCTTCACAATCTTCTTTGAAGAGATAATCGAACACGACGCCTACACACCGTCTAGGTGTCGGTAAACACCAAAGTAATAAGTCGAGCTCCTTGCTTGACTCTCACCACGTGCAATGAACGCACAAGCTAAGTGGATACAAAATCCAACTCTAGATGCAACACATGCAACTAGAAACCTCTCTCCTTGTTCACAAGGTGCAACACATGCACAATTGAGAAGAGAAGCTCACACTAGCTTAATAGAATGAAATTGAATGCCAAAAGTTGTCTCTCAACCGGCCAAGCTGGTATTTATAGCTCCCACAACAAAAACTAGCCGTTAGAGAGCAAAAAAATAGTAAAACTCAACAAATTCAGTAATACCACTGTAGAAATCTGGTATTATCGCCCCCAATGTTCAACGGAAAGGGTGCATTAAATGCTCATTCGGTAAAAATGTTATAACTTTTAACTCCGATATTGGAATTGAGTGATTTTGGACTCTATGGAAAGCTTATTCAGAGGGCTATACAACTCACCTATTTGATTGATCTCAAACACATTTGATAAAATCAAAAAACATAACTCCAAAGAGCCACTGCCATGGTCTAGGTTCAAAGAAATAGCAACAAGCAATCTTAGACCATGCCAAGGGAAAATGCATGAATCCCAACAATTTGTAAAACACATTTACAAACTTAGATCATGCCACAAGGAGTAGGTACATGGATTTCAACCATTTGAAAAAAAACATTTGCAAAGTATAGTCACATGCTACAAGGAATAGATACATGAATCTCGGCTATTTGCAAAACACATTCGCAAATAATAGTATCATATCACATCTGTACTTCAAGTTCGGATCATTATCTTGATATACAACAACCCATTATGCATCCTTCACGTGCCCTCCATCAACACATGACGGGTCTTCTCTTGACTTGATGATCAACTCATGATCATCTCCTCTTCAAGATCTTGTTATGCATCAACACATAATACATCCTTTTCTTGAACCTTATCTTGATGATAATCAACTCATGATGTCATCCAAAGTCTCCATCACCATGGAACATAACCTATTCATCCAACTCGTGGAAAATGTTAGTTACACAATGCGATTGTCATTCATTACCAAAATATAGCCGAAACTGTCAGGTGTGGTACTACCACCAACTATAAATCGGTATTACCGCACAGCGGTAACACTGCTCGGCTAGAACGGTATTACTAATTTCTAGAGGACTGAAATCACAAGAAAAAAATGCCCTCTCTGAAAATATCGTCATCACGACTAAAACTCAAGATTATCGCCTTTGTGGTAACACCGCTCGGCTAGATCGGTATTACCGATTTCCAGAGGATCAAAATCTCAAGAAAACACCTTCTCTGGAAATAACGTACCGCCATGTAAAACCCGGTATTTCTGACTTGCGGAAATACATCCGAAGAATTGCGGTCATACCGATTTCAAGTTTCAAGAAAACTCCTCAAAACATGCTCTCTGTAGAATACATAGTGCCATGTAGATTCTGGTATTACCGACCTGCGGTAATATCGCTTATCAAATGCGGTCATACCGATTTTGGGATTTCAAGAAAATATCCAAAACATGCTCTATGGAAAATACGTACCGCCAACTATATTTCAATATTACCGACTTGCGGTAATACCGCTTATCACTTGCGATCATACCGATTTTTTAAACAGTTTTCCAGAAGCAAGAATAAACGCAATGCATAACAAAAATGACACAAAATAAACTTCAAACCACTAGCCATGATTCTCCTATTGTCTTTGCATTGCCATTACCATGTTATCATTCAAACTCTAGGACTAAGCTTTTGAAATAACTTAGCACACACATTAGTCTCATAATACAATTGTAAATAATTAAATATAAAACAATATGAGTATATATGAACTACACAAGTTTTATATACTCAAATGATATGTTTCAAATTAGAGATCCCGAATATACGTGGATAAAGAAATATAGATCAATACTAATGAAACCACAAAATATAGAGTGAACTCCCCCTAAATGTGTGCATACGCGAATATGTAATAAAAATATATGCACATATTTAAGTTAAACTTTTAGTGGAGTTCAACCTATATTTTGGGATCCGATGAATACAACACGATATAAGAATATGATGTCGAGTGCATACCTCCATGGTTTTCACATTTTCATCCAAATAAGATTACACGATAGGTATAGCAATAGAAGTATTAGTATGATATATAGATTTGTTATTAATCATCAAAATACCCTATTAACTCATAATGGTGGGTCTAGATTCTTCAATCCCCCCTTTTCGGTGATTGATGACAAATCTTTTATCAATAACAATATTTGGATATAAATCAACATAAGATAAGAATTTAAGCTATTTAACAATATCCATGCATGTCACTAAGCAATTTAAAGCTGTAAATATTATGCATACGAGAATGACATGCTTGTGCATACAATGCATATAGGAAGCTATGTGTATGAATAAGATGCTCCTGCTCAAGATATGCATGAAATACGGTGAAATTATAAGAGAATATATCAATCAACCAAATGTGGATTATTAGCTCACAATTTTTCCCCCTTTTGGCATTAATCACAAAAAAATCCAAAAGAAAGTTAAGCCAAAATGGAGTATTTGCCAAGAAATTTAAAGGAAACTATAATAAATCACAAACTCCCCCTTTATGGCCAAAAAGAGCAAAATAACTTGAAATAAGGCTATATTTTTAGTTAACTAAATAAAATGACATTTGAAACACATTCAAAGAAGTTCACTTTTGAAATCTCCTTGAAGTACTTTTTCAATTTGCAAAAAGAGCTCAAAAGATATAGACAAAACTTAATTTTTTTGGAAACAAGCTCTGAAAAATATGAAATATATCATAAAGCTAGTCCTTACAAATACACACGAGTTTAATTTTGGTAGGCTCAACCAAATATCAACCATTTTGAAGATATGAAAATCACAAAGTTTCATAAAACTGAAAGTTTCGGGTTTTTTCAGATTTTTCATTCCATTTAAGCTTCAAAAGATAGCTGAAAAACTGGTTTAATTTTTTTTTTAATAAATCTTAGAAAATTTGGCATAGAAGATCAACTATAGAGAATCAAATATTATGATTATGTTTTCCTTAAATTATGAACCCATTGAGAGATACAAAAATCATAAATCAGCTCAAAACATGCAAAATATGAATTTTTAATATGTTGATCAAAGAGAGAGAAAGTCAAGACTTTTTCAAATCAAGTATAAATTCTTTCAAATTTTAAAAAATAAACTTTAGACTATTATGAATCTTTTCCAAAAAATAATTTTCTAAAAATGAGTCTTCATTTGAAAGATATGCCAAAATGCGCTTTCTTTGCAAGATTTTTTCTTAAGGAGAAGAAAAGGCAAAATATTTTCAAATGATGTCCAGATACTTTGAAAATGTTCAGAAATGAACATTGGATTTACTAAAAATTTATTCAAAAATAATTTGTACAAAAGGAATTTTCTTTTAAAAGATAAGGCAAAATGCGCTTTGTAGGAACATAAAGATAATGATTTTGTATTGAATATTCAAAATGCAAAACAATTTAAGTTTTATGAATTTCTTCACTTTATTGGATTTGTATGAGTTAGAAATACTATTTCAAGCCAAGATACACAAAGAAATCTGACTCAAATAGCCAAACTCACTATATGCAAGAATATGCCATTTTGGATCAAAACTAGTTTTTCGATGAACTTAAAATGAATATAACTTTTCAACGGTTGGTATTTTGTAAAAACTTTAAACTAGAGAAATATTTAAAATGATCAACCCTACAAATTTGGTATTGACAACTTTTTCAAAAAGTCAATAAATTTTGTTTTATAGAAATATCTAGAGTGCATACCTCAATGATTTTCACCTTTTTATACAAATACGACTACCCAATAGGTATAACAATAGAAATATTAGTCTCATATATAGATTTATTATTAGTCACCAAAATACTCTATTAACTCATAATGGTGGGTCTAGATTCTTCATAAGTGGGAGGAGGTCAATATATAAAGTGGGGTTGATCTTACCTAGTTCAAGCAAGCAAAAGAAGAACACACGCACTCGCTCGCTCGCTCGCCTCGCCATCGTGCGTGCGTGAATGGTCCGAAGATTTCATGTTTGATTGGCTGTGGAGCTACAACTTCTTTTTGTACCTCCAAACCATGCATACAAATTATAAACTAAAAGTTTGAATTATATTATTTAAATTGGCTTTTATGACACACACTAACTGCGTTTAAGACATAATAATGATAATTATTATGGTAGTTTTGTAACATCCCATTTTCAGACGATAAATAGTAATTACCTTGGTTTCCGATTTTCATTCAAATTTTCGAATTTTGGGTTAAATTAAAAAAAACTCCTAGCTTCCGTTAAGCTCGGGTTTGTGTTTCAAACTTTCCTTCAAAATCAAAATTCAAAATTTAAGTTGAATCCACCTTTTTCAAATTCTGAGCCCATCCTTTTCTTCTTGTGCTGGTTTTTCTCCCAGCCCACTCTCTCTTCTCTCCCTCCCAGCCCAGTCAGCCCGACCACACCCCCAGCCGGCCCATCTCCCCCGGCCTTATTTCCCCACCCCCTCAGCAGAATCGCCCGGCCCGGCTTCTCTTTCTCCTCTCCCCTCTCATCTCTCCCTCCCCCCGTGTGCTCCCATCGACAGCGCCACACCGCCATTCCTCTCCCCTATCCTCTCTCGCTCGCCCGGGGCCCCCTCCCACTCTCGCCGCCCCCGCACGTCCTCTCCACCCCGACAACCCCCGCCTCCTCCGGATCCGGTGCTGCCTGCGCCTTCGCCTCCCCGCGCCGTCCGCCGACCCCGCCGACTCCCATGCGCCCGGTCTCCCCCCATCTTCGCCGCTCCGCCGCCTCACTTTGTTTTCGCCTCTTCCCGGCTACAAAGCCGAGGTCTCTTCCTCTCCTCCCTCTTCACGCACCCGCTCTGCTCTGCGCCTCCCAAGCGCCCGGTGCCACCGCCACCTTCTCCCTCCTCCGGCTCCTCGGCCGAATCAACGCCGCCGGAAGCTCCGCCCTTCGCCCCCGACTCTCCTCCGCCCGACGGCTGAGCTTCCCTGCCACCGCAGCTAGTCGCCCCCCGTACGCCTCTCCTGACGCCACCTCCGCTCCCGACGCCGGCTGCCTCCACCGCTCCCCCGCCTCGGCCGACCTCACAGTGAGCCTCCCTGTGCCTCCTTGGTACCCGTGGCACCTCCCACTCCCCTCCCCTCTCCTCCCTTCGGTCGCCATCGCCACCGTTCAACCTCTGCTCACATGCACTCCAGTAGCCGCCGCTGCCTCTCTGGTGCCACCACGGCCGCGCCACCGCCTCCCTCGGCATCCCCTCCTCGCCAGCATTCCATTTTGCCTGGCCCCGCCGCCCCTCCGGCCGCCGGCAGTCGCCGCCCCTGTGCGCCCCTTCTCTCTTTTTCTCCCCCGGTTAGACCGGCCCCCTTCGCCCGGTCAGACCGGCCCGCACGCCTCTCTCCTTTGCTTCATGTGGCCGAAGCCACCCTACTCTCTCTGTCCAGTGGGCCCTTCTCAGCAGTGGTAGTGGAGCAACAGCAGTAGATGACAGCCACGGTTTTGTGTTATGCAATTGGAGTGATAAATCTGTGTATTGAAATTGTGTATTGATCTTGTGATTGTTTTTGTTAACCCTGTGCAGTGGAGTCGTGGAGCGCCGCGGAAATTGAGTTTTGTGTATCGAAGTTGTGTATTAGAGTTTGTATGGCGATTGTGTATTGTATTGTTTTGTAATCCTCGATCAACTAGTAGCTTTCCATTTTGGCGAAAACATTTCCAAAATAATTGTTCTCTATGATCGTGTTGTGAATTGAGATGATTCGGTTAACCGTTGTTAATTGTTAACTCGCCGATTGACAACAGTTAACAGAATTATCCATTTCGCTAATACTTGAGAGCCGTCGATTAAGAGCGTAATTTGCAAAATCTCTGGAAATAGATGTTATGCAAATGACCTTCGTAATCATCTCCTCAATCATGCCTATTTTTGTTAAAACATATTTATTCAAATTTCCGCGTTTGTGTAAAATGCTTTGAAATGAACTTGCATTTTCTCAAAATATTTTGGGGAACTATTCGGGATTAACTTGTTAATCTCGATAGCTTACCTTGAAAACTTATATATTAATCTTGTAATCCTATCTAGTATTCTTTGGTCCAAATATTGTTTATCCCATCCTTTTTATCCCCGTTCAAAAGTCGTCTTTGATAAAATGTGTTACTGTCTTTTTAAAAGCTCGGCAAAAATTATCATGTATCCTAATCTTGCCCGATCAGCGATATCCAAAGTGGAGTATCCTCGCGGAAGTTCTTCGACTTCGTTTCTCCCTTGTTTTCCCTGGCAGAGTTTTTTAGCCAGGACCCCTCTCGCTCAGTTGGTCGATTGACTTTGTCAATCATCCCCTCCTCGCTGAACCTTGTCTCTTCAGCTCGTTCATCGCAAAACTTATTTAAAGCTCTCCGATTATATTTGGTATTTTGGAAGTTATTTGGATTTATTTGTTGTTCTTGCTTTTATCGTGTAATCAGGAGTCGGAGTTCAGAAGAAGCAGCGACTCGAGCATGATCAAGATTCGGATAACCTGAGAAGACCCTGAGTAAGATCAAGGCCGCGATAACCTGACCCAGGCGAGTAAATACTTTGATCATTTTGAGTCTACATTTTATGCAAACTATGTTTATTTAAAATATCAAAGTTGCATGCTTTAATTATGTAATCAAATGTATGTTAAAGCTTAAGGTAGTTAAACACCCATTTGATGATTAATTAATTATTACCCATCCTTTGATAATTGAACCCAGTATTCTTTGTTACCCTAGTAAATATGTGGTAAATACTAGACTAGGTTGTACTTAAGCGACATGCTAGTCTTGCTTAAGTACCGGGACAATAAATGTATCGATCATCATCTTTTAAATCATGAAAATAGTTTTTGGCAGTCATTGGATGTAGATGACTGGTGTGTTGTGTTAATTGGTTTTCCTCCCCAAAACCCTAAACAACTTGCTAGTACCACATCTGGGCGGATGGAAAGAGTGGTGGGTGCGGATGTAGCACGAGAATGGTTGGCATGTGGTATGAACTGTCCAGATGAATTAAGGACTTAATCTTGTCATGACCTCCTGTGTAAAACAAGTACAACCGCAAGTCTGTAAAGTGCAACTTGGCTTAGTAAAATTATTGAACCCTGAATATCATCCCACAACTGGTATTTAGAAGTGTGCAAGCGGCAGGACGTATGCTAGCTTGAAAGGGACACCGGGAACGATGAAGTTGCCAGTTGCGCTAGTCGTTGTCGCCGGGGCCAGCTGCGCTAGTCGTTGTGGTATACATCCCGCACAACTTATGGAATTGGCCATAGGGGTGAGATGACGGAAGGGGCAAGGTAGTTTGAAACACTACTGTGACAATCACTCAACTACATGACTAAGGAATCATGTAGGGTAACGAGTATGATTATCTCTTGTGGGTACAGTGTACAACCTCTGCAGAGTCTAAACTGTTTAAACAGTCGCGCCTACGGTCAAAGGCGGACATGAGAACTTAACCTGAGTTAGTTATATTTTAAAAACCTTTGTGGGTGTATTAAAAATGTGGTGGTCTCATCTAGCCATTGTTTTGGATTTTTCCTGGGTAGCCTTACCCAGTGTTGATAATCGGTGGATGTAACCGCTATCAAAATTAAGCATGAGGTGGAGGTAACCTCTACTGTTATTTAATATTGTACTTATTTTCTTTAAAGAATTGCAATTTGTTTAAAATGTTAAGTCATAGGGATTTGTATTTATGATAATTGAAAATATTGCTTTAGCAAATAAAAGAATCAGAGCCATCTTTGTTATGCCTTGTATATATACTATTGCATACTGTGTGTTGGCTCACGAGCACGGTGGTTGTGCTCATTCTCGCTCTTTCCCCCAAACCCTCAGAAGCAGAAAATATTAGAGATTACGACTACTACGAGGAACCAGATGTCTGAAAACCCAGGAGTTCTTGAAGCATAGTTTAGTCCTTAGTTGTTCTAGTCTCGCCCCAGTCTAGCTGACTCCGCTGGTACCTAGGTGCATCCTATATTATCTGAGTTTTTGGGTAATATCGGATGTACATAGGTTTTCCCAATTGCTTGCCTGTGGAGAGATGTGCCCTCACCCCTTTTTGCTTCCGTTGTCGCTTCCGCTACTTTGTGATGTAATCATTTGGCCTGTTCGGTCTTTATTGTAAAACTTGATCCGATGCGGTCTATGTAAACTCTGATGTGTTAAATTAATGAATGGTATGGTTTTACGTCATGTATGAAATGATTCAGTGATGTATCTGTGAGTGCTATCTACTGATCCAGGGAATATCACAGTGTATTCGCAGAGGATTCGGGATTAGAAAATCCGGGTCTGACAAGTTTCTTCTGCTGAATCTGGCTCTTTAGAAGGGAGAGATTAGTATTAGAATATTGGTTCTCAGAATCAAAACATAGACAAACTCAATTTCATACTGTTGTCTGGTTCCTTTGTGTTGTGCTGCCTCGGCTTCACCATCCCTTCTTCGGCTTGCACCGACGTGGGGAGAGTGGCGTCTCCGAAGCCGGCATCCCTTGTGATCTTGCACAGGTTGGGGCGAATCAGGTTTTTGAGAAGTGTTCGCACGACTGCTCATGGGTTCCGCCTTCTCCATCATCCTCTGCGCGTCATCTTCTTTGAATCAGACTCTACCACGACCTTCGTCGGAACGATTTTCTGTAAGTCGCGGTGAAAGATCTGGGAGAGGCTGATGTTATTTTAAACATCAAGTTGATCAAGGATGAGAATGAGACCCTTTTGCAATCCCATTATGTGGAAAAGGTCTTGAGCTATTTTGGCTATATGGAAAGCAAGCTCTCTCCAACACCTTATGGTCATAGTCTATTACTTTATAAGAATAGAAGACTAGGAAATGATCAATTGAGGTTACCTGGATAGTGCTACTTGTCCTGACATCTCTTTTGCTGTAAGCAAATTGAGCCGGTTTACCGCTAATCCGGGAGATGATTATTGGCGCACACTTGAGCGGGTTATGCGCTATTTGAAAGGTATAATGAGTTACAGAATACACTATACTAGGTATCATGGTGTACTTGAGGGATATAGTGATTCAAATTGGATTTCTGATGCTGATGAGATAAAGGCTACGAGTCGATATATATTCGCTCTAGGCGGTGCTGTTGTCTCATGGAGGTCTTGCAAACAGACCATACTGATAAGGTCAGCCATGGAGGTAGAACTCACAGCAATAGACATAGCCACTATTGAGGTAGAATGGCTGCGAGAACTCTTGATGGATTTACCAGTGGTTGAAAAACCAATTTCAGCTATCCTTATGTACTGTAATAACCAAACAGTTATCATAAAGGTGACAAGCACAGAGGATGGTATGAAATTCTCAAGACATGTGAAAAGGCGGTTGAAGTCTGTCAGAAAATTAAGAAACTCCAGAGTGATAGTTGTGGATTATATCCAAATAGCTAAAAAATATGGCAGATCCTTTTACAAAAGGATTATCACGGAATGTGATTGAAATTGCATCGAAGGATATGAGAATGAGACCCACGTGAGTTACACACAGTGGTAACCCAAACCTACGTGATTAGAGATCCCGTGAAATAGGCATAGGGAAAACAAAATATTTGGGTAATAGTAGAGTACATTTTTACTTTATATCTCACTCCGTTGGAGATGCAGTACTCTAATTATTGTAAGGCATGATGACTTTGTCTTAATGTGTTTTGAGGCTTAACAGCAAAACACTGTCCTACAGGGTATTCGTGTAAGAACACACCTATATGGGTCTGACTGTTGGTCGTAGTCCATGAGATGTAGGTAATCACTAAGAAGCTCATGAAGAGACATAGGAGTATGACATATATGCTCCACCCGAGGAGTAGCTAATCGGGGACGAAGTATCAGCAACGACCTTAGGTGAAACTTGTTCGCGTAAAACTGCCAATTCAAAGCTTAGTCCATTGTGTAGTTTTGGGCATGTGTAACTTGAGGTTATAGGTGGATGTTCAACCTTAATCAGTCTCAACCAAAAAACTGGTATATCAACAACACTTTGGAATTATGAGCAAATTCGTGGTACTTTTGGGATCTAGTGGGGGAATGTAGGAGTTTTGGACTTGTCCCATTTAATATTCCAATTAAATCCTAAAAATTTTCCAAAGGTCCACTCATGCATGGTGGAAGGTGGAAATTTTAGTACCATATTAGTAGTCTAGGTGGGAGAAGACCAATATATAAGGTGGAGTTGATCTTACCTAGTTGAAGCAAGCAAAAGAAAAATACACGCGCACGCTCGCTCGCTAGCCTCGCCACGCCAGCGCGCGACGTGTGCGTGAATGGTCCGGCAATTTTGTGTCCGGTTGGTTGTGGAGCCGCAGCTTCTTTTTGCACCTCAAAACCATGCATACAAATTGGAAATTGAAAGTTTGAATTATACTATTTAAATTGGCTTTTATGGCGCGCACTAACTACATTTAAAATAGAATAATGATAATTATGAGGACAATTTCTTCTGCTGAACCTGGCTCTGTAAAAGGGAGAGATCAATATCAGAATATTGGTTATCATAATCAAAACATAGACAGACTCAATTTCGTACTGTTGCCCGGTTCCTTTGTGTTGTGCTGCCTCGACTTCTCCATCCTTTTTTCGTCATGCACCGACGTGAGGAGAGCAGTGTCTCCGAAGCTGGTGTCCCTCGTGATTCTGCACGGGTTGAGGTGAATCGGGTTTTTGAGAAGTGTTCACGCGATTGCTCACGGTTTTCTCCTTCTCCATCATGCTATGCGCGTCGTTTTCTTCGGATCAGACTCAACTGCGACCTTCGTCGGAACGATTATCTGTAAGTCGCGACGATATCATTTCATATGGTCATGCTTTGTTTCCTATATATTTGTTATGTGATGATGTTGATATATACTTCCGTTAGTAGTATACTTGTTCTAGACTTTTCTTTGTTAGTGCACATACATGAGATAGATATATTTGAGTTAACGATTATGTTATTGTTTATAGTATCAAATATGCTTAGTATATGCGCTGTCATCGATTCAATTATTGTTATAGGAATTGTAATAATCACAAAAATACAGATATACCTAGCAGTATCAGTATGCATTGCGATTTGTCTAGTAATATATAACTTTAAAAAAAATGCTTAATTAGCAGGGGTTTTCCCTCTGAAATCCTAATATATGCACCAGCGAGGAAGCAACCAACGAGCGATTCTTTGGTATCCGAACGCGCGGCTGTGGCAGAAGGTGGCAGGTCTCGATCCGGGCAATCGAGCTATTATAATTTCCGGGCACAAACAAGGGAGTCGATGACGACGTTCGGCGATAATTGACCAAGTTAGTTTTTTTAGAGCTGCGTCCGCAACCTAGAATCCGCTTATTTTTTTTGCGTTTCCTCGGAGAAGCAGGGTTACGCGTTGTTTGTTGTTCCTTGTTGGTGCTCATAGCATTGTCAATTTCATATTGCAACGTTTAACGCACCCAAGAGAACACAACTTTTAGCTGAGAACCCCAAATCAAGTACGAAACTCTATTTCAGCAGGCACCCATCACTCACGACCATCAGAGAATTTTCATGGCAGATCGATCATACGTTTTGCCATGAAAATCAAACGATCCGATGGTACAACAGGTGAAGAGCTTGGAATTAGTAGTTTGTTATTGCAGACACGCATGGCACTGCTCTTGTCTCTTTTACCGACACGCATGAGAACAACTAGTGTCTGTACTGTAGAACTGTACAGAGATGGGTCGAACTCACTCCAGCCAGCCTGGTGGCATTATAGCGATTTGGTCAAGTTCTATTTAGTACAGTCAACACTCATCAAATGGAAATTAAATGAAATGAATTATGATGGGAGTAGCGTCATTTAAAATCAAGCATCAGTAACAGACAGCTATTCATCTAGGAGTATACTAGTCCGAATTCCTACGGTTTACCGTTTTGATTTGAACTTATAGCTATAGTATTTTCACTACCGTACATATTTCACTGTTTTACATTATGTTTAACTGCAGTTGAATACCTTTTCAGATCCTATGCTCTGCTTCGAATCCGTTTTTTAGAAGCACATGCAGTTCCTTGAAACGCATGAAAAACAACACCCGGACTAAAAATAACACGGGACAACCCTACAAATAATACACACAAGCTACAGGGGCCGTTTGGCAAATTGAGCGATTAGCAAGCGTAAGCCGTACGGTTCTCTAGCGATGATGTGCAGTCAGTCGGTGAGGGACAAAACCCCACGAACCAAATAGGGGAAAGCCGCTACCGTCTTTGTTCACACTCCAGGTACGCATCTACGTGGCGTCGTGCGATTGGTTGGCGAGGAGATTAGAGCCCCCACGGGAATCGACACGCGCCACCCTCAACTTCTCCCCCCAAAATCCCCTAATCGCTTGGGGCGGAGCCCTCCACTCCACGTCTCTGCACCAGGTCCATAGGCCCCCACTCACATGGCCCAATGCCCGTTGGACCATTGTGTTTTGACCTTTTGTACAGCAAAATAATATATATATATATATATATATATATGTTTGGATATTTATGAGGCTGGGTTTTGTGTTGATTTATTATATTAGGCTGGACTTGAGTTAGTGCTGATTAGTTAATTAGTCATAGCACTTGAGTTAGTGCTGATTAGTTAATTAGTCAGTGTACTCTCTTCGGTCAGGAAACACAGCTTCGACCACCAAATAGATTTATAGAACATAATAGAATTATATTTTTATGAAAGCTTTTTGGAGACAAATCTATATGTATTATTTTTCGTGTGTTCAATCTCAATACTGAAAAAAATATCGATAGCTAAATTTTTAAAAGTCTAACTACGCGTACCAAAAAACGGCATTCTTGTGTGATCTAGGGAGCGATAGACAATGAAAGGGGTTGCTGAGTTGGCCAGGACAAATACAAATATCAAGCATGTTAAACATGCTTTGATTTCAACAATTAGTCTTTGCAGTTAGGTAAAAAGTGGGGGCATTTTCTTAAGCTCCATGGATGTTTAGATACCTTTAGACCGTGTTTTGTGCTTTCAAGGAACAAACAGCAGGAGAATATGACACTCTTACGAAAATGACTCTACAACCAACTACTAACCAATGAAAACAATGTGATAAGAAGCATAATAGTATTACTGAACCAACACCTTAACAAAAGCTATTAATTCTCGTAAGCAACGAACAATTGATGGCCCACCCTTGCTTTGTTACGTTACCACATCACCTCATCTCAAGTTGCCATTCATTAGTCTTTTTCTTAAAAACACACATATTCACATTCCCAAAGCTCCCCAAAGAAAAGTAAAAGAAAGAAAAGAAAAAACAAAGGAGAGAGAAGTCAACACCCCAATGACCCCGTCCTTATGCACGTCGTGCACCAGCACCACAGACCTTTCCTTCCCAAATACACAAACGAGTCAAAAAAAATCGAGTCTTTGATCCTTCCTTACCCATTCCTCCCTTCCTTACCCCAATACCCAGCGGCCAGCACCGCCACCGCCACCGCCACCGGCTCCGGCTCCGATGGGGTACGTGCTGTCGGCGGTGACGAGGGTCTTGGAGCAGCCTACGGCGTGGGGCGCGGCCTGCGAGATGGCGCTCCTCGCCGGGCCGCTCTGGGCCGCGGCGCTCCTCGGCCTCCTGCTCGGCTGGGCCTGGCGCCCGCGCTGGGCCGCCGGTCTCGTCGCCACCGTTGACCGCCACCCTGCGCCGCCCTTCGCCACGCTCGATTTCTGGAGGGGCCAGCTCCCCGCCCGCCTCCGCGCCCCTCTCGGCTACTACGCCGGCGCCGACACCACCGCCGCGTCGCAGCAGCAGCAGGAGGCCTCCCTGCAAGGGTATGTAGGCTCGCGAGCGAGATGTTTGGCGGGGGTTGTGGTCAAAGCCGTGTTCTTTAGTGGATTTGGTGTGTGAAATTGGAGTGGTCTTTGACGACGGGACGGCTGTACCTGGTGGCGCTTGGCTTGGCAGGTCGTTGGAGATGGCGAACGAGGAGCTGGCGGTGGGGAAGGATGACCTGGTGAACCTCTGGAGGCTGGTGGAGGGCAGGGACGGCGGCCCGGCGTGGACCAAGATGATGGAGAAGGCGCTGCCCACCATGACCTACCAGGCATGGAGGAGGGATCCCCAGGTGAATGGCACTTTTCAGTTCTTTTCCGCTTGTTGATTTGAAGTGGTTAATGCTAATTTGCTCACTAGTTTTCGAATTGTATCTCGACGCAATTAGACTGGACCTCCGCAATACCAGAGCAGTACTATCTTCGAGAATGCAACTCCGGATGAAGTGAGGGACTTCTTTGGGGACGATGAGTTCCGGATGTCCAACAAGTGGGATGATATGCTTATCTACCATAAGACGTTGGAAGGGTGTCAGACAACCGGGACAATGAAAGTGCATTGGGTCCGCAAGGTTGATATGGTCTTGAGATAGTGAATTTGCTACAAGTTCTGTCTGGTTTCAATCCATGCTTATGTTTTGCTCTCGCAGTTCCCCTTCTTCTGTAGTGACAGGGAGTACATAATTGCTCGTCGGATATGGAAATTGGGAGGTGTATACTATTGTGTTACAAAGGTAAGACAGACTCAGAAATGTACCACATGTTGTTCATTGATAATGCTTCCTCTATTTTGGGGGGTTAAGAGCGTGCGGTTTATTGGAGACTTATGCTTGATCCTTAGCATATGATGTTCCTGACAAACATTATGTACATGGCACTTATATTTCTGCAAGGTTCAGTAACTAAAAAATATAGACTTGGATAAATTTTGATCTAGAGCCTTGCTGTTTTAACATTTACGCAACTAATCGATAATGTTGACAAAAAGTTATGTTGTAGCTCTTCATCCATTTCAGTTCAGAATAGGCACAACTAGGTGAATTTATTGCTTTTGTTGACTGGACAACAACACTTTTCTGTGTTACCTGATAATTAGCGGTCACAATAGGATGTTTAGCTGTTGTTTCTCAAGCGTGCTGTTTTGGAATACTACCTTTATCTAATGATACTGACCCGAGACCACTTCTCCATCCTTGGAGTACACTTACTAGGACAGACTTCTAACATCATTGAAGTCTTGATGTTAATATTGAGTTGTTGACAGAGGGAATTCTCCACTTCTTTTTCATTATTATACTTTTGAAAGCAAACCATGAAGGGAACCTCAGTGAGCATTAAGTTATATTTAATTGGGACAACCACTCAATACAAAGCAAAGAGGAACTAGGAAGTAATTTGTACATCAACGTCGAACTTAGAAATATGTCAAAATGTAAGTTCTGGTTATAGTTTAAATTCATGATGTGTTCTTCAGCTTTCCATCATCTCAATAAAGAACATGTAAGTACTTGTGGTGTTAAATTAATACCTGGGCCACATTTCATAAACCATGTTTTCTATTTTGGCCTGGGTTCATTCCTGATATAACCCAAAAAAAAAAATCTAAAGTCAATATTTATTGGTGTTTTTAAGAAATTCTACATACCATCATTTGCCTATACTTGCATGCTCATGTCATATGACCTTTTTCGCTTCTGGTATTCCATCTCTATTTTGTCTTCTGTTTGCCCATAGTTTTCCCCCCACAACTGGTCCCTCCTTTTTTCAATTGCCGCATCCTTCTTTCTTATGCCTGTACTGTACAAATGGTATTATCGCTACTGTTTCTTCAGTGTACATCCCTTTGCCTTATTTTCCTGCTAGCCAACTTTTCATTCTTTGATCAATTGATATGATGATTTTTGAGTTGTATCTTCATCAAACAACCTATTCTATATGGATGCTAGTTCCATCTTAGTTGCTATAGTAGAGTTGTTTTAGGCCTATGCATGATGAATTAAACTAAGAAGCAATTATGTAGTTCCGATTTCCCTAAAAAAATTATGTTGGTCCAGTGGAAGCTAAGTGTCATAGCATTGTTGTTTCAAATATTTACCCTGCATAAATTAATGCAGTAGGATTTCTCGAAGCTTAGAGATCGTTTACATCAACCACAAGGTAAAAGGACTTCAGGGGGTAAAAGAGCTTGTTAATGATCAGTAGTCTTGACTCGAGGCAGGTTAACCCTGCATGGAGCGAATCGATATAATGTGTCTATGTCAACATAGAGATTGTTTACATCATATACTCTTGCTCAGCTATTTATCTATCTGTGTTTTATGTAACATGATGCAGGGCGTGCCATGTTCATCCATCCCACGGCGCAACCAACCTCGTAGAGTGGATTTGTATTATTCAAGCTGGTGCATCCGTGCAGGTAAGCAAGTTTCCTTAAGTATTTTGTTTGCATTTGAGCAGTAAGAGGTGAAATGAAAACCGTTTGAGTAAATAAGGAGGCTGAAGAAAAGGAACGCTTATGCAGAAAAAGAAGAATGGATGAAAAGAAGACTTCTTTCTTTGTGGGCAATTTGATAACTCAAAATTTTCTTTTGTTTGATCTTGGAACAGTGGAATCAAGGAGAGGGAACAGTGGATTGACAGCCTGTGAGGTTCTCTTGTTCCACCATGAGGACATGGGTATCCCATATGAGATTGCAAAGATTGGCATTCGGCGGGGAATGTGGGGATGTGTAAAGAGAATTGAACCTGGACTTCGGGCCTATCAGAAAGACAGGGCTGCCGGGGAGCCATTGTCTCAGAGCGCCTTGATGGCACAGATCAATACCAAGGTCGGTGACAATTTTGTTCGATCAATGGAATCCAACAGTGACCAATCAGATATTGTGGAAGCAGAAGAGAAACCTGCAAAAAACCACGTAGCGAGGTTCCTTGTGCTCAGCGGGGCTGTGGCTCTGGCTTGTACTCTTGACCAAGGGCTCTTGACAAAGGCTCTCATCTTTGGTGTTGCGCGAAAATTTGTGGGGCAGAGGAAAAAATTGTAGTATCTGATCTTTCTCACAATCCTCCGAGCCAATTTGCTTACTGGATTCACCCTGATACACTGTCTTGGCATGGAGGAAAGAGGTGATCTGGCTTACTGCGGCACATGCCATTGAGAGCAGACGAAGGACATTGATGTATATATGCAGCCGGCTGTTGGATGATGAGAGAGGGAGAGTCATTGGAGTAAAAAAATTGTATTTTACATTTGGAAAAGGAATTCCAACTATATATAAATTGGACTTTTGTTTCATGTTATCTTCTATGTGAACTAAACCAGAGGACTTAAAAATAAAAACACAATTATTTTTTGTTCATGTACAATGTAGATGTTCTTGGCTACGTCAAAGTGTGAACACGGATCAAATCGTGGCCAAATCATCTTCATATGCATATTTGTAAGTCGAATTGGATGATTACCAAATGTGAAGTTGAATAAAACTTATGCTCAATTTAGCGAAAATTAAATATTTGCATAACTTGTACTCTCTCCTGTTCCGTCACAAATACATGTTTTGTGATATATGCAGTTAAAATTTTAAAACTTTGACTATCAATATCTTTTTGAATATTTAGATTGGATATATGAAAATTATATAGGTAGATTTGTTTTTAAATTTACTTTCCAAATATTATAATATTATAAGGTTTTATAAAATATTTTACGATTAAATTTAGGAATCAAAGTTGATTAAATTTTGGAATCAAAGTTACGTTTTGGATACGTCAATGTCCAAAACAAGGTATTATTATAAATGATGGAAATACCGTAGAGGCAATATATTTCTAGGCGCACGAGCCCCTATTTGGTAGGCAAGTGCACAAACTCCACCTCATCAGTCGGATCAAAAGCAAACGGACTGGATCCAGCGGGCGTGGCCCAGATCGGCATTGTGTGACCCCACTTGACTATACGATCCTCTTCCGAATAAACAAATCCGCCAAGGGGTGAAATCGGTTTGGAGCGAGATGCAGCTGGAACAATTTAGGTTAATATGGAGAAAAAAATTCGGTGGGGGATGCTCCTCTACATTAGCTATCCATCCGGGGTGATTGCGGAGGATTAACGGTTGTGGAGAGATAATGTCCTCCCCAGCAAGGTTAATATGGAGAAAAAAATTCGGTGGGGGATGCTCCTCTGCATCAGCCATCCATCCGGGGTGATTGCGGAGGATCGACGGTTGTGGAGAGATAATGCCCTCCCCAGCAAGGTTAATATGGAGAAAAAAATTCGGTGGGGGATGCTCCTCTACATCAACCATCCATCCGGGGTGATTGCGGAGGATCAACGGTTGTGGAGAGATAATGCCCTCCCCAGCAAGTTTTCTTCATCAACGGTTGTGGAGAGATAATGCCCTCCCCAGCAAGTTTTCTTCCGGTTAATATTTGATCAGTTTGGGATCTCAAGGGAGATGCAAGCTCTTGTTTGTGGATTTTTTTTAAATAATTATTTTTTATTTTGAAATACAGTAATATACCTCTCATTTTTTATTTTGCAGAAATAATATTCACCGTTGAGCGACTTGGATCTAGTCGCTTAACCATTGGACGATTGATCCAAGTAGCCCAACGGTCGAGCAACACGTGGAGTAGTCGCCCGGTGGTTAAGACTTGGATTAATCGCCCAATAGTTGGACGACTCCTCCACTTGTCGCTCAACCGATGGACGATTTAAAATAATAACACAATTATTTTAATAATCCGATAGAAATAATTATGGGGAATAAAAGATAATTTTTGTAGGTAATACATTTAGCAAATCTCGTTTGTAGGTTGTTAATTTTTCTGAAAATAAAAATGTGGTGACAAAGTTGGTTGATCCGTTTGTGATTTTCGTAGATTCTCAAGGGTACGAAATCCGTTAGACTCGTAATAACATTTTGTGGTCGTCGCATGTTGTTGTAGTGCGGTAAATTTCTGAAGAATTTTGTGAGAACGATTGAGGTAGCAATGAGTCGTAAGTAGGAAGGTAAGTGATTCTTGCGATGCACCGGAGAATTCATATACGGTGGAGAATTTTGGAGAAATGACGCAACGATAACAACACAGCGGTTGGTCCGACAAGGGGGTTACATGGCACCCAGGATATCAAACCAAGGACGGTACATGCACGCCTTTAAGGAATTAGAAATACATGGGACATATGGACGAAGAGAGTCGAACTACTGCGTGGAACGTGACCATTTGCCCTTGCGGCCCAGCTCGACGTTGTACTCCTCGCCGTGCGCCTTAGCTTTCGCCGCGATGGCCCTCTTCCGCGCCCTCTCGGCCTCGCGTTGCCTGGCATGCTCACGCTCCTACTCCTCGTGTAGCCTTTCCCACCTCCTTTTCTCATCCATCCCAGCCTGTAGCTCTTCGAAGCCCCTTTCAGGGCCCTCGCAGTCCTACCTGGCCCAGCTCTTCCGTGTCAGTTGCATCCACATGTCCCAGCGCATGTCGTCAGTGGTGAGGCGGTCGAGCTGCTCAACGAAGAGCTCGTACACATGTGTGACCTGCACATGCGCAAACTGTGCCTGCGAGCCGGAACCGTGGTTACAAAGGATGACCCGTAAAACGACTAAAGTAAAGATACAGGAGAGTACGTACCCGTCTACTACACCAAATGGACCCTGCGGTCGGTGGTTGAAGGATCTAGACCCACCATTATGAGTTAATGGAATGTTTTGATGATTAATGATAAATCTATTTGTGAGACTAACATTTCTATTGTTATATCTAGTGTGTAGTCTCATTTGAATATAAATATGAAATTCAACGAGGTATGCATTCGACATCATATTCTCATATATTGTTGCATTCCTCAGATCCAAAATATAGGTTGAACTCCACCATAAGTATAACTTGAATATGTGCATATGTTCTTATTACACATTCGTGTATGCACACATTTAGGGAAAGTTCACTCTATATTCTGTGGTTTCAGTAGTATTGATCCATATTCTACTCTCCACATATACATTAAGGATCTTTACTTTGAAACATATCATTGAGTTATATAAAACTTGTGTAGTTCATATATACTCATTTGTTCTCTCATTTATCTACATTCAATTATGAGCAATTGAAGTGGTTATCATCAACTACCAATGAGGGAAAGATTGAAATATCTTGTCCCACCATTACGAGCTAATGGTATGATGTGGTAATTAATGATAATCATATTGTGGAACTAACTTTTTTCATGAGTTGGATGAATATGTTATGTTCCAAAGTGATGAAGACTTAGGATGACATCATGAGTTGATCGTCATCAAGTCAAGATTCAAGTAAAGGATGCATCATGTGTTGATACGTATGAAGAGCTTGAAGAAAAGGAAATCATCGTGTATCGATGATGATTCAAGAAGAGGAGATGATCATGGGTTTCTAGCCAAAATTCTAGATCATAGTATCTTGTTTTTTTACCTAAACTAGAATTTTGTGCAAAATCTATTCTAAAAGGAATTCGAAAATTGTCTCAAAAGGAAAATTCTAGAGTTTGCTATTCTAAACCTTTTTGGTATTCAAAAGAATTCCAAAAGGCCAACCTAGCAAAAGTTATTTGGTTTTGAATTTCGTCCAAAATCCTATTTTAACCAAGTGGTCACATTCTAGCATTTAAGTGAGTTTTGCCATTTGAGCTAAATTTATTCACATGAATAGGTTGTTGTCATTAATTACCAAAACCATTATTAGGGGCCTAGATACTTTCAGTACGAACCACTCCCAACTTAGTCGCCTCGTCCCCGCCCTCAGGATGCAGGACACGACGGCTGGCATGGTGCTACGCATCGACGAGCCAGTCCAGTAGATCGAAATGCCAGTCGGAACCACTAAAGTCACGAGCCATACCTGCAATCAATTTAAAGTTAGCAAGTACAACACAATTAATGGTTTAATTATTTATAGCATAGCTACCGAAATTATGAACATCTAGTTGCATTCTTGCATAAACCAAATAATCCTTAACACACTACTACAAAAGAGGCTATAGCAGACGGCCCATCACAGACGGTTCCTTTGGAACCGTGCCTGTATTAGGTCTATCTGAAACTATGTTTTAGCGCGGCGGGCCTATCACGAGCGGTTCTATTTGAGCCGTGCGTGATAGTATTATCCTGAGCATTTCGAAATATAACCGTCAGTGATGTTACACTGACAGTTCTATTTCGAGCACCGCTCGTGATATTGCCTATCACGAGCGGTTCAAATAGAACCATCTGTGATTTCTGTCTTCATATAAATTGGCCGAGACATCCTCACCGCATCACTGCCTGCTGTGTCTACCACTTCCTTCCCGCCCTAGCTCCTCAACTGCCGCTGTATACCGCTCCAGCGCCACTTCCCGCCCTAGCTCCTCCAACTGCGCCACTTCCTCGCCTCTAGCTCCTCACTCTGCCGTGTCTACCGCTCCAGCGCCACTTCCCGCCTCTAGCTCCTCCAACTGCGGCTCCTCCTCTAATCTTGGTATGAGCACATGATCTTGCACCGTCAATGTTGGAATAAATAATATTAGCCACTGCAAATCTTAGTTTTGAAACCTTATAACTAATGAACTAAAATTTGACTTAGGAGTGGTAACTTAATAAAATTGAATTAGGTCTAATAATCACTAAAATTTGAGTTAGGATAATTAATTGGCTTAAAAAATAAAATTTACACAGGTTCACAAGACGGTGGGGTTTGGGTCAAGCAATATTGCATTTACGGTTCCGGTATTTTAGGTTAATAAGTGTTGTATGAGGTGATGCCTATATTTGGGTTGCATGATTGTTCAATTGAGATAGATATCGATGTCGAGGGTAGGGATCATGGTTGTGGCCGAGACATGGCTACGCTATGCCACCGCGTGTGGTACATAACTAGTGAAGAGTTTTCTTTCAATAACCTTAGATACAAATGTTGGAGAATGAGTTTATATTGCACATTTTCGTTTGCTATAAATTAATCGCTAATCAATTTGACACTAATTTGTTACATGCGTAGTGTAGATGGATCGAATCGGATGTACGGTGTGAACCGTGTGAGTCAAGATTACATTAATGGCGTGGTTGCTTTTAGAAGAGCCGCGAGCGGTGAT
The DNA here is from genome assembly GCA_036346395.1 of Hsuehochloa calcarea. Lineage (NCBI taxonomy): Eukaryota > Viridiplantae > Streptophyta > Magnoliopsida > Poales > Poaceae > Hsuehochloa > Hsuehochloa calcarea. The sequence goes on along the minus strand of CM070596.1, from coordinate 2,654,177 downwards.
ATGTTGAAGAAGGGATAAATTTTATGTCTTGTCAGGTGCATTGATTGCGTAATCTGAAGATGTTTAACAACGCGCGCAGATCGAGCGCACTTGATTCAAGGGTTTCAAAAAGGGTATACATGTTGGACCATCACGGTGAAGAGCAGATTATACCGAAGTTAATAATGACGACATCGCCGAGAAGTCAATGATTTGCCGGATGTGGATGTGCTTTTGATGAGGATAGGGGCACGATGACAACTGGATCGGATGCTACGCGATGCGAAGAGAACTACAGTGAGAGAGAGTTTTGTAAATTCGAGGGCTTAAGGGAGGACTCGGTGAGACCTTTGTTCCTCGGCCGCAGCCGGAATACACAAGGTTGTCAACCGTGCTTGAACTGCTGAAATTGAAGGCAAGCAATAGTTGGTCCGATAAGAGTTTCACGGCGTTGTTAGGTCTCTAGCGGACATCCTTCCGGAGGGAAACGTGTTGGCCAAAGACCACCTATCAAGCAAAGAAGGTTATTTGCCCATTGGGAATGGAAGTAGAAAGAATACATGCATGTCCGAACGATTGTATCCTCTACAGTAAAGAGTATGCAGACATGCATTATTGTCCCGTGTGCAAAGCATCCCAATACAAGCGTCAAAATCTCGCTAAGGTGAAGCAAGGACCTCTGCTAAGATGTTGTGGTATCACTGTAATCCCACGTTTGAAGCGTTTATTTGCGAACCCAAAGGAGGCAAGATTGCTGCGTTGGCGCTCGAGAGGAGCGTAAGAGAGATGGAAAGCTAAGACACCTGCGATTACGCGGTGGAGAAACTTCGATCGGAGCTTGAAGAGTTCGGTGCGAACCGAGGAACATAAGGTTAGGGTTGAGTACGGATGGAATGAATCCTTTCGGTAACATGAGCGTGACATAGCACTCGCCCGTGAATCTATGTATGTACAACCTTCCTCCTTGGCTCTGTATGAAGCGGAAGTACATTTTGATGTCACTACTTATCCAAGGGCGAAGCAACACAGGAATGATATTGATGTGTACCTAGCACCATTCTTGGAAGATCTTGTGACACTTGTGGAACGAAGGGTGCAGGTATGGGATGCGTACAAACGAGAGAACTTCACTTTACGCGCCATGTTGTTCGCACCATCAATGATTTTCCCGCCCTTGGTAACTGTCAGAGCTTCAGTACAAAAGGATCCAAAGCCCATCCAAGACCGCTTAGATGCTACGGAGAGTGTATGGTCAACAACTCGCAAGAAAGCGTATATGCATCACCGTAGGTTCCTTCCGAGAGTCACCCATACCGCAAGATGAAGAAACAATTCGACGGAAATAAGGAAGACGGTTCGACTTCAAGGGCTTTTAGTGGGAAAGAGGTCTATGATATGGTTAAGGATATCGATGTTGTGCTTGGGAAGGGCGTAAATTAAGAACCCGTGAGAAGAACATCCGAAGAAGCGGTCAATTTTTGGGACTTGCCTTATTGGGAGTACTTAGAAGTTCGCCATCGCATCGACGTTATGCACGTGAGAAGAATGTATGTGATAGCTTGATTGGTCTCTTGTGAACATTAGTGGCAAAACAAAGGATGGTGTTAACGCACGGCGTGACTTGGTCGATATGAACATAAGGACCGAGTTAGCACCGAAAGAGACCGATCAGACGAACGTACCTTCCCCGACTTGCTACACTCTGCCCAAGGCCGAGAGAAATGAATCGCGTGCGAGCTTGCACGTGTGAAAGTCCCGTCTGGTTACTCCGCTAACATTAAGAAACTTATTTCTATGCAAGATTTGAAATTAATTGGTATGAAGTCGCATGATTGTCGTGTCTGTGATGACACAAATGATTCTGTTGCAATTAGGAGTATCTTGCCGAACAAGGTCCGAGTGGCAATCTTGAGGTCGTGTTATTTCTTCAACTCAATTGCTCGAAGGTCATCGATCCCCAAGGACTAGATGCTCTGCAGCCGAGGTAGTGACGACTCGTGTCATCTTGAGATGTATTTCCCTCCGTCATTTTTCGATATCATGGTCCATCTCATTGTTCACCTTGTGAAAGAGATAAAGATATGCGCCCTGTGTTTCTACGCCATATGTACCCGCTCGAGAGGTACATGGAATTCCCAAGTCCTACGTGCGGAATCGATCTCGACCGAGGGCATCATCGAAGGTTATGCAACGGAAGAGGTCATTGAGTTCTGCGTCGACTACATGGCTCGTGGATCCGATTGGTGTGCCTCTATCTCGTCATGAGGGAGACTGGATGGTATCGGGACCATCGGAAGGAAATCAATCACTCCCGATCTGATACGTCACGCTCAAGCCCATTTCACGGTCTTGCAACACATGACCCAAGTGTCCCCGTACATCGACGAGCACAAAGACATGGTACGCCAATGAATCCGACCGGTTGGAGGTTTGGATCACGAGAGAACACAACCGCTTGCTTCAACGAATGGTTAAAGGTGCGAATCACTCGGAGGTCATCAAGTGATGATACGCTATGGTTGGCAAGAGGGCCACATTTTACAATTATCACATGGCAAGGATCGACATAAATGGGTACACATTTTATACTGGCACCAGATAGGAAGAGCACAAAGTCACGATCAATGGTGTCCGCATAGATGCATTCAAGATCCGATGGGTGAGGAGCTCGTACTATGGGCAAATAGAGGAGATATGGGAGATCGACTACGTGCTTTTCAAGATCCCTATTTCGTGCCGTTGGGTCCATCTCCCACAGTGAAGGTCGACAAGCACGCGGCGTCACTACCGTGGACCTCGAGCGTGTCGGATACAAAGACGAACCATTCGTCTTGCTAACCAAGTTGTTCAAGTCTTCTATGTAACCGACCGGCAAATAAGAAGCGCCACGTAGTTCTTCATGGAAAAGGAGGATTGTCGGAGTTGAGAATGTAGTGGGCGAGTAAGAATACAATCAATTTGACGAGTTGCCACCTTTCGGAGACGGCATCAGGCTCGAGGAAGAACCCAGTGAGGAAGCTAGCTATATGCGCGTCGATCATCATGAAGGGTTGTATTTTAATTAAGAATTTAATTACTCCATTGTAATTAATTTATTTATTCCATTGTCATGTGTTAATGTGTTATGGACTTGTGATCTTTAATATTGATGTCAATGTGGATATTCATGGTAATGTTGAGTTGAATTAGATATGAACTTTTGAACTCAAACTTGTCATCATATCGCTTATCCAACAGTTCATACATCTTTGTTGTGGGATATCACAGACGGATCTAGAATAGAGCCGTCTGTGATAATGAATCACAGACGGTTCTTTTATAAAACTTTAAGAGTGATGGATATATTACTAATTGAATGTGGTATAGATCTACAGTTTCTTAACTCATATAGGAATTCCCAGCCTTGGTTGTCCCTTGCATTGCCTAGGAAGTTGGGATGTGACCTTCAAACTTGTTAGAATACAAAGATAGTGTTGGAGATTAGGAGGGCATCGCCAAAGTTCTGTGGCAATCGTTGCCTAGCATATTGGGTGAGGTTTGGAACAGTTGCGGGATGATGCCAAAGAGATTATTACGGCAAGGTCCAAATATTCTAGATTGGTAAGGAGTCTATTTTAGGAGGAATTGCACCGCAAAGAAAGTTACCGATAGGTCTATCTTCCTTAGGATAGAATGTAGGTTACGTAAACATCACGAGACGGCTCTTCAAAAACCGTCTCGTGATGTTTACGCAACCGTCAGTGATGTGGAAACATCACGCACGGTTTCTCAAGAACCGTCTCAGTGATGTTTACGCATCACGCATTTCCCTCTAGAACCGCTCGTGATGCGTGTTGACTATATAAGGTTCGAGAGACGATAGGGTTTGATCTAACCCTATCGTCTCAACGCCCGTCTCTGCGCCGCCTCCCGACCCGGCGCCTCCTCCCCGACCCGGCGCCTCCCGAGCCCGCCGCCTGTCTCGACGCCTCCCGACCCGGCGCCCCTCCTCCCGACCCCGCGCCTCGAGCCCGGCCACCTCCGCCACTGCTCGGGTAAGCTCGATTCCCATGGATAGGACAGTGGAAGTTGCTAAGGAGGTGATATATTGTGAAAATGTTGGATTGATGTTTTCCGTTTAGGGTAGTTAGATTCGATATTTTTTATAGTTCGCGGTGAATTCGTCAGTAGTTGTTGCAATTTTGATAAACCTGTTGATCATGCTGGATGGCTATCATGTCCCTCAATATCTGAAGACTGAAATTGAACTAGATCTGACGAACTTTGAGGATTGATCGGACCTTGGGGAAAGTTTTACGTAAAGAGAGAGATAGTTCTACATAGCCTAACTAGGAACATCGAATATGCTTTTTCTCTTGTGTCTTTCCTTTCGGTGGATGTGTCTTAAGCTTTGTGAGCTGCTCACAAGTTACAAAGCAGGACATTCAAAGGAAAGTTCGAATTACAACCAACGACAAAAAAACGAATGGTAAATAGTAAACTTAGACTTCAAGAATTAAAGACAACCCTTGATCTTTTCTACCACGCTAGATGAAAACTCCACGCTGTTCATTGCCTGTTGAGTGAAGTCGCCAGTATGCTATCATTAGCTCCGACTTCCACTCTTCAGTGAAACCTTCGTCCCTTCTAATCATTTTTCCTCTGAGTCTCCTGAACATCCCTAACTGGAAATACTCGGATAAACATTAGGATCTGACAATGGCTTTAATTTTCAAGAAGGATTGTCCGCAAGCTTTTTGATTGTGGACACGGTGGACATTGCCATATGTAATCATGAATCCAGGATAGAGTTGGATGACCTTTTCATCTGTTGGTATTTTAGTGTAGAATAATCCAGCTTGAAATTTAATAGCATTTATGTCGTATTATTGTTAAATGTCTGCCATGAGAATGACAAAATTGGTGGTTGTGCTTAGTTTGTTTCGCTTTTTGTGGTTGTCTGTGTTGACATTTTGTATTATTTATGATGATAGGAATGGAAAGCCACATCTTGTGATAAATTCCTATTTTGGGAGCTAGGTGTTCAGTTCTATTTGCAAGGGGTTCAAGATATCCTTAGTGCATAGTTTGCTAAGAAATTATATGTATTTTGTGTGCAAAACCATCTCACATTGCTAAGAATTTAACAGGACTTAGGGTACTACTAGTTGTTGGATTAATTCATTTTCTTATGGATAATTATCAAGAAAATAGTTGTAATGCAAATTATAGTATAATCTGTAGAGATATTCATCCTTGTACATGTCCATGAGTCTTTTTGTACATGGGGAATTGATCATCCAAGTACTGTTCTTGTGTAGATCATCCTGATAAATGGTATGCTAAAGGAAAAAAGTAATTCAAGACTCATTGACTGACAAAAGAATTTCTTCATATATGTAGTGTTTGGATGGTGCAAAATGTTGCTCAATTGTTTGAAACTTAGTACAACAAGTCGTTACAATTTGGCTAATCACAGTTTTTTTTTCAGTGTTTGTGTTTGTGTTTGTGTTTGATTAATCACACTTTTCTTTTTGGTTGGATCCGAAATGTTACAATTTGTGCAATTTCCCATATATTATATACTATGTAATAATTGCGTACGTAACTTATATAGATAGGAAGTAAGCGAGATGGCAGAGGCACCGTCTTCGCCACGTCCACCGACGCGACATGGCAGAGGCGCCGTCTTCGCCGCCGTCACCGACGCCACGATACATAAGAGAGATGGTAGAGGAATATCGAAATTGCTCACGCCAATCGACCATCACGGAGGTCGCTGACGTTGGGGTCCCTATGAGTCCCCAAGCATCGGGCGAGATTCCTGACCATCTGCGGATCCTTGCAAGGGAAAAGGTCCCTATCACCACACCAAAGTGGAAGTCTCTGACAAAAGATCAGAGACGCGTGCTTTGTGGGAAGACCTTTCAAGCAGGTTCACTATCCCGAAACAGACATGAAACGCGGCGAACGGCATGCCTTGCTCTCCATGTGTCACGCGTGGAGGACCTTCAAGAGCGTTCTTGTCACGCAATTACGTGAACAAGAGTGAGACGCCCTTCACGAAGTTTCCATTCTTGACGCGGGAAACATGGAACGCCTTTGTGGCTATGAAGACGACGGATGAATTTAAGGAGCAAAGTGCGGCGCACAAAGCAATCCAGGCACGAAACACTCACCCCCACAGACTCGGCACCGCTGGGTACGCGGCTAAATCCGCGCAATGGGAGGCGGAGGAGGAGAATCTATTTCCTGATATCACACACCCGTGTTCCGTGCACAGTTAAAAGCGAGGCAAAGTCTCGTCGATGGCGTCACTTTCCCAAACCCGCGGACCGTGAAGTGTCCCAACGTGTGGTAAATATGTCGAACTACCTACTTGTTTATAAGTCCATAACTTCATAGTGACTATAATAACATGATGACCTCTTGCAGCGTGAATTGATTGCCCAATCTTCCGAAGGCTCCTTCCAAGAACACAGGGAGAAGGATATACTATCTACGGCCCTAGGAAACAAGGAGCACCTGGGTCGCACGCGAGGCAAGGGGGTTAACGTACCTTGGGTACATGGATTCGCAGACGACTACTTCATGTATAGAAGTAGGAAGAGATCCAAGGCCGAGTACGACAATCAGTTGGAACTGCTTAAGGTAGAATTTCAAGGACAGATAGCAAGTTTGCGGGATCAATCGAATCAAGTACTCCGCAACCGATGCAAGTCGCCTCGTTATTGCGGAACAAGTCCTCGACATCGGAGTAGTATCGCGTCCCACGCATAATTTTGAACATGACGACGACCAATTACCGATAGACCGCATCAAGGTAATGTACATCTATGGAATGCACCCAAGATAGACCTATAGGACGCCTTAGCTAATTGCGATCGCTTTGTAGGAGCCGACGGCCCGCAAGCTCCAACCGAGGTTAGTTGGGTCCATTCCTATTGAGGTCAAGGGGGGATGGTGCATCCATACCGTGAAGGAGCAAGCAAAGACGGTGTCCGGTGGCGCATGGTTACGCAAGGGTGGAGGTGGACATGGTACATCAACATTTCATGGCGGTCCCGCCGACATTCGCCCGAACGAAGAGATCACAACACTAGGGGATGCCGTGCACGCTTTTATCCAAGGGCCCAAGACGGACATCGCCCCGACCCAAAGAAGGCCGCAATCTCGACAGACCATTCCTCTCCAACGGAACCCTCCATGACTCCACCTCATATTTCGCCTCGAAGGCCACCTCATCGGTTCCGTGGAGAAGACGCCAAGGAACAACAAAAGCGTGCTACCGTACGGTTCCTAGTCGTCTCGCAGAAGACGCCGCCAATCGTTAAGGCCAAATCGAAATCGACGAACATTAAGCCGCCTCTCAAGTCCCGTACACGGAAGTACTCCATCGGAAACCGCAGTGCCCTAACGCACAATTAGCCCACGCTGGATTTGCTTGTCAGGCTTTGCATGCCTGGTACTTGCGGAATACCGCAAAGAAGGGGTGCGATACTGGAATCACCGTCGCATACAAGGATGAGCATTTCTTCAACGGGCCGGGCAACTTCGTGGTGGGCTTCAACGACTTATTCAACCTATTCAATCTCGAAGCCCTCAACGCCTCGCTTCTACGATGTTGGACACTGTAAGTGTGTACAATCAAGTTCTACATTCATGTAATACCGATAAATATCGCAACTCATTGCTTATGTATAGATACATGATGAAAATGCCCGGGAAGGGCGAGAACCGGTGGGTTTCCTCGACCCACACGTGGTATCTATGCAAACCATCCAAGCAGACGCGACCTTCGTCGAGAACTATATAACGACGGCATTGCTTCTTCAGAATCGCAAGGACTACATACTGGTGCCCTACAACCAAGGGTAAGTGCTTCACTATTTGCTATTCAAATTTCATTTGTACTTAGGTTTAATAGTTATAGCGACATACATGAGTATGTACCACTGGATCCTTTTAGTCATTATACCCAAGAGGAACACCGTGATATATCTTGATTCCTAGTCGAAACGATCACGACTTCAAAGATTCTCGCAAGGAATACTCGACAAGTATGATCATTTCCTCCATACATAACTCTATTGTAGTCTTCCTTCGCTTGAAATGCCCGAGGATAACTTTTTCAATTATGTAGTTCGCTCATCTCCTATGTTAGCCAACAAGGAAGATACAATGGATCCAAATACCAACTAACACACAGACGAAATTTCCAGACGCGCTACAACACAATAATCCTATATATATCATACTTCATAAAAATGTGTCTTCAATCGACTATACGTACATATGTAATTCTATTTTTGCAAAGGTCACCAAAGAAAAAATGATGAGCTATGTGCATTCTACGTTTGCCATCATATGCAAAGAAATCATTAGTGCTAAGATGAAGAATCCGAGGTTTGTAAATCTCAAATAATTTTTTTGTAATTGTAAATTCAAATATATATCCTTACCATTTTTCTTGACCTAGCGTGGTTTGATAATAGATTTACATGGACTCGCATGCAAGAGCTCGTGGAAGTTCGAGGGCAACTATGCACCTTTATCATGACGTAAATAGTTAACAAAGGAGAGTTTCACTCCATCGCCGACCCGTAGATTCACGCAAACAATTGACTTAATTGTAATCCAATTGTACAACTATAACAAAAATACTTCAACAAATTCGATCTTTATTAATTTATTTTGAGTAATGGTCAATTTGAGTTGTCAACAATTGATTCTCTCGCGATGTATCTGCTTTTTGTACATGCTTGTTTTCGAGGGCATGGCTAGCAATTCCCGAGGCCGCCAAAAACAAAGAAACAATGTAGCTAGGGTCGCCAAGACCACGACGGTTTTATGTTGAAACCGCTCATGAAGGCTATTACTACGCACGGTTTCAACATAAAATCGCTCGTGGTAATAGCCTTCACGACGGTTTTTAAAGTAAACCGTCTGCGTGATAAGTGGTTATCACGAGGCGGTTTACGTTAAAAACCGCTCGTGATAAGTGTTATCACAGACGGTTTTGAACCGTCTGTGGTAACTGCTTGTTATCACAGACGAATAAATATAGACGATTTGGAAACCGTCTGTGATGACGGTTCCGAACCGTCTGTGATGACGTGTTCTGTAGTAGTGACATATATAGCCATATACGCATTTCGGTTTTAGGGTTTTAGGATTTACGGTTTTAGAGTTTAGGGGTTAGGGTATGAGGTTAAGAGGTTAGGGTATAAGGGGTTTTCACAAATGTAGTGTAAATGGAAAGTGGGTGTGAGGATGGACGAATACGATGTCTCAGCCATAGCCACGTGGTTTTACAAATATGTCACCAGTGCGATTAGTTTGATATGAATATCAATTGGTCGTAGTACCTCGTGCTATACATGCCAGCGCTCCTGTGTTACTTTATATTTTACAGTGAATTGAATTACAGGAAGTCATTTACTGTTAAGTGTATGGAACTATGGATCACGTTCATCGCGTGTATAGAGAGCTCTGTACAGGAGGAACCACCCATCAAAATCAACTGCCTCAAAACCTCTTTCCTTATGGTCGCATTCCCCTCTGCTCTCGCCTTACTTTAGGATTCGTCTCCCTTGCTCAAAGCACCCTAACTACAAAGTCCACAGAAATAATCTGAAACAAATGGATGATGAAACACTATAAGACAGGAAAATAGAAGTACAATGCTCAACTGATGGAAAGAATCCTCACCTTCCATCATTGTATCGGGAGAGAGGAATTGCTCCAAACCACTTGGATGCTTCACCAAGATGAGAATTCTGTACTGACGAGCAGCTCGACCACATCTGGCAAATCAATGATCAGTTGAGGCTTCAGCAGCCGTGACAGCGTGAAGCAAATCAATTGTCAGTTAGAATCTGGTCCCTGCACAGAACAAGAAGGAAAGTTCGCTGCTTCACTATTGAGCAAATCAATCCGGGAAAGTACACCATCTGAACCAGTAAGACAGCAACTTCGTTGTATGGTTCACTTGTAATTTTCACTCTCTGGGCTTCCAATACTAATATCATCTTCATCCTCTTGACACAGATGCATCAAGAGTACTAGAAGGGTCATTTCTAGGTTCAAAACTCTCTTGTGCAAAAGCACATTTGACAACTTCCAAAGTAGCTTCCGTATCCATCCATCCATTCATAGTAGACAGCATATGTTTGGGCATTTTCCACAAGAAGAATTGAAAACCTTAAATACTTCAGAACTGAGCATCTTAGACTCCTCAAGCAAAAATTGCAGAAGCTCCTCTCTCATTGAATGAAGGCAGGATGGGGAATTATGCCATGACCTGGAAAATAGATCGCATGAGAACATCGCATGGAGTTCTATATTCTAATAAGAGCATCCTTCATAGCAAGTTCATATGTATTCCTGGTTCTGTAAATAATCCTGCTGGGAAGTGTACAGATGCCCCTATGAAAATGACATATCGCCAACACCCTATGGTAGAGTTGAACTCTCCAATTTTAGAAAATCAATTTAAGCTCCCACACATAGTTTTATTAGCACATTTTACAATTCACAACGTTCTAGGCCCAGCAAAAGCCCAATAGCACAGGGAAAACATAGTTTGTGGTCCAACTACTTATCTGTCTTTGAATTAATGAAATGGTAAATTATTTGCCATGAATTTTACAGCTACTAACCTGGAGGAAATTCTAGGCCCGGAAAGCAATACTTCAGATAAACAAGCATCCTGTAGCTGTTTCAACAAAGAAGGCATTATACGGTAAAATGTTAGCTTTCTATATAGTAGTTGTAGTAGTCAAACAAAAAACAGATCAATTTCATGTACATCACTAGGAATATCTAACAAAATTAAGCAAATTCAACCACATAATAATGTGATCCTGGCCTCCTTCCTTGGCAAGCATTGAATTTTTCTTACAGAGCATCAGCAAACCCTCCATTTTGTGCACACTCATGCGTATGGGAAGAAATCCCCAAAAAACACACCATCAAGATGCATTCTGAATTATTCATGTAAATTAAAACGATAGCCAGGTAACTAATACTAAGAAAATTATCAGACTCTGGTTAATTCAATTTACCAGAACACACATTTTATCAGGAACTTCAAAATAATGAAATTACGCTCAAGTCACGTATCGACAACTTAAAGTAACAACATATCACTCTTGGTAAAATCAATTTACCAGAACACACATTTTATCAGGAACTTTAGAATAATGAAACTATGCTCAACCAACCTATCCACAACTTAAGAACAGCTAACAACATAATCTACAGTAGTATATATCTATGAGGAAGGTGTTTATGGCCAAAATTTATACAACTTTTACCAGCCAGAATACGACATACCAAGTAGCAGTAGCATGTTTTCTAGTAGTGTTCTGGATGACAGATAGAAGCACCTCTAGATGTGTGCGGATACCACATAATACAAATCATCTTGAAGTCTAACATCAGAAGCATACCACATAGCATTAACCAAGCAACATTATTAACACCAGCACCAAGGAGGCAAGGACTAACCTTTGCATCTGTATCATCAGCTTGATGGATGGAGTATTTGCTTGGGACGATGATGACAATGTTAAGGGCATTTCTAGTATTTCCTATTGTATTAGGGTTTAATCTTGTGTTCCTTTTGTACCCTATATATATTATCCATTAGGCCTCTTCAATACATACACAATATTCATAACATGGTATCAGAGCAAATGTTAGGATTAGGGTTTACTGTAGCCACCACCGCCTCCTAGCCGCCGCTCATCCTCCGCTGTTGCCGCCGCCCCTGGGAGGAGTTATCTCCACTCTCGGGGGTGGCCTGTAAAGTAAATGCTTGGCTAATTTATTACAAATTCAAATTATTCAATTAAAACCTTTTTCTATCTAGAACATATATCGGGAAGTACACGATATAGCCTGCAACGTTATTTCAAACTACAACTTCATCTCGATGCCAATACTGGTATATCATTTAGTATGTGTCGTTGGTAGTGGTCAGTATCTAAGTACCTTGATATCAGCACCCTTGTGATCAATTTCTGGGTCTGCCACTGGTTGTGCCGCTGCTCCCTCCTCCCAATGCTGCCCAAACGAGGCCCGCCTCTTCTCAAGCTCCTCTGCCCACTCCAATGGTTTCACTGACACCTTCAACTTCTTATCTGCATTCTTCTCAGCCTTCCTGCTGATCTCCAACCTCTCTTTTATCAACTTATCAATGATGCTCTCAGATTCCACTTGCTCTCCCACAACAGTGTCAGATCTTTCAACTTCCTGGACATCATTAACGTTTTCCTCAGAAACAACCCCCACTTGATCCCCAACCTCACCAGATTTCCCTAAATTTTCGTCTCTAATTTTCCCATCCACATTTTCCTCATCAGCAAGCGCAATTTGATCCCCAGTTTGATCGGTTTCTGCCAAGCTATCACCCCTAAGTTGATCATGCTCATTGACATTCTCAGTAGCAACAGAATCCAACGCACCTGCCTCCACCGACTCCGTGGGCTCAGAATTCTCTTCAATCCCCAGTTCTCCATGCTTCTCCTGTACCAATTATTCACCCCCACTCCCATTGACAGTTTCCTCAGTCACCTCAGTATCCACTTCCGCATTAGCCTTTTCTGCTACTTCTGCTTCCAAGTTTCCAGTAGAAGGGAGCCCCTCTGAGGCTTCGGAGCCAGACCCCTCGTCGCGAAGCTTCTCGATGGGCGCGGAGGCGGAGCGCCGGGACTTAATGGCAGCGGCGTGCGGGGTGAGGACAGCGCGGGACGCAGCTGCAGCCGCGGCGAGTGCGGCGCCGGGCTTGGGGGCTGGGTCGGACACCCCGGATGAGCGAGGGAATGGCTTCGACGAGGAGGACGAGGAAGAGGAAGCAGTGTTGTTCGAGAAGGTTCTCGAGACGAGGGAGGAGAGCGTTGCCGACGGCGAGGCGGATGTGGATCTCCTAGGGGAAGGCGAAGGTTTAGGGGTCGGCGTTGGGGCCTGGAGGCGGGTTAGGGCTTTGAGGTTGGTGCTGGCCTGCTGGGGCTTGGCTCGTCGGAGTCGGAGGTCGTCGACGGCGCGGCGGTGATCGGCGTCGGCGTCCTGGGCATCGACGATACTATTGATCAAAAGTACAAGAAACATATACTATCGAGAAATCACCAAGGGCGCTCATTTGGATCGGATGATTAATTAATTAGTAAAATAATGTCAAAGGTGGAGTGATTTTATGCTCTCCTTTGAACTAAATTGTACAAATCTTAAAGTAAACGTGCTTAGGTTAGTATTTTTTTTTGTGTTTTAAAAAAATCTACTCTAGACATCTTTTTTTCTAAACCGAGTTCACTCTTCCGGAGCCTTGTCTCCATTGCATTTTTTTTCCCTTCTCCGCTCTCTTTTATATCTGATATACGGCTAATGCCTCGAAGACTTATACCACTTATGCCTGGTCGGAATCTTTGGCAGATATAATATTTTCTGAATTCGTATTTGCAGAAATGGTCATGTATAAATAGTATTTACACATATAAGACTGCATAAAGACAACCGTCGAGGTGTCGACACGTATTCATCTCTGGCGACTCATACGTAAGCTCGCACGGTAAAGAGATATAACATCGGTGCGTGCACCAGCGCATCAATGTACCGGTGGGCTAATAAAATTTGATGAATGAAATTGGTTTTTCTTTCAAAAATAATACATGTACGGATTTTTTTTTCAAAAATAATACATGTACGGACGAGCATCTAGACATAACTAGTTTTCGTAATAACATCTAGTTAGCATAGTATGTATCCAGTGTTAATGGGTAATTCAGTGCTAAAGTGCTAATATCAATCTTAATCATTGGATCTGAATTGAACAACTAAGACTAACGCGGGCTCCCACCTCTAAACCATTTAATCACTTTGCATGCTCCCACCTTCAATGCACCTTTATTAATGCGTCTTCATTAAACACCATACATGCTCCCACCTCCAACAGTTAAAATTGGTATTAGTACCTTACCACTGAATTACCCATTAGCATTGGATACGTTTATATATATACTATTTTTATGGGAAGCGAATTCCATGGTCTATGCAGACAACTTGTCAAACAATATGGGGGTGGCAGCAAGATATAACCCACTTCCACTTCTTATGGGTATTATATATATACACACGCGCGCGCGCGCTCAGAGTTGCTGGCCCATGGACTTAATCGAGCGTCAGTCAAAGAGAGAAATGATGCGACGTATCACACATCAACCTCCCATATATCATTTGATCCGCACGCATCATGCATGGAATCACAATAAATTGCTATATTATAGACTCCTCGCGCCTTTTCGGCCAAAGGTACATGTATGTACGTATGCCAACCCCGCATGCATCAATCGTGAGATCGATAGGTGTTGTAAATAATCTTTGTCATAGCTAGCTGTTTCTTTTATCAGTTGTGTTTTGTATCTACATGTGCTTGCTCAGTTGTTAATCCTGTTTTAGCGAAGAGTTGTTTAGTCGTGTTGCATGTGTGTATGCGCTGGGCGCGTCGTGCGGGATGGCGCACGCTGTGGCGTGCAACGCGTGGGGAGTTTCATGGCGTGTAGCACATGTGTTGTGCACGTTGAGGTTGAGTTCATGGCGTGAGTTTCGGTTAACCAGCTAGTTGACCCAGTAACTAGTCAGTGTGCATGTAGTGGAGGAGATGTGGCCTACAGGCATGTGTACTTAGTGGCCATGCACTCACGTAGCTAGCTGGGAGTTAGCGGCTCAATTGTAGGAGCTGTGGCACAATAATCGGATCAGGACCCAGTGGCTTGACCACATGCATTGGTCCTTGTATTCGGTTAGTTCGTTGAGAAGATATTACATTGAGAGAAAAAAAAAACAGGAAACAGTGCTAAGTTGGGCCGGAAAAACCTTCTGTTGTTTGTGATTGCTTCTTTTCGTCTCCAACTCCGACGGGCAAAACCAGTGAGTGTGTGTGTTTGTGAGGAACACAAGAGAAGAAGTAAGCCATGGGTGAGTTCTCTCTAGGAGCTGAGCCAATAATTGGTATCAGAGTGGGGTTGTACCGTGCAAAGTGGCAGGTCGGGCTGTGTTCCGACGGCAAGTTTGGTGGCGTAGCGAGGTATCGGGCGTAGGCGGGCACGTTGGTAGCTGCGGCGTGGCGGAAGCTCATTTGACACGGTGATGGATCCAGGCGAGCGTGCACAGGTGGCCCGACGGGCGCATCGGCGGTCACACACGCGAGTTGGAGCCCGAATGAAGTGGCACTATCATCTTCGTCAGTGGAACAAAAGATGAGTTGTGTGTTGCTAAGGTGAAAACGTTGTGTTTGCACTAGGCAGTTGCGGTGCCGTGTTTGCATGTGTCATGTGAATTGTGTCCACGAGCACGATGGTGAGTTCTTGTAAGTGTGTGTCCAAGTGCTCACGTGTGTAAGATTTGGTGCGATTTTCCGTCACCATCGAAATGCGTCATCGGTGGCGAAGAGGTGACAACGATGGTGTGGAGGCCATCGTTGCAAGAACAGCCGAGATCGTGAGGTCGGAGTCGCCAACAAGTTGTGTCACCAACGATGAAGAGGTGATGGCGAACAGTGGAGGAGGTGTGTCTCCCCAATACCCGTTGCCAATGAGCACCGACGACGTCAAAACCGATGGCGTCATCGGCAACCAACATGACAAGATGGCATTGGTGGCCATCTACGTGTCTTGTCGAGAAGAACGACTTTCAAGTTGTGAAGAAGATGCAAAGATTTTGTTTAAAATAATATTATTTTAAAAGGAAATTATAAAAATAAATAATCGGCCCAAAAAAATTACAAAAGTGGGTTTCTGTCACCGGTTGAACTAGCGACAGGAACTCTGTTGCCTCCCTCTCGCCGGGCCAACTACCTGTCACCTGTTGAACCGGCGACAGTGACTCTTTCCCCTATAAGAGATCTATGAAACCCTAAAATTCGACACATGACTCATTTGTATTCATAAAAAAAGAGGAGGGAAAGGAGAGGAGTAGAGGGGAGGAGAGAAGCTAGCGAAGCGCTGCCTGTTCGGTTGGTCACCTGTGAGGTAATTTTTGGAACCGAATGGATTACATAGTTTTGGATGTACGGTTGTGTAGTGCAGTATGTTGTACATAATACTTTTCGGTGGGTAGTCTTGTTTTAGATATGTGGTTAATCATGAAAATGTTCTTCATGGTGCAGTGCGTCAATTATGTCGTACGCCACCAATTTCAAAATTTACTACGGTCCGGGGACTATTCTGGAGGGTCCCGAGGGGATTGATCTGTGTAATTTCCAATCGGCAACTGTGCCCCTGCCAAGTGCAGAGGGGCGTACAAGGGGCGCTGTGATTCGGTGGTTGTTTCACACATTCAAAGTAGACCGTGATGTGTATGATCTGAGATTGAGTTGCCTTACCCCCCAAGCAACACAGCCCACATATTAGGAGTTAGTGCAGCTAAAGGGAACAAGGTCATGACAGTCATATCTACGCTTGGCGAGGGAGGGAGGATGAGATTTGGTCCTTCTAGCCTAGGCATATGCCAAGCCCACTCCTGTATCCGCGGTTGAACAAGAAAGGGGTGGTGATGCCAAAGAAGAAGTCAGTGACTCCAGCCACAGCGCGGCGCACACAATTCCCGAAGCTCTCAGAGTTACTGATGCTGTCGATGAAGACCTTGGAGAAGTAGTTCCTTCAGTCAGGCAGGCCAGTAGGCTTGCTGACGAGGGTGAGGAGCTGGAAGTTATAGTGCAAAGGATGGATCAGGAATCCCAGGACTACAATGCATTGTTAGAAGATAAATGATTCGACGACAAGGATGACATGGACCAGCTGGCGGTTCTATCCGAGTGGAACACATACCAGTTCGACAACCTCATCATCAACGAAGGCTTCCGTGTGCCGTGGGAGTACGACTAGAGCGAGGTCAGGCAAGGAGTTGTGTACAAATACAAGGAGGCCGTGCAGGAGACAGTCAAATTTTGAGCCTTGTCGGTGTGGCACACATTCACAGCCGTCAAGTCTAACCCAAGATGCTACAACGTGAAGTGTGAAATAGAGGGATGCCCTTGACGAGTGCACGCATTTTAGCCTAAGTGAGACACCTACTGGAGCGTGAGTGTGTGTTGGAGTTTGTTTTTGGTATGGTTTAACATACATGTTATGATTGTAACTATGTAATATGTGAGTATAAGTATACATGAAAAAAGACAAGCAACTTTTTTGTGCTCCTGAAGCAAAAGGAATCGTTCGATTGAGTTCTATGTATTTTTTTCATTTGTCTCGGTGGTTTTGATCTCTAGCAGAAGCATAATTTATTGGCTAAAATAGCATATTTGTGAGGCGAATTTACAGAAGTAGCAAGCGTCGCGAAACAAAAGCAGAAATAGAGCCTCGTCCGGCCAGTGACCGTGCGAACGCGCTACCCATAGGACATGTGTCCTCGTCCGGCAGATCACGGCCCAGACGCCCTCCACGTGTCTCGTCCGACCCTCCACCGGCTGGACGCCCCTAGTGACCCTTGTCCAGCCCTCCACCGGCTGGACACCGATTAGTGTTGGCCAAAATTAACAGCTGTGATTAGCCATTTGTTTGAATTTTAGTAATTAGTGGTCGAACTCATTTGTTTGAATTTTTAAATATAGCCAATGAGCTCCAAAAATTTTGAATTTTTTTGTGAATCCTCCTGACACAGTGTAGTTGCTTGTGTAAAATTTAAATAATTTTATTAGTTCGGAATAATTAGCATCAGAATAATTAGTACGAAATAATTTTATTGCAATTGGGATGAATGAGGAGGGGTATTATCACGTGTACCCCAATCAAGTATAATATTATTTGTGAATTTATCAGTTTAATGTGGATGGTATTCTTTAATACTGTATTGTACCATAGACTAGATAAGCTTATACATAAACCAACTGAGGGAAATACGTGGCATGCAGATCATATAACAATGTATCATAGCCTCCGACTTGTGTGTGTTTCGAAGGTCATGGTATGTTGTTATATGACCTGCATGCCACGCATTTTTCTCAGTTGGTTCATATACAAGCCTATCTAGTCTGTAGTACAATAGAGTATTAAAGGATATCATCCACATTGAACAAATAAATTAACAAAGAATATCCTATTTAACAATCTTATTCATGGGGGCAGCTGGATCTATCATCTATGCAATGATGTCTGCAACTATAGTCTCCGCGGCGCCATAGCCACCGCCCCTTGTCTCTGGGCTGCCTACGGTGGCGGCGAGTGTAGAAGTCGTCCATGTCATGCGATTCCACGATGTAAGTGGATCGTACAATAACAAACGTAACAAGGATGTAAATTGTATATAACTCACATCTACCTAAATTTAAGTGTGAAACTGTTTCTTTATTGCTACTAACTAAATAGTTTCCACTAACTAACTAAAAGTCATTACATACCAACAAATTAATTATAGTCACGTAGATTCAACCACTTATTTCGGACAAACCTAATCAACACGACTAATTCTTTACGGGCTAATTTATCGCTACTAACTAAGAACACAAATTTAATAACACCTAAATGATGGGGACTAAATTAATTATGCCTAAAAACCTACAAGTAATTAATTACAACTAATTAAATAATTAGCTAACTACACATTTAAAAAAGACAATACATAAAAATG
Organism: Hsuehochloa calcarea; assembly: GCA_036346395.1. Classification (NCBI taxonomy): domain Eukaryota; kingdom Viridiplantae; phylum Streptophyta; class Magnoliopsida; order Poales; family Poaceae; genus Hsuehochloa; species Hsuehochloa calcarea. The sequence continues at coordinate 2,635,595 of CM070596.1, read as the reverse complement.
ACCTATTAATATGACCGCTAATGACAGCTATAAATAACACTTAATCCTCTGTGAAAAGAAAACACCAAAACGGCGCGAGAGCACATCCCAAAATTATGGCAAGCGAAAACGAGTGAGTGCGAGCGAAGAGCCTCGCAACACTGCATTTACAGCGAGGATGAGAGCGCGGTTCGTTGGGAGAAAATTACATGTGGAGGACCGTATGCATGCATGCGGGGGACACATGTGACGGACAAGACATGAGGGCGCTTTCGGCGCGTCCAGACACGTGCAGGGTGGATCTTAGCTGTTCACGTGAAAAATGGAAAGGAGTGCCTTTCAGCTTTTGGTGCCTGCAGACAAACCACCAGGCATCATATACAGTTGGTGTGTGCAGCGCAGTGCTAGACAAACTGTATACTTAAATGAAATTGCGAGAAACATTCCGAACGAATAAAATTATGAAAAAATTACAGAAGAAAGTACACCGTATCGGAAGCTTTACAAAATTTTTTTTTTTTTTGAGCACATTCCTATATTTAAAAATTCAAGAAAGCATCAGTGTGTACTTTGGAACTAATTATTCTACTGCTAGTTATTGCGAACGAATAAAATTATGGACACATTACAGACGTGACCAGGGGATGTCCGGTCGGTGGAGGGCCGGACGAGGCGACTGTCCTGCTTACAGTCGTGTTCGTACGATCACCGGCCGAACTAGATTCCAATTTTTTGCATCTGCGTGGGCTGCTATTTCCGTAATAACGAGCGAACGTTGCTGTTAAAAAGAGACGCCGGAAACGAGTTTCACACGCGGACAGCATATATAGTGAACGTCAAAGAGAGAAATGATGCGACGTATGTATCACACATCAAATATCATTTGATTCGCACGCATCATGCATGGAATCACAATATATAAATTGCTATATTATATACTACGTACTCGCCTTTTCGGCCAAAGGTACATGTATGTACGTACGTATGCCAACCCTGCATGCATCAATCGTGAGATCGATAGGGAATAAGTTTGTGACGATGTTTTTGTTCTTGAGAGTTAATTTGCTGTAACCTATGATCGATAGGGCTAGCTTTAATTATGATTATGCATCCATCTATATGTGTGTTGTTCGATATGAACACTTGGGTTGGGGAGTCAGGCGCGTCGTTGCCTACCAAAGCATGTACGGCAAACCGATAGGTTACTACACTCGTGATTCTCACCATCGTCACATGCTGATCGATGATCAAGGGGGCATATATATTGGGGTCGATTAAAATACGGTCATCTGATTTTTTTTTTTAAAAAAAACTCATTTATTTTCCTCAGTACGTTTGATCACCATCTAATAGTTTTTATTTTTTTATATTGAAAAATTCTAAACTAGACAAAAGTAAATCTAGGTGAACCATATAAATACAAAAATAAATAGAACTAAAAGTAATAGTAAAACTATGCTAAAATTGAATGTCACTTGATAATGCAATTTTAAATTTAGTACTGTGCGATTGTAGATGACAAATTTTAAGAAAATTTCAGACAATTGGGAGCTAGCAAAAGCGATATATATTTTAGGGTGCGTCTATACAACATTCAACTGTTTTCTCAACCCAAAACAGTTAAATTTTAGTTCATTTACAACTTCATTATACATAAATTACAAGGATTTATGTATGTAATTTTTGTTCTTGATCACTGTAATTATTGTTGAAAGTCTTAATCATTCATATTTCCATCACATGATTCAAAATCTAACATATACTTTGAGATATTTAGCAAAAAAAAGATAAAAAAATAAAATTATATACCAACAAAATACGGCAATGTAGTGAACCCGTTATGGTCCGAAAAGAAATCATAATAAATTCGGACCCAATTCATCGTATGAGAAGAAGTGCAAATCTCAAAACATATCGGACGGATGAAAATTCGACTATTTTGACAAAAGAAAGCAGTCGAATGTTATTTAGCAAATCTCCGGAGGAGATGATGTTGCCGGCCGAAGTACGAATCTCCAAGCAAAATTGTAAATCAAAAAATCGGTTATTTTCTCTAAAAAAAATATACCACATTTTTTTTAAACAATTTCGTATATTTTATGCAACGACAGTCTAAGGACGCGGTAGCCGCGTGCCTTTATAAACCGACAACGACAAGCTGCTGCTGCAGCAGCAGCAGCTAGTACCTGTGCTTCACACAACATAAACACAGGCCAAACACATGCGTAGCCTTCTCCTCCTCGTCGTGGCGCAATGCCTCCTGTCGCCGGCCTATTTCTCCGGTGCCAGGGCCAGCCACCCGCCGCAGCCGGTCCGGTGCGCGGCGGGCACGGCCGACTGCACTGTCACCAACGCGTACGGCGTGTTCCCGGACCGCTCCACCTGCCACGCTGCGGCCGCGGTGTACCCGGCGTCGGAAGTGGAGCTCCTCGCCGCGGTGGCCAACGCCACGGCGTCCGGGACCAAGATGAAGGTGGCCACGCGTTTCTCCCACAGCGTGCCCAAGCTGGCCTGCCCCGGCGGCGACCGCGGTCTCGTCATCAGCACGAACACGCTGAGCCGCGTCGTCGGCGTGGACGCCGGCAGGATGGAGATCACCGTGGAGAGCGGCGTCACGCTGCAGCAGATCATCGACGTCGCGGCGAGGGCAGGGCTGGCGTTGCCGCACACGCCGTACTGGCTGGGGCTGACGATCGGCGGGTTGCTGTCCACGGGCGCGCACGGGAGCTCCGTGTGGGGTAAGGGCGCCGCAGTGCACGAGTACGTCGTGGGGATGAGGGTTGTCACGCCGGCTCCGGCGGGCGAGGGGTATGCCAAGGTCCGGGTGCTCGCCGCCGGCGACCCGGAGCTGGATGCCGCGAAGGTGTCCCTCGGGGTGCTCGGGGTAATTTCTCAGGTACAGTGCGATCATGCATGCGCATCCCTTGTAGACGCTACAAATTTCACAGCATCGCCATCCTTTTCTAGAGTACGTACTGTTCTGACACGTGCATGCTCTATATACTCCATCATGTAACTTCTACTCACAAGGTAATCAGCCAACCTGTTTTCTCAATGAACGCCCTCGTGCATATGTCTTGATTCGTTAAGGGATGTGCATGGCGTTTAATGGTCCATGCACATGCTTCAGTACATCGAAAAATCGCAATGATTCTGTCACGGAACTGACGAGTAGATTTCGTTGTTAATTTTGAAGCCATATAATAGTGGCCAACCTGTACTGTTTTGATCAGGTCACTCTGCTGCTGCAACCAATGTTCAAGCGCACGGTCGTGTTCCAGAAGCGCGACGACTCCAACCTGGCGGAACTAGCCGTCGCCTTCGCCCACGAGCACGAGTTCGCCGACATCCTCTGGTACCCCGGCCATGGCAAGGCCATCTACCGGATCGACGACCGCGTTCCCATCAACGCATCCGGCGACGGCGTGTATGACTTCATAGGCTTCCGGCCCACCCCCACACCTGCAATTCAGGCCAATAGATTCGCAGGTACGTGCGTAATTCATGGAAAGTATGTATTGAGTTGCATGCACCAACCAATTCACCTAAAAACTTAAGCTGATGGGGAAAGACAGACAATTCACTTATACTTCAACACTCCCCTTCACGTGTAGACTCCCTCAGGTCTAAGACGTGGAATAGAAGTGGGTTGCAATTATTATTTTTAATTGCACCAACCGGGTCTTGAACTCAAGACCTCTTGGCTCTGATACCATATTGAGTTGCATGCACCAACCAATTCACCCAAAAGCTTAAGCTGATGGGAAAAGACGGACAATTCACTTATACTTCAATAGTATGCATCAATTCCTGTGTTAATTATGTGCATCAAGCTAATTATACGATGTTCTTGTTTCTTGTTGCGTGAAGAGGATGGCCTGGAAGCGACAAGGAATGCTAGTGGCAAGTGCCTCACCGCCTTGGCGACGACATCCCTCCTCGCCGACGGCAACTACGGCCTAACTAACCATGGCCGCTAGTGCCGCTTCTCGCAAGCCGGCCGTCGGCTACCGTAAACCGCATCCAGCCTTCGGCGCAGATCACCGCCCCGACGACGCCCTCTCACGGCCGCCTGTGGGACCCGCGTCCGCCCGCAAGACGTTCTACTTCCGTGTCGGCATCGGCCCCTTGTCCAAGGCCACCGCCTTCATCCGCGACGTGGCAGCGGCTCTCGCGACTCAACCCCGACGCGCTCTGCGGCCGAGCTCTACAACGGCATCCTCATGCGCTACGTGAAGACCTCGTCGGCTTACCTCGGAAGGTGGAGGACAGCGTGGACTTTGACTCGACCTACACGGAGCCGCGACCGGCGGCGCCGCGCCGCACGAGGACGTGTTCGAGGAGATCCAGCAGATGGCGCCGCAGTACGGCGGCGGCCGCCTTTGGGCAAGAACCGTAACGCGCGCTCGAGGGCGCGATTGGCAGGCACGGCGCGCAAGCGGAGTTCATGAGGGTGAAGCGGTCGTGACGACCCGACGGGTCGTTCTCCGGCCGAGTGGAGCGACCAGTGCTCGGAGTCGGCCGCGGAGCGTGAGCGTGGTGAGGGACTGGTTGCGCTACCGGAGGGGTCAGTGCGTGTGTTCGACGACTCGCGACTGCGCCACGGACAGGGATCCTTTGCCTACGGGAAGGGTGTACAAGGAGGTCGTGGTGTGCCAAGACGATGACGATTTTTAGGCACGAGTGAGCAACGTGGCAAATTTCCTATTTTCTCTCGATTTCTTAGATTCCTTAGGAATCAAATGCGCTTTGATATGCGCTAAGTTGGAAAATATTCTCATATTATCGTAATCAATAGATGGACAATACAAAAATTTTATCTCTTTCTTCAACATATGCTGCTCAGCGGCTCTTCTAAAAACAGACACGTCATCAATATACTTGACGAGGATCTAATAATTCTCATTTTATCTTTTATCTATAATTCTTATTATGGGTAAATATGATGTCACATAGTCCCCAGAAGTACCCCTTATATCTATAAGGGAGATGCCTACCAAGTGATTGTAAGATCTTCTACAATCACCCCCATAGTCGTAAGTCTTGCTACGACTATATCATGGTCGTAAGTCTTTCTACGACCACTACATAGTCGTAAGTCCTTCTACGACTGCTACCTGGTCGTAAGTCCTTCTACGACCAGGTAAACTACGACCACCTTATAATCAAACCTACAGGCGAGTGGGTCCAATTGATTAAGGAATCCGAACGGTCTACACGCACTATTATTCCGCGTATTAATGGTGCGTAAATACCCCATTATCTCTGGAAGATAATTGCCAGACGGCGTGAAGAAACCAATGCGCCGGTAATTACTGCCATCATGCGCCCGTTACTGGATTAATTAGGCGCATCTTCCGCAGGACGAATCGGCTAATCCTTCACGACTATATAAGGGCATCAATCAGAGGGATGGGAGGAGAGAGCGAAATAGAGCGAGTCAAGTAGAAACACAAGTGCTATCCTCTGTAATAGTCTGAGCTTTTTACTTGATCATCAAGAATACCATACACACACAGGATTAGGGTTATTATTCTCTCCGGAGAAGGCCTGAACCTGTCTAAACATCCTGTGTCAACCACTCTGCGTGATCTCATCTCTAGGAGACCCCCCGAATCAAATAATCTTTACGTAAGATCGGTTCTAATACACCGATAGTTGGCGCCGTCCGTGGGGATCTTCCGGTAATCTCTTGTCAACATACTCTCTTTTTCCAAATCTCATGCAATCATGGCAGGAGGATGGAACGAGGAGAACTGGTTTGACTTGGCAGATTACGCAGACGTCGACATGGATGCCGGTTTCGACTACAAGCCGAGTGATGCATCCGCTGATGGTGATGTTGCCTCCGGAGATTATTCTCCAGGAAACCATCCCATCAATAGAGTTGAGGAGGGATCCTTATCCCCCACAACGATACGTCCAACAGAGGGGCCAATTCCCTCAAAGGACAAGGGTCAATCCGACCAGAACCGCACCCAGGAGGACTCACAACACGACGAGAGTTTTTCCTCCAAGTGTTCAAGTCACCCTAAGACGGTCCGACTTGGTGAGACAAGTTCTGGGAGCCACCATTCCAGGACTCCACCAGCATCTAGTGATCCTCTCTCTCAGGGTAACTCCAGAGAGGGTGGGATCAAGCATGCTTTTCCTACAACACGACCGCCTCTCGCAGATCTCATTTGCAGACGGAGACAAGATAACCCGAGTTCCCCACCGAGGGGATTACTCCAAGTCGCCAGATGGTGTCTCTCGAGCACTCCTCAAGCGGGGAGGCCTCGAGCGCAAGTGAGAATCATCAACGGGAGGTCTTCGTCATTCCCTCAAATCAGGGTCAGCCTCTTGGAGGCCGAGATAGGAACACTCCCCGAAGATCACACACTGCGCCCCCTCGTGGTAATGGCAAGGGCACCACCGGTGACAGAGAGAACTAACACTCTGATGAACGCGAGGGAAATCCTCGACATTCTCGCACTCCACTGAGAAGGCCTCAAAGATCTGATGAGGAGGATTTTGAGGTCATCCGAAGAAAGAAAATTGCAGCCCAGTAAGAGCTCGCTGGCGCATTCAACATCAGTCGGAGGAGGTACAAGAACTCCAGGACATCAACGACTTGCTCGAGAATCTCAATCAAGAGCTTGCTCGAACGCCAGTGGTACGATCTCTTTGTCAAGAGATTGCGCAAAGGCTTCGAATCAGAATGACAAGATCGAAGTACCTCGTCGACAACATTCGGTAGTCGTAGCAATGCGACTTCCTCGCCTACTACCAATCGAATATTTTCACGAGGAATCGACACGGCTATAAGTCGAATCGATCCCTATTCAAGAAATACTTTTCGACGATCGATGATCAAGAAGCCCTGAGAGGTGATCATTCATCACCCGACAAAGAAATTCATTAACGGTGGAGTACGAGGAGTATTCCTCGAGAATCGAGACCTACAACAGACAGTCACCGCTGTCGGGTATCGTCAGATACGATCACCGGTGACATTAACCCTTCTTTCCTACAAAGAAGGCGCAAGAAGTGATTACCGGATGTCGGCATTTTCACCGACCTTCGAGCGCGCTGGCCACCTCATTTTCGACCAAAGAACATGGAGAAATTTGATGGATCTCAAAATCCCATCGAATTTCTTCAGATCTATACAACAACCGTCCGAGCAAAGCAGGAGGAGGAGAGCATGTAATGGCGAATTACCTTCCGATCGTGCTCGAAGGATCCGCCGATCGTGGTTATTAAACCAACCACTCGAGTCGATCTACTCTTGGCAACACCTCTGTGATCTTCTACAGCAAATTTCCAAGCACGCATAATCGCCTCGAAAGGAGGACGACTTGCACCGGATCAAACGTAACAACAACGAGCCTTTGCGTCAATTCATCAAACGCTTTAGTTAGGTTCGTAACTCAATTCCGAAAATTTCTGACTCCTCTGTGATCAGGGCTTTTAAGCAAGGAGTCCGTAGTAGAAGGATAACAGAGGATATTGCTTTGAATCCTCCCAACATCGCTGTCGAAGCTCTTCGAGATGGCCGATCGATATGCAATCGCTTCGAGGCAATGAGTGGAACAACACTATCGATCGAGAAACGACACTCCTCGAGAGCCGTGAAGTTGGTAAGGACAAAAAGCAAAAAGTCCAAGAAGAAAATAAAAGTCAAAACCACAAACCAAAGGTTTCAAGGAGGTCTTGGCCGTGAAAGATAGAGAGCCCGAAACCACCAAGTCGTATCCTGATCAAGGCAAAGGTAAGCGCCCTGATCGTAGGAACGACAAACCAAGGTGGTGTCCTTTTCATAAAAAGGAAGGACATGACCTCCGTAATTGCCGAGTTTTCCAAAGAAAGCTCGAGGACTACTACAACGAAAGCACCACTCCCTACTCTCGGCGGTGTAGGACATACGAGTGGCCAAAAGTCGTCAGATGATGAGGAGATGCCGTTCCAAGATCCGCAACATACTGTTGAGCACATCTACGGAGGATCATCGGCATACGACTCCAAACGACAACTTAAAGTCACGGACGAGAGGTAAATTCCATACATGCTCCTCTCACAATAAATTACCAAGTGGTCGGTTACCATCTCTTTTGAGAAGGATGACCGCCCGATCACTACGAGTCGGCCAGTCGATATCCGATTGTGGTGAACCCACCATCAACAACCTGTCGGGTCAATCGAGTGTTGGTTGATGGTGGCGCTTTGAACATATTATTTACTAATGCCTTGGACGAGATGCAAGTACCGGGACAAAGGTAAGGCCTGTGACGATACTCCTTTCATGGAATCGCACGGGTCTTCGCCAAACCCATTGGCCAAGTTTCTCTTCCTTTAACATTTGGCTCACCAAGTAATTTCAGACGAGAAAGTCTCCTTTGATGTGGTCGATTTCGACACGGATATAACGCCATACTCGGACGACCAACTTTGGCAAAATTCTTAATGGCTACTCATTATGGGTATCAATGTCTTAAGATGCCAGTCCCAAAGGAGTGATCACAATTCAATGTGACAAAAGATGGCGATAGTCATGACCGTCGATCCTCGAGATGGTTGGTCAAATACCAACTCGAGATGAAAGTCACCTTTCGACTAGCAAGTCAAAGCCTAAAGCTGCACTAAAGCCGAACGACCAAGTCAAAGAGGTTCCTCTGGACGCAGAAGAGCCCTCTAAGACTTTTCGCATCGGGAGACTTCCGACCCCAAATAGGAAGACGCCTCATTACCTTCCTCCGAGCTAACGCAGATGTCTTTGCGTGGCAAGCATCCGACATGCCCGAGTCCCTGTGGAGGTGATTGAGCACTGCTAGCTTTACTACCGATAAAGTACCAGAAACAAAAATTACGGAGATTTGCCCCGATCGACGAGATGCTATTAAATCGAATTGGATAAGCTACTTAAGGCGGGCTTTATAAGAGAAGTCAACCACCCAGTGGTTGGCTAACCTCAGTAATGGTCAAAAAGTCAAACGGCAAATGGCGATGTGCGTAGACTTTACTTGATCTTAATAAAGCTTGTCCAAAAGATGATTTCCTTTACCTCGTGTCGATCGATCACCGTTGATTCTATCGCAGTTGTGAGATATTAAGTTTTTAGATGCATTTTCGATACCACCGATCAATATGTGTCTAAACGATGAAGAAAAGACAACATTCATTACTCCATTTGGTACCTTTTGTTATGTCAAAATGCCATTTGGTCTAAAGAATGCGTGTGCTTCTTTTCAACGCTTAATGCAATCGACTTTTCATCTCAATTAGGCCGAATTTAGAAGCCTATGTTGATGATCTAGTCGTAAAAAGCATTAAGAGACTTAATCATATTACTGACTTACAAGAAACATTCGACAACCTCAGAAAGCACCGCTTAAAACTTAATCCAGAGAAGTGTGTGTTTGGAATTTCTTCAGGAAAATTACTTGGATTCCTAGTATCTGAATGAGGAATCGAAGAAAATCCTGAAAAAATAAAGGCCATCCTCCAGATCGACCTCCAAACACAAAAAAGGAAGTCCGTAAACTCACCGGTGCATGGCGGCTTTAAGTCGCTTCATCGCACGACTAGGAGAAAAAGGACTACCTTTCTTTAAACTTCTCAGGAGACATGAAGGTTTTGAGTGGTCGAACGAGGCAAACGCTGCCTTTGAGGATGTCAAGAGGTATTTTCGAGTGCTCCTGTTCTGGTTTCTCCAAAGCCAGAAGAGACGCTCTTAATTTACCTAGCCGCCACGCCACGTGCAAAGAAAGCGCAGATCGGGTCGTAGAACGTGAAAACGCATACACGACCGGTTTACTCGCCGTGAAGTTTTACACGGCCTAAGGAGCGCACCCTCGTGTCCAAAACTTCTATATGCCCTCCTCATGTCTTCGAGGAAATCTGCGGCATTATTTTCAGCGCACAAAATAGTCATGCTGCCCGAGTTTCCTTTGGGAGCAATCCTCCATAATAAGGAAACAATGGACGCATGGCAAAATGGTCACGAACTTGGGAGTTCGACCTCCATTTCGTGTCCCGAACGGCCATAAAATCCCGGATCTTGGCGCACTTTGTCGCCGAATGGACAAATCTGAACTCGCTCAGATCCCCAAGACGATTCCCACGACCGCTGGATGATGTACTTTGACGGGTCACTTACTTTAAGTGGCTCGAGGTCGGGTGGTCCCGTATCTCCTACAGAGAAACCTTAAAGTATGCCATACAACTAAACTTTCGTGCCACTAACAATGTGGCGAGTAGCACGAAGGTTTGCTAGTCGGGCATACGAGTCGCGAAAGCACTCTCGATTCGTCGACTACTCGTGAGAGGAGACTCTCAACTAGTCGTGAATCAAGTTGGGAAAGAGTACCAGTGCTCTAGCTCGAAAATGTCTCGGTACTTATCGGAGGTACGAAAGCTAGAAAAGCATTTTTTAGGTTTCGAGGTACAATTCATCCCTCGAAAGGATAATTTTCTCGCAGACCAACTTGCTCGGATGGCTTCTTCCCGATCTACAGTACCAAGAGGAGTTTTCTTGGAACAACTCCAAAAGCCGTCTCTGGTCGAAGAACCAGAGACACCTCCTATTGAGATGGCCTCATTAGACTACGAGGATACCTGGATGACTCCCATCTACGAGTATCTGCACAAGGGTTCTGTACCCGAAGATGATCTTGAGGCAGATCATTTATCCCGAAAAACCAAAATATATACTTTGGTCGAAGGAGTCCTCTACAAACGAGGAACCCAAGGGATACTCATGCGATGCATTCCGCAAAACGAAGGAATAACACTCCTTCACGATATACACAGTGGCATCTGTGGGACACATGCTTCCTACAGAACATTGGTTGGTAAAGCCTTCGACAAGGTTTTATGGCCTACACTGCATGCGATGCTAAGGAGGTGGTTAAAAAGTGTGTCCAAGTACAATACCATGGTAGACAGATACACCAACCACTCAAGCATTACGCATAATACCTCTTTCTTGGCCTTTTGCGCACTGGGTCTCGATATCCTAGGACCGCTTCCCAAAGCTCCAGGAGGTTTCAATTCCTTTTGTGGCTATTGACACGCTTCACAAAATGGATCAAGCTGAACTCAGAATCGGATAACAACGAAGCAACAAAAGGTTCATGATGAGATGCGTAATTAGCCGATTTGGAGTTCCAAGTCGGATAATTACGCATAATGGTAAACAATTTGCAAGTGCAAAATTTCAGAATTTTGCGACGAGTTGGGTACCAAGTTATACTATGCTTCATTGCACATCCCCAAAGCAACGGGCGGTCGAATCCGCAAACGACCAAATAATGCGAGGAATTAAAACCCGAGTCTTCGACCACCTTGTTAAGCGCCGGGGCTTGGGTACAAGAATTACCTTCAGATTATGTGTCGAACCCGGAACGAAGGATCCCGAATTCTCGTGTTCATACACTAGTCCAGATTTCCAGTGTACACAAACAAAAATGTTATCACAAACATATCCAAATGTATATTAATAATCATAGAGTTTATTACAACCGGGCCCGAGGCCAAATAAAACATTAGCGGAAGCAAAATATAATGGTAGCTACACGATACGCCACAGTAATCGCGGAGATCGCGCCTAATCGCCCCGCCCTCACCTTCGGATAGCGCTCTTCTCCGAATAATAATATTCAAAGAAGAGTGAGCACTACAACCGTGCTCGCAAATTACACCCAATACTGTAATTTAGAATGCATGCATAAGTTATTCAAAGGAAGGTTGTAGGGTTTATTTGCATAAATCACCTTTTGGTTTAAATAGTTATACTAAGTTTCAAGGCACATTTTTATTACATAACTAAAATCGATTTAAAATTGATCATTTTATAGTGGATAACCTCCATATGAAACATGGTGATGGATACCCTCCTATCACAAGGCTACCCGCCAAATTTACCACAAGGATTAACCATCCTCAAATCATGTCCAAAGTTATTTTAAAACCAAAACAAATCTAACTTAGAGTGGCTTTGCTCAAGATGTCCATAACCGTGGACACGGCTATTCAATAGATTTACACTCTGCAGAGGTTGTACAACTTTACCCACACGAGATAATTTGCAGCTATGTCGGCCAATACACACTTCCTTAGGTGTGTGACTAGGCAATTATCACAAGGCGTTTCCAATGTACTACCTCAATACCAATATGCCCGCTAAGGTTTCACTTCCATTAGGCTAACCACCTGCTGGAAATCCCCTCTTGCGCCAAGTGGGAATAAAGTCTAACCGACACCCACACAACAAAATGGCATAAACAATACTGAGGTAATACAAATTATTAAGCCCGGTTCTCGCCCATACGTAACATGTGGTAGTACGGTGGAGCTTTTGCAAGATGCGGCTCAAAGGCCGGTCCTTAATCTACTTGGGCAACTTTCAATAAAAACCCGGTCTCGCCCTAACAGACAGTCTGCATAAACTCGCACCCACCAACGATCCATGTTTGCCCAAGTACAAACCATTTTCTTTTATTTTAAATTTTCAAAGACATTTGCAAAAGTCCACCATGACAAGGCAATGTCATAGGCTTTTTATTAATTTATGAAATTTTGGCTAAATTCTCCCAAAGTCAAATATTTCATGGTCTAAGCATTTGCTATGCATATATATTTATTTTTAAATTCATTTGACTAAGGTTACAAGGAATTGATAATACAACAATCAAATTTGGCTATACAAAGGAATTGGAATAATTAAATATTTAAAACAGGAATTTAAAATAATTAAATACAATTATGCATGCAATAATAATTTAAAACAGGAATTAAATAATTTTAAATATTGGGGCAAAATGGTCAATGGTGTAACTTGCCTTGCTCAAATTCCTGTATTCTACTTCTTCAATAGGGTCAAGCTCTCCGGAGTCGTCAAAATCTATACGCGAAAATATTCCAAATTCAAACAGAATTCAAATGAACACAAATAAATTCAAATGAAAATTCAAATTAACTCCAAATTAAATAATTTTGGTTTAGTTAGCTAGATCTTGATTTTATACAAATTTAGAAATTTGAATCACCTAAATCGGAGTTTGTATGAAGAAATACAAGCTCCTGGAAGTTTAAATCAAATTTTAATTCAAAATCGAATTTCAAATTTCCCAATTAATTTTCTAAAGGAAATTCTATTTATTGCGCCACCGACGCCGCAGAAGATCGCTCACGAGATCGACATGTGGGCCAAACAGTCATGGATCGAGTCCACGGCGTTTCCAAGTCCACGGTGGACTCGGCCACAAGACAAGACGGCGGTAGTCTTGGCCGGGCGCTACAAGGCCGCACCAGCCACGCGGCGCTGATTTGGCTGCCACGCATGCGAAAGTGGTGATCTGGCGCTGAGGTGGCAGAGCCACGTCGGCGACCGGAGAGGGAGGCGCCGGAACCAAGGTACAGCGAACGGCGGCGGGCGAGCCCGGTGAGGTGCGCAAAACGCTCGAGGGGATACACCGAGTCGAGCGCTACTACCGCGACGCGAGAGCGTGGCGGAAGATGGTCGGCGACGGCGAGAAGCGGCGCGGTTCGGTTGTTGGCGGCGAAGGTGCTCGGGGTCTTCAGCGGCTAAGGTGCGCCAGGATCGCGAGGATGCCGATGCCGAAGGTGCGCATCGAGGTAGCCGGGGAAGCCCGTGGCGCCGGAATCGAGAAGAACGAGCTCGCCGGCGGGATTTGCAAATGCGCGATTGAAGGCGATCGAGGGGACAGAGGTGGGGAATAGAATGAGAGAGAGAGGCGCACTGGGTGCTTTATAGGCGAGGAGGCCGGAGCGGAGATCGTGTGCGGCGCACGGCGGCGAGCGGGCGCGGGCGCACGGGGTTAAGAGGGGGTAATGGCGGAATGAACGCGCGCGGAGTGAGGGGGAGTTAATGCGCGATGGCGAGTGAAGAGAGGAGGAATCGCGGAGTGACGAGCCCGAGGCGAGCGGCAATGGCGGCGAGAGCGCGGCGCGCGAGAAGAAAGGGAGGAGGAGACGACATCACAGCAAATGGCCCCACCGACAAATGAGACAGAGAGAGGGAGAGAGGCGCGGCGGATTAAATGTCGGCCGTCCGATTTGACGGACGGCCCGCGTATTCGCAAGCTGGGAAGAGAGTGGGTCGAGAAGCCGCAAAGGCTTGGGCTTCGCCCAAGATCAGAAAGGCAGAAATTTTTAAACCTTTTCAATTGATTTAATTCCGTAAATTCAAATAAGCTTTAGAAAATAGTAAATGAAGTCCAAAATTTTGAGAAAATTCACAAAATTCTATGAGTCATTCTCGACTTAAATAAAATAATTCCAACTTTTAGTTGGTAATAGATTTTGCACATAAATTCTTTTAGCCTTAATATACTTTATTGAAAAGCTTTTAAAAATTCCGAAAATCCACAAAAATTAATAAATCTTATTTTTAAATGAAATTGAAATTTTGGGTCATTACAAACCTACCCCCTTAAAGGGAATCT